>CM068720.1:29115382-30315382 GCA_035079005.1 Fraxinus americana
GGATGAATAGCAAAATTTTTGGGGGAAAACGTACTTTGGAATAGTAATTTTTTGGAGAATGCGTGATTAAAAAATTAAGAAAAATTTTGAATTTATATGTAATATTATTTTATTGAAAAATGTATGATTGAAAATGAAAAAATAGAAAAATACATTAAATTAAAATGGAGCACAAACATAGGCTTACTCTTTATGCAGATGGCAAGGTGTGACAGAGAATTAATGTTATTCACAAGTCTCTAGAGACGTCTTCAACTTGTGAAGGATAAACTCTCAAGTCGATTAAATATGTAAATAATACTCTAATTCAAGCTTTAAGAAGAAATTTCATGATTAATATTAGAGTTCAACAAGATAAACGAATAATTTGGTTTGTCATAAGGTGAAAAAGAATAATTTAATTTCAAAATTGATGTTCTTAAATGAACTATCATCTTGCACGAGTGTTAATAATATTGAATAGAATATTTTGAATAGGAAAAATTGCACAATTGATCCCTAACTTATTGCTTGATGCAAAATTAATCTTCATTCTTTAAAACGAAGAAATTAGTCCTCAACCTTGATGAAGTTAGATTTTAACTAGAATTGGTAGCAATAAAACTTGAAGTAGAATATACTTTTACATTCCACCCCAATGGATGTTTTATGTCGGAAAAAGAAAACAAGTTTAATATTCCTGTCCCGATTGTTACCTTATTCTTATGTATACTTTTACATTCCACCCCAACGGATGTTTTCTATCGGAAAAAGAAACTAAGTTTAATATTCAAGTCCCGATTGTTATCTTATTCTTATATACAAAAGACCAATCAAGAGCTCCCGGCTAAGTTTTTACTTATTTTTTAATTTCTTTTGCCCTCGACCTGATCTTAGCTTACCCTTCTTGTGAACTCTAGGAGCCCCATTTCCATAACTACAAGATACTAAGATCCTGTTTGGGAGAAATTTTAATCAAGATTTTAATCAAAATTCTAGCTGTTAACTATCAAATCAGCCATCATTTTTTACTTTCCCTCTCACAGGTGGGGCCCACAGGTTGACTATAATGGCTATAATTTTGATTAAAATCCCACAAAAATTGCTCCCAAACACGCTTTAACTGAGATTTATTTTCATGACGTCATCACGAAGATTAGGACAATGATTAGGACAATGACTAGTTCCCTTTCAAAGATTAAACGTTAACTTACTATGCAGTCCACAAATTATGAATCAATGGTGTGAGTTTTGCCTATTAAACATCAACACTTAACCTCATGTTTGGCCAAGCTCAAAAGGTTTACACATAAGTAAATAAGTAAAACTTAACCTTCCAAATTACTTTTTTATTATTTTTTGTTTTTTGTTTAATGTTTGGTAATGGGTGCAGGTAGGAAATTTTCTGCACTACTTCAGCCGTTTTATATCAGGATTTGCCATAGGTTTCATAAGAGTGTGGCAAATCAGTCTTGTGACACTCTCAATAGTACCCTTGATTGCACTTGCTGGTGGCATCTATGCCTATGTAGCCACTGGGCTAATTGCCAGAGTCCGCAAATCCTATGTGAAAGCAGGAGAAATTGCAGAAGAGGTCTGACCCTTTTTTCATACTGTCTTTATAAATGAATGTGCATTTTTTTATACAGCTTTGAAGACAAAGAAAACCGCTATTTTTGCTTGGTTGGTTGGGAATGCTTCACTGAACCACAGTTTTTATGAAAATTTGCATGTTGAACAACTAATTTATACGAGGGACTTTTTGGAGGTACCTGAAAGTGTAGCATGACGTTTTATTTTTAGGTACTGAAGGTCCTTTATAGTGAGCTGTTTTTGAATCATCAGGACTTGGACTTATTTAGAACTTATCTTATGGCCGTTTGTCATGACTTTTCTTTTCAAAAGTCACTTTTAAACACGTTTGAATAATTTTCTGGAGTTGTTATGTGGAATTAAAAGTGCTTCTCGAGGAAGCAACGTGGCTTCCCGAGGAAGCTCTTTTATAGAAAGCAGCAGAATTATTTGTTACACAAAAGTAGTTTATATAGAGATAATGAATAAACTGAGTACTACAATTTGGAAAACTTTGTGCAATTTTAGGTAATTGGCTGTAAATGATGAGATTCATGCAGTCCTAAAATTGGGAAACTTATTTGTTACACATCCTCTATAGAACTAGGGAACCTGCTGATGAGGACGCCTGCTTGTCAGATTACCAATAGCTTCCAGCAGAAAATTTCACTATGAATTAGGGTGCATGTCACATATTTGCTAGTTCTAAGTGTTAGAATTAAATGCTCCCAATGATCCCTTCTCAACTTTCATAGCATGTGTTCAACAATAACAATAAAAACATACCTCCAAATGGCTTGTGGTTGAGCTTCCATTTCCCTGTCTTACCTGCAAAAGAGGAAGAAATCGTGTATGGAGAGAAATACTCTCTAACCCCTCCACAACCCTTACAACCGAGAACTATCAAGAACATTATGAAGAAAATGGTGTATATCAATCTATATAGAATTCAATGGGCCAATTCTATATTAAGTGGGGTGAGAGTAGGGCCTCCATATGTGTGTTAATAAAAAATGGCCCATCCCATTATGGGCCCAATTGCCAAATGTAAATGCTAGTCCATATTAAAGAAAAACAATCCAACACTAAGAGCCTGTTTGGTAGGGATTTTTGGGGGAAGAATTGATTTTGAATAGTGATATGATGGGAAATATGTGGTTGAAAAAGAAGAAAAAAGTATTGATGTGATGGAAAATATTATTTTATTAAAGAATGTGTGGTTGAAAATGAGAATTGATTTGAGAATTGATTTGAGAATCAGAAACAAACAGGGCCTAAGAGCATGTTTGGCTTAACTTGAAAGTACAGAAGAAGTCAATGTCTTTTCTCCACAAAATTTGGTGCGATACTGTCAGAGATGATACTTCTTTTTTAGAAGAAGCAGAGCTAAACTAAGGCTGATAAATTTTCAACTGATATATGCTGGAGTGCTCTAATTTGTTGCATTTTACAGGTAATTGGTAATGTCAGAACAGTGCAAGCATTTGCGGGAGAAGATAGAGCAGTGAACTCATATATGACATCTCTGTTGAACACGTACAAGTATGGGAAGAAAGCAGGCTTGGCCAAGGGTCTTGGACTGGGAACCTTACACTGTGTTCTTTTTCTTTCATGGTCGTTGCTCGTTTGGTTCACTAGCATTGTTGTACATAAGAATATTGCCAATGGAGGAGAGTCTTTCACGACCATGCTCAATGTCGTTATTGCTGGCCTGTAAGCTTTTCAATCTCTCTTAGATATTCAAATGTCATTATGAAATTATATTGTCCACGTTTCAAGGTCATTAACCCATGAAAGATTTTTTCTTCGAGTGACCAACAAAGTTTCAACTTTGGCCTAGTCATCAAGTTACTAGATGGTGTGCTTGGTGCATTCACTAAAATATATCTGGTTATTAACATATTAACTTTTGCTATTCTATAAAAAAAAAAAGGTTATTTTTCAAATATTTTCGATGTTCAGTTAACTTGGGAATGCACCAGGTTTTCGCTGTATGTAAGAGTGAATTACATGAAATAATGCTCTGTCACAATCTGTGATTATATTCACAAGGAAAACAATAAAACAGCTTCTGTTATTCTCAGGTCATTGGGGCAAGCAGCGCCAGACATTACAGCATTTATTCGGGCAAAGACAGCTGCATATCCCATCTTTGAGATGATTGAAAGGAATACAATCAGCAAAACGAACTCCGAAAATGCTCGGAGACTGAGTAATGTAGATGGTCACATCCAATTTAAGGATGTAATATTTAGCTATCCATCCCGTCCTGATGTGTTGATTTTCGACAAACTTTCTCTGAATATTCCTTCTGGAAAGATTGTAGCCCTTGTTGGAGGAAGTGGATCTGGGAAGAGCACAGTTATATCTTTGATAGAACGTTTCTATGATCCCCTCTCTGGACATATACTATTAGATGGAACTAATATTAGGGAGCTGGATTTGAAGTGGCTTAGGCATCAAATTGGTTTGGTAAATCAGGAGCCTGCACTTTTTGCCACTACCATTAGGGAGAACATTCTCTATGGGAAAGATGATGCCACAATTGAAGAGATTATACGTGCAGCAAAACTTTCAGAGGCAATCAATTTTATTAACAATCTTCCAGATAGATTCGAAACTCAGGTACTTTTTATCTCTTTAATATGTATTGGTCACAGAAATTTAGATGCACTCCGAGGTATCTTTAACACTTGAGTTGTGAATTTACACAAAGTTTCTTGAGAGTTCGTTAATGAACTCGTTGACTATATACAGTCGCCTAGGAAATGGGAGAAATAAGAATTGTGTTTACGGTGTTCCTGAGTACTCGTGGATACTTTTTGCAGGTGGGTGAGAGAGGAATACAACTATCGGGTGGACAGAAGCAAAGAATTGCAATATCACGTGCAATAGTGAAAAATCCTTCAGTACTTCTGTTGGATGAAGCAACTAGTGCACTTGATGCAGAGTCTGAGAAGAGTGTGCAAGAGGCTCTCGATCGGGTGATGGTGGGGCGAACAACTGTTGTTGTGGCTCACCGTCTATCTACTGTTAGAAATGCTGATACAATAGCTGTCGTGCAAAATGGTGCAATATTAGAAATCGGAAGCCATGAAGAACTTATCTCAACACCAAATAGTGCCTATGCTTCTCTTGTTCAACTACAAGAGACAGCTTCATTGCGTCGCCTCCCGTCACATGGACCTGCCATGGGGCGACCTCTCAGGTATAAGACTCACTGTAGAAATTTGTGCTCCAATGTTGTGATTTCCGGGCTCAGCTAACCAATCAATCGAATACCACAAACAACCAATCGAATCCACAAACCAACAACACCTTCCCAAACACTGGTTGTTCCAATGATTTCAGCCCACAAAGGACTAGGGATGAAAGATTACAACCTTAGAAAACAGCCACAAAGGCTAGGCAGAGAAGAGGAAGAAACGGGTCTCTCAAAGGGAAGAGCACACAGCCAATATTGCACCAAGCAAGACAAGAACCGTTTTTCTCTCTACTCAAAAAAGGGGCGGTTGCAATAATAATCTTTCACACACCAACAATAGTAATGGTCAACTAAATAAATAGGTTAGCAATAGGTTTAGGCTTTAGGTCAAACAACAGGCCCAATAACAAATGAGATAAGTGGGCTACCAATCTTAAAGCCTTCCAAGTATTTGGGTTGGGCCATGAGCAACACTAATATAATTAGGTTGCTACAAATGGCTCAAGTGGGTTACGTGATTCGATTGTGGTGTCAATACACAATTTCAATCATCGGACGATGCTTATGAAATATAATCCAACAAATAAAATGGTTTAACGTCATAACCCGGATTTATTGGGTATCAAAAAACCCAACAAATCTCCACTTTGATCCCAATAAATCTGCAAGCAACAAAAAAACACACAGTTCATATTTGCACAATCAAGGCAACCAACAAAATTGGTATCACAAACCTTACCTCGTGTTTCGAATTCGAAACACATACCATACTTGCTCCATATACTCACCAGGGCTAAGATCAAGAACACCCAAGTAGAAGCAAATACTCACAGCAATCAATCAAGAGCAAATAAACATACGACGGAGATATCATATAGGATAACACGGATCTTTCCAAACATGTTCACACAGAACAACAGATTAACACCCAGTCAATCAACAGGTCAACACATACGCAACAAATGCATAAATGACCTCACGAAGATCTCACTACACTTATCCTATCCCATTCCGTGTTGCTCACTCCTCGAGAACACATATCTCACCTCATCGCCCACCATACTCACTAGACTAATCACTCAAACAAACATGTCTAACTGGTAAGTCTCTATAGATCCTAAGTTCTTGGGATAATCCTTTATCACCACATCACTTCTCCAACCTAAATGGATAATGAGTCTCCACCTAATAGAAGTGATAGAAGTGCCTCACTCGCACTCCACATGATCAGGGTCTCTTACAGATAAAGGATTCCAAACATTTGATCACATCTTCACCGTGATCCAAATGTAACACTCCACATCCCACAGTACAAACCACAATGTACCCTTAGGCATCTATACTCCATCTTACCAAAAGACATACACACACACACACACACACACAGTGCCAAATGCATCACAAACCCACTATGCATGCAAACACATTACACCAAGTAATAAGATCACTTCAAATCATGCCAATGCACATATCAAGCACATTGAAATGCAACATATAGCCATGCATCGGAAACGAGCAATCACACACATACAGAAAGGATTACACACGCAAATGCAGTAACTAGGGTAATACTCAATAAGGCTCACTAAGGTCATCACTCGACCCTAAAACTAGATTCGTCTCATCTCGCCTCTCATCTTACTCTTCCTTTTGGGACAATCCCTAATGAAGTGTTCAGACTTACCACAGCTGTAACATCTTCTACCACCAGACTTGTCCCAACTCTTGCTTTTCTCCTTACCACCATCATCACTCGAGTCACTACTCGAATCATCACTATTTTGAGCTCTACCCAAACTCATCTGCTTAAACTTAATTCTACTCCTCATCATGTGCAACTCACCATTTCTCTTATCTTCCTTTTTAGCCTTAATCTCCATTTCCTTACTCCTAAGGGAATCTATGACAATTTCAGGGGTTAAAGTGTCCCTACCATACTTAATAGCATTTTTAACTTTATGATAAGTATCAGGTATAACATTCAGCAAAATAATAGCCTTGTAGGTTTCAGACACCGACTCTCCACAGTTAACAATGTCTTGAACCAACTTGTTAAAAACATCCAAATTGTCATCAAGATCCTCTGAAGGATCTATTTTAAAGCTAAAAAATCTTTCAAACAAGTACAACTTATGAGGAGTGGATTTAAGCAAATATAAATCCTCCAACTTTTTCCAAAGCTCTTTGGTAGAATCAAGTTTTCCAACTTTTCTCAAAACAGTGTCAGACAGGTGTAATATAATTGAAGTGTATGCAAGTTCATCATATGCTTCTTTTTGTGCTTTTGTAAAATTTTCCAGAAATTTGCCATCAATAGCTTTTGAAACTTTTTGTTGAACCAAAATACCCTTCATCTTTTATTGTCAAATTGAAAAATCTCATTTTCCGTTGAAAATCCCAATTTCGAAATGTGACGATATTTAGAAAAATAGAACAACCAAAATTGCACAAATAGATCACACAAAGTAATCCTAGATAGCAATATACACGGTTCTAGATTCCCAGGGTTTCGTGAGACTCAAAATCTCAGATCAAGAGAGCGTTCGAACGGGTCAAGTCCAAGGTGTTCTAACAGGATAATCAATGCAACACGAAGATAAACAAACAAACAAATTCAAAAAATTTCCACGCAATGTAGTCTTATACAGTGACTAAACAACAGTTATAGCACAAAAATAATTACCAACTTGCAGTCAAAATTCAACACTTCAAATAAAGCAATTAATTCCTAAATTTCTAGCACAAGCAATGATTAACCCTTCACGGTAACCTCAATCCTAATGTCACCCCATAACGCGCTAATGCTGAAATTTAAACAGGATAAACCAATTTACCAGAACGGACTTATTTGAGTCCGTAAATTTCGAGAAATATAATTTTAACACTTTAGGTCCACCACTATTCGCCCTAAAGTTTGCAGCAACCAACGGAATGCAAAATTGAATCCCGAATGCGCAGGGGCAAAATGGTCCAACTTTTTCTGCGTAACCTGAAACACTAAACCAAATATATCAATACGTTCAGAAAATCAAATATAACAAACTGGCTGAAGAAACCGTTTTCAGAAGATCCCCCACGCGCCGCCACGCGCCTGCCGGAGTTCCCCCACGCGCCGCCGCCGTTCACACTCACCGGACCTCCAACAGCGCCTCGGTCTGCACGTTCCACCAGTGGTCTTGGATTTTTCAAAAAGTCAATGGTTTGGCCAGAAAATGGGTTTACAGGTTCGATTTTTTGGAAAAAATTGGACAGCTTCTTCTGCCCGGTTTCTGCTGCGTTTTCTGGTCTGTTTGTGGTCGATTTTTGGCCTGAAAATCACCCTAACCTCGCTTTGATACCATATGTAGAAATTTGTGCTCCAGTGTTGTGATTTTCGGGCTCAGCTAACCAATCAATCGAATACCACAAACAACCAATCGAATCCACAAACCAACAACACCTTCCCAAACACTGGTTGCTCCAATGATTTCAGCCCACAAAGGACTAGGGATGAAAGATTACAACCTTAGAAAACAGCCACAAAGGCTAGGCAGAGAAGAGGAAGAAACGGGTCTCTCAAAGGGAAGAGCACACATCCAATATTGCACCAAGCAAGACAAGAACCGTTTTTCTCCCTACTCAAAAAAGGGGCGGTTGCAATAATAATCTTTCACACACCAACAATAGTAATGGTCAACTAAATAAATAGGTTAGCAATAGGTTTAGGCTTTAGGTCAAACAACAGGCCCAATAACAAATGAGATAAGTGGGCTACCAATCTTAAAGCCTTCCAAGTATTTGGGTTGGGCCATGAGCAACATAATATAATTAGGTTGCTACAAATGGTCCAAGTAAGTTACGTGATTCGATTGGTTCGATTGTGGTGCCAATACACAATTTCAATCATCGGCCGATGCTTATGAAATATAATCCAACAAATAAAACGGTTTAACATCATAGCCCGGATTTATTGGGTATCAAAAAACCCAACACTCACCTTCTGGGATATTTTTATATTTGACTATAATTACGAAGGTGTCATAGTTCCGCTCAGGAAAAATTCAATAGCAGAACCAATTTAGTTTTTGACTAATTTCTTTACCCAGCTGAAGAGCAATTGCATATATAAATTTAGCTTTACACACATATTGAAATTGTAGAACCTGACAATGATGATAATTTGTTACTGTTTCCCAACTTAATTTTCTTCGAAAATCTGATAATCAAGAAATACTGTCTGCACAATCATTTTTTGGCAATACGCTTGACAATATTACATGTCCGACATGAAGCATGATAATCTTCGTACTGGTTTCATTTTGATAATGCCGAATCACTTATTGGATGCCTCTTATTATACATTTTGAACATTATTCATTCCCTTTGTACAGCATTAGGTACTCACGTGAAGGTAGCATTAGGTATTCACGTGAATTATCCCGCACAACTACAAGAAGCCATGGTGCCAGCTTTCGTTCTGAGAAATCTATAAGCAGATTCGGTGCTGATGGACCAGAGAATATAACACCACAACATATTTCATCTGGAAGATTGTATTCCATGGTGCGTCCTGATTGGTTTTATGGGGTTTTTGGCACCATGTGTGCATTTATTGCTGGGGCTCAGATGCCTCTTTTTGCTCTCGGAGTTACTCAGGCTCTTGTGTCTTACTACATGGACTGGGACATTACACGCCATGAAGTAAAGAAAATTGCTTTCCTCTTTTGTGGGGGTGCTGTTATAACTGTCATTGCTCATGCTATCACACATCTATGTTTTGGGATCATGGGAGAACGGCTTACACTTCGGGTTCGAAAAATGATGTTTACTGGTAATGTTAATTCGATGGCCATGTATGGCATTTTACTTAATATAATCACTACTGCAGTACGCTACAATAATTGAACACTTACATGTATCTAAGTTATTTTCTCGGGATGAATTCATCAAAAACTCTAGTCACTTGGATGACAAATTTACTAATTTAGACTGGGAAAAAGTTGGAAATTTGAATATGGAACAAAATGGTATCCTATTAATTCAATAATACTCAAGAAACTTGGGGCCTGTTTGACCCCAATTTTAGTGCAGAATGTATTTTGGAATAGTAAATTGATAAAGAATGTGTGGTTAAAAATGAAGGAAAAGTTTTTGGATTGCGTGTAATATTATTTTATTGAAGAATGTGTGGTTGAAAAGAAGAAAGAGAAAAATAGAGATAAAACGGGCCCTCAATGTATTATCATCATCATTATCTGGACCTTGTAGAACATGTTTGCTTATTCACTTTTGTTCAATTGCAGCTATGTTGAGAAACGAGATTGGATGGTTTGATGACATGAACAATGGAAGTGCTATGCTAGCATCACGATTAGAAAGTGATGCAACTTTGTTACGAACTGTGGTGGTTGATCGTTCTACAATCCTGTTACAGAATGTAGGCTTGGTTGTCACCTCGTTCGTTATCTCCTTCATCTTGAACTGGAGGCTCACTCTTGTAGTGATAGCCACATATCCGCTGATTATTAGTGGTCATATCAGCGAGGTATCTACTCTTTCCACTTCCAAGTTTGCAGGCTGCAAAAATTTATAAAATATTTCAATGACTTATCTTTCCTTTGTTTCAGAAACTTTTCATGCAAGGCTATGGTGGTGACTTGAGCAAAGCATATCTCAAAGCTAACATGTTTGCTGGTGAGGCAGTGAGTAACATCCGAACTGTTGCCGCATTTTGCTCGGAGGAGAAAGTACTTGATCTTTATGCTCGCGAGCTGGTTGAACCATCTCGGCATTCATTCAGACGTGGTCAGACTGCTGGATTATTTTACGGAGTCTCTCAGTTTTTCATATTCTCGTCCTATGGGCTTGCTTTATGGTATGCTGCTTTAGCTTCAATTTTTCAAAATTTCAGTAGGGAAAGTTGTTCCAAAACAATAACCATCTTAATAAATGTGAAACATCATGTCAGATTAAGGTGTTTGTAAGGTAAATGTATATAAACATTAGTCATGGACTGCAGAAGAACTGAGCCTTGTACTCGATAAACTTCAAATAAGTTGAAAATCAATGTAAAACATTGTCATGTATATGACATGTATCCTCTACTGACATAAAAAATAAAGAATTAGGATTCTATATGTGCACTGACGTTGAGACAGTTTCTAAACTGGCATACTAGGTGAAACATTACAGGAGTCTTGATTTTGGTTTGATGCATCAATAAATTCATATGACGTGCTAACCTTTTTCAAACTTTTTTAGGTATGGTTCAGTTCTGATGGGGAAGGAACTTGCTAGCTTCAAAAACGTCATGAAATCATTTATGGTTCTGATTGTAACGGCCTTAGCTATGGGTGAGACACTGGCTATGGCACCTGATCTCCTAAAGGGGAATCAAATGGTGGCATCAGTTTTTGAAGTGTTGGATCGGAAGACAGAGATTTTAAGTGATGTAGGAGAAGAGCTTACAAGGGTAGATGGCACAATCGAGCTCAAGGATGTTGAATTTAGCTATCCTTCGAGACCTAATGTTCTGATTTTCAAGGATTTCGATCTTCGAGTGCATGCTGGCAGAAGTATGGCATTAGTTGGACAAAGTGGTTCTGGGAAAAGCTCTGTAATTTCTCTCATACTCAGATTTTATGATCCAACAAGTGGGAAAATAATGATTGATGGTAAGTTTTTTTTGCTATATAAATGCTCAATTCTAGTTAGTGATATGAAGGATTTGCAGATGATAACTAGTGCATATTTAGTACACATTATAATGAAAATTTTAGCTTTTTCTTTCATAATACCATCTAGTAGTACTCAATCCTTTCTGCAAAACACACACTTAAAATGTCTACTAGTTGTTATCTAATGCTAATAATGTTGTTAAATTTACATAGGCAAAGACATCAAGAAACTAAAGCTCAAATCTTTAAGGAAATACATCGGATTGGTCCAACAAGAGCCGGCTCTTTTTGCCACATCAATCCATGAAAACATTCTTTATGGTAAAGAGGGTGCCGCAGAGGGAGAAATTATAGAAGCAGCAAAGCTCGCTAATGCACATAGTTTCATCAGTGCCCTTCCTGAGGGCTATTCGACTATGGTTGGTGAGCGAGGCGTTCAACTTTCCGGTGGGCAAAAGCAAAGAGTTGCGATTGCGCGCGCTATTTTGAAGAACCCTTCTATTCTTCTCTTGGATGAAGCCACTAGTGCTCTTGATGTGGAATCAGAACGCTTGGTTCAACAAGCTTTAGACCGGTTGATGAAGAATAGAACGACAGTTATGGTGGCACATAGATTATCTACCATTAAAAATGCAGATCAAATATCGGTTTTGCAAGACGGGAAGATTATAGAGAAAGGGACTCATTCTTCTCTTGTGGAGAACAAAGATGGCGCGTATTATAAACTCATTAGCTTGCAGCAACAACAGCAACACCACCACAACTGACAACACCTTCTTTTTTCCTTTTTCTTCAACATATCTTGGTGTATGGGTTCAATTTAATGTTTATGTTGGAAGTATAGTGATTACTTGGTGCCAAAACATAAGTTCAATTTAGAATTTCTTTTCTTTGTTCTTGTTCTCCCATTTTTAGAATGGGACTTCCATAATTTCCCGACATATCTCCGTCGTCGTCGACTCTTTCTTGGGAAACTTCAATGTTCATATATTATTTTTCTTTTGAGGACACCCCAATCAAATTTCTATCATTGAGCTCACCTCAAAAAAGGGTCTAAGGAACTAGGAATACTAGTCCAAGAGTCATACCTATCACTTATCTCGTCCAGAAAGTAAGAGCATGGACTGTTTTATTCTCATTTCTAGGAGTGTAGCAACACGACCCAGGATCTACCCGATGCAACAAATCAACCATATCAGACAAAGCCCATCGAAGGGGACAAACGAAAAATCAAAACCAAGATTTTGAACCAGTTGAAGCGAGTTAGTCTCGACATTGCTCAAGTTTACACCAATGGATGAATAAAGCTGTTTGTACAGATGAATTGTACACGGTAGTTTACAGGTGTTGAGATGACAGCACCTTATTGGCGGTTATAACTTTATTTTTTTAATCTAAACTCCAATGAAATGTTGTCATTTGACATTCTGTAAATTCATCTAGCAAATCTGTCTGTACATGTAGCATTGTTGCCAATGGATTGAGCAAGCAACTAACCTTCTTTTACAAATGCAACTTCAGTATACTCAGGAGAAAGAAAACTCGTTGCCATCTTCATTCCAACTGCAATGACGACTCCCCAATGATCCCTAATAATTCATCGGCCCTAACAAGTTCTCTATCAAACTCTAATCGCTACATCGTTATTCAATTTTAGCTCTTTGACCCTTGGGGGAGTCTACCTGCACTTCGGAGCTCCTTCCTCGAATCACTCCTGCCACCCCACCCATAACCATGGTCTCCATAGAACCTTCCCTTACTCACAAAGTCATCGCCACCTTACCAATAGCACTCGTAGTCTCGGTCCCCATGGAATACCCTATGTATATTTGCATTTCTTTACTTTTGAACTTTGTATTTTCAAATGTTTAGATATAAAAAGGAAGTTGATTATTTTAACTATAAGCAGTGATTGAGCTCATGTTTAACTCTCATTTCTTAAAACTCACTTTCAAATTTCAATCATATAAATATTTTTTTAAGCTTAACCGCACACGGCACACTCTCCTCTCTGACACCTTTTGTTGGCGGGAAAAAGAGGAAAAAAACAGGCAGGCAGAAATGAGTTCGTCGGTGGAAGCTCCTGATTTAGTCTGCGAGCTCGATAATGTCCAAGGAATCGTCGACGCACTCACCTCCGTCCGCTGGAAACGCCACCAAGTGCTAATTACTCTTTTTCGTTTACCCTTTCCTTTTTTTTTAATTATTTTTTTGTTTAATTTTATCTGACTGTAGTGGATTCCATTTGTTTTTCCTTCAATTCACACAACCAGGACGCCGTCTTAGAATTATCGGAACACGGCATAGTGATAATCGTCGAGGAAATCAGTTGTCTTCAGGCCAAAGTTTATTTACAACGCGAGGTATTATTATTATTATTTTATTTTTTATACTAAAATTCTGTTTCAATTTAGTACTTCAGTTGAATAAATGCTGTAAACTCCGTGTGTTAATTCTGAGAGTGTTTTTTTTGTTAGCTATTTGTTAGATATGAATATGGGGCGCAAGGGAGGCCACGATTTGGGGTGAGCTTAGGGCTATTTGTGGATTGTCTCAAAATATTTTCAGTTCCAGGGCGCTCAAACATCCTTGAAATCCAGTATCCTGGGCCCGACATGCAACTTCTTCTCAAGTACTACTTGTGTTGCTCTCTCTGATTTCTTTCTGAAATTAATCTGATTTTCAATTTACTCATTAATTGAATTTAGAAATAATTTGCAGACTGAACTTGACATAATTAGCTGGTCGAATATTGAGTTTCAACATGCTGACAACTGATTTTGGTATTTGGCAATTGAGGAACAGCCATTGTGGTTGCATCATTGCTCGTGATTAGGATTAGGACTTCATTCTCTAGTTACTGACAAAAATGATTGTAAGAAAGTGATTATCAGATTATCCCTATGGGAATTCTAACTTGAATGGTAGAATGCATTCTGAATTGATAATAATGACTTCATAACTGGAGTAATGCAAATAATTAGAAGATGGAGTGAGAAGTGGAGAAGACTGATGGGGTGAACAAAGAAGAGAAGGATGGGAAGCTGAGTTAGGTTAATGAGGGTGCTAGATGATTTTCAATCTGTTTACCTTGACATGTATATTGCCCAGAAAAACACGCTGAAATGCACCTGGAAGATTTGAAGTATGATTTCCCACTGTAATGAGCTCAATAAGCTTATGCGAACAAATATTGATTTGGGTGAAGTGAAATCCCTGAAACCCTGAATCATTACTTGGCATTTCAATTACACGGTGTCTTTCTCAAATTGAAAGTGGAAGTAAATACAAAGCTCTTTACAGATTCATCTTGGAGACACACTTCTTCATAGATACTTCATTGTTTTTGTTGCAGGGAAAAGCTCTGTGTTTAAAGTATTTCGTACATTAAAAAAGAAAAAAATTGTTCTGTTTTGTGGTTTCAATACCTAAATTAAAGGTAGGAACTATTAAACAACTATAAGGCATAGCTTTTACAAACAATATGAGTTGTCAGTTAGACATGAATCCATTCCTTTTTCTCCAGTAAGTTTCATGCAATTTACATTTTCCTTGATACACTCTCTCCTTTTGCTTTTCTTCCATTTTCAATGCACCAGATCTCTTGATTCTCTGGATGCTTGCCTTTATGCGGAGATTAGGACGAGAATTCCAGAGACAGTCTCATGGGACTATAGCTTTGAACCTGCTGGAAGCATTCCACTCAGTTTCACGGTTAAAGTAATTTTGAACTTATACTGTGATTTTGTGAATTTCTTGAAGAAATTTATTAGTGAAAGCATAGTTATAGGAGATGTATCTCATGTAATTAACATAACGTGAATTGAATGTATTCCTCGGATAACATACAATGCAACTGCCTGCAGCAGCATGCATTATTTCTTATTTGTTGGAGTTTCTAGACTCAGATGGAAAATTACATCTTTATTGCTAGGCTTGATGTGTCATGGGTAACTAGCGTGTCACTGAAATTGCAGTTTAGATGACTGACATTCAGTCCTTTGCAACCTCAGATTCCAAACTACTGATATAGTTTGAATGTTTGGAATTGACCTTCTTCCCTGGATGTTTGATTTATGAAGCATGCTTTATATGTTTATGGTAAGCTATGGTGTGAAAAGCAGAATATGATGAAGAAAAACAGTAAATTGAAGATATACGAGTATTTTCGGATACTTGTTTCTAGATGTTTATTAAAACCTTGGTCAAAAAACATTTTTGGTCAAATCACCTTTTTATTTTATCCACACATTTCGGAGAATCCACAAGTTTTACCAACTTCTCCACCGCTCATTTACCCCAGTTTATAAACACCTTGTCAGCCATACCCATTTGCAGCAAAAGCAATTATAAAAGAAAATTCAAGCAGAAACTATGTATTTGTTCATGTAGAGATTCAAACAGGGAGTTAAAGGGTGTTGAAATAGTTCTGGAGCAGTTGCTAACTTATTTCTATATTCTCTCTCTTGCATGTCACAAATGTAAAACAACGTATCTCCATCAGTCATTTGATGTCACAAATATCACTAGTTCTAGCTAATTGTATTGTCTGCCGCCATCAATACCTGTTTGATGTTGTGAACATGCCTAATTTAAAGTCTAACTGGCATGGATATAATCACATTGTTTGCTTGTTAGTTGAGTTATCTGCACTAAAGACATACACTCCGGAATAGACACGAATATATTTGCGTAACTTGACATTATTTATATTTCTTATTGTCATATAATTCAATAAATTATAATAATTAGGGAAGTACACTCTTGCGGATGAACCATTTTTATATCATCTATAGTTTGGGTCCTTGGGTGTAATTTTGACCACAGTTGATTGAAAAAATGCGTCTATGGTTTACTCATTTCTTCAATAGTCTACTGAATTTTAATGTAAATCATTATTCTATCAGCATTATGACTTTTAAGTTGATAGTCTGCAGCTCTGAAGGAAGCTATAGATGATCTTGAGTGGCCTGGCTCAAGCATTCAGATAACTTTACAGCCAGATCCCCCATCTGTCACCTTGAGGGGTGAAGGCCATGGAGACTTGCAGGTACGCCTCATGCCCATTAATCACGAATACAAATTGTTTTTTGGGTTCCTCATTTATACCAGGCTAACAACTTATTTTTGCAGATTGATTTCAGTTACTATGCTAATTCAGATCTTTTGACTGCATTTAGCTGTGATCGGCAAATATCTCACAGCTACAAGTACAAATTTCTCCGGGCAACAACTTCAAACATCCCAAGTAGTGTTATCAAAGACAATCGAGGAAGCAAGTTAACTATTGGGAGAGGTGGAATGCTCAAAGTTCAGCACCTTGTTTCAGTTGCCAAACTATCCGTACCACATACCCATGTCGATTCAGCTGGCTATCAGCAACCCAGCCGCATTGCTTATATCGAGTTTTTTGTCAAGCCAGAGGTAGAAGATGATACAGGAAACGATTCATAGAATTCCTTGTGTGCATATTATGACGAGTTGAATTATTTTGCAATGATGATTAATCTTGTTAAAAAGCTGTTTTGCATCTTCCCTTTATCTGTATACAGTATACTGGCCAATTACTTCTTGTAACACTTGCATTCTTCGTCTTATCGGAATGAGTAATGTTATTTATCCCCAGTGGAGTTACAAACACAGACTAAGTGGTTCTAAATGATAGGTTAAATGAAACGATTTATTTAATTTCACCTATCATTTAAGTGGAAATTACATGCAACCAGAATTTTAAAGATTACAATTCAAAAATCAGATTTAAAGTTTGTTTATACAAAAATCAGATGTTTTATAAAATTAATTAATCTACCATACACAATTTCAATCACAAACCCTAATTATATCTCTCCCTCGTTTGAGTCGTCTCTCCAAACCACCTCTCTAGCTTCCCTTCTCTCATCCTCTCTATCCTCTCGTCGGAAATGTGCAACCCAATTCACGACACAGGCAAGCACGCTACACATCAGATTTGAGCCAAGTGCAGTGACTGCGCTACACGAGTTGTGGTATTGCTGATTTGGAGTGACGATGAGCACGGTAACCATTCCGTGCAGTTCGCGGCGGTCCCTTATGGAGAAATCAAAATCAGAAAAATGGTGCACGACGCTTTCTCCCTCCATTTACTGCTCGGCGCTTTCGAGCGCTGCCTGGTTGCTGTGAAGTCGCGACATAGTCGCGGTTGAGTTGTGGTGGTAGTGGTGCTCGTGGTGGTGGTGTTTAGGCTGCTGTGGTTTTGTTGGATCCAACAGTGATGGGGTTATGTTGGATATGGTGGTGGTAGTGGATCTTGGTGGTGTTGTTGGTTGTGGTCTGCACCATGTCCAAATCGCATCTCAACAATCTAATGTAGGTTTTTGGGTGTGTTTTCAGTTGGTGGTGGATCAGGGATGTGGTGGTGCTCATGGTGGTGGATGAGGGCTGTGTTGGTCGGAGGTGATGGTGAGATGTTGTTGGCGACAGGTCTATCCAGGTCGTAGGGGATCTGGAGCGACGATGTTGTGGTATTTTTATGCGATGTGTTGATTTGTTTGAGATGGTGTTAACTGTCGAGAGGTGGTGGTTCTAGCGTCGACTGTGGCGGTGCTGGTGCTTATAGGAGTGGTGAGGAGGTGGTCACAAATGTTGGTTGTGGTCACAGATTATTTAGTTGTTTGTGACCATTAAATTGGTTAATATGTGACTGATAAACAATATGTGAATAATAAAAAATTGTAACCTAAAAAATTATTAATTTGTGATCAATAATTTGACAATTTGTGACTGTTTACTAAGTTGTGACTTATAATATTGTGATTTGTGATCGATAAATAAGTTGTGACGTATAAATTTTTTTATTTGTAACCGATGAACAAATTGTGATTTATAAAATTTCTGAATTGTGACCGGAAAATAATTTGTGATCTATAAAATTTCTGATTTTTGACTGTAAAATAATTTGTGATCTATAAAATTTCTGATTTTTTACTGTAAAATAATTTATGACTTATAAAATTTTTGATTTGTGATCGATGAACAAGTTGTGACATATAAAATTTTTGAACCGTGATCGTAAAATAATTTGTGATGTTTCAGTTTTTTATTTGTGACCGATGAACAAATTATGATTTATAAAATCTCTAAATTGTGATCGTAAAATAATTTGTGATTGATAAAATTTCTGATTTGTGAACGTAAAATAATTTTTTATGTTTCAATTTTTGATTTGTGACCGATGAACCAATGTAACCAATTATATGGAATTTGTGATCAAATTATATGAAATTGTGACTTTAATATATTTAATTAATAAAATATATGTTTACTTAATTAATTTATAAATAAAATTTAAAAAAAATTG
Source organism: Fraxinus americana (assembly GCA_035079005.1). Lineage (NCBI taxonomy): Eukaryota > Viridiplantae > Streptophyta > Magnoliopsida > Lamiales > Oleaceae > Fraxinus > Fraxinus americana. The sequence goes on from CM068720.1 coordinate 29,134,131, forward strand.
AGATTTGAAATTTTAAACCTTAAAAAATCTGAAATTTGAAATTTTAAACTTGATGTCTTAAATTTGAAATGAGTAAAAGTAAACCTCTTAATTTTGAATTTTTTCCATCATTTAATGCTACATTAACGCCACCTAAACTGTATTTGTAACCCCAATGGGGATGAATAACATTACTCTATCAGAACTGCTCGCACAGAGTAATTAATGTGGACTAAATCCACTTAAATAAGTGGCATTAGGGTAGGTCAAACATATTGGCCAAGTAAATATAAAATGGACCGAGCTCTAATCGTTTCTAATTACCACATGTGAGATTCTCGGTCCGTCTTGATTTCGTGGGCTGCCGAATGGGCTTGAGGCCTATTGAATTGATTCGACCAGTTTATCATCACCGTCCTAGATTTATTTGGTATCAAATACTTAACAGTGTTGAAGCCATCTTTAAGCAATAAGAATTGGATTGCATGAATTTAAATAATTTCTTTGCTCCTAGAATAATTGAATAGCACCCAAAATATATAGTGTACATGATATAGCCCCCAAAATTTATGAAGTATAAATAAATGTTATTTATTATTAGGACCGTGATTGGAGTACAGGGACTCCAATCACAGGTCTTTGCCCGGCCACACACAGCAGGTGGGGTCGGGCAAATTTTTTTTTAAAATCAGGCCTTTATTCTTATTATTATACATGCATGTGAATAAATCTACAAAGTGTAAATAAATGTTAATTATTATTATACATGCATTGAATAAATAATTGAATCGTAATAGGACACGTAGGTAGTAGGGCTATAATGGTCTCGATAATGCATGGACTTTAACAGCATGATCCCATCATTAATGGAACCGTGTGGGGGCCATAACTGTAGACAGCAACCTAAAGATAGCCAGTTTATTAAAGGAATTTAGTTTAGGATGAGGTTACTTGTTTTATAGCCTAGAGTAAGGGGCCACGTGAATAAAAAGTAATTCCATTCATATAACCTTTATTGATCAAAGAAAATACATATATTAAACCAACTTTTCTCATACAAGACCAATTCCTAGTGAAATCAATAAAAATGATCACCAATAGAGGTCTTTTCTTGACGCACTGTAGTAAAAAAGCACGGTATAGCTCAGCCAAGGTCGGTAAAGAGCTTCTTTAACATCGCCAGTTCGGATTGTTTCCTCATTCCAATACAAGACAAACATTAAAAAGCGCCGTCTCAAAAAAGTTGATGCAGTATTTTGCTCGTGGCATACTCAAAATGATATGGTTGACTTTAATGGACGTGACTTCAATTTTCATTTGCTTGGATGTCCATCGTAGTTTTCATGAAACGAGTAAGGTGAGATGCATCCATACTGAGTTAGATCATCTGAAAGTCCAACCTCCTCTCTAAAACTTGAGTAAGATGAACTTTGTGAGATATTATGTTGCTCGTCTGAAGGACGTGAACCCAGGTACGGAAACTGGTCATACTGTGGATAGCATTCCTGTGACAATCACACGTTTAGTAATAAAGTACGACCAAGAACCTGATATTATAAATTTTACACGAGCAAATACTAAACTTGCTAGTTACTACCTTATAAGAATCAAGAACTATATTAGGCGAGCCCCACAGGCTTGTGGATAGATCATATCCCTCGATAGGTTCTACCGGATATTGAGAAGTAAAGTGAATTGGATGATTACTCTCGTTACACACGTCAATGGTTTGAAAAGGCATGTTACTAGAAGTCGCCGCTGGTTCATTTGATACAGCACTTGAGGTGAAAGGATCACTACTGCTAGAACAATTTCCAGCCGGCTTAAGCGTAGCATCTCCATGAGCATAAGTTCTCTCCGTGTTTCCGTTCTTTTTGACAATGCGACACAAGGCAAAAGACCCCTGCAGATATTTAAATTGCCATTTCAATTAACATTTCAGTAATGTAGGAACTGTCAATGACTGCCACTTCAAATTCTAGCAATGTTACCTGAAAACTTGGGGTGTCGTTGGAAACATCATCACAGAGTCGATACTCATGCATAATCCAATCTGTTCTATCCCCAAGTGGTGCTCGTCCAAGATAGAAAACCAAGGTCTTGCGGTACCCTTGGGACTCACAGACAACTTTCCGATCTTTTCCTGTAGCCTTCCAGTATCCAGATTTAGTGGCTCGATTAGTTCGAGATCCATTTGGATACTTCTTGTCTCGATAGCAGAAAAAGAACCACTCCATGTCGCGCTTTGGCAGGAATGATTTTTCTGCAATTCATGGCCAACACATTACAATTCTTCATCCTCACGAACCAAAATCAAAAAATGTAACAAGTGTATTTTAGTTAAGCATCGTTCATAATCGATGGCAATTGTCAATAATAGTATGAAGTTCACATGAATCGGACATATAATTAAATGAATAAAACACTACGCTTAGGCGATGAACTTTAAGAACAGAGCAAGTCTCATAAGCAATTCATCGAACACATTAGTAGCAATTCTTTTTAGGAGACTAGGCCGTATCTCTGTCCCAGTCCAGATCTTCATATTTGACACTTAGGCCCGGAAAATTATTAATTAGTAGCAAATCTTTGTCTGAATAAATTAAAATATAAGTACCTGGCAGCTCCCATGGATCAAATTTGTATAAATCAATTACTGGAATGACTTCCAGCTCAATTTCAAGTCCCTCATTTTTCCTTTTAAGATAATACCCAACCAGTTCTTCATCAGTCGGATGGAATCGAAATCCCGGCGGCAATGATGCACTTCCCATTAAACAGACGATGCAGCAAAATAATGCTAACGAAGAACAAGCCCAAAACAAATCAAGAATTCTCCTGTTGAAAATTAGAAAAAACCCAAAAATAAAAGCTTTTTGATACACAAAATTTGTTTTCAATAACTACGAAGAACTTCCAAATACTCCACCTCTTTAACAACAGTATCATTTTCCTATTGAAATTCAAAATTTTCTTTTAGCTAAAAGCCTCCCCCTCCCCAAATTTAAACTGCATATATTTAAAAAAAACCCAGAATTCAAATCCCTGTATATAGGAGAAAAGAATCTGAAAATTTAATGTGAGAAAAGAGAAGCTGTGTAGAGGGAAAATAGAGTAGTGCAGAGTGGCTTTTATAGATGGTACGAAGAATATTGAACACCGAAAGTTTCTACCTTGTCCGAAGCTACATAAAATTCCACACAAACCCATAAAAAACCAGTTTTCAGTTCACACATGAAGACAAAAAAAGAAAAAGGACCTGAATCTTAACACATCAGCATGAGTCGGACAACAATTAATTTTTCCCAATGTTCAAAGTGGGCAATTGCATTATTGATAGAACAAAGTTATTTAGGGGGGTGATCCTTGAAATCATAGGCTCTACGGAAAAGTATATCGAATGATCAAAAAATAATAACACAAATGCATCTCTATAGATGCAAAAATCGAGTTACAAATCCCAATGGACGTGTGATGAATGTGAGTGCAAGTCTCGTGCACGATTTTGAATGAGAGAAAGACGTGAGAAATCCTTTTTCGACTCCAACTCTCTCTCTTCGATCGTTGCTAACATCAGTCTAGATAATAGTAATTTTATTGTTACATCACATCATCTAAGGGATAAAATGCAAATTAATTTTGTCAAACGATACGGTAGTGACTCAAAATGACACATACAATTGTCGATCACCATGGAAATTAAGCCCTTGTTTTGTTTAGTAAACAAATAATCAAAATTTAATTTAAAGTCATACATTAATTTTAATCAAATATGTCATGGGATCCACAACTTTTATTACTTTTCAATTAAATATTTTATCAACTTTATCAAAATCTGATAAAAAATTGATTTCTATCGGAATCAAACGCAGGTTAGATAACATCACTCCTAGCTGATGAATTTGCACGATAATCGATAAAGGTTTAACGGTGAATAAGATATGTACTAATAGTTGAATTGAAGGAGCCGAATGGTTTCACTCACTTTTTGAAAGGGAGAAAAGGGGGAAGAGTTGATGTCAAGCTTATTGCTTTGTCATGGTTAAGTATTTTTATTACAGTTGGAAAACAGTTAAAGCAACTTTAATTAACTATGTATGCAGTAAATAAAAAATAATGAAATTTTGTTTGTTTTGCACTTGAGACAAAACACAAGAAGACAAGATTGCAATTTTTCATCTAACCTTTTAACTATTTCTTTTAAACCTAAGTGACTAAGCGTTGTTCATCTCTAACCGTTTGACCTTCTAAATGGAGGGATTAAAATGATATTAGAGTATGAGAAAATATGTAGTTCAAGTTTTCATTCCTATCTATTTTACAAATTATGTGTGCGACTCTGATATACAGTGAATCAAACAGGTCACAACTCTAACATGTTTAGATTTTTGAAGAACTTTCGACTTTTTCGATAGTGTGAAAAGTCATACAATCGAAAAAAAATGACAAAAAAGGTACAATCGAAAAAAAATGCTATACAACTATCAAGAATCCCTACTCTATGTTCCCCAATAAAATTTTGATACTTCACTACAATTATAAGTGACACCTCAAAGATTGTAGTGAAATTTAACAGAGTTTTGACACGTCTCAAACCTTGACACTTCAAAATAAGGTGTCAAGATTTTATTCGAAGGGAAACAATACGATAACAAATGAAAATATAGAATTAAGGATTAAACTATTTGTATACACAAAGTGTACACTTTGATTGACACCTCCTTATGTATCAAAAATCTGACATTTGATTAAAAAATGTGTTGTCAAAATCAATGTACTAAAATAGCCAACTCATATGAGTGTAAACCAATGTGTCAACTTTTATATACGTATAGCATGGTTCATTAAAGTTATAAGTTAATAACTTTGGTAAAACAATTGAACCGTTATCGTTAACCATTTTCCGCAGCATCAAAATTTAGCACGAAAAGATTGTGATATATTTGTTCTCAAAACCATTTTTGCATAAATGAGAAATTAATCAGAAATTGAAGAGAAAATGAAAATGTTTCAATCCCACGTTACAAGATCAATCTAACATGATTTCTAGGGTGAACAAAAAATTGTCAACGAATCAAATTTAATCGATATTGCAGTTTTGACACCATTGATTTGGTCCACATGGTTTATGTTTCAACCGTTTCATAACTAACCGAACTGTTCATCATACTTTTTTATAAGAACTATCCAATATATTATTTATTAGACCAATTTATACTTCGACAAATTGACTTGCTAGTCGACTTCTATTAACTCTTTAGAAAAATATTGATTTATTTATAATAATATTTTTTCTTATTTTGAAGAAAGAAATTCGAAACCTAAGCCCTTGTTTGTTTGCCATTTTGTCGATATTATAATGAGTTTTTTTCACCGTTGAAATCCTGCAATTCATTGAAAATGTGAAATGTCAGTCAAAAAAATGTCGGTGGGGCCACCAACAGTCTAATTTCTTCTAAAAATGAGAAAAAAAATGACAAACAAACAGGGGCTAAATTTATGATTGACCTTTTATTTATTTATTTATTTGTTTTAAGTTTGTATTAAGACATGCATTAGTAAAACTAGGCAGAGTCAAAACGTACATCACACATTATTTTGAAATAGTTTATAAGTACTATAATTGATACCAATTTCTTTGGAGTATTTGATAAGTCTCAAACGAACTAAAGAAAATAAAATTTAAGATATAAATTTAAGAGAAGAAAGTTTTACTACACAAAATCAACTTCTTTGATTTTAATTTTTTGTAATGATGAAATACTTCAAATGAGTAACATTATTATACGACCTTTGATACATAAAAAATAATTGCTAATGCATAAATTTAAACATCCATTAAAATTCCTAAATACATGAATAGAAATAAATTCATTTATAATAACTCTAGATTCATATAGATCAAGATTTATTGAGTCAAGATTAATTGAATTTAGATTAATATAAATGTTAATTAATTGAGATTTAATAATACGAAATTCATGCATGACAATGATTGTAGTATTTATTACATATTAAAAAAAGGAAAAAAGGATATTTAATATATTATAGATGAAGTATATATTTAGCATGTTTTAAATTAAGAGATATAGTGAAATTTCATACCAACATTTATTTTTTTAATTGTTTGAAAGTGTTATTTTTATGCCACCAAAATTGTGATTTAGGCCAACCAAACTGCAAAAAAATGGTTTGATTCAAAAAAAACTAAAATAAATAAATAATGATTTGGTTTAAAAATTGTTTAAAATCATTCAAATCGAACTATGTTCATCCATGTACTAGATTACTAGTGTTCTTCACATACTTTACATGTATGATATGACAAAGATTTTATAATTTATATCTTGTAGTTGAAAATATATTGAACCAAAATTATATTATTCGGAAACTAAATGATACTTGTTTTGTAAAGAAAGGAAATTAGAAACAAATCACAGCTTAAAACTCTTGAGTTATTTTCTATGCATCTATATTAATACCAAATAAAAATCGGTTCATTCACATAATGTTTAAATTTCAGATTTCAATTATATTAATACCAAATGATAAACTTTCTTATTAATTCATATACCAAATGATAAATTTTCCTATTAATTCCTTGTGTGCATTTTTTCTTGGATTATTCTTCTTGTACATTGGGGTGTACATAAGGGTGTCCATAATGTACACCCGGCACCCCCTTATTGGATGGAGTGCCGTGGAGTGCCGGCCCCACTGGTACTCCATCCAATAAGGAGATGCCTATTGTCCATTATGGACACCATTATGTACATCCTGATGTACTTGTAGCAAAGCTCTTTTTTCTTTACTGCAAACTTTTATTTGTTTATTTTCTGGTAACTTTGTTGGGGGGGGGGGAGGGGTTATATTTGTTGTAATATAAATTTTAAATAAAAACATAATGAAATTACGTCCTAATTCATATAGAGAATCTTATTGTTCGATGATGAAGATGTCTGGTTTTCTGGAAGAAAAAAGAAGCTGAGCAACAAAAGTGATGAAGAATGAATCTGTAATTTTCTTCCTTAAAAAGGTAATTGTAAAATCTATATTGTAGCCTATTTATACAAGAGAAATGTAATAAACTATACATAACAAATTAAGATGAACACACAATATTGCCCTCAAGCACATGTATAGCTCAAAACGTCATGATCAAATCTGTTGAGAATCCGTTGGGCATGTAGTGGTGTTGCTCTCACGGTTTTGCTCTTTTTGTGTGACAGCTGACTCGTCATTCTTTAATACCCCCCAGTAAGATGGAGAATATAGGTTTCCTATTCCCATCTTGGACAAAAGAAAATCAAGTTGAGTGGAAGGAAGTGCTTTGGTGAAGTCATCCGAAAGCTGAAGTGAAGAATTAACATGGGAAGTGCGTAAAAAACCAGATTGAATTTTGTCGCGAATGAGATGACAGTCAATCTCAATGTGTTTTGTGCGCTCGTGAAACACCAGATTCGCTGCGATATGTAAGGCAGCCTAATCATCACAACAGAGATCGACTGGAAGTGAAACCGAGATGTGCAAGTCTTGTAAAATATAAGACAGCCATTGTAGTTCACAAGAAGCGGTAGCCATGGATCGATACTCAACTTCAGCAGAGGAGCGAGAGACCACAATTTGCTTCTTTGAATGCCACGAGATCAATGAGGATCCAAGGAAGATGCAAAAGCCCGTAATGGGACAGGAGGCCCAATGCGAGAATTGGGACAGGAGGCCCAATCCGAGTCAGTATAACCTCGGAGATGAAGAGAGCTGCTGGAGGGAAAAAAAAGTCCCTGACCAAGTGCATTTTTGATGTAGCAGAGAACTTGATGAGCTGCATGTTGATGTAAGGAGGTATGAAAAGTCATAAATTGACTAAAGACATGGACAGCGAAGCTGATATCAGGACGAGTAATTGTGAGGTAATTTAATAACCCAACCAATCGTCGATAAGGGAGAGGATCTGAGAGAGGCTGTCTATCATCTAATCGAAGCTTCAAGTTTTGTTCCATGGGTAACTTGAGTGGTCAAGTACCGAGAACACCAATATCGGATAGTATATCAAGAGCATACTTCTGTTGATAAATAGATATACCCTTGGAAGAACGAGCTACTTCAATTCCAAGAAAGTAACGAAGATTACGAAGACATTTAATCCGAAAATACTCACTGAGAAATGACTGAAGAGCAGCAATGGAGTCCATCCTTGAGCTGGCCATAATGATGTCGTCAACATAGATGAGAAGTGTTGTGAAAGTGCCATTGTGCAGCCGAGTAAAGAGGCAGTGGTAAGCCTTAGATTGTTGGAAGCCAAAAGTGAACAAGGCTTGAGAAAACTTTGAATACCATTGTCCCGGGGCTTGTTTTAAGCCATAGATACTCTTGTATAATAGGCAAACCTGATTTGGTGTTCCTTTAAAATAACTATGAGGCTTACGCATAAAAACTTCTCTTCCAAGTTGCCATGTAGGAAGGCATTTTGAACATCAAATTGCCTAAGAAACCAGCATTTGACAGAGGCAATTGCTAACAAAGTCCGAACACTAACAAGTTTTGCTATCGGGGGCAAAGGTCTCGTTGGAGTCAAGTCCCTCTTGCTGTGTAAATCCTTTGGCGAAAAGGCGTGCTTTGTAGCGTTCAATGCTACCATCAGAATTATGCTTGACTTTAAAGTTCCATTTGGAGCCAATAGTGTGCTTACCAGGTGGTAAATCAATAAGTGACCAAGTGTTATTGAGTTCAAGGGCGGATATTTCAGAATTTATAGCCTTACACCAATGAGGATACTTGACAGCTTCTCCATAAGACTGAGGTTCAGGTGTGTCGATAGAGTAGAAATAAAAGCATGATAAGATGAAGAAATTTTATGGAAAGAAATAGACGAAGAAAGAGGAAAAGGTTCACCTGAGTTGCGGGGTATTGTTGTGGGCAAAGATGGAAAAGCAACATTGTTACATATCTCTGACAAAGGGTTAAGCTGCATCATTTGAGAAGGTGGAGGAACCATTAGTGTAGAGCATATAAAGTCACTTAAATGAGGGGGAGGGTGATGGCAGTGAGTAGACCTTCGAAGTAAAGGAGGATGAGGGGGTGGTGTTGGTGATGGCGATGTGTCAATGAGAGGTGATGCAGGAGTATGAGTGGACGTGTGTTGTTAAGTGGGTGGAGGGTATGGTGATAGTGGGTCTGGATCACGTAAAAGGGGTGGAAGGAGAGGGAGTGTATACCGTAGGAAGAAGGGATGAAGTTTGGAATGGAAATAGTGTTTCATGAAAGATAACATCCCTTGAAATGAAAGTTTTATGAATGGTGAGATCAAGTAGTCGACACCCTTTTGTACCAAAGGGATATCCAATGAAGGCACAATGTCAACTACGGGGATCAAATTAATGACGGTGGTGGGAGGTGGTGGAAACAAAGGCTAGATACCCGAAAATACGAGGTTGAGAGTAGGAATGAGGTTTATTGAATAGGATTTCATAAGGAGTCTTATTGTGAAGAAGAGGGGTGGGAATAAGATTTATTAGATAGGTGGCTGTAAGGACACAAGCAGACCAGAATTCTAACGGTATTCCTGATTGAAAACATAAGGTACGAGCTACTTGAAGAAGATGGTGATGCTTTCTCTCGACTAACCCATTTTGTTGGGGGGTCTTGACACATGAGGTTTGATAAATTATGCGCGTTCAGAATAGAAGTCATTCATGGAAAATTCCAGGCCATTCTCACTACATAGGATTTTAATTCTTGTATCAAATTGAGTGACAACCAGATTACAAAAGGATTTTAAACAAGAACGTGAACTAGATTTATTTTTCAGAATATATACCCAAGTGCAGCGAGAGAAGTCATCAACAATTGCGAGGAAAAACCAAGAACCATTGTAGTCTGAAATGTTGTGGGGTCCCCATAAATCACAGTGAACAAGATCAAAGCAATGGAAAGTAGAGTTAGTGCGAAAAGGAAATGGGAGCCTTGTTTGTTTGGCAAGAGGACAAGTAAGACAAAGTAAATTTTCATTGATATTCATATGAGTAACTACATTGGTATCTTATATGTGAACATGTGAGAATGGGAAGGGTGACCTCCCAATCGACGGTACCATAAATAATGAGCACTGTCGAGAGGTTGTACATAGGCCAAAATGGGGTTTTGAAGTGTAAAATGCTGAGAAAAAGTATGAACTAAAGGTTGAGGTGATACATCTTCTATGTGTAAGTAATAGATACCATGTAGCAGACTACCCTTCCCAATCGTTGTGTAGGGAGAAAAGCTCTGAATAAAACAAACATTAGAGAAAAACATAAGACAACAATTCAGTTGTTTGTGACAAGTTTAGCTGTAGATAACAAATTAAAATGAAAATTGGGAACAAATAAAACGTCATGGAGGAGAAGAGTTGCTGTCACTTGCACTACCAATGTGAATGACAGTAGCTACTTCTCCATTTGGGAGTCTAACAAAATTAGAAGTGGTGGATGTTATTTTGGTGAAGAGGGGGCTGCAGATCATATGATCTGTAGCTCTCGTGTTAATGATCCAAGATTGAGAAGTAGAGAAAAATGAAGACAAACACAAAGAGATACCAGCAGCCGATGAAATATGAGGTTGAGTTGGAAGAACAATTTGGATTTGGTTTGCAGATGGAGAAGCAGTCAAGTTCATCTTGTGCAGTAAGGCTATAAGTTCTTGATATTGGTCTTTAGTCAACACTAGGTTTGGGTCAATTTTGGTTGTCGAAGAAGGGGCTTCCATGGAAACTACATTGACGCGTGGCTTGTGATACTTGAGTCCAGGGGGATAGTCGTGGAGCTTGTAGCAACGCTGAGTAATGTGTCCAGTCATCTCACAATGAGTATAGATAGGGGCTGTGGCATTTCCAGATTTGAAGCATTGGGCCAAAGTCTGGCCGTGATTTTACAATGATTGCAGTACGACTTGTCACATTTATGTTAAGATTGAGATGGTCAACGAGCAACCAGTGCAATAGTTTCAATTGGAGGGCAGTTGAGGTGATGAGATGATGATGTTCTTGTTGTTGTATGTAGGAAAATACCTTGTTGACAGGTGGTAGAGGATCAATTAACATAATCTGGTCACGAATATTTGTAAATAAGTCATGGAGACCCTTCAGAAATTGGATCACACAGTCTCACTGGTACCAGTCAGAGATGACTGTCGTTGAGGCACATGAGCAAACAGGTAATGGGTCATAGATGGAGAGTTCATCCCAGATAGATTTAAGTTTGCTATAGTAGGTGCTGACCGTGTCTGTTTCTTGTGACAAATTGGCAAATGTTTTCTTCAATTCATAGATACGCGGACCATTCTGAGGAGAAAAATGGTCCTGTAATTCAAGCCACAATGCACGAGCATCATCAACATATGCAACTGATGGACGAAGGGACAGATTGATAGCATTTTGAAGCCATGACACAAGCATATCATTGCATTGTTCCCACAATGAAAGGAGGAGTGCAGAGGTATGGGGGTTTTGTTAATAGTTCCATCAAGAAATTCAAGTTTATTCTTTGCCCGCAGTGCTCGTTGAATGGACCTGGACCAAGTGGAGCAATTCTCGGTTGTGAGATGTTCGGTGATCAGAATGGTATCAAGATCATCAGAGGTTTCTAGACGGTATGGGTTGTTTGGATTGATGAGGTCAGTAAGGTTGAGAGTGGGAGTTTTGACACCTTGCTCTGATGCCATGTTAGATGATGAAGATGTCTGGTTTTCTAGAAGAAGGAATAAGATGAGCAACGAGAGTGATGAAGAATTAATCTGTAATTTTTTTCCTTAAAAAGGTAATTGTAAAATCTATATTGTAGCCTATTTATACAAGAGAAATGAAATAAACTATACATAACAAATTGAGATGAATATACAATATTGCCCTCAAGAACATGTATAGTTCAAAAGGTCATGATCAAATCTGTTGAGAATCCGTTGGGCATGTAGGGGTGTTGCTTTCACTGTTTTGCTCTTTTTGTGCGGCAGCTGACTCATCATTCTTTAATACTTATCATTCACTGTTTTTTTTTTTTTTCATATAACTTTAATTTGGCATAGATTTTGAGGATTTGAAGTGAAGATTTTGGTCTTTGTATTAAGCTCTGAAGTTAATTTTTTGAGAAATTATTTTCTAAAATACGTGTGATTAAAAAGTAAAGAACAATTATGAGGAAATATGAAAAATAATATTTTTGGAGAATGTATTATAAAAAATGAGTGAAAAATAATTCCATAAAAATCAGTTTCAAACAAGGGCTAAATCTGGTCTATTCTTTTTCTCATCGTCAAAACATTCAAAAACAAACTTGTCGATGAAGTGGAAGCATCAAATGTTCCATTTAACAAAAATAGAATCAGAAAACATGGAAAATACATTAAAGTGCAGAAATTATATTAGAGAAATGTTATTCATCCCTAATGGGGATGCATCCCCAATTTTTGTGGTGTTCATGTGGCATTAAAAGATAGGTAAAATTAAATAAGTCATTTAATTTCACATATCATTTAATCAATCATTTACATCCATATAGACTGGAGATCGATCCTGACTGGGGATGAATAACATTTTTCATTATATTATGAGCCTATATTTTGGCTGACATTTCTTTGCATTTCCAACTAAATAACACAAATATGGCGTTTGAATCTTCGAGCTCATACATTCTTGTCAATCTCTCTATCAACTCCGCCTAAAATATCATAAAAAATAATTAAAATTTAAAGAGGTCATAAATTTTTTTTTACCCGAAACCAAATAAAAATTGTCCCCATAACTAATTGCAATCAATAAATTCTTGAAGATGTTTTTTACTTTCTTCTCTAGATTCAATGCACTTTCACTGTGATATCCTAATAGATACTGTTACTTTCTCTCGAACAATAATAATATTATTTTATTTGATTGAACTATTTATTTCTCTTGAAATGTTTTCGATATTCATTTCTATATACATCTGTTTTGGGGGGATTCTGCAACCGTAATGTGGAATCGTCTTGCTATTAACGTATCTATGCGAAGGGAATCCATATTCTTGCATAACTCCTCAGCTTCTTCATACTCAACTTCTCACTTGAGAAACCAAATCCATTAGTTTGGTAATTAATTGAGGTTGTTCCTCTGGTTAAAAACCTCGAGGGTTACTTCGTACCCTTCTTCATTCTTTTAGTAGCTTAGTCCCAATTGATAAGGGCGAATTCTTATTAATTGAAGTCGACACTCATCTTCTATGTGCAACTCCACTCTATTGGAAATTTTTGCCCTCCGGGGCTCGATGATCCTAAAAAAAACCATCAAGAACCGAAGAACTGAATTTATTTATTTAAATTACCTTGAATATTTGATAGCTTATTCACATCGGAAAGTTCTCATCTCATCGCATTTTTGAAGTCTTTTAAAATTAGTTTTAGAAAATAAGAGGTTTCGATTAAAGAATTCAAAAATTCATGAAATAAAAGTTTTAAAGTTCTCATCTCATCGTAAAGTTCTCATTTGATCCGCCCATCTTTTTCGCAGACTTAATAAGAGGGTGTGCTAGACATTAATCAAGAAAACAAAAACTTAAATGAAGAAATTCATTAAATAAGAGAACCATCAATCAACATTAAAGACCAAATTACATGAACCTAGAACATAAAATTTGATGAATAAAGGGAAAAAAAAACTTAAAAATCAGGAAAATCCTCTAAGAAATTTGAAAGTCGATGAAAAATGTGTTCACTAGAAAAAGCTGATTCTTACTCCATCCGTCCCACAAAAATAGACTTACTTCCATTTTCACACAGATTAAGAAAAAGTAAAAATACGATTAATTTATATTTGTTAATAACAAGACACATTAAACAGTGATATATTAGAAAACTAAGAAAGTATACTCCCAATAAGAAAGTGACATATAATTTGAGACAAACGAAAAATTAAAATAAGTATATCTTTATGGGACGAATGAGGTACCAAGGGTATGTTTGATCCACATTATTTTGAAAGAATGCATTCTGGAATAGTAGATTGATGGAAAATTTGTGATTGAAAAAGAATGAAAAGTTATTGATGTGATGTAAAATATTATTTTATTGAAGAATGTGTGGTTGAAAATGAGTAGAAGCATGAGAATTGAAATTTTAATGTGTACCAAACAGGGGCTAAATGATAAAAATCAATTAAATAATATCTTAATCCATGAATTAAAATGCAAGTTATGAAGCTTGTCATGCTAATTCAGAGCAGAGCAAGGGGGAAAAATATTTTTTTGTTTTTAAATGGGCTTTAGGGTATAGTGTATATAGAAATTAGAGAAAATAAAAAAGTCAAAAAATTACACAAAAGTTAAAATTTTAATAATTTTAATAAGAGTAATGTTATTCATCCACAATGGGGTTACAAACACAATCTATGTGACTCTAAATGAAAGGTGAAATTAAATGACTTATTTAATTTCACCTATCATTTAATGTCACATTAACGCCACCTACACTGTGTTTGTAATTTCAGTGGGGATGAATATCATTACTCTTTTAATAACTACAGAACGATAATACCAAGACAGGATGAATAGATCTCATATTCCCCGGGTAATTATTGAACAAAACAAACAATGTAAGGACAAAATAATCAACAAAATATTTCACGATATACCCTTGTTTGTTTTAGATAAAAATTATTTTTTAAAGTAAATTTTGATAAAGCTGATAGAATGTGTGATTGAAAAGTTGTGGATCCTATGAAATGTGTGGTTAAAATTAATTGATAATTTTGACATGAATTTTATTCAAATTATTTAGTTTAACAAAACATTGGCATATTGTAGTTAAATAGATTTTGACATATTACAAAGACATCATTCTTTTAAAAATTACACAAAATTTTGAACAATGCAGAGTTCCCTTGACAACTTTTCTTTTTCATTTTCATAGAAATAATAGATGTAATGCCTAAAATACTCTTATGAATTTTTTTTTTAATATTATAAGTTGCAAAATTAATTTAATACATTAAAAATTAGGAAGATTATATAATGATACAATTAATAAAAAAATAAGGACAGCTAAATATATAAGAGTAAAATTGGTATTAACAGTTACTCGATTCAATATATAAGAATGATAGCTTCATCCCATAAGTTTTTAGGTGTTCTAAAACTTTCAAGCATTGCATTTAAAATGGGTTTTGCTACATGGGCCATGTCACTCCAGTGGGCAGACGCCCTGTGGCGCCCCCTGTTCATTGAGCGCCCATGTGGCCCTCGCCTTTTGGTAAAACTCATTTAACATATCCACCAAAGTTCCATCCTTTCTTTATGCAACACCATTGGATTGGGTGAATAAGGATGTGCCACTTTGTTTATTATACCATTATCTTCACAATAATTCTTAATATATTCTACTCCTCTATCCGTCCTCAATATTTTTATCTCACGTTTTAATTGATTTTCGACCTCCACTTCATAGATTTTTGACTTGTTATAGATTTCATCTTTCGTTTTCAATAAATAAATATAACAACACTTAGAAAAGTCATCTATAAATGTTACAGGATACTTATTACCAGCTCGTGTTGGTGATCTATTTGAATCACAAATATCGCTATAAATCAATTCTAAAAGGTTTGTGTCCCTTTGAACAGATTTAAAAGGTTTCTTAGTCGTTTAGTTTGTACACAAATTAACTTCAAACTTCTTGTTACTAGGAGGATCAAGAAACTTTTTTCATATTTTTTTAATCATACATTCTCCAAAAAAATACAATTATAAATCTATTTTTTTCTAAAGAATGGGCACAAACAAATCCTCAGTATCCACACAAAAATAAAATAATGACCATTTCATTTTGGCTACTAATTTATAATATAAACCAACCACTTTAGATGAGGTATAATAAAATACAAAAGAAGTAAGGTATCACATTATTCCCTGATAGAATTATTCAAATAAACCAATTGTTATTGATTTAGTTAGAATGTTGAAGAGGTATACTAAGGTGTTACATTATTTTTAAAGGAGCCATAAGATAGCAAAAATTTCATAAATTTATTCTAGATATTATCACTATTACTTACGCTAAAATATAAAAGAAAAGTACTCAGGGAAGGAAGGAATGCGTTATTCAAATCTTGAAATAATATTTGTGTAATTTTTGAAAAAGAAAATAGTGTATTCGACTTCAGAAGAGATTTATGCTTTCCAAAACTACTTCTATATTCAATTTTTAAAAAAAATTGTACCAAACCGGTTTTCAAATTTTGAGTGGTCATAGGAATAATTTCACCAAATTAAACTTATAATTCAGCCTTATACATCCAAATTAACTAGATCTGATTGTATGATTTTGTTTGAGTCTTTCCCTTACTTTTTGGAACATGTTTTATCTTACAATATTCAAACAATGAATATATCTCCTTTTCTGTTCAAACGTTGTCGACAGACACTCCAATTCAAATCCAATGCTGCAACATTGTTTCTGTCTGTATCTCTTCTAAATTTGACTAGAGTGAAATTAAAAAATATATAGAAATTTGCATATTTAATCTTCAACCCTTGACTTTAAAGTCTAATCTTTATCACCCCTGGTGAGAATAGTCATTTTTAAGGGTTTTAGCCAAGAATTAATCTTGTTGTACAATCCTTGTTGATACTTATGGTTAACAATTTTGGCGTTGTCAAAATTCAGATCATTGATTTTAAAAACAGTTATTGAAATGAATGAATGTGATGTTGTCAAATATGAATTATCAACAAAGATTGTACAAGTAACATGAATGCTTAGCCAATTGTGACATTAAATTACGATGTGGTTCATACATATCGAAGAATCTGTGCCGCCATCATACTACCTCTAACCATCATCCCTACCACTAGCAATATTATACCCAAATCTAAAATAAAGGGAAAATAACAAAAACTTTCCTCAAGGACCCCTGTGATCATCGTCACTAGCAATCTCCACTTCAACATCTAAAAATAGCAACATGTTAAAATTGAAATAATCCCAAAAAGCACCATAAGAAATTACTATGACCAAATTGCATTTTTACTAAATGCCAAAGAATATAGAATAATGCTATCTAACATAAGCACTGGTGCTAGAACACCAATCTATGTGACGTTAAGTAACATGTTCCATAAAAGTTAGAATTAAATGATTCATTTAATTATATATATCATTTAATGTCACATTAGTGTCAAATTTGTTAGAAAACGAACCGATTTGCAATAACTTGATAATAGAACTTATACCACTTGTTATGAATATTAAAGACGAGACGAGCAAGATGAAAAGAATTACACAAGAACACAAGATTTAACATGAAAACCTATATCCGAAAAAAATCATGGGTAAAGCCCAAGAATTCACTATACTCATAACAAAGAAGTGCAAAATGATCTTACAAGACTCTCAACATATTTCAAAGTATGCAAGTCACTCTCTCTATAACCCAGATCATGGGCGGACCCAAGGTGGAGTATGGTTTTTTTGGACGTAAGTTTTCGATTGTAAAATTTCTACCAACTTCTTTACAAGTTCGATTGTGCCCCCAATGTTAAAGTTCTGCATCCGCCCCTGACCCAGATCCTCTCACTTTGATGTTCTCTCAAAACTACACAATATTTTTTTAAATGTTATCTCAAGGTTATATCGTGTGGAATTTATAGGAATACATTACAAGTATTTTGGATGAAATACAATTCAAGCAACAGACTCAAAATCAAAAAATATCAAACAATGTTGCCACTCGAGCGGCAATCGAGCAGTAGGCGAGCGACGGTCGCGACTCTTGAGCGCCTCGACCATGGCGTCTGGACTCTGCATCTTAGGCCAAATTTCACCATTTATTTCGTTATGGGCGTCTAGGCTCCCCGAACCAAGCGCTTGGACGATGACTTGCCGTTCAAAACTTCAAAATCAAGTCTTCAATTATCCAAAATCCTTTTAACGATCAAACTTCCAATTCTTGATGAACTTTGATCCTTTTTTCAACCGTACTCCAAACAAAGAGGACTTTTGTTCATTTTATCAATTAACCAATCAAATTCTAATCTCAATAGGATTTTGGGTCATATTCCAACAAAATTAGTTTTTTAATATCGATGGTGCTAAATAGCATTACTCAAAAATATATATAAACAAATCGAAATTTGGCTCAATAGACAATGGTGCTAAATGACAACTATTTTTGCCCCATAATGTTGCGAGACAAATGACCGAAAGAAGAGTTATGACCAAGTGCGACAAGATAAGGTTGTATAGTGTTTCAATCTTTACAATTCCAATAAAATGACAACCAATTTCTTGCTTCATCATTTCAGTTCAGACCAAATGAAGAAAAAAATGAAAATAATCATTTGCATAGCCAAGTGTGAAATTTACTCTTTCTTAAATAATATTTGGGATTGAATAAATTCAAACTCGAGAAAAATTAGTCGCACCTCTTGCAAGAAAAATTGTAGTTGAGATCTTCAACTTTTGACTCGTGTGAAGTTCAAATCAAGACAAAAGAATGTATAATAGAAAATATATGAAAAATTGCTTCCTCCAAAATCATGTAGGTCCAAGTGAATCTAGATTTGTAAGGTAAAGCGATTACATTGTGCTTCATCAATTCAATCTTGTATAATGAATTATTGACAAATTTACACTATTGAAGGGTGTTTTTCTTTTCTTTTTTTCCCTCGTTAAGTCAAGAGTCATCAAGCCCCTCTTTGATGATCATCATTTCAAAATTCTTTTTTTTACAGACTCATTTTCAATTACACATTCACACAATAAAATATTTTATACGTAAATCCAAAATTTTTTCCTACTTTTTATCCGTACATTCTCCTAAAAATCACTATTCAAAACTTCATTTTATCCAGATAATGATTGTCAAACGGGGACTAAATTAACTCGTTAGTCAACATATTTTACAAATGTCAATGCTACACGCGAGCGTGACACACATATATACCCCATTAATAAGTGGACACCCACCATTTTTGCCTTGTGGTTTTACCTCCTTATAATTAAAAATATTTCAATAATTTAAATTAAGATAGACGTTGGATACAAATGTAAACATCATAGATACATATTTTAGCCGAAGCATGATAAGGTTGGACAATTTTTTCACACTGAAAAGAAAATTACAAATTTAGCCATGTTTGGTTCGTATTAAAATCAAAATTTTATTCTAAATTAAAGTTAATAATTAATTTCAACCATGTATTTAATGGGATTTATAACTTTTTAATTATACATTTATCTATTTTTATCAAAATCTATTAAAAATCTGATTCTAATTCCCACCAAACAAGGGCCAAAAGGGAAATAAAAGGTATACGAAAAATGAAAATGCAACTTTGTGCCAATCATCAAATGAAGGATCGTCTCTAACATTCATGTGAAATACTAATCGTCGCTATACGTTCAAGTCATTGTTTCTTCGCAATAACTCTGTAAATGATTGCGATGAGGTTTGTGTTGGATAGTGTTGTCAAACAAACTTAAACTCATTCAATTATAAGGGTTAAAACTTTAAGGAGATTTATACAATTTATACAAGGCTACGAGTTTCTTGCAATCAAGATCTTATCAATCCAATTTTAACAAACTCTTTAGGAAAATTCCCTGAGTACAGGGAATTTTACCAGAATTTTACCAGAAAATGTTCCTAGCCTTTGATTTTTTTTTCTCGCCTTTTTGTATAAATCCTGGCCTTTGATTTCAAAAATCTGGCAATTGTCTGGCAAATCTTTCTGTACCTATAGCACGGTTCAACTCTTTATCACATGGTATCTATAAGAATGACTTCTTACATTTCTTCAAGTACATAGTATTTACATATCGAATAGATGTAGTCTGCACGTTTACTATTCTATTTAGATAAACTTCAATATCAAGTATCAACTATATATTTCATCAATTTTATTTTTTTATAACCGTAGATGTCCGGATCAGGTTGCGCGCACCTCGACTAATCCCACGAAGCCCTGAAGTTTACGGTCGGATATTCACCTCAGTGTTCCTGAGAGGACTCGAACTGGTGACCATTGAGAAACAAATCCAAAATCTAACCAATTGAGCAACCCCTGAATGTTAGTATTTCATCAAATTTTATCAAAATTAATTAGAATGGTTATAAAAAACTCTGTCACATAACCCCTTAGGCCAGGGTTTTTAGGCCTTTTCCGTCAAATATAATTGACAGCAATATTTGAAAATGAAAGACCTTAAGCAGGGTTCAAACCAGTTAGTTGAAATTGTATAAAAAGCACATTCAAACTTCAATGAGAAGAACTTCTTCTTCACAAAATTTCGTGTATTCTTTTACTCCCATTAAGGATTCTAACTCTGAAGGATTGCATGGCTTCAGCTTTATCATCCATATATCTTCATATGGGCTCGAATTGATCTTCATTGAAAATAATTCAGTAAAACCACCAGCAAATGGGAAACTTTTTGGAGTAAAATATACAATAAAATGAGCACAACTATCAGCATGTTAGGCCACACTAAGAAGCTAGCATGTTAGTTTTTTTTTTCAGCATCAACTGAAAAAGCGGCTTTTAAGCACGACAAAACATCTTACCAATCTAGGAGTCTCGCTTAACTTTGTGTTGACGTCAACAATCTCACCCGAGATGGGTGAATTAACATCACTGGTGGCTTATACACTTTCAATTGAGCCAAAGCCACTGCCCTGTGCTGCAGATTTACCAACATCTGGGAGCTCATATAGTACTTCTCCAAGATGGCCCTGAACCCATCCAATTATTCAGTTTCACCATTTTAATTCAAAACAATTCCTACAATAATAAATATACTAATTTAACGATCAGAAGAAGAACAAAACTAAAACTCACATTGCGATACTGTCATGTGCTATTCATTGCAATATTGTCACGTGCTATTCAATCATAATATTAATAATGATGTATACAGGGGCGGAACCAGAGGGTCCTGGGGGGTTTCGTGACCCCCCAACTTTTGAGATTTTTTTTTATAAATCCATGTTTGGTATCGATTGAAATCTAAATTTTAATTTAAATCAAAGTTAATAATTAATTTTAATAACATATTTCATGTAATCCATAACTATTTAACTTTTATCAAAATTTACTAAAAAATAAATTTTAATCTCCACCAAACAGGGGCAAAACCACAATAAATTTAAATTTTAATAACATGCTAATTTTAAAAATTTTTCGACGATCGTACGTTAATCGAATTTACAAATTGCTTATGTTTTCTCAAAACTTCTTTCGAGAACTACATTATGAGCATATCGAATAGTCAAACAAATATCGAAAATAGTTAAAAAATACATTAAACATGAGTTTTAAAGAAAGACGTCTAACTCGCATTTTTTTTATAAAAAAAATTCAATTATTTTATTAATATTTATTATTTTTGGAATACAAATTTCTTAATATAATTTTCATCATTTTATTAGAAAATTTTATATGAAATATGACATCAAAAAATTTTCAAATTCTACATTCGAAAAAGTCATATCCCATGTAAATTTTCAAATGCAAAATTATATGGGATGTAATTTTTTTGGACGTAAATTTTCAATTGTAAAATTTTTCCCAACTTTTTTGCAAGTTCAATAGTGTCCCCATAATTTTAAACTTCTGCATCCGCCCCTGGATATATATGTGGATTAATTTGAGAACTTCAAATCAACCCTAATTTCAAACATAGAGCTAAGAAATGACCCAGGCATGATCGGTTATGCCAATGGTAGCCACTGAACCCTCATGCTTTCACCCATTCATGTGAAGTTGCATATTTTAACCCCTCAAGTACTGCAACCCCAACATGTATACTATTATTAGTGCATCTCTGATGCACAATACTAGACGGTGTTCAATCTCGTCCAGTATTGCTTGCCAAACATAATTAACACTTACCGGTAGAAAAGCATCAGAAGAGTGAAAAGGAAGTGGGAGAAAGAAGAGGTCTTGAAGCAGATGAGATTCTCAGTGCCATGTTAGAGGGGTGTGTGTAACCCAAGGATTCAAGGAATACAGGGTTAGTATATAACTTGGTCTTTCTTTTATCTTTGATGAATGGCGAGCAATGAATGCCTCATCCTAGCTAGAAAATATAATTATTTACTTGCCAAAGTGGGTAGGGCCAAAGACAGGCCGTGGCGGGCTTGAAATGTGAGCCCGTAATCCCACACGAATATAAAAGCGTTTTCGAAATGTAATTGCATAAGAGAAGCCTTGTCTACCATAATAGATTTACATTTTCCCCCGGGATTACCTAAGTCCATAATTTTCCCCTATCAATGAGAAGGATGAACATAATATTCTAAGGCGAGAAATATGTATGTATATTCACCAATAATCTCCACAAGAGCAAGTTCCATCTTTAAAATGGTGGAATCGATTCCGATCCCTGACAGTAATTTCTCGTTCATAAATAGTTGAGATAAGTTTAGTATACGCGTGACAATCACTGCACATTCTAACATTTCTTACTATTCTAATTCGAGACGTGTGAGATGTATGTATGAGTGCAAAGGCAATAGCCAATTTTTGGCTATGAGAACTCAATCTTTGTCTTTTTTCATCTTCATCTACATCAAGCAAGACCCGCGATGTGTCGGGGGAATAGCCTTCAAACTTTAACTGCCACTCCATCTGATGAAGCATATCGTATACTTGCGAATGTGTCATATCATTTGACACGAATTTGTACATCTTCCTCTTCACCTCGACCAAGCTATATCCAGGGACTTGATTTATTAATCCCCTGTTAGCCATTTCAGTCCGAATCATGGATACATCGTGCCATCTCTGAGCTTTCGCGTACATATTAGATATCAGTATATAGTCAGTTGCATTGCAAGAGTTTAGCTGGAAGAGATTCTTAGCAGCAAATTCCCCTAATTCGACATTCTGATGAATCTTGCAAGCACTGAGAAGACTGCGCCACAAAACATCATTTGGCTCCATAGGCATGCTCTTGATAAGCTCAATAGCTTCATTGATCATTCCAGCTCGACCCATGAGGTCGATCATACAACCATAATGTTGAATTGTTGGTTGTATCCCGTGCTCAAATCTCAGCTTGTCAAAATATTTGAATCCCTCTTCAACTAAACCGGCGTGGTTACAAGCACTCAATACTCCGACATAGATAACATCATCTGGTTTTATTCCTTGATCAATCATCTGCTTGAAGATCTTTAAAGCTTCCTGAGCGCGTCCATGAATGGCCAGCCCGGATATTACAACACTATAAGACATTTGATTTCTCTCAGACATTTTCTCGAAGAGAAACAAACCTCTATCCACGAATCCGCATTTCATGTATAGGTCTATCAAGGATGTTCCCACTATAACATTGAGTCCAGATAGGTTCCTCAATAAATACCCATGTGTACACATAGCCAAGTCAAGAGCCCCTAAATGAGTGCATGCACAAAGAATATTAACCAATATACTTTCCTCAGCCCTCAAACCAATTTGATTCATTTCACCAAAAAGCCTAAGACAGTCGGACCACATGCCCATATTAGCATAAGCTGCAATAACTGCACTCCAGGAAGCAATAGTCTTTCGACTATCCTCCATCTGTTCAAAAACGACGCAAGAATGCTTTATTTCCCCACATTTACCATACATGTTGATCAAACTGTTTTGCACAAACACATCATCCACAAACCCGAGCTTGAAAATCTGCCCATGGATCTGCATACCTTGTCCCACAGCTGATAAACGAGCACACGCCTTGAGAACAGCAGGATATGTGAACTTGTCTGGTTCTATTCCTGAATCGAGCATCTCAAGATATGTAAACAGAGCTCGTTCTAGGTTCATATGCTTGATATGTCCTCTAATCATAGTGTTGAAATCAAACGAATCAGGATCATCTATATGTTGAAATATCGAGCACGCGTAGTCCATGCTGCCCCATTCTGAAAGAGCACAAGTGGCAACAAGATTGCTGGCACAAAAGGATTTACAAAATAATCCCAACTTTAGAATTTGAGCATGCACTTGCTTCAATTCCTCCACACTAGTGCATTTCTTCAGAAGGAAGATACATTCTTGTTCCCTTTTCGAACTCAAATCAATTTCTAGGCTATTCCCATGAGTGGGAATCAACAACTTGCACTGATGAAGGACTGATGATCCCACCATAATTTCATACCATTATACAAATATAATGCGCAACTGGAATTTCACAAAGACCAACAATTAGACGTAAATGCATTATAAAAATTCATCGACCACTATTTTAGATATTCCAGGTTAAATCAAGATAATAAAGATTGAGAAAGTGAATCACTATAGTAGCTTGATGGCCGGCTGACCTGCTTTAAGGAATCGAAGCGAAGGAAAAACTGGTTGACTATGCCAATTTGGGCAGGTCGCTCTCTCGTGTCATTCTTACAAGCAAGAGAAAGGACGGACAGAGAAAAATGATTAAATCGTTACAATGCGTATTTTTTTTAATGTCATCTTGAACATCGACATTTTAGGCGATCTTTGGAACATTTTGGAAGAGTTTTGAGTTCAATAAAGGGGAGTAGCGACTCTCTCATCCATGGGATTTAGACACTGAATTTGAGCCAGAAATTTTTCCAACTCATGGGATTTGTGCAGATACTAGATAGGATAATGTTAGTGTCATTAGGTTGTAGGCTCCACAAGATAGATACTTCACGTTGCAAGTTTGCCACTCATTTTCGCTTCAGTTTACAAATAATTGTCCACACTAAAAGTATTGTAGAGAGTCTCTGGAGTACTCAGATTACTCATAGATGTTCTAATCAATTCGTGGAAAATATGCATTTATTAGATAAAAGGTATACGCAAGTCTTGATCACCCCCGTAAACGGGGTTCTAGAAGTTCTAGGCCGGGGTCTTGGCGGTAGTAGTGCTATCAATGCCGCCGAGTTATATAGTCAAGTCAATCAAGAATTCTATCAATCTATAAATTTTTACTAGAATTGAGTCTATATTTGGCCCTATTTCTTAAAATTTATTTTCAACTGTACGTTTAATGGACTCACAATTTTTATTAAATTTTCAATCATACATTTCACAAATTTTTATCAGAATTTACTAAAATTTAATTTTTATCCAAATCAAATAGAAGCACTATACCTTAGTTTTATCTAAATTTAGACCAATTCTTGAATTGCTTTACATTATTTAATTCCTGGGATCGATGTATTTATTAGATACTATCTCATCCTATATAACCATAAAAAAATAACTTGGAAGAAATGATACATTTTAAAAATTTATTTTACGCACTAAACTTGAGGACTAAAAAATTGTAGAGCCAATACAGACAGAAGCAATAACCAAGAATTCACAAAGAAGAAATCAAAACCAAACACCAAGAAGATTCGATTATTATTTGGGCTCAGAATACAAAACACATTGTACCCTTCTATACAAAGAAACAATTACAAAGACACCAACAAACCTAAAGAAATCGCACAACATAGCTACTCAATGATTCAAGATTACACATCCAATCTAACTCAGCTCAACTCTCAATCGAAGGACCACAAAGAAAACAATCACGAAGATTGATGATTAAAACTAGAAGTTTTAATCCCTACGCTAAGTATTGAAAGAGAGAATCAAGAGAAGAAACCATGAAGGAAAAGAACCCAAAAGCTTCTCACACATGAAGCAGAACAGAATGAAAAATTAGGCTCAAGTGACCATTCAGGTGGTATATATACACTTCACAGTCACCGTAGATTAGCCATGAAATCGAGGTTTCAGAGCAGCACACGTGGCGATATATTGGGCTGGGTTCTGGGCCAGTTTCCTTGAGTTATTGGGCAATGCTTATTTGGTTGAAATAATATTTCCAGCAATTGGGCTAAGCCCGTTTCATCATCGCCCAAGTGATTTAGATGCAACTGACAAGAATGGCATCACAATCCAACAAAAATGATGCAAATTGCAAGTTCTTCAACTGTATATCACTCCTTCAAAGTTATTTTTTATGGTCACGTAGCTTGACAGTCATTATTTTATGGCCACGCCAGTAGTTATAGTTAAACAATAATTAATAATTAAAAGATAAAATTGTTTTATACAAATTTAAAATGGTAAAACAATCTCAAATAAGCTTAATTATAACCAAAGAAACACAAATTTCAACTATTGGATTGCTTTCAAAATAAATTATCCTAACCCTTAAAAGTGATTTGAAAAGCTTTGAAGAAAAAGTACAGTTGATGAAAGAACTATGATTTGTAATTCACATCTTTCTAGTAGTTAATAATATTTGAATGATTTTAATGATCGATATTCTTAATTTGTTCAATAATATTACTAGATAGAATTGAACCAATTTTCACATATGACCTTGTTATATCTCCATGAAAGGTACAAATATGTAAAAACGAGTTAAAAGCACACAAAGCATATGTACATATTGCTATCCTATCAAATTTTACGATGATTACTATTATGTGTTAAATCTATTTTCGAACTTTCGGAAACAAAATAAACTATTATTCAGTCAACTAATGGCCAATCAATTGAATAAGAACATCCCAATGCATATAACTTTGGTTTAGCGCGATTGAGTTACAAAAAATACAAATAGAGATAGAATGGCATCACTGCAATAGGCATTTAATGGTTCTCGTCTCTTTCTTGCAAAGGATTTAAAATCTTGATTCGATGATAGATTTGTAGTGTTTTCGTACTTCAAATATCCTTCTAATGGTAATTATAAGCCCAGTGAAACTTTATGAATCAAACTTGATCGTCTAATTTCTCCATGTGATGTGCACATTAGTTCTGCGTTTTACTTCTTTACCTTTGGTTGCTTGATCCATCATTTCAACTCTTCATTTTTAGGATCCGTTTGATTGTGAAGGTGGAAAATTGGTGGAAAGAAAATAAATTTCAAGGAATTGAATTGCATATAATTTGTTTTATTGGGAATTGTAATTAATTGTGTTTGATTGAGTATAATTTTTCATTTGGTCCATTTGGATTTGTTTTTTATGGAAATTGTCAATTAAATGGATAAAATTTATTAGAATTGGGAATAGAATTTGTTTGGATTGCCAAAAAGTTTTTAAAAAAATAGAATTTTTTTGTTCGTTTGACTTTGTTTTTCATGCAAATTGTCAATTAAATAAATAGATTTTTTTATCATTGGGTTTTTATTTTGTTCTAATTGTCCAAAAAAAAGAAGATGGAAAACATACTTCCACCCAAATCAAAAGGAAAGCAAAATCCTTAAAAACCAGGAAAGTGGGCGAGTGAGGGGAAAATGAATTCCTGCAAATTATTGGCTATCAAACAGCCAACTTTTGAGAAAATGGAAAAAAATTTCCTAGTTCCATGAAAAATGAGGGTGATCAAACAGGCCTTAATTCAAAACACTCGTTTCTTTTTTATCTGCTCTTCTTTCTCATCTGCCAATACTGACTCTTGATCTACGCTTCAAAACCTTACCTTCTTCAAACTTCATTCACCAATGTCACTTGACTTCGAGAATTTCGATCTACAATCAAGAAATTGAACCAAAATTACGTAAATATCAATTCAAATACTTGGAACAATAACGAAAGTCCTGATTAAAGGACGTAGATAAATGTATAAATTATACTTATCAATTATCGATGATTACATTTAATTATGACATTACATTCCCCCAATCCTAAAAAAGATTGATCTCCTTGCATATCTTATTTATACGTGGAGTCCATTTTCTCCTCGCTTCACATATACAGCGAAAAAGCTACTTAAAAACATAACCAAACATGGTAGTGTCATTGGTACAGCACCTTCAAATAGAACATCGTAGAAGAAGGGAAAGAACCGCACTTCAATAAAATAAAATACTCAAAATACATTTTCAAACTCCAACCACTGCCTGCGCTTCTCTACAATCCCGCAGCACACAGAGTAGAGTGGCTGAACATTCTTCATTCGTTGCCAAGCTTTATTCTATATTGCATGCGTCCAACTGATGGCTTAATTTACTATTCTTTACAGAATTTGAGTGTTGTTTTGGTAGGCTTGTTTTCTTTTTCAAGATATCAGACTTCTCTTTTTGAATGTGGTGAAACCCAGTTTCATTTATTCGATTAATAGCATTTTATTGTAGAGAATCTGGGCCATGGGCACTTTGGAACTGCAATTTCTTAATTGTTTCCATGATTTTCCATTATTTTTTACGAATTTTTTGGTGACAACGGAGCATAATTTATTTCTGCATGTGGGTTTTGTGTGACGTACGATTTCATCTACCCACCTTTCATCTGCTTCAATTGCATGTGCAATTCTGAGGTTCTTCATCTTTTAATCTTTTTTTCAGGTGACTAAAAAACTCTGGATTTTGCATTAAATGGGAAAAAATTCAGAGAAAGAAGGTATTGATGTATATAAGTTAAAACCCATCTATTTGTAGTAAATAATTTGATTTTGTGTTGTATAAATCGATTCTCAGAAGTGTGGTTTTCTTTTTCTCTAATCTTGGGGTTTTTGTTGTACTTGCATTCATGAGCAATGTTCTATACACAGTATTGGACATGATTACTTACTCTAATTAACAATGTGTGCATATTTGGCCTAGCTTAAAAGCCTAAAAATCGCTTCTTTGTGGCTATTTTTTGGCAGTTTCATGCTGAAGAAAGCCTGCTTCTTTTGTCAAAAAGGCAAGGCCAAAAATGCTCGGTTTTCACCTTAATGCTCTGGAATTATGTAAATTCTGAATAAATTAGACTTGATAATGTTGTTTAAAGCAAAGCATTTTCCACTTGTGAAATTCAAACTTGCAAGTTTCAAGGTATTATCATACATTATAGAGAAACAGATATTATAGCAATTTGTAATTTTCAGTATGAAATGTTGAAGTTGCAACTTCCATAAGTTTGAGTGGATTTCTACTGTACTTGTTTGGTACACAGTGTATTACTTTAATGAACAGGATTTTAGTACTTTGTGATCTATGATTGTTTCAGTGCTTCGAGCGTGTTTGGCTTAGGTTGAAGCCAAAAATGGCCTCTTCTTGGCTTTTTCTTTTTTTCATTAAGCAGTTTCACGAAGAAGAAAGCCAGCTTCTTTTGTAGAAAAAGCAAGGCCAAATATGCTCAGTTTTCATATTAGTGCTCTGGAATTAGAGCTAATAATGCTGTTTAAAGAAATTTCACGTTGCAATCTTCCATAGGTTTGAGTTTGGTAACTTTTTTCTTGTGCTTTTTTAGGGATGGACTTTCTGAAACAAAACGTATTGCAATGTCGGACTGAAATAAAAAATGACTCGAACGAAGAGGCCTTTAATGTGCCGAGGACCCCATTGAAGGCAGAATCAGTCCTGAAGGATAAAGAATGTAAGATATCTGAGTTACAAACAAATTCATATTTCTTTTCGGAAATTATGTTTACTACGGATTCTTCCTCTGCAATGTGAAGTCATTTGTTCAGTTTCATGATGTTCTTTGTAATAATCTGGGAAATTGTACTTGTAACTTCATTCTTGATCTAGAACTGATTGTTTGACAAGTTTTAATGATGTCAAACATGTCCAAGACTATCTAAAAGTGTTGGCAGTCAACATGGACACAAAGCATTCTTGAATCCCGTTAATCGTTCTTTTGTAGATATCTATTAACATTTTGACATGCTGAGATAACTTTCTGTTTGCTGATCATCACTATTGGCTCAGATCAAGTAAAAGTAAAGTCAAAAGCAGCATGAAAAATCAGAGTAAAATGATCATACCTTTATTCTTCCTTCCGATTTTACATTTTTTATGTTGAAGCCTGTATCACCAAAAAGTTATCATCTCAAAATCTGGTTGTTGAATTTGTTATAGTTTGGATTTATGCTTGGAAATTATATCTTGAATACTACTGAAGGCTTTAGTGAATTCATTATTAAAGGATGTCAAACACATGTCAAGACTATCTGAAAGTGTTAGCATCCAACATGGATACAAAGCCTTCTTCAATCCCTTTACTCATTTTGTTCCGAGAGATCTATTAACATTTTGACACACTGAAATAATATTTTTTTGCAGATCATTTCTATTGGCTCAGATCAAGTGAAAGTAAAGTCAAAAGCAGCCTAAATAATCAGAGTAAAATGATTATAAATTATTTCTTTATTATGATTTTTTACGCTTTCGGTATTGAAGCCAGTATTACCATAATGCTATCATCCCAAAATCTAAAGGTTAAATGTTTGTTTGACTGGTAGAAACAATGTTGTCGTCTCAACTTTATGCTTGGAAATTACATTACTTGAACCTGATATAATAAATCCGTGTCTAGTTCTCCTAGAGGTGTCAAGACGGACGGGCCAACCATGACCCGTGAAAACCGGCCCGTGAAAACTGGGACCGCGGGCCGACCCGTGACCCGTGCGGGCGGTTCACGGGCCAAGGAGGTGTAACCCGCGGGCTTCGCGGGTTGCACCCCCACGGGCCGCGGTTAACCCGCGACCCGTAAAAAAAAATTGAAAAAAAAATAAAACAAAAATTAAAAAAAGGGGGGAGGGGAGGGGAGGGGAGGGAAACAAAAAAATTTGAAAAAATAAAAATCAAAAAAATCAAAAAAAGGCGTAGCCTGCTGCATAGTCAATTTTTTTTTTTTTAATTTTAACTAATGGTAATATAAATTTTCTAACGGTAATATCATCCCCTACATCAATAAATTTCAATTTATTCTTACATTTATTTTTACAATATCCTCTCATTAGTTATTATACATTTATATTTCATAGTTCATACTTGTTACTACCTTACTACAATTATAATTATTCAATTGCAAATATCATCATCATCTTGATTATATTTCTTTCTTCTCGATTCTCATTAGTCACTACTAAATTTTTTAATCCTACTATATTATGGATTCTCGCGATTCTTCTTCTCAAAATCCTATTTTCAATGATTGTTGCTCTCCATATGGGACAAACCGGAAAAATTCTATATTTTTATAATTTTATTTATACAATCATACGGGCCAAATCGGAACGAACCGCGACCCGCACGACCCGTGACCCGCATGGGCTCGACCCGGATGGGTCAGCGGGCGGGCCTGGGTTGTAGTCCAAAATTGTGGGCTGACCCGTAACCGGCCCGGAACCCGCAGCGGGCGGGCTTTTTTTCACGCGGGCTGTTACCGGGCTCACATGTTGGCGGGCCGACCCGGCCCGGACCACCCGAATTGACACCTCTAAGTTCTCCTTCGCTAGCTGTTTAGAAGCAATACGTGTTTTTCTGATTTAAGGAAACTTGATGCTTCCAGGTAATGTAAGAAACCAGGATAAACTCAGAGACAAAAATTCTTGCTTAGGGAGTGAAGAAGGAACAATTGATAATGCCAATAACACAAAACATAAAGATTGCAATGTTTCAACTGCTGCTTCAATCTTGCCAGAAATATGGACGGATAGGAACGGAATCAAAATAGAAGTTGACATCCAACTGCGGGACACTCTTAAACCAGGGACTCCAAATACTGAAAGAGAAAACATTCCCGAGAAGGAAAAAATGCTATCTGAAGATGAAGTGGTTCAACTGACTAACTCTTCAGTGGAATCAACTAAACAGAATACTTGCACAGGCAAAGAAGGTGATGGAAAATCATGCAGGAGATCTTTAAATTTTAGTTTAATAGGAGAAGACCCAAGGGAACCAATGTTGGACAAAGAATATGAAAATTCTGTTGATTTTAACATTGATGCTAAATCAACTGTTGTTCAGTCAAATGGACATGATGGAGAAATGGATGAAAACCACCGCGGTATAAATCAGATTCGACCCTTTCCCGTTTTGCTTCATGTTTATCATAGGAAAAGGAAAGGCAAAAGTCAGGTCAGCATTAAATCAAAGTCAATGGATCATAAAAGTTCTATATGCAGCAGCACCTCAGGGGCAGTTATGTGCAGGGAAGGTAAAAAAGAGTGTAATTCAAAACAGATGATCAAACCAATTAACGTGAAGTCAAAGCGTCCAAGACATGGAAATACAAGTAGAAAATCTAAGATGAACAAAAAAAATGGAAAGATTACAGACATAGAGCATGAGATGCTAGTTCCTTGTGAGGAAAGGCTTTGTCTTAGCACCAAAGTGCGATCCACAGCAAGAGTTGAGCTTGACAAAAGGACAATGAGAGAATGGAAAGTTTTGGTGGAAAACTTAGATTCGGAATGCACTGAAGAGGCTAAGTGGTGGGAGCAGGAGAGGCTTTTGTTTCATGAGCGAGTTAAATTATTTATTTCCCACGTGCGGTGTATCCAAGGTACTTTGTTCACATTTTGTTTTAATTTATTTGAGCTCAATATAGTCAAGGTTTATTCTTCTTTTAGTGGAGCTCAAATTAGGAGATTCATTAATGGGAAAATTATGAACGTTGCAGGTGATAGGAAATTTTCACAATGGAGAGGTTCAGTTATAGATTCTATAGTTGGGGCATTTTTAACTCAGAATGCTAGTGACAATGCTTCAAGGTAAACTGGGATTTAATAAACTTCATTGTTGTTAGGTAACTTGTCTGTTTTGTTCTTGTTTTATGTCGATACTTTTATCGAACTGCTTTATAAATTTACCCTTTTGTGGACAGCTCTGCTTTCATGTCTCTTGCTGCTAAATATCCATACAGAGCAATCGGAGAAAATTCTTCACCAGAAGCTTCCATTGGTTTTTCAACTGTCCGACTGAGAGGAACGAAACGGTCACGTTCTTCCAACTCTCAGCATAGCAAGGATACCATGAGGGCAAAGGAACGAAAGTCAGAGGAGACAAAACATAGAAGGAAAGGAGCCAAAAAGGAAAATGTAATCATCAATTGGGATAATTTAAAGAAACTATATTCCAAAAGTGACCGTAGAAAGATAAGTGATGATACATCAGAAGCTGTAGATTGGGATGCAGTTAGGAATGCACCAGTTGAAGAGATATCTAAAACCATCAAGAGAAGAGGAATGAACAATAATTTAGCTACAAGAATCAAGGTATCCCATTTCAACCAACCACACTGGAGTATCTTCCAGTAGCAAGACATTACAACTACTTTCAATATTTTCTTTCTTTTTTTTTTTTCAAGAATTTCCTCGACATTTTGTCAAAGCAACTTGGAAGTACTGATCTGGAATGGTTAAGAAATGTTCCACACCAGAAGGCAAAGTAAGCCACACGATTGACATATCTATGTAAATCACTAATTTGGGATGATTAGTGCATACAAAATTTTGTTTTTCAAATATAAGCATCGAACTATATCTGGCTGTAGAGAGTACTTGTTGAGCATACCTGGGATGGGATTGAAAAGCGTGGAATGTGTACGCTTGCTGGCACTCATACAGCCAGCATTTCCAGTAAGATTATATTATGATGATAGTTTTATCTGTAGACTTACCTCATAAAAGAAAATAATAATATCTGCATATTGTTGCTTAGATTGACACAAATGCTGGGCGGATAGCAGTACGCCTTGGCTGGGTTCCGCTTCAGCCACTTACACAAGGACATCAATTTCACCGTCTGAAACAGTGAGAATTACTTACTGGTTTCTAAATCCAATTGAGTTACTAGTTTATATTCAAACAATGACACGTCCAGGTACCCAAAGATCGACACTGTGCAAAAGTATCTCTGGCCAAGGCTGTCTAAACTTGATCCATCAACATTGTAAGAACTTCCCCCCATATATTCTTGTCTTTGAAGAAATATGTCTTAGTGTCAATTACTTTAGCATTGATACTATCAATGCTAACTGTCCTATATCTATGATCTATATGATGCAGGTATGAACTACATTGTCAGATGATTACCTTCGGAAAGGTACGTGAGCCATAACGTTTGAAATGCATTTTAAAGTTTCAGCATCATTATCCATCTGGGACCTCGGTATTTCTGTACAGGTTTTTTGTACAAAGAGAAACCCAAATTGCAATTCCTGTCCATTACAAGAAGAATGCAAACACTTCAAAAGTTCTTCCGCAAGGTCTCCCCTTCATGCCGTTCTCCATCCCATACTTCAACTATTTTCAATGATACACCGAATTCCTCTATAACATTCAGATCTTTACTATTATTCTTAAGAAATCATTTATTTATGAGCTGTTAACTTAGTGGATGTATTGGATTGCAGTACACAACTTTCACTTCCAGGAATACATGAGAAAAGCGAAATGGAATCGAAGATTTCTTTGCCATTAGCTGTACATCTGCCAGCACTCAGTGGAACATCGACTGTTCCCCTTCAGGAAGTTGTAGGGTCCAGATCACTAGAATTTAAAGATCAGGATATTGAAAATTTTGGCTTCAATAGGTTACCTCGTATTAGACTTAACAATTGCAAGTTGAAGGAAAGTTTAGATAAATTCAGCTATGAGTATAATATCCCTATCCAAGATGGTAAAACGGTTAATCCTCTGATGGCTATTAAACCAGAAACCGCTACTACACCATTGCCCAAATTGAGGAATATGAAGTGTATAAGGACAGACCATCAAGTGTAAGTTTTCTCAGTTTGTATAGTTTTCTCTTAGGCAAATGTATCAAAGCCATTCAAATGTAACTGGCGAAGGCTAAGGGCTCTAGAATTCTAGGTCTCATGTGAAGTGTTGGCATTAGTAATA
Source organism: Fraxinus americana (assembly GCA_035079005.1). NCBI lineage: Eukaryota > Viridiplantae > Streptophyta > Magnoliopsida > Lamiales > Oleaceae > Fraxinus > Fraxinus americana. Next base: position 29,168,681 of record CM068720.1, read on the forward strand.
TGAATATTGGCTCTAAATTGTTGAAAAGTGATAGTAATGGATATAGTCAGCCCAATATGCTGAATGATGATTTTTAAATATTTTTCCTGAATGCAGCTATGTGCTTCCTGATTCACACACCCTCTTGGCAAAGGTGTTACTTCAACTATCTCTTTATTGTACATTCATTTTCTGTATTCTTAGAACACTTATTTAACTGTAAACCTGTAATAGTGCAGCTACCGAAAAGAGAACCCAACGATACATGCCCATACCTACTTGCTATATGGACACAAGGTATGCCCCCAGTTTATTCCAATTATTCATATGCCATGATGGTATCTTAGCGATAATAAAATCCCTTGAATTACCATAAGGTAATTATCGTGATTTGTGGAACTCAGAAAATTTCAACGAGGATGAGTCTTTATCTTTCCATGACATGCCTGGAGAAGATTCAGTTTACGGAACATTTCTGGTGAGAAATTCTTGACCTTGCTCAACTATTATCATTAAGATCAAGATTTATAGAAAGTATGCTCAGGTGCCAAGCCGAACAGCAATGAGGGGATGCTTTCCGCTGAATGGAACTTACTTTCAAGCTAATGAGGTGAATATTCATCCTTTCCACTGTTAATCCTAGTGTTACTCTGTTCTTGACCAGCTTTATTACTTACTATATTTAAAACAGGTTTTTGCTGATGATGAATCGAGTGATGTTCCGATTATAGTTTCATGGACTTCTATAAGGGATCTGCCAAAGACAACTTTACATTGCGGAACGACCATATCAGCAATATTCAGAGGTGCAGGCTTAATTTTGAGTACAAAATAAATGTTGATATTAATTGGCTTACAATGTATTTATACGTTTCGATGTAAAAACCAGGTATGAAAAGTGAGGAAGTTCGGTGGTGCTTCTTGAAAGGTACGTAACCGGGATCTTCAAAAGAAGATTGCTAAAATTTGTCCTAAAACTGCAAATTAGTGTTTAAGCTGTGTATCTTCGAATTCCACAGGATTTGTCTGTTTGAGAGGGTTCGACCGGAAAACAAGAGAACCTAAACCTCTCCCTTCAAGATTCCACCTTCCAAATGTGAAAGAAGGCTAATAGGCATGGATTTGTCTCTGTTTCTATTGTATTATGTGCTGTATTTTCGTGTATGTTTGGTAAAGCTTTTTCATGTTCAAGCTGATTAAACATAATTTTTATCTACATATTCTATAGGACTCACGGCTTATAATCTATGCTAATGTGCGACGTAAATATGTTGTCCACTCACCAAATGAAGACAAAATGACTGAAATTATACTCTCGAATTATATGCAATTATTGACGCTTACTTCCAATTGCCAAAAAAAAATTTAATAAATAAAGCTTGGGCCCTGCACGGACTGGGCCTAGAGTCTTGTTGGGCCAGTAATGTGTACAGTTGGCCCTGCATGAGCTACCCTAAACTCGTGTGTCCGCTCCATCTAGTAACCTTGGATGCACAGACTAAATATTGGATTACAGATTTTGCTGATCATATTACTACGCAATCAACTTTCGGAAGTATAGCATCTTTTTCAATCCAAAGCGTGTCATTTCTTTTTTAAAAGTCAAAAAAGTTTGGAATGTGCCAATAATAAAGAATAAGTAAACTATTTTCAAATTCAAAGTTGAGAATTACAAATTAAAAAAAGAAAAAAAAAATAGAATATGTGCTATCTTTCCCTCTAAAAATTTAACACACCATAATATTGAAGTTATGCTATTGATGACTACACTGGAGGCCCCATATACCATACAAACTTGGTTGCAAGAGAATAATGGAGCCCAATGCCTTAAAAATCATGGAAACTGGAAGGACCCTCCAATTTGATTGTTACCTGCAGGTGGATTGATGGCAACCCAGAGAAGTGAAATGGTGATTGCAATGAGTCCTGACCAAACAAACACGATTGTCGGTGTCCTCCCGCGTCGTCCCATCAGTCCTTTGGCGAACGGGTAAAGATGAGCCAAAACCCAGAAGCTAAAGAATACTCCTCCAAGCAAACGGCTCCATTGAGGTATGGTGCTATATATTGTCCGACTAAAACCGACTGCTATTGCAATTAAGTTAGTTATCATGATGGTAATAGGCGGGATCATCAAGGATGTCCATTTTATAATATAGAGATCAGCAAAGTCATCGTCGTTTTCATCACCAGCAGATTTGGATGTCAAAGTGAATGAGATCTCGATACCAGCAACGACCTTGAGTAATCCTTGAAGCACGGCAGCAAGATGTGCGCTTGTGCCCCCAATCAACCAGAATTGCTCGTTACGCCACCATTCTTCCAAAGCAATGCCAGACCACTTAATTTCAAGTACGGCCAGCATGCAAAGCGTCAAAGTGATGACGAGGAGGTATGTGAGGAAGGCGACGTTTAGAGTCTGAACAATAAACTGACCAGAGAAGAGCGACAGCGCAGGAAGGAAGCAATATACTATCAGAAAAATGGAGGTGAATGGATAGATACCAACATTAAGGTAAGCAATTCTCTGCAGAATCTTCATCTTAGGACTGGCTAGAAAAGCGTTATTACGTGAAAAAAAGATCTCGACTGAACCAGTGGCCCATCGAAGGACTTGGTGAAGCCTGTCTGTTAGATTGATAGGTGCAGTGCCACGGAAAGCATCCCTCTTAGTCACACAATATATAGATCTCCAACCCCTATTATGCATCCTATAACCTGTTACCACATCTTCCGTAACAGACCCATAAATCCATCCGACCCGGTTGCCCCACTCCGTTTTATCTTCATACCAACATGAGATCACACTAATTGCCTCAGCAACTGTAGATGCATCAAGGAGTTCCCTAGGAATGGTTAGAGCGCCAGGAGGTCGTCCATTCTTTACAGCAGGGTGATCTGCAAGTGGTCTGCCTTGAAATTCTGCCACTGGGATTGAATCAATAAGGAAATTGGAGTTTCCAAACCTTTTAGAGAAGAGAGAAGGATTCATTTGATCATCGTCAGAATCTCCCATTCTAAGTGCTCGGTGTTCTTCAGGTGCAGAAGAAACAGATGAACTTTTCTTAGGACGGGAAAAACAGCAGCTACAACAACCAGAGTGGTAGTCCTTCGCTCGGGGAGGGTCAAAGCCGTAAAGTGCAGTCCTACGAAAGAGACATCCAGTGCCCACATAAACTGGACCCTGAAGTCCGTCCAAAGCACGCATGTTGACATCAAAGAAAACTGTATTGTGATTCGCATAGCGATCAGATGGATCTATTCCCTCAAACCTCTGAGGAAACTGTATATAACAAAGGCGGTCCCCACCACGGTCCATCATAAAACACATGCCCTCTCTTATCGCCTGGGAGTTGTAGATGTAGTGATCACAGTCGAGGTTAAGTATAAATGGGCCATTGGACATGATGGCTGAGGCTCGAACCAATGCATTCATTGCCCCAGCTTTCTTATTGTGATCATACCCAGGGCGCTTCTCACGAGAGACGTACACGAGCAAGGGAAGCCGAATGTCAACTTCGGCAAAATCAAGTGGACTATTGTCATCAACAGTTGTCCCGTGAAGAGGTTCTTCACTTGGAGGTTTCAACATTACCTGCAGTTTAAAAAGGCTGAGTTTGTCAGCTGATTTACACAACAGCACAAGGAATTCAAATAGTAGATTATATACAGTTTGCATTCTTTGTTAAAGCTAATTATAAATTCCAAGTCTTTTCAATTACCTGTATGATTCCTGCATGGTCACCCTTAGAATGCTCATGATTAGGAACTGTCCACGTGCCTGGCCAGTGAGTCCCATCTGCCATCCATGTTGCTTTAGAGACCTTCACAGGTTCCATTGGTTCATCCCCAGCAGTCTGTCTCTGAAGCTTCATAGCCTTGATTTCTTCTCGAGCATTATACGCATCAGAACGACGACGAATTGAATCGGGAAGGCCATTGATTCGAACCTTAAATTCATCATATTCACGCTTCACCCTCCTACGATCCTTGACAAAATCTGGACGCACCTTATTCTTATAAGGATCCTTTTTCAGGCTGAAATAAGATTCGGGGTTTCTTGGTTCAATATTGTGTTTACGGCAGAAAGGTATCCACAGGTTAGCAAAACTTGCAGCTTCTGCCATGGCTTCAAATGTCAAGAGCGCACCTCCATCATCAGATACATAGCAAGAGAGCTTTTCAACAGGATAATCAGCAGCAAGAATAGACAGAATAGTGTTTGCAGTAACAAGTGGAGGTTCTTTTTCTGGATCAGCTGTAGAAACGAATATATCTACTCCTGGAAGATCAGATTTTCCAGTCGGATTGGCCGGACTGGGCGTTTCAAATTTTTCTTTCAACACATTAAGGTCCGTAGCACGATTAATAGGGCAGAGCTTTGGAAGCTGGTCGAGTAGCCAGGAGAAGGCAAACCAAATCTCACAGATAATTGACATAAACCATAGCCATCTTGCATCTTCGTTGGGGTTACTAATCCTCCATTCAAGAAACAGTCCAAGTACAACTATACGAATAAAAATTAAGAGTCTGCAAGATTCAAGTACAAAAAATACTTATCAGCCTCTTGTATTTTTCATCTCAAAGTTCTTAATTCCATACAAAATGAGCTTGGCATTATTATTATAGTTCCCAGACTGATATTACGAAAATTCAGAAGAATACGATTAAAAATGTTATATAATGAATATAAATATAATTTAAATTTTGGATCATGAAGCATAATGGGACCACATTATCCATGGCAAATTGTTATATTTTGTGTTCAAAACCTGTGCCATGGCGACAGATTTGATTCAGCAGAGCATCACTATAATGTCACATAAAATAGAAAAGGATCTAGCGTAAACTAACTAATGATGTTAAATTTGGATGACAAAGCATGATGGGACCATAATCCATTGCATAATTGATAGATTTCCACTAGACGATAGCACCTAAGACCTTTACTAACAACCAATATTTTACCTTGTCTTTTGTCATCACATTCCTTAGCTACATCTCAATAGTATTGATTTCACATATAAATACAAAATATATCTATTAACATGAATAATAATTTTAGGGAATCCAATCAAACAAAACAGAAAACAAAGATAACTATAGAAACAGTATAGAGAACAATAAAGCATAATGACTTTACCGATATGGGCTGAGTACTGCAGCCGGTATCTTCAATTTTCGGGTGAGTGGCCTCCAAGGTTTGTTGAGAAGTTCTGGAGGCTCGCCAGTTTCATCTTCTTTATCCTCTGCCAATCCTCCATCCTTTGGCCATATAGCATTGCCATACCCATAAGTCCCCTTGGTCTCAAACAACCATCGGTTGTGATCAAAATCTGCCCCCGTTTGGCTCCTTACTAGTGCTGACCTGTTTGCTGATTTCATCAGTGACAACCTCCTCTCCATTTTTGACATTCCAACATTTGATGGCAGAGGTAAAGGTTGACCAGGTTCCACCGAGTTTATAGCCAAATCTGTATTCCTATAAAGCTCTTTACAACCGGGGCAAATCCCATCACCCGTTTTGACAGCGTCAACGAAACAATCCCTGCATATCTTGAAATCACATTCACAGGGGAGAATATCTTCACCCCTCCCATCACTCATGACCTTTCCATCACAACCAGGGACTGCACATGAAGATCCTTTTGCTCCAGCCATTTGAGGATGGATAGTCTCAGACTCGATCACCTTATCCATCAAATGAGCACGGGTAGCACTGTTATAGCCACCAGTAAACAAAGAACTTGATACATACTGCTCTTCAACCCTCTGTGACATTGGCGGATCCACGCTCATCGAAGGATCCATAGGCTGATTATCAGGAGTTGCTGGTATTTGCACCGTGTAGTTCGAGAATTCCAAACCGCTTATGTCACTATCAAGACTATCCCTCGACAAATTGACATATCGACCTGATGATGTCCTGCGAGCAAATGTAACGGTTGGAGGACCTGGAGCTCTCCCAGGTTGTGAGTCTGAAGTTTTGAAGAATCTTGAAGCCATTCTACAAAAAATTGCTCTGAAAACTTATATACTAAATCACCAGAACCTGTAGATTCAAAATGATCAAGAAAATCAAAAACAGAACCAAAACTATTCCGAATAAAATTAAAAGTATCCCTACTACATTTTAGCATTACTATTTAACTCTCTTCCTTAGTTGCAAAGATTACTTTATTTACACAAAATCCAGCTAATGAATTAGCAAAAAGCACTATACATCATCGGGTAGATCAAAACACTTTTGCTTTTAATGTAGTCGATTAGTCTGAAAAGGTATGAGCCCGAAATTCCTAACTTTTTCCCACAAAACACAAAAAATAGCACAACAGTAATTACCTATAAACTGAAGAATTGGAAATCAATGATGAATCTCAATGCCAAAACCCGAGAAGAAAACTTCTTCAAATCAAAATGTGTATTCAAAAACGTGCAGGCAATAACCTATCCATATGAATGTATACCAAAAGATTTAGAGAGAGAGAGAGAGGCAGAGAGATATATCACCACATCTCCACTACTATGCCACCCCAATACTTTAAAAGGAAGAGGGCAATCAGCACTGCTTATAAAAAAACAAAGAAACAGCCTCCCAACCACCCAAGACGTGTATGAAAAATTCAAAAACAAAGAGTATTATAATAAGATAGATATGACATACGTGTTATTCTGCACATAAATGGTATGCATATACAACAGATTACAACTGTAACACCAATGCTTTCTTGGCCCACATAATTGTCTAAATATGACCAAGTCCTAAATTTTCTATATTATCAAATTTTCTTCAAGGCGGTAAAGCCGGCTTATACTCTCTCCTTCAGAAAAACCCACAAGCTCTAATCTTTTTTATATACAAGAATCAAGTGAAAGTAAGGAAAAGAGAGGTAAAAAACTAAAGAGAGAGATCTGACAGTATAATTTACGAATATACCTTGTTAATAATATAAAATTAGATTCTTTTTTAAGAATATTTCGTTTAAACAGTGGGATTAACTGCTGTTATCTTGTGCTGTTTTTTCATCTTTACTGTATAATGCAAGGATGGATTTTCCTTTTTCACTCCTTTTTTTGCGTGAAAATAGAGTGAGAAAATGGGAAGACGGAATACTGGGGGCTGGCAACAGCATTTGCACGCTTTTGTACGCGGTGATTTTGGCTCAAGTTTATAAAAGTCATATTTATCTGCCCATTTTGAAAGATTCATAAATAATATTCTTTAATTCATCAAATAATTTAAATTATTTGAAAACACTTCACAAACATGATGAATACGGTCTCGAGAATTCATAAAATATATAGTAGTCGAATGTATCTACAAATTTTATTTTGGTTGAAAATTTACATTTTATATTTGTCTGATCCAATCATATCACGTAAAGGTTGACACATTTGTGTTTGTGTGAGTCGATAAATTTTGACACATTGATCTTGACAATACATTTTTCAATCAACTGCCAAAGTTTTGACATATGAGGAGTATCAATAAAGATGTGCACTTTATGTATACAAGTAGTTTAATCCAAAGAACAATACTACTTGTAAAACTCTTTCATCGAGTGAACGATCATGACAAGACTCGAGGAAGAAGTTTAGGATAACTATGTACCAACAACCGCAAATACTTCATACATAAAGCATGAATCTTGTATTTTTTTTTTATTTTTTTTTTTTTGCCCTTTCTAAATGAAAAAGATATGTATAGGAATAAAAGAAAAAAAAAAATTGTTAATACCGATGTTATTTAGCCCTGTTTGGTAGATGTTAAAATTCAAATTTTAATTTAAGTTAATGTCAACAATTAATTTGAACCACACATTTTACGGGGATCCACAACTTTTCAACTACACATTTCATCATTTTTTTATCAAATTACTAAAAACTGATTTTAATCCTTACCAAACAAGGGAGGCCTAACCTCGACATATGGGTAAAGGATATCGTAATTTTTGTTTTATTATTAAAAAATTGACTTTTTAACGGGCAATAAATCAGCGAGGACCTATAATGATTCATACGAGGATGTCAGTCCCTGTTCCAAACAAGGCACTTAGGTTGGGCATTATTGTTCATATAAGTTTTCATTTTTATTTATAAAAAAAAAAAAAATGAGGAAATTACATCCAACCCTACTTTTAGATTACCAATTTCATAAATCTTGAATCAAGTTTCATTTTACAAAATTCAGGTTTTAATAAATAATTTAAAAACATTATTTTTATTTTTATAGCTATTTAAAATAAATTAATTTTATATATACTCCTCCCCCATATCCTATCTATCCACAAACCCTAAAAAAGGATTAGCCCATCCTCTCCACTCCGAATAAGCCGTCGCCGCCATGCCGCTCCGCTCCCCGCTACCGTCGGTTCATCTCTCATCCCCGCTACCGTCGGTTCATCGCTCTCTGCAATACGTCACATTCTCCGTCGTCGGTTCTTCTCTCCGTCGTCTGCTCTCCTCCCTGTCGCCGCAATAGCCTCCAATCCTTCATCCACTTGACACGGCCGCCGACGCTTATTCTCCATCATCTCTCTGTCGCTCATCTTCACTATCCCTCTCTATTTTCTGTTCGTCGCCACATTACTGTTCACAGGGACACGGCAGTCGGCACAGCAGCGTGCGTCGTGAACAGTAGAGTTCGAACTTACAGCAGCTCACATCGCCGGCACATTGTCGTCTTCCACCATTTTCGGCCTTCTTGCCGCTGCAGATCTGATTTTTTTCTTTTTTATTTTTTTAGTTTTGATTTTGATTTTGATTGGATGGGTATGGTGATTTTAATGGTTGATGTTTGTCAGTTTTGCTGTGGTGATTTTTCAGTCTAAGGGTGGTTGCATGGTTATGGCGGATCTGGCGATTTTGTTGTTGTTCCGTGTATTGGTGTGCGTTGGTGTAGCTAGGGGGTTTTGGATTGTCGAAATCGCCCATTTTGTGGTGAGATCGTGGTTTTTGTCGTCGTTGGAGTGGTAGTGGCGACTGTAGTTCCTGGTTTGGGTGGTGTTGTGTACTGCATGTGATTTGTGACTTAGTGGTGGTCACAAACGATTTGATTGTTTGTGACCATTAATTATTAATTGTGACCTAAAAATTATTAATTTGTGACTTAAAAATTATTAATTGTGACCTAAATAAGTATTGTGACTTATAAATTTTGGGATCTGTGACCGATGAACAAATTATGACTTTTAAATTTCTAAGTTGTGACCAATAAACAAATTGTGACCTATGAAAATTTTGAATTGTGACCTATGAAAATTTTGAATTGTGACCTAAAAAATTTTGAATTGTGACCAAATTGTACAGATCTATGACCTTAATATATTCGCCGAAATTGGATCAGTCGCCGGAGAAGAGTGGTGACTGGAACGGTCGTCGAAATAGCTCCGGAGTTGTAGGGGTGGTGGAGGTGGAGGTGAGGATGGATTAATTATTTTATAGTGGAATTAGATATTAATAATAAATTAATTTAATAAACCTGATTTTTGAAATTTAAAACATGTTTTGGTATTTTTGAAATGGGTAAAAGTAAAAGTCTTATTTATGTATTCTTCCCAAAAAAAAATGTGTTTTATTAATAAGAATAATAGGGATTTATTCACAGAGGTCTTACAGACCCATCACAAAGGGCGGGCCCCCACATGTATTAAAAGCAAATAAAAATTTGCTCCGACCCCATTATGTGTGTTGTCTGTAAATCATATGTAAAAAAAAAATTCTGTAATGTAAGCCTGGTTCTATTAATAATAACTAATAAGCGGTCATGGGAGGCAGTTGTCCACATTCTAGAAATTATACAATTTTCTTTTTATGGAAATAATACTAAGTAGAAATATTTTAGAAAATATAATTTCACTCACTCAAACATTTTTAAAAAATTCGCCCTTCCCTAACTATAATAATTTTTTGAGAGCAGACAATCAATTTTATTCACCTGAATCCTTACAATTTGTTCATCGATACACAAAGGTAGTTACTTGGATGCTCAAACCAAAATGGTGCCTGTTATTGCGAAAGAACTAATTTAATTAATAAAGATGGACATCGATAGTTCGATTCGAATATTTCAAGAATCGAAATTAAACCATTTGGTTCCATTCAATCACCAAAATCGAACCATTCAATTCAGATTCTAATTCGATCCTACAAAAATAAATTTTTCCAAAACAATTATAGAATATCCCAATCGAGTTCAATCTCAATGTTGTATGTTGTACATATATGCAATGAACCGGAACCAACGCGTTTGAAATTTTGAAATTGATATGTTTAAAAGCCGGTTCGAATTTTCCATGAAGGCTGCTTTTCGATTTTATTTGATGGGAAAATGATAGGCACCGCGCACCCCCAATTGGATGCAAGTCATTTTCCAGCTCATTCTTTACCTTAAATCTCATTAAAATTTATATTCAATTACATGTTCCGTGTTAGATACTAATACATATTTTTTTCAAAAAAAAAAAAAAGGAAGCTAAAATTCAGTAACATCACATTGTTTAGTTTTATTAGAAACGATTTACCGGTGACGTAACACATTAATTAATTGATAGATAAATCAATAATAAATTATAAAATTAAATTAGACTTGTTGAATTGAGGCATGCTAAGGGCATCTCCAATGGAGACACCAAAACACCAAAATACACCAAAATTTGGTACAAAGGTGCTCCAATGTGGCACCAAATTTTGCACCATTTTGGTGTTTTGGTTCAAAATGAATAGTGTTACACCATGTATGATGCAACACTATTCACTTCGCACCAAAACATCAAAATGGTGTAAAATCCAATTTGTACCTTTTTCATTTTGTCAAAAGAATTGGTGAAGGGTATTTGTGTCATTTGTGTTATATAATTTTTAATACAATTATTATTATTATTATTATATGCATTTAAAATAAATTTTAAATGTTGAAAATAATAATTACTTTACTAAATTTTATGTATTTCTAAAATAAATAAATAAATAATATTTCGAATAAATAAATTATTGAGAATAAAAAAAGACACGAAAATGACTAAACACTGTTCATTTGGTGAAACTTTTGGTGTAATGATTAGAGATGAATTTTAGTTTATTGCAAGATTTAGTGCAAAATTTGGTTCAGTATTAGAGATGGCCTAAGCGACTATGCTTGATAGTTCATTTATGCTAATAATATTGTGTAACTAAATAATATTAAAAGTTACCAACATCGAAACCATTTAGGTAAACATCAGTAGTAAAAAATAGCAAATAGACGTTCAATATATTTTGGTTATACATATTGAACGATATATATATATATATACACATGTAGGTCGATAAATATATCTTCCTAGCAAGTTGTCGTATTAGAAAAGCAAAAAAGAAAAGAAGGTGGAAGTCCATAGATTCGTTGAATAAAAACACACGAAAAAAAAAAGGAACATCCCCATTAGAGATCCTCAACCCCCACTCGAGGCAACCCCCGATGCCAATTAATTGTTACCATCTTCATCCCACCACTCCCCATGAAAAAAGAAAAAAGAAAAGATAGAACACTAAAATTTGCATTTTTTTTAATAAGGCTATCTCATCTTTCAAGTTCTATTTCCACTCCATCTATGATACAATAATAGGTGATCAACTGTCAGACTTGTGGCATTGGTTTCCGGGTTGGTGGTGGTTTGGTGGCGTGGCCTTTGACAAAGGTCAGGGGTGCGGAACCATTAATGGTCAGAGACGAGAGGTGGTCGGAGAAGGCCGAGGAAGAGAAGATGATGGTCAAGACACATTCTTGGCCTTTCATCATTTCTAGTCCCACTTACTAAACAAACACACCCACCCTTTAGGATTGTTTGATCAAACCATACTGTGATAACACCTCCCATCAGAGAAATAAGCTTACCTAAGAAAACCCATCTCATCTTGCTGGCCAAAGGAGCCCCCAAAGTATCTACGCTGTACAAACGTTTATCCCAAACTGTTAGTATGGAAAAGATCAACTGATTTTTTGCCCTGACAAAAAAAGAAAAGAACATCTCAAGAAGAAGACCTAAAATAAGCACAAAAGACAAAGCAAATTAAAAGCTAAAACACACAAGTGCATGTAGAAAGAATACAATGAAATACATATGAACTTTTCTTTCAAGGGCCAAGTAATAAGGCATGTAATGGATAAGAGGACTATCAGATTATGTTCTGAATTACCTCAGATAAAGAGACGTGTATATTTAGTCAGCCATATCAAACTTTCTTCACCTCCGATGATAGGAGTTCCATCTGCTCTGTGAGATGTTCCATGTGTTGAGATTTTTCCCACTGGTTTTCCAATGGCTTAATTTCATTTTCCTTGAGAATGCCATCTGTTAGTGTGGAGTCCATCTCCCCAGTCTCCACTAAATGTGGGCTCTCAAGAAACTTTTCCCAAAAGGGATCACTCACCCCAGGAAGCTCTTGTATCTCATCCATCAAGGTGTTATCCCATTCCATCTGAGGATCAGGGAAAAATCCATCCAGTTCCAGGGGATTTTTGTCATGCACTGCCAATGAGCTCGGATCCAAGAAAGCACCACTCTCTGTTGCAGATCCCACAACATCAACGTTGGTTTCTGGCACAATTTGAGAGAGCTCGGGTATTATAGCATCTGTTGTTGGAAGCGTCATCGGAGACACTTCCTGAGTTCCAATCAACTGACTAACATCCAAAAATTGATTAGTCGTATGTTCAGAAGTTGCACCAAGGGGAGATGATGGAATCTCAGAAGTTGCACCTGAATAGCTGAAACCTGTAATTGTGGAACCCGATGAGATGAATGACTGCCCAGAAGTTGGAGGTACCTCTTGAAGAGTAACTCCTGAAACCTGGTCCAAAGAACTATCACAATCTAATGCATTAGACGGCAAGGCATCGCCGATCAGGAAATTATCAGGATTATTGTTAAAGTTTTCAAGCCTAGGAGAAGAATTTAGTTTTGAGATCTGCCTTAGCATTGAATTTGCTGCTTCGTTCATCAAAGGTTGATATTTCACAATCTGACCGTCTGAGGGACCAACAGAATTGTCATTTGAAATACCATCCTGCGTAAGTCTTCGTTTTTTGTTGCCCTCTGATATGCGCCGGTTATTCTCATTTTGCTGCTGCATAAACTGTGCCAGAAATCCAGGGCTATTCATAGCCTTAGCCAGGAATGACATCATCTGTTGCTGGCGCTGTTCCATGCCCTGAAGACGCTGAACCATTGCTTGCAACTGACTATCAGTAGTTTGCTGCTGCTGCCTTAACCGGACAAGTTCCTGCATCAACACATTCTTGTCCCTTTTAAGCCTCTCAACTTCTTCTTCAAGTCCAAATTTCCCAACCTCTACACATGCCCCGACCGAAGAACTCTGTCCATGTGATTGCTGCTGTTGTTGATGGTGTCCATGTGCAGGTTTTCGACGACTAATACTTTTAAGTAGATGCTTTTTCCCTCTTAGGAAACCCTCATTTGCAAACTCCCAGCGGTCAGGATCAACCTTTCTAAAACCCTGTTTGTCCACAAACATGAAGGCAGAAAAATGGAATGGTCAAAGGGTAACCACCATCTAACATTTAAGATGCACGAAATAAATTGAAAGAGAATTAAAAAGTAAAATCAACAAAGCGTTTATCACATACAAGAGAGCATTCATTTGGCAATGCCAAAAAAGATTAAGCAGTTAAACATAGCCCACTTTCCAGATAGTATCACATCCTTATAGAGAAAAAGGACCTTGTTTTGCGATGATCCTTAGGTAGAACAATCATCTCTAAGAAATCCTCAAAATACATTTAAAAGTTTGATTCTTTAGCTCTAGCTTTCATGTCAATGTTACTAGGAGATATGCAACGGGATAAAAAAGAAAAACAAGTATTGGATTCTTTCACTCAGTTCCCCGTACACAAGAAATATCAACCGGTCTTTTGTGAGTAGATAATATGGCAGTAAAAAAGCATCTAATTTGCATCCTCCACAGATTTGCCATGAGCTAATTCGTGAGTGGTAACTGAACATATGCTAATAGCTCCTCAATGCCATTCCCTCTTCTCTACTAATCAAGTTGATGCAGAAACCCAAGTTTATAAATCAAGACCTTACACTGATTCCTTCTGAACTGGAGCAATGGAAACGTGGACAACAGTATATTTCACATTTTATTTTATTAAATTCTATTTTAGTTAAGATCGTACGAAAAATTGTTGACAGTTTAGGCACAGATCATGTAATCCATGTCTTGTATTGAACTTGATAGAAAGCCCAAAGATTGACACAGATCCAAAATAAAATTCATCACAATTTTCCATATAGCCCAAGAAAATGTAAAGCAAAACAACTAAGAGCATGTTTAACAAGTCTAAAAGTTTGCTTAAAAGTAATTTCTAAATTGAGCCAAACATGTTTAAAGTTAAAGGTAAATTTTTTCCCGCTTTCCTTTGAAAGTTTGCTATTTTTCTTCTTTTTTTTGGGAATTTGGTACGAAAAGTTTGCTAATCTAAAAGTATGGTCTCACTTCCGGAAAAAGTAATCTTGTTTTTTGTTTTTCCCATTTTAGCTTACTCAAACATGCTCTAAATATTGAGGCCAAAGAAGACATTGTGTCTGAAAATACTCGTCTCAAGGAAAAAAAAAAAAGCTTCAATGCCTTCCGCAAGTAATCCTATTTGTAATTTCAAACAGTCCATTACCATGAAATTTGATAAGAATTGGTTCAAAATAGATAATAAACCATCATAAAGCAATAGATCGAGTAACATACAGTTTTCCAACACAGGAATTGCTAATTGTATATCTAAAACTACATGATTACATTTTCGAAATGTAATCTATCATTCATAGAAAACATCCATAATTAGTAATTATGCATAGCTCTCTAAACATGTCACTGGATAATGATGAAAACATGCCACAAGTGAAAATGGTAGATGTGTGTGTGTGTGTGTGTGTTAAATTTAGAGTTCTTCTAAAATTTGATCTATTTCTAGGGAGCCTTTACAGACCTCCCCAATTTATCACCCTATGCACTGATCCAGGCTGAAAGCACGTGAAGAAAATAGACTTTTAATTGCTATAAACTTTGATAAGTATTCAAATGGACTTTGCATGGTTTGAGATTAGATTGGTGTTTATTGTACCCCACCTTTGTACAAGATCAAAATTTCGGAAGAAGAAAGGAAAAAAGTTCCACTCAAATGGGTGCAAAGGGCAGATTAACAGCCAAATGCTTGCCAAAGAGGTTATAGAGGAATACCAAACATTGAACATATAAGGCTGAGAACCTTCAATCTAAGACTTTCTAGGGAGGTAACGTTTGAAGACTTGAGGAAGTTTATGGGAGATAGGGAGAGTTTTGAAGCCCAAATGGTTATGTTATGGTTTGTATTCCTCCCAAACACATTTGCTACTGATTCACATGATCACAAGATGAAAAATTGTTTCCATTAATGAGTACAAGTTTGTTATCTATGTACATTATAGACATTGATAATTTGAAAGGTAATTATGTTATGACTTGAATTTCTCGTGAGTGTATCATAAAAATGCTATTAGAAAGTTTCATGTGAATCAGTTGACCCGTTTTCTGTACTGTGAAGACTTGAAATTAGCAATTTAGATTTGCATAACTTGCCACACTTAACTATAAGCTATGTTTTTCAATGCCGAAGGTTTATTTCTTTGGCACGTTATACACAAACTAAACGAGCCTCAGAATTTATGTTACCCTAGGTTGTCCTATTTTATATTGTCGCATATTAGAGTATGCCTTAAGACAATGTTTGATGCAACATCAGAGTTTTTCTCACAATCTTCAAGAAAATTTCAAGAGATAAGCCCAGTGATGAAGATTACATTAGAAATGACATTTTTAGCTAATAAAATTACTTTCATAATGTGGGGGTTGAAAACAGTGGTTTTCCTTTTTTTCCCCTTTCCTTTTCTTTTTTCTTTTATATATTTCTTCCTTTCCTTTTATTTCATTTTCTTTCTCTCTTTCTTTTTTTTTCATTGAAATTATTTGTTTTTGCCACCAAACAGTAGATCATATGTACCTCTCAAACGGTGTTTGCATGCACTACTTTGGCCCTTTTTATCTTATTCATGTCAAGTATTTGGGAAACTATTGAATTACACGAGGATACAACAACGTTAATGATAGAGGCACAATTTAGAATAGCACAAAAACATGATCCAATGCATGACAATGGTTTTCAAACTTTGAATCAATAATAATGATAGTATGAGACATAATTAGCAAATTCACTCAACCTAGACAATATTCTCATCCTGCATTAATCACAAGGAACAGAAGAAATGAAAGTCAAACAACAATCCAACTAGCGTACAACAAACTAAGTCTTGATTTCAATGAATTTGGAGTTGGCTTCATTTATCCTAGACAATATTCTCATCACGCATTAATCACAAGGAACAAAAGAAATTAAAGTCAAACAACAATCCAGCTAGCGTAAAACAAACTAAGTCTTGTTTTCAATGAATTTGGAATTGGCTACATTTATCCTTCTCCACAAATTCACTTGGTTCATTAATAAATCTACAAGATCCAGAGCAACTAGAATACAACCGGCCGTGTTAGTGTTGATCTATCCCTCCCTAGACTTATTCCTCTGAGATTGTGCCACTGTCATGAACATATGCTTCTTTAAGTCTAAGTAAAACATGTCTTAGCTACCTAAATTGTCTTTTCTTTGCTTTATCTTCACTCAACACCACCTCCACTTGTTGAGATATTCTTGCTTTATATTTATACATTTTAGCATGACCACATCCATTTTTAGTATCCTCATTTCCGCTATATTCATCTTTAAGAATATTTTATCCTTTATCAGCACAACACCTGGAACTATAAAGTACAGAAAGTCTGATCACTGTTCTATAGAACATTCATTTTACCTTAGGACTATGCTACTTGTACATAATTTCTTGTACATAAGGGTGTCCACCCTCTCACATGGGGTGGACCCCACATGATTAAAAAAAGAATTTTATTCATGTGGGATCCACCCCATGTGAGAGGGTGGACACCCTTATGTACAAGAAATTATGTACAAGTAGCTTTATCCTTTACCTTATAGGTATCACACAAAAAACCGGAGAACTTCTCCATTTCATCTACTCCGTTCTAATCATGTACATTAAGGAACCTATGAAAGACTAAAGAAAACTGACTTCAAAGCCATAAAGGCACTTCACGTTAAATAAGCTAAAATTGATGGATCATGGAGCCTATTCAAATCAATACTTGCAAATTTGGTACTTCAAATAGCACCATAAGATGATAGATTCTTGCACCAGAAAATAATTCTCAGGCCAACAGCAGCAAGAACTCATTATGATTTATAAAAACTGCCTTTAAAACCTTCAGTTTCCACTTATTCAAAAGATTTACTCAGTTCAAATTCAGGAAACCTTTAGCTCAGAGATCAATACACATCTCACAGTCATCTAACAAGCTGTCCAGCCTCTATTAGTCAATTGATCATTTGACTATTGGAACACATCATACACCTAAATTTGGATTCTAAATCTCATATATAATCAAAATGCCAAAACCTAAAATTGTTATTTTACACTTCAGCCAATTAAAGTGTCAATCACCTAAGTTAACCAAAAAGCTATCAACTATGGCCTGTTACATGTCCAAAAATAAATTAAAGAAATTAAGTAATTAACCTAAAATTGCCAAAGGAAACTCTGGGATTAACTAGCTTCACCAAAAAATTTAAAAAATAGCTGAAAAGATAGTGCATACATAAGTGTTGAGCTGGCGAACAAAGCTGGAGAAATTGTTGTGCTTGAAATATTTGGGCAGCAAATATCTCGCGAATTCAGCCGAGTCCCACACCACGAAGCTGTTATTGGTCGTGCTCCACGACACGATCTTATCGGTGCTTGGGTCATCCACCATGTCGTAAGTCTTCACCAGGAACGGCGGTGGCGTGTTCGCCGACGGTAAAGGCGCCGGTTGCGGAGGTGCTCCTCCGCCTTCTCCCGTGGAAGCCGGAGCCTTCCCGCCGTTCGAAGAAGATGTGGACGCTTCCATCTTATATACAAAATACTAACACGGTCATCAAAAAATAGTACAATATGAGGAATCTGGAGTCGGAATTGGGGATAAACTGGGCGCACGAAATTGCGGACTATATTTTTGAACAAGAGTGAGTAGCTGAACGGTCACGGGAGAGGCAACGATAGGCTTAAAGGGGGCACGATAGCGGAAGCGAGAATGACGCCATTGGTAACGGGGGATTAAGCATGGGAAAATTACAGTCGGAACCCTTAAACTTTGTAAAACACAGCGCTTAGACCATGTCTCAATGTTTTAACCTAATTTCAATTTTTTTTAAATTAAAATTTACTCTTGATTTCATTTAGTTAATCAATTTTTAAATTTTTTTTTTTTAAATTCATTTTCAATTTTACTGTTCATGGGATCCACAACTTTTATCAACATTTTAACTTACTTCTATTAAAATTCTGCAAAAAATGAGATTTTTAGCTAAATCAAATAGGATTTAGCGGTTGTTTGGTGGGGATTAAAATTGGATTTTTAGTAGATTGTGATAAAAGTGTTTGAAATGTGTGATTGAAAAGTTGTGAAACCCATAAAAGATGTAGTTAATATTGATTGTTTGTCTTTGACTTAAATTAAAATCTGATTTTAATCAGAAACAAACAAGGACTTAGTAAGTTACAGATTTTAATACTCTACTTCTTAAATTATTGAAATTATATTTAAATTTGGGATTGACTAGTTTTATATAAAATAATTTTTTTTTATTTATGAGATAATAATATTTTCTGAAAACATAATTTATAATGTCAAATATTTCAAGATATGAACTATTTCCTAATTTAATCAACACAACATTCTCTAGTTTTTATCTTAACTTTACACTCAATGCATCTGTTTTATACAAATCCTACCAAAATTGTATTTTCGGATGCTGAATTCCAAAAAAGTAATAAAAAAATTAAATATTTCGATAGAAAATAACTTATTTAATTTCGATATAAATTGTACGGGTAGAATCCTAGTTCAAAAATCATTTATAGGTTGTAAGCTCATGTTTATCTTATATCGTGTTGTAGCGCTGGCACGTCACTCGGCTCCTCGGCTCACTTCGGTTGCAAAGACTTTCTCCTTAGGCGCATGTCTCAGCAACACAAAACGAGGGTACTTTCACTTTGATATTAAGAGCTTGTTTGGTATAGCTCAAAATCGTGACTTGCATAGAAAATGCTATGTTGATTCATAAGAGATTATATTGTCTTATTCCAGTGCGTACGTCAATGGTGTCCCTTCTTTTGTTATGCTCTTGCTTGGAAAAGGCTTGGGTAGAGTCAGTTCGTTTGGCACTACGAGACTCTCATAACCCTCTTTCTATCCAAATAAATTTAGCCTTAATTAAAAGTAGTACAACAATAAATGGTTGAACGTTAAGATTTTTCTGATCAAAACTCCAGATGTTAGTTGACCACTTTCAACATCTAATTCTCTATTGAGCATCCACAAGAGTATATAAAGTTTTATTGCACTATAAAGCTTCAAATCGGCAACCAAAAATACAGCCATGTACAAATTACAAAGACAAAGTCACACGGCATATTTTTTACATCTAAACAACCCATTTGAAATCGAAAACTGGTCCAAGTCTCGAACAGTTTTTGATTCTCAACCCGTTATTGATTCTTATCTAATTATAACATAATATGGAGATTAGATTCTTTAACCTTTGACATTTCATAGTACAAAATATGTTATGTAATGAAAGGGAAAGGTTTAGGACACTTATCAAATTTTACCAAAATTTAGTCTACTAAAAATTTTATTTTAATATCTATCAGACAAGGACTATATGTATAGGCTAACTATATTTGCTTTTGCTCACATAAAGAGAAGAAAAAGAGAGGAAGAGAGAGATACAACTGCTTGGACCTTTTCGTACATGTCGTAAAATACTAAACAATGGCAAACATTAATTTAGTTTAAATCGTGGTCAATGTCTACTTAATTTGTACTTTATCTGTTTATATTATTGAAAAAATTAGAGTCTTTAACCTTTGAAAAAATTAAAAATGAAATATTGAAGAAAAGAGTAACAAAAAAACGAAAATTGAAAACAAATGCGCAAAACAAAGTAAAGGTTGAGTATCATGAAAAGAAAAGTTCAGCATATTGAAGGTTAACTTATCCCTTCAATCATTTCCCCTATTAGAATGTGTTTTAAGAAACATCTCGCAAATGCAAGTTGATAGAAGCTTCGTCAAGAAGATGCGTTAAGAAAAAAATTAGATATTTTCTAGAGGATAATTCTACTTGTTTATCAAATGTTATATCAACGATTATATGCATGTAGATTAAGAAACTCCGTTGACATGCTCACTCAACAAAATTTGTATTTCATATACAGATTTTAAATGTGATTTTGTCTACTTTTTTCTGTCACATCATTTTGACGAAATCTCTATCAACTTGCTTCAGAGACAGATTTTTTCAAATACATTTTATTTTACTTATAAGTTACAATTACGTTCCTGTTTGGACTCCATTTTAATTTAATGCATTTTTCTATTTTTTTTCATTTTCAATCACATATTTTTCAATAAAATAATACTACACATAAACTCAATTTTTTTTTCTTATTTTTAAGCCATACATCTATAATATTTTAAATTGTAATTAGCATATAACGTCCCCAACTTTCATTGTTATTGTGGAAAATGTCCATACCTTTTATTTTTTGACATTTTCACCATTACTTCCACATTTCATTGCGCAAAAGGTCATTTTCACATATTTTCTCAATTAAAAATTATGAAATGACGAATATACTCATCTCTTTAAATAAAACAAAAAGAAAACGAAAAAAATAATTGCAATCACAGTCACAATTTTTTTTAAAAAAACGCAAATAAGTCACAAATAAATTATTAAAAAGGTAATTAGTACATAATGTCCTATCTTTCACCGTTATTACGAAAAACGTCCATATCTTTCATTTTTTAGCATTTTCACCTTAATTATACATTTGATTGTGCAAACTATCATTTCTATCCACAATAAAAAGCTGTAAAATGATGAATATACCTAGTCGTGGCAATGGGCCGAGCTGAGCTCGTGGCTCGTGGCAAATTGGGCGAGCTTGGCTCGTGGCCCAAGCTCGCCCAAAGACGAGCCGAGCGGCGAGCCGAGCCGCTCGGCTCGTATTTGACGTAGTTTTCTTTTTTAAATATATATATATATACACTGTACACAAATATTATCTAAAATTTTTTATAAAATATACATTTTTCAAAATAATTTAAATTTTAAAAATAATAAGAACAAAATTTTATTTGTTAAGAAATACCTAAAGAAAAATATATATAAACACGTTTTGTAAACAATTTTTCAAATATACTTTTTCCTACTAACATTTTTATTTTTTACAATTACAAAAAAAAAAAAAAAAAGATAAACCCTCCTCCTTTATCCGGGTTTGGGACCGGCTACTTCAATTTCGAGTAGACAGAGTTAAAAATTGTACATGAACAACTTGTTACGTGTACAATTTTTTTAAAAAAAAATTATAAAGGTATGAAAATAAAATAATGTGATAAATGTGGTGATTGGTAAAATTAAATATCACTTACTTGGTTACATGCAATTTCGGCATATTTATCTTGAATTCGATAATTAGCGTCTTCCCAATCCTTCACGCATATTAACGCCTCCAAAATATCTTTTTTTAGTCGATTTCTGACCTCAGAGAGAACCTTTTTCCCTGCACTAAAAGCAGATTCCAAAATTACAGTGCTAACTGAATGTGTTAGTAGATCTTTTGCCATAGCAGCAACTACTGGCCATCGGCGTTCATTATTTCGCCAGAATTCAATGACATTTTCTGAACTTTTACTAGTTGTTTTGTTAGTAGGCAAAGGTTGACTAAAGTAATCGATTAATTCATATGGCAACGCATTTGGAGTTTGACTACGGCTGCCGCTAGAAGTTTGACTACATGCAGTGGATGTCAAACTACTACTACTACTACTAGAGGAACCACATGCATATGCAGTTGCATCAAATCTATTCGAGTAAGACAAATAACATAGGTACGTCTTCCTAATATTTTAAGAATTTCTTTTCCATCGTATAACAAATATGGGCAATACTTTCATTATATCTATATTCAGGGAATGATTTTGAAATGTTACAGAAATGAAGAATAACACTATGAGGGTATAAATATTTAAAAGTAAGATGAAAACAATGCAAAAATTTCATAAAAGTAAAAACAATATTCCAGTCTTCATCACTTAGAAAATATCGACTTTGTTTTTTATGATAAAAAGTCGTGATGGCATCACGATAATCTTTACAAGATTTTAGCATAAGATACGTTGAATCCCATCTAGGATTTATATCATCATCCACTTCAACGAATCTTTTATCTTTCAAATTAAAAGATTCACATATTTCACCAAATTCATTTTGGCGTGATTGAGAAGACAATATAAACGTAAGAGCCGTTCTAATGTTACGTACATGTGTTTCAACTAATGCAAGTCCATCTCGAGCAATTGAATCTAAAACATCACAAACACGACTCAAGTGAAATAATTTAGCATCATATAGAGGCTCTAACGATTTAACAAGCATGTCAATCACATCATCGCACGCAGACACATTATCGAAAGCGAATGTAAATATTTTATTTAACAATCCAAATTCATTAAAAATCTCCATTAAATAATTAAAAATATGGTCAGATTTAAGCGGATATTCCAACATCCTAACCGCAATTATTCTTTTCTGCAGAATCCAATCAGAATCAATGTAATGAGCAGTAACGCAAATATAACATTTCTGGTTACTTCCGGTCCCTAAATCACACGAAATAGAAATATTACCTTTATAATTACTGAATTTCAGTTTTAGATTTTCTCGTATTTCATTAAAAAGTTTGAAACAATAAGATTTACGAGTGTCGCTTGAGAATTTTTTGAAGTAACGCTGCGCGTACCTTTGCGCAAAATCTTCGAAGTGGAGTCCTTCTGCAAATTGAAAGGGTAATCTGTTCGCAACTACGAACCTCGATAATCCTTCTCTCATTTTCTCTTGGGTCGAACTAGAATTGAATGAATCGGAATGTGTATCATCGATGGAAGCTCTCAGATCCATATTATGGAGATTGAATAATAAAGTAAATTTACTATGAAAACAAATTGATGTAATAGTTTTGAATTTTTTACAGTACTGAAAGCGGAGAGAAGTGTGTGATGAAAAAGTGCATTTAATTATTTATAGGCTAATAATTTATTTTTTTAAAAAAAAAATTAGTTTAGAAAGGCAACGGTCAAAATTATTTAATGCTGGGAGTAGTTCAGTTCCAACGGCTATATTTTTTGCGACTGGAAAAATTGAGCCAAACGGCAATTTTCTTTCTTTCTATTCATTGGCATCCCGGTCTAATCAATAAAAACAATTTCATTTATTTCTTTGGTAATTCTTTTTGTTTTGCCCTCTCTCTCAAGAAAATTTAGAATTGTCATTTAGGGTCCGTTTGATTGGTTTAAATTTCATGAAAAATATCATATTCGAAGAGTTTAATTTCTACTTTGACCGCTTGATACGAAAGTGGAAATGAAATTCGAATTTTAAGGTACAACCACTTTTAAACTTTTTTTGTCAATTTCATGGAAAATGCATTTTTATGAGGAACTTGAGTTTTTATTTTCCAACTTACATGGAATTGGAAAACGTTTCTACATTTGCTAATCAAACTTTGGTCAGTCACTGTTTGGGTAAAAAAATAAATTTTTTTTTTTCTTTTAGACATGAGCCACGAGCCGAGCCGGCTCGAGGCTCGTGTCTAGACGAGCCGCTTGGGGAGCGGCTCGTTGCTTAACGAGCCGAGCAGGCTCCACTCGTCTATCGAGCCACCTGCTCGGCTAATGCTCGGGCTCCTTTTTTTACGAGCCCGAGCGACTCGTGGGTATGAATAATACGAGCCGAGCACTCGAGCCAACAAGCCGCTCGACCCAATTGCCACCGCTAAATATACCCTCATATTTAAATAAAAAAAATTATTTCTAATTCTTTAATAATTTATTTGGGACTCATTGGTATTTTTCAATTTTTTTAATTTTTAAATAAATTTAATTAGGACTTGTTTGCACTTTTTTAAAAAAATATTTTTTTTTGGGATTGTTTGCACATTTTAAAAAAATTTGGGATTATGATTGCAATTAATTCTTTAACTTTTTTATTTAAATACGAGGGTATATTTGTCATTTCACAGCTTTTTATTAAAAATTTTGATTAAAACGATAGTTTGCGCAATCAAATGTATAATTAATGGTGAAAATGCCAAAAAAAAGAAAGGTATGAACGTTTTTCTTAATAATGGTAAAAAATATGGACATTATGTACTAATTACCCTTTTAATAATTTATTTGTGATTTATTTGCCCTTTTTAAAAAATTTGGGACGGTGGTTGCAATTATTTTTCTTTTGTTTTAATTAAAGAGAGGGATATATTCGTCATTTTGTAATTTTTAATTGAGAAAATATGTGAAATGACATTTTGCGCAATGAAATATTTCCTTAAAGGTGAAAACGCCAAAAAAATGAAAGGTATGGACATTTTTCACAATAACAATGAAAGGTGGGGACGTTATGTGTTAATTACTCTATATTAAATATCACATTAAGTGAGAATATTTTTTGGACAATTCTAACTATATTTCAATAATATCTTACGTTTTGTTTTTCAATATGTATTTCATTTATTTAAAATTTATAGAATTAATATTCATCTTCATTTATGTATTTCAGTGTTATTAATTCTAATTATAAGTTAATTAGAATTTCACATGTTCACATTCATATATATTAATTAATATCCAATTTTACTTAATTAAAAATTAAATAAGTAATTTAATATATATTGTCATGTATATATTACATGGTATTAATTCTAAATAAATTAACATTCACGCATATTAAAATATTACTTTTACAGTACCCATCAAACATTTCATAATGACGCCAATGCACGTTCAACATTGACTAATTCTCCAAAAAATAACTATTTTAAAATATATTTTTTTAAGTCCTCATTAAAATGGAGTTCAAACAATGGCTAAATTGGAGAGATGTTTTGGAGGATGAGTTGTCATATTTGTAAAAAAAATCTTTTCATTATTTATTTAACTGAAAGTAGACACGTTTTAGCCCCTGTTTGAAACCCATTTTGGGAGAAATAGAAATTTTGGAATAGTGATTGATGTGAGAATATGTGGTGGAAAAATGATGAAAAGTTTTTGATTTGTGTGTAATATTATTTTATTAGGAGAATGTGTGGTTGAAATGAAGAATGAGAATGAGAATGAGAATGAGAAAGAAAAATTAATGGGTGTCAAACGGGGGCTTAGTCTTTTCATCAAAAAAAGATTGACTTTTCAAGTGTATATTGGATAAAACCACCAAAAATGGTCAATTCTACCTATTAAGAGATTGTTTGACAAAGTTTTTTATAAAAAAATTTAGCAAATTTTGATAAAAATTGTAGATATCGTGAAATGTGTAATTAAAATAAATTGTTGAATTTGACCTTAGCTTTTAACAACTTTTTAAGCTATCCCGGATAAACACTAAGTGAAAGCTTAGGAAAGTTTGTGCTAAGATTTGAAAGTTATGGACTATTTACACAACAGCCTCATAGATTAGGGACCATTCTGCGAATTGCCCAATTGTAAATAAATAAATAAATAATTGACCAATTATAAACTGATTAGATTATTATAAATAAGGTGCCAAAATATCTCTTTTCAATATTCTTCTCCAATTTACTCCTAAAAAATTTTCTTCAAATAATTATAAAAAAATAAAAAGGAAAATTTAATCCACTTAAAAAACGGAGTCCTATCTTAATATACGTGTATCCTCCATTGATACCCACCTGTCCATTGAAACTCATCTCTGTAGGGGATAAACTGGGAGCACGAAATTGCGGGCTAATGCTTGCTATCTTAGTGAATCCATCGTTTACTGTTCATTTCTAAAGCTTTATCCCATTTCCCATTTCTACCCTCTTATATCTCATTTTTTACCCCCCCCACCCCACCCCACCCCACCGTTTACTTTTCATTTCTGAAGGTTTCTTCCATATCTCATCTACCCTGAATTTTTACAGTTGTACCTCGTCTTACATCCCATTTTTACCCTCATATTTTCATTTGTACCTTGTTGACTTTGAATAGCCTTTCAATAGCTGAAGCTTTAAAAAATATATCAGTTTGCTTCTTAGGCAAGCCATCGTTTACTGTTCATTCATGAAGGTTTTTTCTTGTACACTTGTTAGCACTGCAAAAAAAAAATCACGCTGCGCAGACACGAGTGGACACGGTGTCCACGCTGTGCGGACACGATGTCCACCATGCCTGCACATAACAAACACGGGGTGCTCGTGCAGGCGTGGTGGACATCGTGTTTTCATCCCTTCGTGTTCAAACTGCAATTCCTTAGTTACTGTTCGTTTCTCTAAATATCTTCCATTCTTCTATCTTCCGTTATTCATTCAAATATTAAGAGTAATTTGGACTTCTGCCCACCTATACCCACAATTGTTGACTTCACAACCTCATTTGCTCTTGAAGGAGGGCAAAAGGTAAACAGAAACTACTTTTACACGTTTTGCCCCACAACATCAAATCCAACTTCACTACATCAATTCCCTATCGACTGCCAGGATTTTTTGTACAAAAAAAAAATTCCCTTCAATCAGCTTACAAAAGCAATTGAAACAGCAAAAAAAAAAAAAGTCCTTGTAACCGTTGCTACAAAAGTGAGACATACATTACATTTTGCAACTTCTCCCACACCTTCTCCACTACAGCCTACAACAATTATTTCATCTTTCGGTCTTCAAATTCCCCACTGCAAGTATAAAAAGACTGTGAGGATTTTCACATTTGTGTTGCACTTAGGAAATCAGTTTAAATCGAAAATAGGCCTTCTGAGTTGTAAGAGCTAGTACAAAACTGCGAGATAAATTACATTTTTCTCATTTGAACTTGTGTGGAAGTTCTCGAATAGACATCCTGAGGTATGTGTATTCCATATTCTCAAAAAAACATTTACAAGAAATTTCGTTTAAATTTTGTAACTTGCCTGCCAGTTTCATTTATTCTATTAGTTTTTCACATATGCAAATAGGTTAATAGGTTAATATATTTCATAGGAATCTTATTTCCACTTATGAACGGAGTTATATGCGCTAATAGCCTTCTTCAATTTGTGTTGGTTGTTTTCAGTTTCAACTATTCCATAACTTAGCATACTGTTGTCATGGATATTTCGAATGCATGCTCTGACAGAGGTACTGTTCCTTTAAACTTCAAAACAATGTCGTATCGCCAATTGTTAAACAGCTGACATATGGTAGTACAAATTTTGTAATTTTTCTTCATATGTTTATTTATATACGTATGTCTTCATTCATATTTTTCTTCCAATTGTTACTTAACTGAGTGTAAATCGAATCACATATGAAGACATAAGGGGGGCAACTCTCTTGAAAGGAATTCTGATTTGTAAACGATTGTGAGCTTTTGTAATTTTTATTAATATTTTTGAATTAAATTATTAATAAGTGAAATTTTATTTAATTTGTGTAAAATGTAAGAAAATGTTATCACCTAAATTTAATTAAGTAGAAAAATGAAATGTTCATTTTTTGTCACAAAGAAAAAAATATTGATCCGCGCAGTGTGGAGTGAAAATTCCGCACTATGCGGAGTTACTACTCCGCGCTAACGGAGGTGTGTTCCAAGTGTTTCTTTTAATTGTACAACCTTTTTTTCTTGATGATATCCCTCTGCAGATAATGTTACTGAACCACAAATTCAAGTTAAGTATAATATTATGGAAGTGCCAATTTCTCTCCCTTACTTGAAGCCTCCAGCAAATAAATCAAATCCTAAGCAAGGAACCGGTAAGACCGTGTATGATATAAATGTTACTTTTGTATATATTGCCTTACATATTGTTACTTCATGTTCGAATAAATCAACTTTCAATTCTTTATTCTAAGTGTAGTCATGCTTTACGTATTGTTTCTAATTATCGTATTTTTTTTCTTTTGTTTGTTGTATATAAAGGAATATTGTGTTAAGGGATATATATCCCACATCGATAAATGATGTTGACACAGACCAATTAATAAAGATCTTGGACTACTCCTCTTAATAAGGTTGACCTTTTAAGATGAACCCCCAAATCTTAACATGGTATCAGAGCCCATTATGCTCCAACGAGCGATTCGATTCCGTTAAGACTCTAAAATGAGCACGTGGATTTCAAGATTGGTCTGCTCAAATGAACCACCATCTTGCGGGGGCGTGTTAAGGGATATATATCCCACATCGATAAATGATGTTGACACAGACCAATTATTAAAGATCTTGGACTACTCCTCTTAATAAGGTTGACCTTTTAAGATGAACCCCCAAATCTTAACATATTGTGAGGTATTTTCAGTAAGTATGCAATTTCCATTTCTAAAGAATCTTCCCAATGCATTTCCCCTCACTTTAGAAACCCAGAATCCACTTTTCCATACAATCTTCTCGGTTTTATTCTTATGTTTTTTCTTTTGTTTGATGCATATTATGGAATACTAAAATGGTGGTGAAATACCATGAATCTCATTACCCTTTCATTAGCTGATATTTTGTTCTTTATGTAAACTTCCTCAATATATGGTAATGAAATGCTATGAGTCTTCTGGGGAACTCAACGGGTTTATTGTACCATTTAATAGAATCTTGAATCCTGTTTATGGCAGTAAGAATAAACCTTTGATAACACTGCAAAATGTCATGTTACAACTGATTTTGTTAATTGACTTTAATGTGTCTTCTCCACATACTCAAATTTGACCTTATGCTTGTGTAGAGCATTTTATACTTATAAGTTTGGATGCAACTTGGTTATGTTTTCAGTTTTTCTGTTGAAAATAAAATAAAGAATTTTCTAAGATGAAATTTATAACTTTTTTTTCTTTAATAACACTGGTCTAAGTATTATTTTCTGAAACATTATCATAAGTTTTTTTAGTACACGTTGAATTGAACACAAACCAATGCTTGTGAGTTTTAGATTTTTGGCATGAGCCCCGAATAAACAGATTTATTTTTTGCATTTGTATATTTGAGAATGATGATGGTTTTGATCTTTCAGTTTAATCATCAAATTTCTATTCCCCACAAACATACACAATTCTTATTCTAGAGGTCTCGAAGTATTTCGATGCTAAGACGGAGGTAAATGAAGAAAATGAGACCAAAGAGGATGAAGAAAAAGAGGCTCGAGGTATTTCTCATTGATTTTGATTTATTTTTCGTAATATTAGATTCTCGTAGATAATAGTTGTATATGTACCGATAATTGTATTTTGTTCTCTCAGGCATTTTTTGATATCTATTTGAACTTTATCAATCCTTTGGTAATACTAAACATATACAATTTTCATAAGAACATTACACTTAGTGCCTTTTTCAGCCTCATTTTTAGTGTAGAATGTATTTTGAAGTAATAAATTAATAAATAATATGTGGTTAAAATGAAGGAAACGTTTTAGGTTGCGTGTAATTTTTGTCGATGGATTCTTCTCGGTTTTCAATTTAATTCTTGTGATTATAAAGAAAATGTGTATATGTAGGTAGCCTAGAGAGATCCCGTAAATAAATTCTTTCTATTTTGGACAATTATTATGTGTATAAATACATTGTTCATAGTCAATTTGTAAAGAAAAAAAATTTGAAGATCACACATGTTGAATTCTTAAATTGTGTTGTGTTTTACTATAGGAAGTTATTTATGAAGGTTTTACATAAGAATACAAATAATTGTTTGGAGTTCCTCAATTCTGAGGAAAGTCAAGTTCGTTATAGATTACCACCACACACAAAGGAGACAATGGAGAGTAGCTTACATTTTTCAGTTCAATTGTTGTCCCTCCACCCCGTACCGACCAATTTTTTACATGTTACCGATAAGAATTCTATCTGCACATCAAGACTGAAGAAGGGAGCTCAGTTTAGATTGGAATTCGATACATAAAGGTTGTGTTTGACACCCATTTTGAAGAAAAAATAAATTCTGGAATAATGATTAATGGAAAATGTGTGGTTAAAAAGAAAGGAGAATTTTTGGGTTTATATGTAATATTATTTTATTAATAGAATGTGTGGTTGAAATAAAGAAAGAGAATGGAAAGAAAATTGGTGTCAAACAGGGGCAAAAAGTATGCAAGTCAAACTTATAACAAATGCATAATATTATGAATTCTCTGTTGTAAGCAATTTTGTTTGTTACTATTTTCATCTGGTAGCCTTGCCCTAAAAACCATTTTTTGTCATATATATGTGTATATGTAGAAAGAGAATTTGGGTAGAGGAAATATTCTCTGTTTACTAGCTTACAACTAACCAGTCGTATCTTATTTCTTTGATCGTAGAGTAGTTGAAAAGATGTTGTCCACTGGATGTCACCACTTTTTACAGATATAGTTGGGGATTGTAGAGAAGTGTTGGTCTTGAACAGTTTGTTTTATGGCACATAAAACGTTTCTTGGCATGTGTTCTTGTATGGAATGGTTCAAGTATTAGTGTTTGTTTAATATCTTCGTGCATTTTTATTGCTTGATCTCTCTGTCTTTGGATCCAAAATCCTGTAAGTAGCCTTCAAACTTGGCATCAAAGGCCATCAATCCTATTGTAAGCAAACTAATGCTTACTCTTTCCTCTATTTTATTCATCATTATAATGAAGCTATAAGGTGCATCATATTATGATTATTATTATCTAACAGGTAAATAAGCTTAGTTCACATACGTTGAAGAGTGGAGGCATTCATGGCAGTTTTGCATTTTTTCCTTTTTATAATGTTTTGATGGTATGGAATGCTAACATATTTTTGAGAAGAAAGTTATCATGTAACACACTCCATTCTATTAATTTACTTTAGTCTAGCGTAACATTTCAGTATAAATCGACAGAAGAATCATTAGACAATATATCATATGTAAATTTACTCTGTTAAATAAAGTTCATTTTGCTAACTTCATTGAATATATAAAAAATAACAAAACTCGTGCATTGCACGAGCCAAAACTAGTTTTTGAAAGAGAGTGAGTAGCTGAATGGTCACGAGAGAGGCAACGATAGGCTTAAAGGGGGCACGAGAGCGGAAGCGAGAATGACGCCATTGGTACAGGTGAATAAACATGGGAAAATGACAGTTGGAACCCTTAAACTTTGTAAAACACGGTGCTTAGACCATGTCTCAATGTTTTAACCTAATTTTAATTTTTTTAATTAAAATTTATTCTTACTAAGTACAGAGTGCTTGTAAAATCCCTGAAATTCGAATCGAGGATTCCCTCCTAAGTGCAGAGTGCTTGTGCGGATAATTGCACCAAGTATTCCATTTTACCATGTAATTACCATAATACTGTCTCTTTTTCAAATTCATTTCCACTGAATTTCAATTTAGATCCCATTAAACTTGAATTTCCACTCCCTCGACCTCTCTATCTCTTGTTTCTTTTATCTCTCATTGTCATGGCTCTCCATCTCAACAACTCCATCCAACCCGGACGACATTACCAAAATTTGGTCGCGGTTGCTTCCTTTGTCACATAGATCTAAAATTTTCATTTTTGTACCATCTCCACCTATGTGATTCTTTACCTCGAATTTGTGATTTGATTTGTTGGATTTTCAATTTTTTTAAGTACAATTTTAAATTCAAGAACGAATGACATGGTGATGGGAGTTAGTGGTAGTGAGAGAGAAACAAGATGACACACAAAGTGGTGTATGTTATTGTGGTGGTGTGGGGGAGGGTGGTCTAGGATTTGAATGTTGGGTCGGGTATTTGTTATGTTGATGTTGTAGTTTGACATGGACATCGATGGTAGTGGTAGCTGGTATCAATGGAGGTGGTCATGATGTTAGCAGAAATGGATGGTATTGAGCGTTTATGACAGTGGTGACAGCAACATCATACCACAATAAGTGGCACATTTTACGGAAGTCACAGAAAGTGTAGCGATACTTGCGATAATTACCCTAAGTTTCGTATTACTGGAAAACATAACGTTAGTGGTAAATCAAAAGATGTACCTAAGGAGTTACACCCCCCTAACATTTTTTATTTAAGTGGGTCCCACCCCCAATGTGAGGGGGTGTAACCCCTTAGGTACACCCCTATGTACCATTATCAAAACCCTAATGAGAATCCCGTTAACTTTGCCCAGATGATATTTTAATACAAGGACACTACAGTCATTTTGCATCCCATCGAAAAGAAATTTTGACAAGAAACAAATTTCGCGAAGATTCAAGACACTAGAAAATATTACCTACCGGGTTACAAAAAATTCGAGTTGAGGATCATAAACACTCCTGAAGGACGACACCTGAAGGACGACAAGGCCATAGCTCTAACATTGTCAACCACTCGAGATGGTTTTATCTGTTCAAAATCGATCACCCGATAGCAAACTCTTATCGAGAATGAAATCCATATCCATGCTTCGCGATTTAATCAGAAGTATCAAATATCCATGAAAATGAAAAGGATAAGAGGCAAGACATTCAACAATAGTTGCATCAGATTACCATGATTTTTCTGTTGGCTGAGATAAATGAATCTTCAATTACATTGGAAATATATATACATTTTAGGCAAATATTTCTCATTCACGAGTATGTAAATTTGTTTAATGGACTGAAAAGTAAAAAGAAAAGGAGGCCCTTAAAGGTGAGAAGGGGACGACATCGAGCTTCACACAAATATATTAGAAAGATTTCCAATTGGGGCAGTTAGTGTATAAGTTTAGATACCAGATGTATTGCACTCCTCCAGCAATTTAAGGATACTATGTTCTGGGGCACTGACTGATGGTAGAATTACTCGATTAGGAGGGTGTCGAGGTTTTATTCCTGTAGTACTCTCAGATGATAATGGGGTTTGTTCCTGCATGACCGGCAGGTCAGCTCGCCTCTGGACAACTGAAGACACTCGCTCCTTCCATATTCTTCCATCCTGATTATCAAAGAAATAAAGTTAGTCATAAACTTTCCCCTTTCTTTTATCTCACACACTGCAAGTCAGAATGGAAATTGTGGTTCACAGTAAAACCTATGAATTATAATTTGAAATCTAACGGTGAAAAAGGACCAAAAAGTATTGGTGCTAGTCTTTTTTCCCCTTATGTTGCTAAGAAACACAGATAAATATGTTTAACCAATCCAACCATCAAAACTCATATTGGGGGGTCGCTGAAGCTCAAAGGTGGATTTTGCTCTCTTCAACTTATTTAAATTCTCTTGCATATTCGTTTCCTAACTATATGTCTCATAATCACTTCCGATGAACCAACACAACAATCCTAACAAAACCATTAAAGCATACTACCCTATAAACATTCGCATATGCCTTGAACGAAAATATAGTTCTCACAACATAGCCTTTGTCCCAAATTGTATACTTCTCATTGTCCCAGGGGTGACTCAACGTTCCTAGCGCAAAATGAATAAATAATCATTTAACTCGACTACTAAATGCAACCCCCATGTTATGATAGTTTCGAAAATATATCTTATAATCTTTTACATCATTTGCTTGTCTATCCCAAAGGAAAATCACAAGTCCCTCTTCTCCCCAATACAACCCCCCGCCCCAACCTAAAAACTTTAGGAGTCTAAGCCCCTGTTTGACCACCATGGGGGAATGTGTTTTGGAATAATGATTTTTTGGAGAATGCGTGGTTAAAAAATAAGGAAATGTTTTAGATTTACGTGTAAAACTATTTTATAGGAGAATGTGTGGTTGAAAATGAATTTTGAAAAAATGAGTTTTTGGAAAAATGGAGCCCAAATAGGGGATAAATGCTTCAAGTCATTAATGTTAACATGAGTGATGCTCGTTGTCTTTGTTCATTTTTTGGTTTTCTGTTGTTTTTTTTTCCTTTTTTTGGAGTATTACTATTTTCAGTTTTATTTCCATTAGAAAATAACCGGTGAAAAGAATAACATCAGTTGATTGATATCATGCTGGAGTCGAAATATTGGAAATATCTGCCATAACAAGATTCAAGAAACCAATGTTAATAATCTCATCATTGCAAAAGTTCATAACAAGCAAACACAAGCAGCACTGACGGAACTAAGAAAAGGGAAACTTCTATGTAGATTTAAACTAGGAAAAAATTATATAAAAGGCCAAATTTGGCAAATCATAAATGACCCACTAAATGGCTTTAAAATTTAGAGAAGTCTAAAACCTCGGTCATCATGAGTAAACACAAGAAACAAGCGCAAACAAGTTTTTTGCCAAAATATTTAGCGCGTATAGTAGAATTAAAAATAGGTATCCTCTATCAAACATTGGGAACCTGCACAACAACAAGCTTTTTTGAATGGAAGTGGCATGCCATTTGCTTTGCAGTTCAAAGGTGTACCTTTTTATTTATAGTGAAAATTCTAAAGATTCAAAAGAAATTATTTAAGCTTACATTTAGAATCGATGGTTCCGGCGGTGGACAATGGATTGGTTGATCATTGTCAAGAGGCTCGGTTGGGTATTCAACTGGCTTAAACTGAACTGCAACTTCAATCCCGTGGGTCGCAGTAGAGGCAGCGGTTGCTATAGTAACAGCAGTAGCCTCAGAACTCGGGGGCAATACTTCCCTTTGATCCTGCACATCAAGAAAAGTAACCATGAACATACAAGCAGTTATCACAAGTTTACAAATCCGACATGTAAACCCAGAAAGAATTCAAAAATAATGTCTCTGGATTGATAAAGGAAAAATTGTTATAATTCAAGGAATTAATATGTACTGAAATGGTGAAAGAAGAATTAAAATTTTGATTACACTATCAAGCAAAGAATAGTATTCATACACAATGCCTGATTATTCAATTTATAATCAACATAGTATTATCATTATC
Organism: Fraxinus americana; assembly: GCA_035079005.1. Classification (NCBI taxonomy): domain Eukaryota; kingdom Viridiplantae; phylum Streptophyta; class Magnoliopsida; order Lamiales; family Oleaceae; genus Fraxinus; species Fraxinus americana. The sequence goes on from CM068720.1 coordinate 29,203,672, forward strand.
AAGAGCAGAATCAAGTGCTCAAGGGGAACCTAGAAAGATGAAGAAAAGAATGGAAGTGATAGCAATCCTTTGGTCACAAAATGCAAACAATAATTCTGTAAATGTCCTATGAAATTACGCTAATTGAATGTTTCCATCATCGGAATCAACACTAACCACCGTAAACATTAATGCTTATTCTTTCAAATAATTTGCGTTGACTTTCTTAATTATGGTTTGTCTCCCAACAGAATTAGGGATTACGTCCAAAGAAAAGTCATGACGGTTGAAGGACACAAGCTTTTGAACAATTTATAGTTATTCAAAGGTTCAATAATTAGTGCAGCCAGTTGGGTCCTTCGTGACAAATTGGACCATCGTAAATGGAACAAGGCTAGAAGCAGCACTACTTGGACGGTTTCACCGCAAGGGGTACATTGTTGCCTTATCTTTCCCTGCTCTTTATTTTATTTCCTTAGATGAATAATATGTATTAAGGAGGGCCATTTTAGTCAGATAATAGAATTTTAAGAAGTAGGGTTTTTATGATTGGTTTAAATCTAGATTCTTGATTCTCAGTTAGATCACCACCATATTCAAATCTTGAAGGTGTCTTGCAGTAGGGATGATTCTTGTAGGAAACAAGCATTGGAGTTGTGTTATAATTACTTGAAGAACAATACAAATAGATGATCTTTATTCCAATTTGAGATCAAGGAAACTCTTTTAAAAGCAAGAATTAGCTTAAATTCAAGTTTAGAAGAACTTGAATCAAATCAGATATTAATCAAAATAAAAACAGAGAATATTTTATCGACTAATTCCAAACTTTTGAGTTCCACCTAAATCTAGTGTACCATCTTTATGCAATTGTCTGAGTGTTTGTGCAAATGTTAAAATGTCTAACTCATAGTATGAAAATAACAAAATCTGCAAAAAACAATGGATCGAAGATGAACAAAAATTGAATTACAGAACCTATTCTGCCCATTTTATATTTTATATAAGAGATCATAAACTTACAACCACATTTTTTCTCCTAATTCTGGGCAATGAAACAGGCTAGTTCAGCAAGCCTTAAGTCCTCTTTAGATGCCATCACCAAAACTAATACTCAACTAGTTCTAACAACGTATTTTAAATAGTCGAGTTCATTTTATAAACAAGTTCAATTCATCGAAAAGATGTAAAAATCGTAATATGGATCAGACTCAGAACCAAGAATTTCCACAGGTTTTCACAATCTCAATCAAAATAATATGCAGAGATCAGAGAGACTCTAAGAATAAATCAAACCCAAGCCTAAACCTAAACATATCTGAAAAATAAATCTTTCCAACACAACCCAGGAAAAATAGCAAGAAAAAAACAAGTAAACCAATTAAAGAAACGAACCCTTCAATCCAGATCATAAAACACTATAAGAAATTGAAGAACTAAATATTACATCAAGAAGATATGGGAAAGATGGTTCTTACGAGTGCACTTTGAGTCCGTCGATGCCGAGCTTTAATGATAGAAAATCTTGAGAAAATTCCCACCATGTTTCAGCCTATTGACCTTCAAAAACACAGCTAAAATATTTCAGTTTCTCTCTCTAGAATGTAGAGAGGGAATGTGGGCTTATGGGGAAGACGATGAGTTTTTGCTTGTTGGTTTGGTTTGGATTCTCTGCGTCTCCTTCACACATAAATCTTGAAAAAAAAAATGGTTGAAGCTAAATTACACCGTTTGAGCCACATTATTCTCCCAATGACGCATTTTAAAAAGTGTTTTGATTAAAAATATATAATTAAAAAATAAGAAAGTTTTTATGAATTTGAATGTAATATTATTTTGTTAAAAAATATGTGATTGAAAATAACTATAAATGCAATAGTAACCAATGAAATATTATGGGTAATTGGCGCAAAGCGTCCTTACCTTTGACGGGTTTTGTGCAAAATGTCCTTACGTTTCATTTTTTGGCGCAGAACGTCCCCACCTTTCACATTTTTGGTGCAAAACGTCATTTTTCTCCATTTTTGACAAATTTTACCCTTCTATTCAAATAAAAAAAAAAGAAAAATACATAATAAATTGCAATCTTACTCCTAGACTTTTCTAAAAATGCAAATAGTCCAAAACTTATAAAAATATTAAATTTTACAATTAACACATTAAATTTAAATAAATAAATAGGAAAAAAATCAAAAACTCTCTCTCTCTCTCTCTCTTCCTCCCCAACAACAGTGGCTGCCCGCACCACCACCACCTCAGCCAACGTGCCGGCGCTCTGCCACCATTGTAAATCACCACCACCACAACTTCCGCCAATGTGTCGGCACCACCATCGTAAACCAAAAATGGAATATTCAAACCCAAAATGAAAAAATCTAAAATCTCCACCACTATGTAGCAAATGAAAAATCACATTCAAACCCATAAATTTATCTCTCCGTTCACCTCAATCGTTGCTTTTCTCTCCAAAATCGAACCTAAAATCACTGCTATTATCGAGATAATGTTCATGGTGGTTGATTTGTACACAGTCGATTAGATTTAAGACTGGCAGATCAGGTTAGAAGTGAATGTGGAGTTTCAGTGTCGACGCGGAGTTAGAAGTGAAGGTGCGGAGCTAAAATGAGATGAAAATGATGCTTTCGTGGTGGGACTTGATCTAGTTTGGCATGGGTGGGTGCTGTCATAGGTGCTGGAAACTGGGAGGCTAATGGAGACGGGTTAGGCTGCGCAACTAGTGGATTTTCGTGGGTTGTTGTAGATCAATTAAGGGCATTATTAGTTGAATTGAAGCCATGGCTAGGATCTTCTGGATGAGGGTAACATGCCGATGGTGGTGCCCGACTGTGGGTAGTGCCGGAGGTGGTGTTGCCACAGGTTTTCAGGTGCGCTAGTTGCTGTTTTTGGATGGAAATTTCGGTCCAGTTGTGAGAAGCATGGTAGCGGTGGAGGTGGATATGGTGGTGGAAGGCAGCAGCGACGACGTTGTGGTGGCCGTGGGTGGGATGGTTGATGTATATTTCTGGATTTAGGTTTGGGGTGGGTTTGGGTGAAGGAGGAGATGAATAGTTGCTGGAGAGGAAGAGAGAGAAAGAGAGAGTTTTTGGTTTATTTATTTAAATTTAATGTGTTAATTGTAAAATTTAATATTTTTATAAGTTTTGGACTCATTTGCATTTTTAGAAAAGTTTAGGAGTAAGATTGCAATTTATTATATATTTTTCTTTTCTTTTGTTTTTGTTTTATTTGAATTGAAGAGTAAAATTGTCAAAAATTGAGGAAAATAACGTTTTGCACCAAAAATGTGAAAGGTATGGACGTTTTGCTCCAAAAAAGAAACGTAAAGACATTTTGCTCAAAACCCGTCAAAGATAGGGTCGTTTTGTGCCAATTACCCTTGAATTTAATGTGTTCATTATAAAATTTAATATTTTTATAAGTTTTGGACTCATTTACATTTTTAGAAAAGTTTAGGAGTAAGATTGCAATTTATTATGTATTTTTCTTTTCTTTTGTTTTTGTTTTATTTGAATAGAAGGGTAAAATTGTCAAAAATTGAGGAAAATGACGTTTTGCACCAAAAAGGGTAATTGGCGCAAAACGTCCCTACCTATGACGGGTTGTGTGGAAAACATCCCTACGTTTGATTTTTTGGTGCAGAACGTCCCTACCTATGCATTTTCTTGCGCAAAACATCATTTTCCCTAATTTTTAACTTAAAATGACCTATATACCCTCCAATTGAAATAAAACAAAAAGGAAAAGAAAAAAAAATAAAGAATAAATTACAATTTGCTCCTAAACTTTTTTAAAATGCAAATCGGTCCAAAAAATTGATTTAATTTCATCCACTTCACCCGCCACAATTACTAATAAATTACCAAACAGCTTTCTCTCCCTGCATCTTCTTTCTTCTTCAGTTTTCTCAATTCACACAGGCCACACACACATTAATCGATACAGTTTAATGACCCAGAAGCAAAACCACCGTGAAAACGTCGACGTTTTGAAGCTGCCGACGCGGAGGGGCACAGAAATTGTGGCCATGTACATACGCTACCCCATGGCTGCCTCCACACTGCTTTACTCCCACGACAACGCGGCGGAGATTGGGCAGATGTATGAGCTATTTATAGAGCTCAGCATCCACTTGAGAGTCAACCTCATGGGGTAATTTAACTTGCTTTCTGTGTGAATATATGTAAGGAAATTGATTCCTTGAAGATTCCTCAATTGATGAAAACAGATTCCAACTGAAGAAGCCTTTTTCATCTGTTTTTCTGCCTTTTTTCTTCTGCAATTGCCGGTGCCGGTTGTGCTATTTTCTTCTTGCAATTTTGGATTAATCTCAGTTGGGGGAAGCTTAAATCCCCAACAATATAGTTGGAATTTTGGACAAAGGGTTTTGGTTGTGAGCTATTTGAATTTTTAAGTTTATGTTTTGTGGGTGAATTCAAGCTGATTCTTGGATATCTTTTGATGGGTTCTTTGTTTTCTTCTTACAGTGGGAGACGGGTTCAGGAGGGGGTGTGGGGAATAGGATTGTGATGTTAGGTGAAATTAAATCAATTTTTTGGACCGATTTGCATTTTAAAAAAGTTTAGGAGCAAATTGGAATTTATTCTTTTTTTTTTCTTTTCCTTTTTGTTTTATTTCAATTGGAGGGTATATAGGTCATTTTAAGTTAAAAATTAGGGAAAATGATGTTTTGCGCAAGAAAATGCATACGTAGGGACGTTCTGCACCAAAAAATCAAACGTAGAGACGTTTTCCACACAACCCGTCATAGGTAGGGACGTTTTGCGCCAATTACCCTGTGAAAGGTAGGGACGTTCTGCGCCAAAAAATGAAACGTAAGGACGTTTTGCTCAAAACCCGTCAAAGATAGGGACGTTTTGCGCCAATTACCCAAATATTATTATAGATGCAATAATAAACAGCATATTCGGTATGTTAATTACAAATTTGGTAAGTTGCATATACGATAAGATGCATATTCGGTACGGTATGTTAATTGCATATTCGATATATGTTGTAAATCCAGTATGTTAGTTGCATATATATGGTATGTAAGTTGCAAATCCGTATGGTATGTTAGTTGCATACACGGTAAGTTGTATATTCGGTATATGTTGTAAATCCAATATTTGTTAATTTGATAAACTTGCACTAACAGCCAGTTGTTCCCCATTTTGCCTTCATTTTTAGGGGAAAAAAAAAAGAGTTGTTAGTGGGCCCCAAATGGCATGACAGGTTTGACTTTCATTTCACAATAATTTTGGCTTGTTTGTCTAACGGTCATAAAATACATTATCATTTTTGGCCAAAATGGTTACCAAATAGGGGCTAAGTTTCCTTGATTTAGTCCAAATTAAATTAAGTTAAAATACTTATTTATATTTCTCTCAATAATAATAAAATTATGTTACGTTAATAATATGTTTGCTCTATAAGTTTGATCATCTTAACTTATATTAAACTTTATTAAAAGTGCACAAAATTTAAAAGTCGGTTACACTAATGTAATCGAATATTTATCTATAATCATAATTATATTGTAAAGAAGCATTTTTCATGTTCTTTATGGTTGATGACTTATAATTTTCACTTCAAATATGCAGTTTGATCGCTCACAATGATCCAGAACTCATTTACAATAGGATGGGTCCATTTCCCTACTATATAAAAATGGTACTTTGTAGTTACTGTAGATGCAATAGTAACTAATGAGATGTTACTATAGATGCAATAGCAAACTGCGTATCTGTTATGTTAGTTGAATATACGTTATGTTAGTTGCATATCCGGTAACTTGCATATCTGGTACGGTATGTTAGTTGCATATGCGGTAAGTTTACTTGATTTAATCAAAATTAAATTAAGTTAAAATACTTATTTATATTTCTCTCAGTAATAAAAAAATTACGTTACTTTATTAATATGTTTACTTTATAAGTTTGATCATCTTTAGTTATGTTAAATTTTATTAAAAGTACACAAAATTTAAACGTCAGTTACACGAATGTAATCGAATATTTATCTATAATCATATTTACAGTGTAAAGAAGCATTTTTCATATTTTCATTTTTTTCTACTTTTTTCATATTTATTCATTTTTTTCTCCGTATCCGTATGAGTAGAGGTGTCAATCCGGGTGGTCCGGTCCGGGTCGACCCGCCAACATATGAGTCCGGTAACGGCCCGCATAAAAAAAAGCCCACGTGCTATGGGTTCCAGGCCAGTTCCGGGTTGGCCCACAAATTTTGGACTACAACCCAGGCCCGTCCGCTGACCCATCCGGGTCTAGCCCATGCGGGTCACGGGTCACGCGGGTCGCGGTTTGTTTCGATTTGACCCGTATCATTGTATAAATAAAATTATAAAAATATAGAATTTTTCATATTTATAGCAAAAAAATATTTTTTTTGTTAAATGTAAACTAAAAATTAAACAAAATGATAAATTCATATTTATACCAATAAATGTTTACATAGAATTCAAATTTAATGTTACATGAATTATTTATAACTTTGCAAAGTTAAATTTAACTTAAACAAATAACAATTAAATGCATTTCTAATTACTATTATCAAATATTTATAGCATAAGTACATCCCAACTAGGTTGATACCTAGTTTTATTATAATTTATAATTTAAGTACATTCCAATTAGGTTGGCACATACTTAAATCTTAACTATAATTTAGTTGTTCAAACATTATATATTTTAATATTTGTATATCTCAATTTCAATTATTTACTTTCATTTGTGTGAAGACGACGATGTTTTTTTTAAAAACAAAAAATGCTGCGCAAATGAGCTTTTCTTCTTCCTATATATTATACACGACTGCCATGAAATTTTGAACCAGGGATCATTACACCATGAAAACCCTCTTGATATTCATGCTTGTAATTTCACTGTTTTTAATTGTAGAATCAAAATGCAACAGTAGAGACAAAGCCCTTCAAATTTTCGTCCGACCTGTGTAGAAGCAAGAGTGACATTAAAATTTACCCATTTTCTTAAAAAATCTATTTGCACTTCTTTTACGGTCACTACAAAAATGGAAACATGTACAAAAAGGAAAATGGAGGCTAAAAGTAATAACTTGGCCAAGAAGATTTCATCTAAGGACACAAAATTGGCAATAGAGTGAAATAGAGTTTGAGAAAACAAATGATGATGTTGATGAGTTTAGTGAGGAGATGAAGAAGATGAGGGAATGATTGCCATGGAGGAGATTGTGACTCAAGACACTGAAATGAAGAATGAAGTTAATGTGGTTGACTCTAGGAAAGTTTCTAGATGGAAGCAAAAGTTAGGAAAGAAATCAAAGACTATCAAGTTCTAAAACTGCAGCAAAAGCTTTAGGAAGGAAGCTTGTGTGAGACGATGTTTGTTTCACTTGCTTCGATAGTGGGACCTTGTCATGTGTGACCGAGGGTGAGTTTCTTATATAGTGACATATAATATTAAGAATGTAAGCAGAAAAAAACGTGTTCACATGTTTCCCAAATTTTTTTGTTGATTTTGTGTTTTATGGGGCTTATCAATAATTTCTTCCTATGAATTCACAGAGATTGCCCAAAAGCATATTTTTCATCTTGTGTTAATAGAGATGAAGCATTTTCGAAGCCAAGGGGATCTAGAATTGTGGTAAGTGTCGCTTTCTATTTCCGCAAGTGTTCAAATGCATAATTGGAGATAAATAGTGAATGTTATATTTTATAGGTTTATTTAATTGGAATAATATTTTGTAAAAGCACCTGCAAGTTTTCTTTGAGTTTTGTAAATGAAGTTTCCATGCGTATAATGAATTTCAAAAATTATAATGTGGATGTGAATGAGTCACATTACTTAGTCCTCATATTTAGCTTCTTTTGATATACCGTTCACATGATAGGTAATTTGATTTCTCATTGGCTATATAATAGTGTTATTTCTATTACCTTTTTCTAATTTGATCTATGACTTAGCATTCCACAATTCAGAGGTTAGATATGCAACTATATAATGTGTTAATATTGACTTTCTTCATTGATTATTTTGTCATGTGATCTGTTTGAACTGATGTTTCATCAGTTCTAGACATGTTTTTTTATTAGCTCTTGTATTAGATTTATTTTGTACTCAATACTAGCAAATAGGTTTTGACTACTACAGTGTGATTTAGGATATTTTGAGCCGATGAACGTGTTTAACCATGTTATATCTATGGCACTTTTAAAGTTTTTATTGTTGCTTAACTTTTACCCTTTACTTATGGTATAACTTTAGAAACATATAAGCTTATATAGTTTGGTATATTTTGCTCGATTGATGCATTCTAGTTGAAAAGTCCACCATTGATCGTGTTAACAAAAGTCGGGCTATTTTTTACTCTACAAAGTTACGGTAAGTATGGCATTTCTAGACATTACATAATTAAAAATTCTTTATTCCACTTGAAATTTAATATAGGTGCAGTCATATGGAATGATTCACATTATTGTCTCATTATAAGCAAGCTTTGAGTATTGAGTGTACATATAAGGCTTCAAACACTTTCTCGTAACATGTTTTAAAGGCATGTTAAATTTGGTAAATCCTCCTTTTATTTTATTCAGTAAAATCTAAGAAAAGTTTGCCTTTCATTTTCCAAGGTAGTTAACTATGAATTCTCTTATGGAAAGCAAGCTGTGGAAGTTTCATCACAATTTTGATTAAATTGCGTGTCTATTGTATTGTGAAAACGCAACTTGAATTCTGTGTATCGAGGCAACAATAATCTATTACATTATTTCATCTGTTGAAGCACACCCCTTAAGACACAACCATTTGAAATCATATAAGGTTCATAACATAGATGTTGATCTCATGATTTTTTCTTGATGTCATCTCACTACCAGAGAAGTTTCTAAATTTTGTTAGATGTGACTTTGTTTGGCTAAACAATTTTTCCAGCGGAATGTTTTGGTTTTATGTTTAAATTGTGCTCGAGTTCTGTGTTTCAAATTCATACGAACTAGACGCTTGTAATAATTTCGGATATTCAATATAGAGCAGTCTACTTAACTCACAGCCTAAAACTAACTTCTCTTTCTTGTTCAAACTTAGGTCCTCCAGATCTATTGCTCTATATATTTTTTAATTGTCGCATGGTATCCTTTTACAACATCTTTGCTATGCATTTTCATTTTCCGATGCATTCTTTATTATTTAATAAATCAAATATTTCTTACTCATGTAAACCTGCAATCTTCATGTGTCAAACGTTTCTATTATCATGTACTGCCATGTTCTAAATACACGTGATGTCTTCAATTTTATTTTTGGTAAGTTTCTCTATGCAGTAATATCGACTTTTGAAATAATCATCTTGTTAGATAGAGTATTAGCAAGGCAATAATATGATCCCAAAATTCTTGACTAATCCAATAAATCTTGAACTACTTTTTTTTTTTTAATATCTAGAATTTCTACACTAATAAAAAACAAAAAATACAAAATTCGTACAACGCACGTGTCAACAACTAGTATGTTAGAAGAATGTGTGTTACCATATAATTGTCAATATACAAAACGGGGGCTGGAAGAATCACTGAAGAGTGAAAAAGAATGAGGGCTAGTAAAATTTTTACACATAAATAAATAAATTCTTATTTTTTCAATTACACATTCTTCAAAAAAAAAAAAAAAACTATTCTGAAGTACATTTTTTTTCCAGAAATTACATTATAATAGGACTCAAACAGGAGGAAACTAAGCAATGAAAGTGTAATTGGCATAAAATATTTTTCCTTCGAAGCCTCTACCTCTGGTCTCAATCTTTCCTTCTAACATTTGCAACAAGAATTCGATCCTTGAGATCAATAAACTTCAATTTCACACTGACTATTGAATTCCTGACAGTAGCACTGATTGGTTCGAGATGTCTGGTAATAAGGTTATAGAATTAGGGCACGAACTTCATCGTCAAATCCATTTCAAAAGATGACAGATTGACTATCACACTGAATTCATTCAAATATTGTGTCATTGAAGCGCCTTTTATTTTCTTTAGATTGGATGACTTTTTCATCATGTGGACTTTGTTATTCGTAGAAAAGTAATCATACATGTCGACATAACCTTCATCAATCCCTTGTAGTTTTCTCCCTTGCCACATTATGTGCCACATTTTTGTACGACAATCGGATGACACTCAATTCCTATCTATCGAGAAGTTTCCCATCATCGTGTATTGTCTTTTCTTGTTCATCTCCCAAAAGACGCGAATGCATCTTTTTCAGTAAAGATAGACTTGCATCCTCCAGATTGCAAAATCTGTTCCATCGAACGTGACAACTATAACACCAGGTGCCACTATCGAAATTTTATATTGAATTACAGAATTACAATATATTTATGAATTCACGCCTCTTTTTTTCTCTGCTATTAAAATAAATGGAGGCTTATCCTAATGCCCTTATATAGGAGGAAAATAACATGTGCGGATTTTTTAGAGATCGTTATAACACTTGAAAATTTTCCCCACGACTGAGTATATTAGGCTCCAAACTTTCGCTTGTATAAGAGACGTGATATTATCAAGCTGGAGAACTCTATCTACAACAAATTCCCATCTAATGGAAAACCATTTTCTCTCCACTTAGCCTTATCCCCCTCTAGGGGGGATTTTCGTGATAGGTTCTATAGAAACTGGATAATTCTATTTGGTCAAATACCTTGCGACAAACTCCCCGTGTTCCTTTCATTACTGTATGTCTGAACAAGTTCTTGGAAATGACACTGATCATCCTTTGGAGTGCTTGGAAGGACTGGAATGGCTTGATTCTCTCGAACAGGTCTCTGCCGCCGGATATTGTGGTGTCTAGCTACCTCAATGAATTCCAAACTATGCTTAAATTGAATGGGACTTCTGCTAGATTATGAGTTGCAAAGGACGAAGCTTGGAACCCACCAACACATACTACACTCAAGCTTAATGTAGATGCCGCAGTTAGGGAAGGAATGACTTCTTTGGTGTTGAAGAGGTGTGCCAGAATGACAAAGGGATTTCGATGGTGGCTTTCTCTATATGTGCTTGGGCTATATTTCTCCGTACCTACCTGAATGCTTTGCCATTTGGGAAATGCCACGCGGTCTATTGATCTCATTAGTGGCGGTGAATAATCCATCCTTTCATGCCCAAGAAGCATAGCTCATACAAAACGTTTAGGTTGTAGTTTTGATAGGCGAGAAGCTAACGGTGTGGCACGTACATGCTCTTGTTTTGTACGTCTTATAATTTTTCAGAACTTGCCTCGATGTAATGATTACTGATCTTTGTATTAAGTTGTGTAACCTAATTATTGTCGTCCTGCATAATCAGTCTGTAGATCGGCATCCACAATGAGATCGTCGCAGGGGTTGAAAGTATTAAAATTTTGGGTTTCATCTTAAAAGGTCAACCTTATTAAGAGGAGTAGCCCAAGATCTTTATTAATTGGTCTGTGTCAACATCATTTATCGATGTGGCATATATATCCCTTAACACGCCCCTACAAGATGGTGGCTCATTTGAGCAGATCAATCTTGAAATCCACATGCTCATTTTAGAGTCTTAACGGGATCAAATCGCTCGTTGGAGCATAATGGGCTCTGATACCATATTAAAATTTGGGGTTCCATCTTAAAAGGTCAACCTTGTTAAGAGGAGTAGCCCAAAATCTTTATTAATTGGTCTGTGTCAACATCATTTATCGATGTGGGATATATATCCCTTAACAGAAAGATGGATAGAAAGCTCCCTTGGACCAAGATTTCGTTAAGGATATATTAAAAATTTGTGTCTATAAATTTCGTCCTGAAATTTTATGTACTTGTAAATTTCGATTTCACTATATTTTTTCTTATTAACAGGGAGTCGTCATTAGACTTTTGAATCATCATTAGAGAGAGAGAGAGAGAGAGAGAATATGTGTACGATTTTCTCTTGTGAACTTTTTTTTATTATAGTGAATTAATATCGTAAAGAAAGACAACGTAGTCTTACATAGAAATAAACCTCTGTAAATCTTGTGTCTTTATTTCTTTCTGTAAATTAATTGCTCTCGGTAAAATAAAATTAGAGTTTCTAATTTTCAATACTTCCACTGATTATATCGTTTTAGCTTAAAGTTATCGAATAATATCTTGATTTTTTGTCGAATGAAAAAAGGAAATTTGCTAAATAATTTAGTGGTGGCTATTATTTTAAGCCCATGTTTGAGTGATATTAAAATTTTCATTTTCATTTTTCTACTCATTTTCAATCACATTTTTTAATAAAATAATATTTTCCATCACATCAATAAATTTTCCTTTCTTTTTTTCAACCATATATTCTTTATCAATCTACTATTTCAAAATACATTATTCCAAAATAATGTGGCTTAAACACAATTTAAATTGCCACATTTATTACTATTGTTTGCAATCGCAAATTGGTAGTGCAAACAGTAAAGCACCAGACATTTCGTCTAGTACACCATCCAATACTGGGTATCATTCGTAACCAAGTGAAAACCAGTACCGCCGTACTGCTTGATCCAAAACGTTAAAAAACACCACCCCATAAGAACCCAGTTTAGGGATGTCCAAAAGTCCCTAATCGAATCGGATCGAACCAAACCCGAATCGAACCGAGCGGTTCTTCATAAATTAAATACCCGAACGGGTACCCGAATCGAGAACCGATGGGTTTGTGTCGGATCTCGGGTCTAGATCAAGAACCGAAAAACCAAAGAAGAACCGAAACTAAATAATTTTTTTATTTTTTAAATTGAATTAATTAAATTATTTTATTTTTTTCTAAACAAATTAGCAAATTAATTAAATAAATCAGATTATTTCATAATTTCAATTTTAAAGCCCAAATCATTTTTAAAGCCTATTAGCTCATTTTAATTTGAAGCAAATGAATATACTTTATGTAGTGTTGCTGTAATATTAATATCTACTTTTTGGTATTTGTATGCATTAAATTAATTTTATTGGACGGCTAGTTATTTATATGTTTTTGAATTGGGCTACGTTAATTTGTAAAAGTTACGAATGAAATGTCATTAGTTGTATTTATGTATTGTTGCTGTAAATATTAAAAAATTTAATTATGATATGAAATCGAATGGAACCGAACTGATCCAAACTGAACGAAACCGAACCTGAACGGTTCCATAATTATATTTGGACTCGACGGTTCCATTTATTAAATACCCGAAAGTTTTGGGTCGGTTCGGGTCTCTTCATAACCGACCCGAACCGACCAACGGACAACCCTAACCCAATTTCAAGAAAGGGCAACAATTTTATTATGAAAGGAAAAAAGGGATGATTGCAAAAATGGTCTCAAACCTTTGATTTTTTTGCAGACTTTACATTAACATTTACTTTGTGTCACTTACAATCTCAAACCTTTCAAAAATTACCACTTGAGATTTAAATGGATGATTTTTGTTATTTTGATAGTTTATTGACCAATAAATTGACTTTAACCAATTTTAAAAAGGATAAAATGATAACTTTGAATTAAAATTAAAAAACAAAAAATAAAACTCAATCACTGTTCATCTTCTCCTTCTCACACTCCCCCTCACATCCCCTTCCTAATCCCAAAAAAAAAAAAACCCACAACCACTGCCCCGTCGTCACCTTTGGGTGTAGTTTCTTTACAAGTTGTGATCATAGTTACGAAAGAGGGAAAACAAACAATTAGGCAACGGCAACTACAACGACAAGGCTGTAGTTGTGAGTTTTTTGATTGGGTTTAGAAGGAGAAGGAGAAGATGGGGTTTTTTTTTTTAATTCGAAGTTACAATTTTACCCCCTTTTAAAATTGGTCAAAGTCAATTTATTGGATCAACCACTAGTCAAACTAACAAAACACATCCATTTGGATATCAAGTATTAATTTTTCAAATGTTTAGAACTGTGTGTGGCACAAAATAAATGTTAAAGTAGAGTCTGCAAAAAAGTGAAAGGTTTGGAACCGCTGCTATAATTATCCCAAGGAAAAATCCCAAAATCACAGGGAAAAGGTCGGGATCCAACAGAAAAACACGATAAATATTCAGCTGATTGAAAATTTGCCCAATCGCATTACAAAAGCCTATAAGAGAAACTTACAGGTATAAATATATTTCTAAATACAAATACGGGGAAGAGATTTGAATCAAATGCCACCTCTATATCCAATTTTCTTTTCCACAAAGTAGGTATAAAAATGAAAAAGAAAAAGAAAGAGAAAGAAACCAACATTTAGGATCTCCATTCACATAATTTGCAACACTGGATCTACACATTGACTACAATCTATACCTCAATATATGTCATGGCAAAAGGTTGAAAGCAAAATCATCTCCTACCGGCATTGTTATGTCGTTGGTTCCTGAAGTACCTAAGAAGTTCTTGAGCCTGCAAGAGTGGGTAATCAGTGAATAATACAGTATCTTAAAATTACAATAAGAATGGAGAAAGTAACATTGGAGTTGAAACTTCACCTTTTCTCTGGCTCTAGGCGTCCCAGATTGTGCCAATGCCGCTAATGGGGGAACAGCTCCTTCCTGGAGAACCATAATGCAAAATCTACTGCTATTAGTGCACAACTGCAGGAGAGCAGCTGCTGCATTCTCCTTACCTCTAGCAGAGCCCAGCTCAACCACTTCAACCAGGACAGGGATTCCTCCTTCCTGACCAATAGCTATCCGCCCCTCGGGAATAGTAGAAAGATTAGATAAAACAGCGACTGCCTTATCAACCATTCCGGTAGCAGGGTCCATCAACTCAACGAGGTACTTCACTGCACCTGCCTGCACAATACGGGCCTTGTTCTCGTGAAATATTGACAAGTTAAACAAAGCTGTGGCAGCATCTTTCTTGCCTCTTGGAGTTCCATTTCCCAATAGATCAACAAGGGGTTTGATTGCGCCGGACCTGCCAATCTTGATTTTGTTTTCTTCAATCACTGAGAGACTAAAAAGAGTGGCAGCCGAGTTTTCCTTAGCTTCAGGGCTGCCCGTCTCAAGGACATATATCAGAGGTTCAATTGCATCAGAATTTGCAATTGCATTCTTGTTGTTGTCATTAATTGATAAGTTGAGAAGAGCAGTAACAGCATTTTCTTGAACTTTTAAGTCAGTTGAAAGTAGTAGATTGACCAATAAGCTGATCGTCCCACATTTTGCAATAACAATTCGATTATCCATATTATGCTTAGCAAGTAAGCGAAGTTCAGCAGTGGCATTTCTCTTTACATCAAGGGAAGAATTTTTCAAGTCCTCGACCAGCTTCTTAACTTGTGTTTCAACTTCCAAAAGATCAGACCTCGATTCAACTGCAGAAGAAGAAACTACTCTTGGAACAAATCTCTCTGATGGCCGACGCCAAACTATTGGGCCACGAGATCTAGCTTCTCGCCGAGATGGGAAATCGGGTAGGGCACTTGCATAGGCACCCGTTTGGGGTTCTGATGTAAGCTCTCCAGAAGCATCACTACCATAGGCAGCATTTGATGCCACATTATTGCCATCACCAGGTGTTTCTTGCAAAACATTAGAATTAGAAAGTGTGCCGGAGGCTGAATTTGTTCGATTATGACCTGGAGATAACTGCTCATCAGCACCAACAGCACTATTTCTAGATGGAGACACTGAGAGTTGACCGCCTGAGTTCAAACTTCTCTCTCCTGGGTTGCCCAACCTGTCATCGAAACTTTTCAAGGAAATTCTCTCAACATCTAACCCATTCCCATGTATAGTGGCCCCTAGTAAAGAATCCTCTGACAACGAACGAGGCTGATGTTGAGGTGATGCCTCTTGTTGAATCCCACTATGTGAGATTAAATTATTTCTTGGAGAACCCAAAGACCGATTTGGATCTGGAGAAAGAGAATGATTGGACCTCCTGCCTCCACCAGACTCCACATTAGCAAGAAGTGAAGAAGGATGATTTAAGCTAATAGATTTTATGGGATCAGGCAGCTTCACGTTATTTGATTCACACCAATTTGCAATCAGCGCCTTCACAGTGTAATTGGGAATAAGATTGGTGTGCGATAAAGTTTGCCGTGTCTTGGGGCAAACAGTGAGTCCAAGATCGATCCAGTTCCGTATAAAAGATCGCTCATAGGTTTGTCCAGATGCAACAATTACAGGGTCTGTCATAAGTTCAAGTGAGAGGGGGCAGCAGAAATCGGCAGGTATTGCCACAGGATTACAGGTCTTGGACTGTTTCAACATCACAAGCAGGTCATGCATATGGGTTATTAAAGCAATCATTTGATCAATATATTCAACTTCGCCAGCCTTTTCAGCCTGTTCAGCATTTTCTTTCAATTTCTCAAGGGCCACAGCCTCAATTAGAAGTTCCTGGTTTGACTTTAATCCCAGGCTATCAGAAATTTTTGCCAGGCACTCAGAGCTGGCTCCCGAGCCCTCCACATGATCCTTAACAGCTTTTGCGATTATTTCTGATGTTTGGCCACATCCCATGTGCTTAATTTTTTGTACACAATTCTGTATCCGCGGTGATAAAAACAAGATATCAAAGAATATAATGAATTCTGAGTTAAATTTTTTTAAGAAGAAAAAATGAGCAACATCAAAAATAAATTGATAGCTATTACCTCAATTGATGCAGCACTTAGTTCAGCAGGTAAGCATTGAGCACAAAATTTCAGCAATTCAAGAATTTCCAAACTAGAAGTCCGGATCTTTTCCATCAGCAATTCAACTTGTAAAACCTAGATATGAAGAAAATATAGTTAGATGGATAATATTTCGCTAGAATGTAAGAGTTACCAACCAAATCAGGGAAATATCCATCCTTTCAACCTCTACATTCATTTTTTTCTGTTCCAATTTTCACTATTAGGCTGCATGAGAAAGGGCTGTGAATTACAAATATTATCATAGAGCTTATCACATACAAAATAAACTTTACTCATCAGTGGCTCCCAGTTTTCAAACATCTCTCTTAAATCGTCGACAGACTGGCATAGTCCAGCGAACTCTTTTTGAAGCAATTCATCTGAAGGAATTTCAGCATCAAGAATGGCATCAAGTATTGGCTTTAATAACTTCAACATCTCTTCAATCTTTTGATAATATTCCTGAACTGGTTCACATTTTATGTTTTCACAAGATGACAATTGAAAAATACTAGCTATGCTGTTGAGAAGAGATTTTAGCACTGATATCTCCATCCCCTGGTACATCAAACAAATCATCATTTCAGTAAAGCAACAATAAAAGAATAAACTCGTAATAAATATTGACATAAAATACATGCGAAATTGTGACCATAGTATATATGCCAAAGTTTCTGCAGAATATTCAATAGGTAAGGAAAAACGTAAAATCAAGTGTCTGTGATGCGGACAAGATGCAGTTGTATGCATATCTGGGAAAATACGAGGATAATCTCTCGGTTCAACACAAGAGACCATATATAAATAACGCTTTCGCTTTCACGAGATAAGCCATCAAAGTTAGAATAAGTTGTAAGACGTTGAAGCCAAAACCAACGGCAACAAACAATTAACAAAGTTAGAATGTAGCGAGCAGCTATGTACAAATGCATAACCTTAGGGCTTGCAATTGAAGTTAATTGAAAAGAGGGCGCACTTTATTCAAAACCAGTAAAATAAAGCTATAGGTAACCAAAAGCTAAAATTAGGTGTCAATGCAAATTTTACATTGATAATGAGACTAAGTAATTTTGTTCCATTACGATACAAGAAACAAATAGTATTAATTCTTTCCATTTACGATACAATAAACAAATAATATTAATTCTCTGTATTAGCCAAAAGAACACAATCAATCATCCACAGCCTAGGTGATTTCACACGTTTAAACTAGGTGAAAATTTCTTTAGTTTAAAATAACTTGATTCCACATGTTTAACAATACATAGCAATAGCAACACTAAGTCTGAATAATAGTGACCATAAATGCTCACTAAACAAGAGAAAATTTCAGCATATAAATTTATGTGCAAATATAATGGATTTGACCATTACTGGTGTGAAGGAACACGGACCTTATCAGCTTGAAATTGCAGTTCTGACTTTCCTAGCTATTCATCTCATACTGACGTTCCTTGAGAACCAACTCAAATCATACACCAGAAGATTATCCTTTTCAATGCTTGTCCTGTCGATTTGCTTTGAAGAGCAGTTAAAGCACTGATAATCTGTGTGTGTGTGTGTGTACTTTAAGACATCTGGAAAAATATATAATATTTTTTTCACAACACAAGCTATGAAATTTTCTAGAGAAATTTTGATGTATCACAAGAGAAGAAGCTCAAAATACAAAGTCTAATGAAGTTCTAATACATAACAGAAAAGAAATTAAGCTCCGAAGTCCAATGCGTGGCTCCTAGGTATGTTGCACAATACAACTATATATAATTTCTATTAATGTGCAAAGAACAATCTACAATCTAACCATGATCAACCACCCGTATAACAGGAAGAACAGTTGAAGGTGAAGCCAACGATCAAAAATTGGGCAAGACATAGATAACTTTATAAAGTCAACAGTGGTAACAGTATAAAATCCAGTCTAGGAATAAAGTCCTCCTAAGCTACACCTAGCAGCTAGCAGCGTATAACAAATTCCACAATATCATGCAAAAAATGCTGACATTTGTAGTCAAGATAAGAAGAATAGCTGAACCAACATCCTTGTAAGGATTCGAACAAGTGCGTTTCTTGTTTCTTAAAGAGAAACTCTATCAAATTCCATAAAAGGGGGATTACTAGTATGGATAAAATGTTGGATCGCTGTAAAATCTTTTTTGTAGAGAGTGATAAACAACGTAAGCTAAATCCTATGATGCTCAGACTCAGGTCCGAGTATTAGGTACGAATAAGTATCTAAGTGTTGGATCTTTTATTTTCTAAAATGTAGAATACGGGAATATGGTTAAAAAAGTCCAAATTTTGAATACGGGCACGTGGATACGTCTTTTAAACTTCAACTTTTTTCAAATTCATATGTAAAAAATAAAATAATAATTTGGTGACAAATTGGATGACTATGCATTATTTTTGACCTCTTTGTATGATGTGCACATTCAAGTAAGAGAAGATGACTGTAACAGGTGGAGGGCGGCACAGAATGGTTTATTTTTTGTTCGTACTTATTTCAGATTCTTATTGGAACCTGTGGAGAGCTCATTCCCCTATCAAAGGGTCTGGCAAAGTAAATTACCTTTAAGAGTGGCCTTTTTACCGTGGACGGTGGTGAGGGGACAGGTGTTAACGACGGATAATCTTCGAAGAAAGGGCTATTGTATTACAAAGTGGTGCTATATGTCTAAGAAGGATGACAAGACGATCGATCATTTGTTCATTCATTGTGACGGTGTTCGTCGGATGTTGAATGATATTCTGGCTTCGTAACATATGAGTTGGGTGTTGTCAAAGTGTATCAAGGAGGTGGTGTGGGCATGGAAGAGAAAGTTTCGAGATAAGAATAGCAAACTTGTTTGGGATCTCATTCCAAGATGTATCGTTTGGTGTTTGGGGAGAGAACGAAACGTCAGATGCTTTGAAGACCAAATACGAACGACAGAACAATTTAGGGAATTGTTTTACTTGACTTTGTATGGTTGGTTTAAAACTGTAAACATTAGTCCGATAGAAGGGTTGCCGAATTTTTTATCGTTTCTATCTTGTTTAAACTGATATGCACTCCTTTTGTATTATCTTTTGATTTTAATTTATAAAATTACGTGATTACCTATAAAAAAAATCGGCCCAACCCAACAGTCCAATTACCCAGCAAAAAGAAGCCTACCTCAATACCAGCCAACCAATTTCCTCGACCACCATAAGCTCACATATTAATACACCTCAGCCTAGCACAAGTTGCCCAACAAAAACAACCCACCTTCGTCTTCTCACCGTTCACCTCCCAACCCTAAACTGTGAAACACTATTGCCAAACACAAGTTACCACCCACCCTCGCCGAAGACCTTCACCTCTACCTCCGCCGCCACCTTCTTCCTCTCCAATAACCCATCACCGTCGGTGACCCATAACCCTCATCACCTCGTCCAAACATCACACATATCATCAACTTTGAGCGTCATACCCCAACAACCACCACAAACAAACACCGACAGCTAGCCCAAACAACCACCCATCACGAGCATGTACAGTCTACTGCCATCATCTGCAATTTCAGACCACTGCGACTTGCATCTTAAAATCAAAACCCGGCAAACCACCTACTGTCGCTTCCACGCTTCGCTACGACAGTCACCTAGGTTGCCTTGTCGGCTTGACAATTGAAGGATCGGCCGTACTTCATACTGGTGTCGTGTTAACATGAGCATGCCGACCAGAATGTCAAGTCCGAGCATCAAAGAGGACAGGTTTTTCATGAACTAAAAGTCTAAGATCCATTTATGTTTTTGTTGTCCAAGTCCAGTGCCAATTTTTAAAATGATTGTTTACCATTCTATTTATTATCCACACAAACCATTAAATGACTTATCGGTTGCCTATATTTAAATAAAATGTCCTGCATCTCATACCCAAGGTACAGTTTAAGGTAGACTGAAGAATGAAAAGAAGAATTTGTACTGGATCCTCCATAAAACCCAAGTACATAAAGGGTGGTGTTGTAACAAACTCTACAAAATCTCAAGGGAACAACAAACCGAAGGTGATATTTATTAGAAGTCTGGAAAGAAGTATTTAGATACTGTAGGCCTTCGCAGTTGTAGATAACTATAACCCCAAACTTGTCAAGCAACGAGTCCACATAAAAAATTACTACAGTATGATAAAAACTCAAGAAAGTAACTATTTTCCTCAATCAGCTTTTGTTGTGTCACAATATCTAAGGATACATGTGAAATAGAGACATCAATGTTCACATAATTTCAATTCTATCGATGATAAATAAAAAGAATGGAAATCATAATATATCGAAAGACAAAGTTTCAAATGATTTTCGTTGCATCGAATACATAAATTTAAGCTCATAAAAGTTGATTTCTGTTAGTAAGTAGTTAATAGGATTTAGCATTTACTACTTAAACAGAACCACAACTTATTATAGAACTTGAAATGTCAATTCAAGCGAGAACCTTATGAAATTCCTTTTAGCTTCTGGTCATTCAGCTCGCCTAAAAGAATGCAGTACATATTGTTAATCTGAAGTTGTCCAGAAATCAAATTTTCCTTTTCCTTCACCTTTTACATTTCTTAGAACAGTAGCAGATTAGATATTAATTGTACCCTCTCTCCGACCCAAAACAATGAAAAAAGGAAATAAAAGTAACACCAAGGTTAACATAACTTCTTAAAGAATATTTGACAGAATGGGTAAGAACCTCTAACCACGGCAGAGAATCCAGCAACATAGTATTAGATCCATATCATACAGTACAAATTTACAAAATGTCAAATATTTGTCGCCATAAATTATTAACAATACTAATTCCCTTAATAACAATGTAAAAATAAAATCTCGGGACTTGGAACAACTAAGAAATTAGAAAATATACGATATTTGATTAAAAGAAGCAAGGATTCCATTATATGTCGCAGTCCATTTAAAAGACGAGCCTACCTAGCCAATAATCTGTGTCTCTGGAACCATCCACTTCATCAACTCTTCTACCAAAATATTATAAAATAGAAATACCGTTACCATGCATAACTACATCAAATTTGCCATCTTGCCACGACTTTAAGCCCTTGTTTGATCTGGAACCAGATAAACTAGAATCTTACTAGAACCCGGGAAATCAAACAGATTACATACAAACCCATGTAGGAGAAGGATCGTTCTCCCTTTAATAACAGGCTTTTGATTTTATTTTTTCATATAAAATCATTTCCTACATTCCAATTAACAACCCAGTCATAGAACGCAGCCCGTTTTAATTTAAAGATCGGATTTTTTTCATCTTTACTTAAATCATATACAAAATGACAAACAGAATTGGACATGAACAGTCAACTTGTAAGTACAAGTAAGGTAGAATGAATGATAAAACCCTAAATAGAGAACAATCAACCAACCCAACAATGAAAATGAAATTATACAGAGAAAATAATTCTTACCTCAAAGTACGATTAAAAGGGTCTAATTTCGTTGTGGGATTTGCTAATTTTATAGAGCTGAACCTTCCGAAAAACGTCCCTCTGCCCTCTGCTGGTGTCTTTTCTCCTGTCTGGTGTCCTCTTCTGGAATTAAAAATTTCACAGCCCAACAACCTTATATTTGAATAAGATGACAAGAGCTAAAAATAAAATCATTAAACAATTCCGTAAATGAAGGATATTATGTACTTGCGTTTCTTCCTTAATTGAGTTTATTCTTCCCCCACAGTAAATAGACGACGTCGGGTTTATTCCATATGCCAACGAGCCAAAGAAGTTGAGCCCGGTTTGACAATCGGGGGAAAAACTTTTGAACAGTGATCCTTGGTAAAATGTGTAGTTAAAAAGTATATAAGTTGGTGTTTGGTGGGAATTAGAATTGGATATTTAGTAGAGTGTGATGAAAGTTTTTTAAATGTGTGGTTGAAAAGCTGTGAGTCCCATGAAAGATGTGGTTAATATTGATTATTTGATTTTGACTTAAATTAAAATATGATATTAATCCGTACCAAACATGGCCTAAAAAATTTTCGATTTACGTACAAAATATTTTACCGTAAAAATGTGTGGTTGAAAATAAATGGTTGTTTGGTGTGGATTAAAATTAAATTTTTAATAGATTGTGATAAAAAATTTTAAAATATGTGATTGAAAAGTTGTGAGATCATGAAAAAATAAAGATACTGTTAATATTGATTATTTGACTTACACTTAGGGCTGTTTGTTTTTTATTCTCAAATTTTACAGTAAATTAAATTTTCATTTTCAACCACACATTTTTCAATAAAATAATATTTTCCATCACATCAATAATTTTTTCTTCTTTTTTAACCACACAATTCTCATCATATCACTATTCAAAAATTAATTATTCCCCCACAAATACCCACCAAACAAGCACTTAGACTTGTATTAAAATATGATATTGATCCAAAATAAACAAGGCCCAAGTGTATGCAAAGACAGAAGTGCTAAATTCTATATATTCTGAGAAATTGCACTGTTAGTCCTAATCCTATTTCTTTTAGCAACATTATCTGTAACTTTTTAACTTTGTAACAAGTTAGTCCCTTTTCAATTGTTCCAGAGGTAAAAGGTCAATTTCTTCACTGAAAAATAGATTATTCTGTTCTTATTTTTTATAAACCCAAAAATTACTTAAAAGGTAAACAAAAGAACAAAGAGAAAATGAAAAATTATCTCCCTTCCTTCCCAAATTACAAATTTCATGTCAGGAGCAATTATTAGCAATAATTCTAAGTACTTGTAACATAGAGTTAATAATCTAAAACAAAATCTTTTTCAAATAGAGATAGAGATTGCTTGAGTCCAATCTTTTCGAAAAATAAATTTTGTGATGTGAATTTTTGAAAACATAAGAAGTTTTTTTATATTTACGTGAAAAATCATTTTATTGTGAAAATATTTAATTGAAAATAATTTTTTAATGAACGTTGCTAAAAATGGCTTGCATTTCATTCTCCTTGTGGGCCACTTGTACAAATTGGCACGACTCTTACAAATCAATAAATAATTTGTTGAATTTTTAGACAATGCAATGTTCTTTTAAAAGGGAAAATTGCACTATTAGTCTCAAACGTTAAAAAAAAAAGAGAGAGAGAGTAAATTGGTTACCCGTCAATCTCAATGATGAAAACGATTCAAATATTCATTAAATTGCCTTGCGATCATTATGGGAACAAAATTGCGGTGAGAGTCGTACCATAATTTAACAAAGAATAATGTTATTTAATGTGGTAAAAAAAAATTGAGGTGAGAGTCACACACATGTCGAGTGTGTATTTAATGCATTAATGTGGTAAAAAAAACTACCACTTTAATGTATCAAATACACACTTGACATGTTTGTGCTACATAAGGCGATTATTACAGTGAGCGACTATAAATGTATATGTTCTAATCGGTGAAGATTGAGTGTGCAAATATAGTAAAAAGTTTGAGAGCAAAGAATAAATAGACTGAGAACCAGTTTTGTAATCTTCTTTTTTGCTTTTTGGGGAACAAAGTTACACAAGCATATAGGGTATTTGTCACAAATTTAACTTGTGGGCTACATTCAATAGACTGAGAATTTTAATGCCAAATTGCATTTGTCACAAACTTAACTTTGTAGCAAGAGATTAGAAATAAAAGTTTCAAAATGCTTTTTTTTTTTTTTTTTTTTTTGAGATTTGTCACTCAATTTAATTTAGAGTCAGTTTTTGTGTTAATCATTGAGCTTATTTTTTAAAGGGTCTATTAGAGTTTATTTTTAGTTTAATTCGATCACCCTACCAAATTTCGTACCAATGGGATGTGTGTTGCGGATGACCTCCATGTCGACGTGTTAAACAAATAGATTAAAAAAATTAAATTTAAATTAGCAAAGCAAAAATCGATCGTTTTGTAATAAAATGAAGTATAGTGACCAACATGAAATTTTGTTGTAAGTTGGGTGACTAAATTTTTAAATTTTAAAGATTTTTTTTTTTTTAATATTTCACATGAGAAGACCATTTTTCTTTTTTCGAACATTTTGGTAAAATGTCAATTTCTTACTAAAGAAGCACAAAATATCAACCTTGCCACACGTACAGAAAGGAGAGGAGATGAGTTGGTTCATAGATACACTGATACTCACAATGCAGGAGGAGGGGAGGGTTTTTTTGCATTTTTTAATTTAGTGGGTCCCACACATTTGTGAGTATTGGTAAAAAATACAGAAGAAACAGTTTTGTACAAGCAGGAAAACCCAAATATCAATTACACTCCTAAAAAACAATTAATTCGTGTGAACATGGAAATATTTCTTGATATTCTCCCCACTAATACCAATTAGACGTGGACAAAATGACTAAACCAAATCAAACCAAACCATAATCAAAAACTAAATGAACGATACGGTTTGATTCTACAAAAAAAAAAATTAATGATTTTTGTTCTTAGAACCAAGAAGAAACTCAAATTTTTATTCATTTTTCATATACATATTTCATACAAAACAATGAATCACACAAAAAAATAAACTTTTGTCAGTGACTCGTTCGTCTATATTAGTGAATTATTGTTGTTAGACAGTATTTTGTATTAGGATGGAAATTGATGTTTGTGTATTCAATTTATGACTATATTTTATTTGTTAGTTTGAACTTTTGTGAATGAATTTTACTACACAATTTCCATCCTAATACAAAATACCGTCTAACAACAATAATTTTATTTGTTAGTTTGAACTTTTTGTGAATGAATTTTACTACACAATATCTCATTTGATGATTGATAATTTGAAGTCGAATTTACTAATGTTTGATGTTTATTTTTTTATTTAGCAATATATTACTAAATTGTGGATATGATAATAGATTTTAATTTATATTTATTATTTTAAATTTTAAATAATGGAATTAGAACCAAATCAAAACCAAACGGTGGTTCCATAAAATCATTTGCTCATGGTTCGGTTCTGATATCTTAGAATTAGAAACAAATAGAACCATGTATATCCCTAATACCAACCTTCATAATTATCACATTTCAGCGAGCTCTACATTATCAAACGTGTCATGGATAAAAAGACCGCGTACCACATATTATTCGGGTGTGAAGAAGTGAACATATTTGGTTTGGAAGTCCCTTCATTGTCTTCTTTGCAAAATATGATGGAAATAATGCGAGGGAGCTAATTTTGGGAGTCTATAAAACACTCACTAATACTGATATGAAATCATTCATTGTTACATTATGGAGTGTTTGGGGGGGGACATGAATTCATTCATTTTCAAAAAGCTGTCTCGTGAGGCAACCAAATTAGTGCTGAATTCCATGGCCTATATTGCAGAATATTAGGAAATGAGATGATGAGTGAAAAGGGAGAGGAAGTTGGAAAAGCCCATCCAGACGAAAAGCGAAGGCCACTAATGTGAAACAAATTAAAACTTGGTATGAATGCGGTGAATATAAATGGAAGGAATTTCTATGGTACTATAAATCAGGACGAGAAAAGGGGAATTTGTGGTTGCTATGTCGATGTCCATTCATGAGAGCATCAAAGCTTTTTCATGGCATGATGTATGGACATCCTTGCGGATCTTACATTTTGTGGTGGAGCACTTTCTGAACATCGATCGCAACAATGTAGTTGGTGAGGTGCATCACATAAGCATTAATGTGTAGGAAGGCGCAATATTACAACGTATTCGGATTTAATGTTCTCTTTTGCATACTTCATTTTGAATATTTACACATTGCGACTTGAATGGTACTGCTCACAATCTCGCAAAACTATTAATTTTACATTTTTAGGATAGTTTTTGGTCGTATAGTCCACATTTTTTCCTTGCAAAAATCTTATACGCAGACTTTGTTGTACAAAAAATCTATCCACTTGCTTAAAATAAATATTAAAAAAATCCAATTTGACAAAGCTTGCAGACTTGATATTTAGTATGACTCAATCTCGACCGATGCTTATTTATTCGTACATGCTTAAAATCTAGTGAAAATATAATTCAGAAATATATATTCTTACTTCCCCTTGTATTTTCTTTTTCAAGCCCCTGTTTAGTGAGAATTAAAAAATAATAATTCTAATCTAAATCAAATTCAATAAGTAATTTTCATCACATATTTTATG
The DNA here is from genome assembly GCA_035079005.1 of Fraxinus americana. Classification (NCBI taxonomy): domain Eukaryota; kingdom Viridiplantae; phylum Streptophyta; class Magnoliopsida; order Lamiales; family Oleaceae; genus Fraxinus; species Fraxinus americana. Next base: position 29,230,419 of record CM068720.1, read on the forward strand.
AAACACATAACTTTTTAATCACATGTTTCATCAATTTTTATCAATACCTACTAAAAAGAGGAAATTACACACAGCCCTATTTTTTAAGTTTCGTTTTCAAAAATAAGATTTAAAAGTTTTTTGTACAAAAATCAGGTAATAATAACTTTTTCATTTAAAATAATTATATTATATAATTGAATTAATCTACCACATTACACCTCAAACCCTAATCATTGCTCTCTTACTTCTCTCCCTTTATCACACACCATCACGACACTCCGACAGCGGCTCTCAAGAAGACCATTAGACGCGAACACTACCACAACTCCACGACCGCACAACAGGACGCTGCTGTAGTGGCGCTACAGTGTGGCGTAGCGGCACTTGTTGCCGTTGCACAGCAACGCTACCAATGTCACAACTTGATTTTAGATGGTTTTGGACAAATGGTTGTTTAAATTTGAGATGAGATCTGTGTTTTGGTTTTGAATGTGGCGAATATGTGGGTTTTTGTGATTTGTGGAGATTGTGGTGGCAAGGCAGTTTGGGAATTTTTTAGTGGGGTTGGTGGTTGAGGTGTGATGGAGATGGTGGTAGTGACGGCTGTGGTTGTGGATTGGTGGTGCTTATATTAGTGGTAGTGGTGGTTTGGGTGGTTTTGGTGTTGTTGGGGGGTTTTGGGTGGTTTGGCTGGTGGTGGATCTATGGTGGGCGTGGTGGTCTGTGAGATTTGCGAGAAGCAAAGCAGATTTGTGAGAGGAGACGGTGGTTGTGTGCTGTGGTTTTGTTGGTGGCGGTGGTGGTGATGGTTGATCTTGGTGTTGGTGGCGATGGACATGTCGAGGTGGTGGTGGATCAATGCGAGGATGTGGTGGTGTTTTTTTGCGATGTGTTGATTTGTTTAAGGAGGTGTTGCTGTCGGGAGGTGGTGGTGGTTCTGGCGACGACGGTGGCAGTGGTGTTGCTAGAGGGAATGATGAGGTGGTAGTCACAAGTTGGTGTTAGGTGATGGTCATAGATTATTTAGTCATTTGTGACTATTAAATTGGATAATCTGTGACCAATAAATAATATGTGACCTAAAAATTATTAATTTGTGACCAATAATTTGATAAACTGTTACTTAAATATAATATGTGATCAATTAATTTGATATTTTTTTACCATAAAATAAATTGTGTGACTTATAAATTTTGTAATTTATGATCGATGAATAAATTTTGACTTTTACATTTTTAATTTGTGACCGATGAAGAAATTGTGACTTATAAAATTTTTGAATTATGATCAAATTGCATAGATCTGTAACCTTAATATATTTAATTAATTAAATCATAAATTTTAATAAAAACCTGATTCTTGAAATTTAAAACCTTTATCTTTAATTTTGAAACGGTATATACTACAAACCTGATTTATATATTGTTCCCTACTAAAAATATTATTTTTCACTACCCAAGCATGGGCTTACTTGTGAAACATTCCTCATGGATAAAGCTTCTTCTAGACAAAGAACGCATATGGTTAGGTTTAGTCCCTATTTGATTTAACTAAAAAAAATTGATAAAAATTTAGCTATTGTTTGATGGCCTTTAGCCACTGTTTGAACCACATTCTCATTCTTTTACTCATTTTCAAAAATATATTTTCTAATAAAATAATATTTTCTATTACATCAAAAATGATTTCTTCTTTTTCAGCAACATATTTTTCATCACATTACAAAAAAAAAATGCAGCGTCTCCAAAAAAATGTGCATCAAACACACTTAATTCGCATTTTAAACTATTTTCAATTTATTGATTAGTGGTATATTATTTGAAAATAACATGCCCATCTAAGAGACTTTAATTCTTTGTACAACACTAACACCTGTTGAAAAATAATTTTTCATTCATGCCCTCAAAGAACCAATTCGTAATTCAATTACACTCCTTGGATAAGGATTGCTAACAGGGAAGGGGGTGGTGGGATGGAATTGGGTGTTGTATTTTGTTCTTCAAACTATCCAATGATCGGGTTCCTTTCGTCGTTGAGACTGTCGTTGAACATGTCACTACAGCAAAATTGTTCGTAATTACAACATTGTCATTTTTTGGGGGCATTGTGATAAAAAGTTAATGGGTAATATTGGAAATTTTCATTCAAAAGAGGTCAATTGTTCCACATTGTAGTTCAGTGACGGCATATTATCACTCAGTAACCCACCTTTCCTGTACAAAAAATTATTTTCTAATAAAAAGGACTACAAATAGGGGTTTAAATCAAAGTTAACAATTAATAACTATACGTCTCATGGAATTTACAACATTTTATTAATATTTCAACAACATAAATTTTATAAATTCAACTAAAAATCAGATTTTTAGCAAATCAATTATATTCCATCATCTTTTCAACCACACATTTAATTAAATTTTATCAAAATCTAATAAAAATCTAATTTTAATCTACATCAAATTGGGACTTAAAGTATTAGCGTAAGGCTCAGGGAGCCATGATGCTAGCCTTGTGCTTGAGCGTCAGGGACGGCACACCAACGCCACTGTGCACCAACGCTACCTGAACTGATTTTTCGCGATTTTGCAGGCTTGTAGAGTTCAAATTCGTTGTTTGTGTTCTATTTCATCTATAACTTCAAAAGAAGGCTCATATATATACTCCATAAGGTGTAAACTCTTCACAGACTCAACATAACAATTAGATCATTGTTGTGTGCATTAGAAATTTAAAGATTGACAGTAGGGTTGGGCAAAAAACCGTCCAACCCGCTCAACCCGCCCGGCCCAACCCAAACCGATCGAGTTGGGTCGGTTTTTTTATTTTTTTGGTTGGGTTCGGGTTTGGGGGGTCGAAGGTGGGTCGGGTTGCGGATTAAACCAAAAAACCCGACCCAACCCGACCCGACCTTAAAAAAAAAACAAACTTAAAACCAAACCCGACTTTTCACTCCACTCTTCATTTTCTCCGACTCCCTTCATTTTCTCTGTCTCTGACTCCCTTCATTATCTCCTCTCAAATTACCGATTTTAGGACTCATGGAGATACAGTGAGAGGTGGATTCCAAATCTTGTTTCAATTTCTGGTTTATAGGGCTGAATTGGCGAGTTTCCTTCTCGATTTATGTCATTTTGTTAGCAAAATTTTAATAAAAAATCTGCTGCTTCTTTTGTGCTTCATCTGTTTATATCTTGTGTGCGAGAATACAAATATGAAATAAGTTAGTAATTGGATTTATTCGATGGAGAAGTGCTTATTGACACTTGGGCGTCATGAATTCATGGCGCTGCATTGTGATAGGTCCGCTGAAATTATATGTCTAAACCCTAAATCTTAAATGACTCCAGTGGAAATAAGCTGGAAATGTATTTCTAGTAGTTAATTAGAGATTCAGAGTTGCTATATACACAGAAAAACGTACACTATTGGGAGCATTTACAAAATTAGGAGTTCTTTGTCTTCATTTTGTGATTACAAAATTATAATTATCAGAATGAAAAATTCAGCATGTGTATCTGAGTTACTTCTCTATTTTGCACGTTTCTAGGTATATTCAAGAGCTTCTTTAGTGATGTTTACATTATGTAAATGTTGTCAAATATGTTATATGTTATCAAATATGAAATTTATTGATATTAAAAGATTATTAATGTTGCTTTATATTCAGTATTTTGGTAAAAAAAATCAGAATTTTGGAACTTTAATATTTGTTGAAACTTGAAAGGTTGTTCCAACCCGACCAACCGACCCAACCCGATCGACATTTGGTTGGGTTGGGTTTCAATTTTTTTGTGGGTTGGGTTGAGTTGAGTTGAATTTCGATCAAACCGATTGTATTAAGTTGGGTTTGGATTGGGATAAAAACTGACCCAACCCAACCCACGCCCACCCCTATCCCTAATTGACAGTATCAAATATTGTAAACACGATTTTAGTTTATTGATAAATGAAATTTTACTATTCTTCTACATAAATCTTGTGTTGTTGTATGATTCATTTTTTTCCGTATTTCTCTTATTTTCCAGTCCTTGTTATTTGGCCCCGTTCTCAACGTTACTTTAAGCCCCTGTTTGGTGGGGATTAAAATCAGATTTTTTTAATAGATTTTAATAAATATAGATGAATTGTGCGGTTGGAAAGTTCTATATCCCATGAAATGTATTGTTAAAATTAATTATTAATTTGGATTTGGATTAAAATCTTAATTTTAATTTTCACAAAACACAAGCTATTTAGTGTCTGTTTGAGCTCCATTTTTTTTTTAATTCAAAATACATTTTAGAATAATATTTTGTTGAAAAGTGTGCGATTAAAAATAAGAAAGAATTTTGGATTTACGTGTAATATTAGTTTGTTAAAGATTGTGTTACTGAAAATAAGAAAGAGAAAAATGTATTTTAGAAATATTGAGTACCAAATGGCTTATATTTATTTATTTAGCGTCTTCATTATTTTCAAAATATATTTTTCTCTCTTCCTTTTAACAATAAATTTTCAATAAAATAATATTATACGCAAATTTAAAACTTTTTCTTATTTTTCAACTTATATTTTTCATCAATTTACTATTTCAAAATGCATTATTAAGAAAAATGGGGTCGGGGTCTAAGTATTCAATAAAAAAGTAAAAAATTAAAGGAACCACTATTTACATTCACACGCACGCTCGCACACATGTTGGAATTAATTGAATTTAATTAAGTTAAATCATTAAATGTGATATTTATATTTAATGATGTGGGTCATTACAATTAATTTGAATGAATTGGAAAAGTCTCCAATATAGGTCCATAAGTTGATAAACTCATTTTAAATGTCTTATATATAATTAGTCCTACATCGAAAATTTACAAGAAAAAAGACTTCTTTATATAGTGGGATGTGTGAACAAGGTATAATTTAATAAGTGACCTATAACTTAGCTGATTTTGGCTGGCCAAAGGATAGCGAACTAGCCACCACTAGAGTGCACCACTCGCACCGGCCCAGCCCACACACGTCGCAAAGTTTGCATTGGGTGCTTTAGAGACGCACTTCGAACGTACGCATTGCCGCGAGGAGTTGGGGAGCCTTATAATTTTCGAAAATGGACTCAAGTTCGATGGCATGGCAACGGGAATTTCGATGAGTTGGCATCCTATGTGATACACACATAACATGTGGTGTCACTTTGTCCTGCGTGGCGTTGGTTCAGTTGGATGTACATGTGGCATCTGTATGGCTGGTGACTATTCAGAAATTGGTGAATATTTGATGAGTGTTCTACACTCATGATATTTATGTCACTTAATTCGTTATTTTGTCATTCTTGAGAGAGTTTTAGAGTGTTTTTATGTGTGTTTTGATGTTGTGATGTAGGTTGATGAGATTGAAGAAAATAAACAAAAGTTGAAAGGAAAGGGCTAAATTGTAAGAGATCTAAAGTTCGGGGACTAAAGTGAAAATATTGAAAAGTTATACCGAACCTCACGATGAAGATTTGAGAGTGATTGGAGCCAATTGGATGAAGAAAGATGTCAAAGGGATCAAATTTAGTCAAAATATGATCACAAATCAATTTACAACCGAAAAGTTTTGCTCCAGATTTTTAGTCTCATATTGAGACTCATTTTTGACATAGTAAACGATCGAATTGGAGAATGATGTCTGAAGCAAAGTTGTAGGCCTTTGAGTTAGCTTTCCAACGCAACTTGAATTATCTCAATCGGATATCAGGAGAAAGAGTTATGTTAAAAATACGGAAGGAAGCGTAAACTGAATTTTAACAGATCACCGGGCGCCAAGGCGCCATCACCGGGCGCCAAGGCGCCCAGGCAGCCAAAAATAACAGAATGGCCGGCGCCAAGGCGCCGAATCTGGGCGCCTAGGCGCCGCCTGCGGGTTAGTGAAAAACTGGATTTTTTTAAAAGATTCTCGGCCCAATCCAACTCCAATCCGTGTTCACATGTATTGAGGCTATAAATACAAGGTTGAAGACCTAATTTAGGGTTCTTGGACGGCTAGAGAGAGCAAGGAAAACGGAAGCAAATTTCTTGAAGAATTCATTCGAAGAAGAGGATTGACACAACGTTGGAGAAGAAATCAAGCGACGACAATTAGTTTTTCTAAACTCTTGTCTTCTTATTCATGTTTTTCATGTTAAACTCCATGTTGTCAATTATATTTATTATGAACTAACACTTTAGATCTAGGGTTTGATGTAATCCTCTTGAAACATGTTTTAATTCCTTAATATTTAAACTCTTTTGGATTTTTCTGGTTATTTATTTATGTTGTTTGAGTTTAATGCATTCAATTACTTGGCCAATAGTTGAATGATTCGATGCATGAATTTCGGCACTCGAGAGAGGGAAATTTAGGCGTGATCATAGAACAATATAACCTAGGTTTCGTAGATTTCGAGAGAAAGTACGGATCTTTGAGGCTTGTTTTGAATTAAGAACCACGTGCTTTATAATTTCTATATATTTAATTTGGAATAGAGATATTGGAATTAAATTGTAGAAATAAATTCTAGCCGGCACTCGAGAGAGGGGATAGAATTAAATTAGGGTTCTTGCCTATAAATTAAGAAAATCACGTGAGGTGACATATTATAGGTTGAAAAACATTGTTGATAGTGTGATGAAATCATTCCCTAGGCTTTCATAATTTGATAACTTCTTTGAGTTTTATTTTCGTGTACTTGCAACTTTAGTTATCGCCATTAACACAAAAATCACAACATCATTCCAATTCGCTTGTCCAGATAAAGTGGAAACTACACAATTATAGTACTCATTAGAAATCATACATCAATCCCTGTGGGTTCGACATCCTAACTTTCATACTATATTACAAAACTTGACACCGTACACTTGCGGCATAAATTCACGTTATAGAAAACGCGTGACAAGTTTTTGGCGCCGTTGCCGGGGATTGATTTGAATTCTATTGATATTATTACCAACTAGTTTCTATTTTAATTTGGAATTTTTGTTTTTCAGTTTCATTCATTTCATTTTATTTTATTTTATTGGTTTTCAATAGCTTCTGTAATCTTGTTTTCAGTTGTTTATGCGAAGGGCAAGAAACATCAATCTATTGCCTGTTGATCCTGAACCAGAACGCACTTTTCGCTATCTGAGGGGTATACAAAGAGACGAACGTGACACAATGGCTGAACAGGAAGCAGGAGCAGCTAATGGGAATAATCAACCGAGAGCTATTCGGGACTATGTCAGGCCTGTTGTTAATGAAAATTACTCTGGAATCGCACGCCCCGCTATAGCAGCAAACAACTTTGAACTGAAACCAGGGTTGATACATATGGTACAGCAAAATCAATTTGGGGGAGCTGCAATAGAAGATCCAAATGCTCATTTGGGATCTTTCCTTGAAATATGTGATACGGTAAAGATGAATGGAGTCACTGATGAGACAATTAAGCTTCGCTTATTCTCTTTCTCTTTAAGGGATAAGGCAAAGGCTTGGTTTCAGTCAATACCGAATGGGTCAATTATAACTTGGGATGCTCTAGCTCAGAAATTCCTCACTAAGTACTTTCCACCATCCAAATCAGCTCAACTTCGAAGCGAAATTGGTCAATTCAAACAGTTTGACTTCGAGCCATTCTATGAAGCTTGGGAAAGATTTAAGGATTTGCTCAGAAAATGTCCTCAACATGGCTTTCAGAGTTGGATGCAGATAGAGATATTCTATAATGGGTTAAATGGGCAGACGAGAACAATAGTGGATGCAGCTGCAGGTGGTACTCTAATGGCTAAAACAGCAGAGGATGCATATTCTTTGTTGGAAGACATAGCTGCAAATAGCTATCAATGGCCGAGTGAGAGATCAAATGTAAAGAAAGTAGCTGGACTTCATGATGTGGACCCCATCACAGCGTTAGCGGCTCAAGTCTCATCACTCACTAATCAGATAGCTGCATTCACCACTCAAGGAAGTAAGCAAAAATCAGATTCAGTCATGGCAGCTTCATCATCACATCAGGAGATAGAAATGGGGCATGAACAAGCCCAATATGTCAACAGTAGGAACTATAATCAGAGGGAAAATTATTCATCAAATCACTATCATCCAGGTCTGAGGAATCATGAAAACTTATCATATGGCAATAACAAGAACACCCTCCAACCTCCACCTGGTTTCAGCACTCAAAATTCTGAAGGGAAACCATCCTTAGAGGACATCCTTGGAGCATTCATCTTAGAGACAAGATCGCGATTCAACAAAGATGAGTCCAGACTTGACAATATCGAGACACATATGACCAACATAGGAGCCACGGTGAAGAATTTGGAGGTGCAAATTGGTCAAATAGCAATTGCAGTACAGTCCCAACAGAAAGGAAAATTTCCCAGTGACACAGAGGTTAATCCACGAGAGCACTGCAATGCTATCACATTAAGGAGTGGTAAAGAAGTTGAGGAAAAAAAGGTTACAAAGCCTACACTGGATTTCATACTTACAAGGGAAGAGTGGATTGAAAAGCAGAAGATGGAAGCAGAGGCAACAAAAGAGACCCATAAACCTTATTCCATCACATTTCCAGACAATCCACCTATTTTGAAGCCAAAACTACCATTCCCGCAGAGATTCATGAAGAAGAAATTTGATGAGCAGTTTGCAAAATTCCTGGAGATCTTTAAGAAAATCCACATCAACATTCCTTTCGCAGATGCGTTGGCCCAAATGCCTAACTATGCCAAGTTCTTGAAGGAAGTGATGTCAAAGAAGAGAAAGTTAGAGAAGTTTGAGACCGTAAAGTTGACAGAAGAGTGTAGTGCCATTCTCCAGAAGAAGCTCCCTCAGAAAATGAAAGATCCAGGCAGCTTCAACATTCCTTGCAATATTGGTGGTATCACATTTGATAAAGCACTGGGTGATCTTGGAGCTAGCATTAACTTGATGCCCCTTTCAGTGTTCAAAAAGTTGGGTCTTGGAGATGTGAAGCCCACAACCCTCTCTTTGCAATTGGCAGATAGATCATTTACATACCCCAAGGGTATTATTGAAGATGTATTGGTGAAGGTTGATAAGTTCATCATTCCAGTGGACTTTGTGGTGTTGGATATGGAAGAGGATGAGAAAGTACCATTAATTCTTGGTAGACCTTTCTTGGCCACTAGTAGAGCATTGATTGATGTACAAGAAGGCAAGTTGACACTACGGGTTAATGAAGAGCAAGTAACTTTCAACATTCATCAAGCAGAGAAACCTCCAGAAAAAGTTAACACTTGCAATGTGATCCAGTCAGCTGAAGCAATTGTAGGTCATAAAGGGAAGGGAAAGTCATTCCATGACCCTCTAGAACAATACGTGGCAACCGATTACTCAAAGATTGCTACAGCTACCACCAAAAGCTATACATGGACCAATGAAGTAGTGGATTTCATTTTGGCTCAAGAAGCTGATCCACCTGACAAAATAAAGAGCTATGTGGAAAAGCCTTTGAACCCTCCAAATATTGCCACATCAAAAGAGGTTTTAAAGGCTACACCTGAGTTAACATCTCGTCATTCTATTGACCATTCTACAGTGAAGAAGAATACAAAGCCAATGGTGAAGTTTAGAAATAAGAAAGAGGTGCCACCTGAAGATCCAACATAGGCACTGCGGTTGAGTCAAGCTAATGACGTTAAAGAAGCGCTTCTTGGGAGGCAACCCAAGCTTTCTTCCCTTTTATTTATTTTGTTTTTGAATTATAGGATAGTTTAATTTTTTCAGTTTATTTAGAAATCATCATCTACATCTCATCCCTCCCTAGATCCTTTAGTAATTAAGTTGGTTATTAGATGTTTGAGCTAAGTAACCCTTGTTCCACGTATTTAATATCTAAAATTTGATTTTTCAGGAACATGACGTCGTGAAACATTCAAACCAACATTGATAAGAAGAAAACGGGATAAATCTCAAGTTTGGGGGAGAAGAATGACAAGCATCCATCAAATCCAACATCATAATCATCAATACCACAACGTCACGGGCAATACAGACAATTCAGGGAAGTCTCCTCCTTTTTCTTTAATTTTACATTGAGGACAATGTTTAATTTAAGTTTGGGGGTGTATTATAAATTGTGTCTAATTGCCTTAGTTTTATTTTATTTTTGTATTATAAATTGTGTCTAATTGCCTTAGTTTTATTTTATTTTTTTTTGTTTTGTGTGCATGAAAAAAAAAAAAAAATTTTTTTTTTACACATTTTAACAGGTTTGTATGAGTTAGATAGCCTTGCCGGCATTGGTTTATGTAATTGAGAACATGCTTTTGTTTATGAATTGTGGATAAATTTTTGCTTATTCATGAGAAACAGAAAATATTTATGCACGTGAGTTAATTGTGATGTTGTACATGAGTAGGTTGATTCATGTTTACAGGTTGAAATTGAGAATTTAGATGCTAAACCCAACAACCATTAAACATTATTATATCCTTAAACCAAATTTAGAATGTTTGGTTGGTTGAACTGTTGTAAGTAGACATGGAGATAGATATGGATTCCATGTGTGCAAAATATTGTGTGGACTGTCTGAGACCTATGAGATGAAAATTGGGTGAAAAACCTTAAGTTAGAGGTCAATTTTCGAGAATAAATGTTTAATAAAGGGCATTGCACTAATCACTGCATAAAAGGAAAGCTACCTTAGAAGATCCTAGTGAGGACAATCATAATAATCTTATTGCATGACGTCTCTTCGTAGCCTTTATGACTCGAGTGAATAAGCCTGCAAGGGTTTAAAACCTGGTGCCCTAAAGTCATCTGATTTGGGAGTCATCGGCTTAAAACTCGCTACATGGGTCATTTAGAAAGCTTAATGGAGAACGCAAAAAAAAAAAAAAAAAAAAAAGTGCAGGAAACAGAAGACGCACTACATGTCTGGATTAAGCCCCGAACACTTATTTTAGAGGATTTGACTTTTAATAAGAGGTTAATAACTTGGTTGAGTCTTGGAGGTTGAAGCAGTCATAATAAGGAGAATCCATATTTGTTGATATGTTGAACTGCAATTAGTGAAATCCGACCAAACATGAGTGGTGTAAGAAGTAGTATTGAATATCAACTGTAGAATACACCATGGGGAATGAAAAGAAAACAAGTTTGGGGGTGTATGAATCCCACGAGCGAAGTAAGGAAATATTTGACTTTTTAGGTCGGGATTTGGATCTATTTATTAATGTACAGCGTTGCACTTAACTCTTCACACACACACCCGTTTGCATTGAATAGGTAGGAAGTGAGCTTTTACATTATAATTTTGAAGCGATTCATAAAATTGATGTTATGTTTTCAATTCTGAGCTATGAAGGCAAGATATCTAGCACAATTTATTTTAAGTGATTTTGTTCGTATTTATCTGTTTGTGTGTTTGTTAGTAATTTCCTTTAGTTCAGTGTTTGCTCGAGGACAAGCAAAATATTAAGTTTGGGGGTATTTGATGAGTGTTCTACACTCATGATATTTATGTCACTTAATTCGTTATTTTGTCATTCTTGAGAGAGTTTTAGAGTGTTTTTATGTATGTTTTGATGTTGTGATGTAGGTTGATGAGATTGAAGAAAATAAACAAAAGTTGAAAGGAAAGGGCTAAATTGTAAGAGATCTAAAGTTCGGGGACTAAAGTGAAAATATTGAAAAGTTATACCGAACCTCACGATGAAGATTTGAGAGTGATTGGAGCCAATTGGATGAAGAAAGATGTCAAAGGGATCAAATTTAGTCAAAATATGATCACAAATCAATTTACAACCGAAAAGTTTTGCTCCAGATTTTTAGTCTCATATTGAGACTCATTTTTGACATAGTAAACGATCGAATTGGAGAATGATGTCTGAAGCAAAGTTGTAGGCCTTTGAGTTAGCTTTCCAACGCAACTTGAATTATCTCAATCGGATATCAGGAGAAAGAGTTATGTTAAAAATACGGAAGGAAGCGTAAACTGAATTTTAACAGATCACCGGGCGCCAAGGCGCCCAGGCAGCCAAAAATAACAGAATGGCCGGCGCCAAGGCGCCGAATCTGGGCGCCTAGGCGCCGCCTGCGGGTTAGTGAAAAACTGGATTTTTTTAAAAGATTCTCGGCCCAATCCAACTCCAATCCGTGTTCACATGTATTGAGGCTATAAATACAAGGTTGAAGACCTAATTTAGGGTTCTTGGACGGCTAGAGAGAGCAAGGAAAACGGAAGCAAATTTCTTGAAGAATTCATTCGAAGAAGAGGATTGACACAACGTTGGAGAAGAAATCAAGCGACGACAATTAGTTTTTCTAAACTCTTGTCTTCTTATTCATGTTTTTCATGTTAAACTCCATGTTGTCAATTATATTTATTATGAACTAACACTTTAGATCTAGGGTTTGATGTAATCCTCTTGAAACATGTTTTAATTCCTTAATATTTAAACTCTTTTGGATTTTTCTGGTTATTTATTTATGTTGTTTGAGTTTAATGCATTCAATTACTTGGCCAATAGTTGAATGATTCGATGCATGAATTTCGGCACTCGAGAGAGGGAAATTTAGGCGTGATCATAGAACAATATAACCTAGGTTTCGTAGATTTCGAGAGAAAGTACGGATCTTTGAGGCTTGTTTTGAATTAAGAACCACGTGCTTTATAATTTCTATATATTTAATTTGGAATAGAGATATTGGAATTAAATTGTAGAAATAAATTCTAGCCGGCACTCGAGAGAGGGGATAGAATTAAATTAGGGTTCTTGCCTATAAATTAAGAAAATCAATTTGAGGTGACATATTATAGGTTGAAAAACATTGTTGATAGTGTGATGAAATCATTCCCTAGGCTTTCATAATTTGATAACTTCTTTGAGTTTTATTTTCGTGTACTTGCAACTTTAGTTATCGCCATTAACACAAAAATCACAACATCATTCCAATTCGCTTGTCCAGATAAAGTGGAAACTACACAATTATAGTACTCATTAGAAATCATACATCAATCCCTGTGGGTTCGACATCCTAACTTTCATACTATATTACAAAACTTGACACCGTACACTTGCGGCATAAATTCACGTTATAGAAAACTGTTTGAAGTCAAGATCCAGTTTCTCACACTATATCTAAAATAGTACAATTACTATAAATATAAAATTAATGGCTTGTTTGGTATGGATTCTCATTTTACTACAGTAAATCAATTTTCATTTTCAACCACACATTTTTCAATAAAATAATATTTTCCATCACATCAATAATTTTTTCTTCCTTTTCAACCACACATTTCCCATCATATCACTATTCAAAATCAATTCTTCCCCAAAAAATCCCTAACAAACAAGCTATAAATAAAAATATATTGTTCGCAATTCATCTACTAATATTTATTTCCGTTAAATTCTTTTCAATATTTTTATAATATTTTAGAATTTGTGTTTTAACTAAAACTCTAATAATCATAAAATATTATCTTCAACTAAAATTATAAAATCCTAATAATTATAAAATACCTTCTTCAACAAAAATCATAAAACCATAATAATCATAAAATATCATCTTCAACTGAAATCAAAACAACAATGAAATGATTACCATTAGAGGAAATACATAAAGGTACATAGCAATATACCATGAAGAATTTAAAAAAGTAAGAATTATGATTTATTATGAATTTGGTGAATGTAGTATTACTATTTGAGAAAATACACGAGGACAAATATCATAATAAAAAAAAAAACAAAATCATTTCAGAAGATGGGAGTCTTGCCCCCTCACCAATGGCTTTTAACTCTACATGAAAGTATTGTCTTTTCAGTTACTTTATATTAAGGTCCCGTTTGATTGGTGGAATTCTCCATGGAATTAGGAAAATATTTTTCATTTTTCACTTTTTTTGACTATTTGATAGGCGAAATTTTACACGGAAATGTTTTCCCTCCCCACCCTATTTTCCGGGTTTTTGTTCAAAAAAGGCGGGAAAAATTTTTCCAGGCGGCTGTTGATTTTTTTTTTTTTTTGGCATTGGAAACGAATGTCATAACCAATTGTAAAAGAAAATTTTACTTTAATAGATAATTTCCATGTAAAACAAAGTTAAACGAATACTAAATTTTGGTGAAAAAATGATTTTTTAGGAAGCAATTTTTTTTTTACTTTTTGGCAATGAAAACAAATTTTATAACCAATTGTGAAAAAATTATCACTTTAATAGACAATTTTCATATAAAATAAAGCCAAACGAATAGAAAATTTTGAAATTTTTCGGGTGGAAAATTATACCGATCAAATACACTTAATTAACAATTCCCTACAAAACAATTTCTAGACAATTACTTTCCTGAAAATCATTTTCTTTCCACCCATTTTCCACCCCATGCAATTAAACGAATCCTAAATGTTTGGATGAATGTGATTTTTTAAAATTTTGAAATAGTATTGGGGATATATTTAAAGTGAGATGAATATATAAAATTTGTGAAGATTTATAGTGTTTAAATGAATTGATTTAATAAGAACAATATTGGACAATATTTTTAGTAATTTTTTAAAAAATTAATATTTTAATAGGTGGATATAGAATGTAACAAATATATAAGTCTAGAGGTGTCAAGACGGACGGGTCGGCTAAACTCGTGAAAATCGAGATTGCGGGCCGACCCGTAACCCGTGCAGGCAGTTCACGGGCCAAGGAGGTGTAACCCGCGGTCTTCTCGGGTTGCACCCCTACGGGCCGCGATTAACCCACAGCCCGCAAAAAAAAAATTGAAAAAAAAAATAAAACAGAAAAAAGGAGGGGAGAGGCTCTCCCATCCAACAAGCAACAGTAGGCGTGCCTGCTACAGCAAGCTCCTCATGCTGCATCAGAGATTAAGCTGGCCGCAAGTGCTCCTCACACTCAGCCGAGCCATGCAGACGATGGTAAAAAAAAATTAATTTTTTTTAAATTTTAATAACAATAATATCATCCCCTTCATCTATAATTCTAATTTATTTTTACAATTATTTTTACAATACCCTCTCATTAGTTATTATACATATATATTTCATAGTTCATACTTGTTACTACCTTACTACAATTACAATTATTCAATTGCAGATATCATTATCATCTTGATTATATTTCTTTCTTCACATTTCTCACTGGTCACTACTAAACTTTTTAATCCTATTATATTATGGATTCTCGCGATTCTTCTTCTCAAAATCATGTTTTTAATGATAGTTGCTTTTCAATAAATTTAGAAAATGATAATATTGTAGAAGTTGGATTATCTCAAAATTCAAGGAAAAAACAAATATCATATGTGTGACAAATGTTTACAGTAAATGAAAAGAATAGAAAATCAGTATGCAATATCTGGAAAAAAGATTATATATGGAGATATGGTCAAGGCACCGGCACACTACGAAAACACAAAGAGAAACATTTAAATGAAACGGGACATTTGGATCCTAAACAAACTCAGATTATTGGTTTTACTAATGGCAATGGATCAGTTACTTTTACTAATTTTGTTTATTCCCAGGAACGAATGCGAGTTAGGATGTCGAAATTTTTAGCAGCTCGTGAGATGCCCTTCACATTTGCAGAATATCAGTATTTTGAAGAGTTCCTGCAAAAATACATTCAACTTTCTTACAGAAGCGAAAGTAGAAATACTGCTCGTTCTGATTCTATAAAATTATTTCATACAATGGCTGAAAATTTAAAAAATGATTTTTAAAAAATTGATTGAATTATGTGTTTCACGTCTAATTGTTCGTCTGGACGAAATCATAATGGTTATACTCGTGTTACAACACATTTCATTAATAATAATTGGTTATTGCGTAAGAGAATTATTTCTTTTCGTTTACTTGAATAAGATAATTATTTCTTTTCGTTTACTTGAATATCCACATAATTGTGTAAATTTGTGTGAAAATTTATTACAAGTTTTTAATGAATTTAGTGTGTTAAATAAACTATTTAGTGTTACCTTTGACAATGCAAGTGTTAATACTGCATGATCTTTTAATTAGAACGATTACACTTACATATGATTCTAAATTATTTCGCATGCCTTGCGTTTGTCATATATATAATTTAGTTGTGTAAGATGATTTGAAATTAATAACACCACAAATAAGTATAATTAGAGAATCTATTAATTATATTTCTCGTTCAGATTCTAGACAATAAGAATTTGCAAAAATTTATAAAAATCTTGGATTGAGAAGAAGAAAATTAGTTGATGATGTTCCTAATAGATGGAATTCAACTTTTTTAATGTTCAAATCGTGTATTGGCTATACTAATGTTATTAATGCATTTATTAATTTAAAGCAAAATCAATTTTATATAACTGATTCGGATTGGGAAAAAACATTTAAAATTATGAAATTTTTGAAACTTTTCTATAAGGCAACAAAAGTTAATTCTAGAGTTTATTATCCAACTAGTAATCTCGTACTTTTACAATTAGTAGAAATTGTTGGACAGTTTTCATCATTTAGAGACGATAACTTTTTCTTTGAAATTATTTACTCAATGGAGGAAAATTTTAAAAAATATTATGAAAATATTCCACTAATTTTTCCAGCGACAGCTGTAATGGATCCTTGCATTAAATTGTTTGGAGTTCATTGTACTTTAAAATCACTTTCTGAAATGTTGGCTTTTAACATAAATATTACAAATCGACAATTGGAAATTTTTATTAATGAAATGTATAACAACAATTTTATTAAATATGGTAACAATGAAAATATGTCTTTTTCTCCAATCTTTAGTACAACTTCTAAAGACAAATCTTCTTTTTTTCTCCATAATAGCCAAGAAACGTAATGTTCTTGGTTCTTCACCTACTACTTTAACTTCAACTGCAAATCCACATACCACACCTGTTGAATTAGAAAGATATTATCAATTTGATCATTATAGTGATGGTGGAAATTAAGTGAGCGGTCATACCCTATATTATTTAAAATGACATGAGATATACTAGCAGTTCCAGTCTCAACAGTAGCATCCGAGTCTGCTTTTAGTGCAACTAACAGGGTATTTGACGAATGAAGATCTAGACTTAAAGAAGATATTTTGGAAGCTCTCATATGCGTGAAAGATTAGATATTTGCAGATCGAAAGATGTAAGATAAAATTAATGATGATGTTACCGAAAACTTCAAAAACCTTACAGTTCATGAAGATTGATTGAGAAACAAATATATAATTTTTCAACAACTAAATTACAGTTAATAGTTAAGACTTAAGTAGGTGATAATCTAGTTGAGATGTACTTAAATTATAATAAAAGTAGGTGCCAACCTAATTGGGATGTACTTTGCTATAAATATATATCTTCACGTAATTAGAAATGCATTTAGTTGTTAAATTTCAATTATTAAATTTGAATTCTATGTAAACATTTCTTAATATAAATATGAATTTATCATTTTGTTCAATTTTTAATTTGCATTAAAAAAATTTTTTTTTTTGCTATCAATATAAAAAATTCTTGGAACAACCCGCGACCCGTATGGGCTCGACCCAGATGGGTCAGCGGGCGGGCCTGGATTGTACTCTAAAATTTATGGGCCGACTTGAAACCCGTAGAGGACGAGTTTTTTTTCACGCGAACCGTTATCGGGCTCATATATTGATGGACCGACCGGACATGACCGGACCCGACCCGACCCGATACCTCTATATATAACAATCGTGTGGACATAAATGGCAACACCAAAAATTTAAAATTGAAAGGTAATTATTTCAAGCTCAAAATTATTTTCCACTTTCTCACGTCCCATCGCAGTACGGTGTGTTTATAAAAGACCGAATGGTGGTGCATAAAGCACAGCAGTTTTGAGCACAAGAAAATGGCGAGCGAGGATTTTGAAGTGGAAGAATGGGACGCCGACTTCCTAGACCAGCTTGTTCAAGCGGAAGAAATAGCCCTATCCACGAGGGCCACCCAAGCTCCACTTCCTCCTCCGCTGCCTCCACCGCCGCATACGGCGGCGCAGTATGAAATAAGCTATTCTCCTCCTCGAGAGTTGTCCCAGCGCGTTCACGACACCACCCCCAAAAGCAACAATTTTGACTCGTCTATCGCTGCCCCACCCATTTCCCATGTGACCCACAATCCCAAAGAGCAAGAAATTGATACGCTTAAGGTTAGGTTAATAGACAGTTTCTGTCTCTGTATGTTTTTATGAGTGTCCTGGATTGTATACTTAGTTATAGATGTAACAAATTTTGTTTACTTTGATGGTATTTTATGGTGATACATAATTTGAAGTGCTTATGTAATATATTCCTAAAATTTAAATTGAGAATATTGCTCTTGTGTATTGTGATTGCAGAAAGAGCTCGGTCGTGTTTCGAAGCAGCTAACTCTTCTGGTACGCCATGAACTTGGCAGATATACACATTATTGATAGCCATATAGAGATACATAATATTTAAATTCCTATATACTTCAGTAAGTTCATAATATACTTTAACATCCCAGCTTCTTTTCCTATTTTTTATGTGGAAAACAATTTCCACATAAAAGATAGGAATTGAAATGAATTACCACAAATGAACGAACTTTTTTGAAAGTAACCTTTGTTAAGTACGGTTATATGAGTCTATCATGAATAATATCTGCTGATAGGTTTATTTTATATCATAAAGTGGACAATGAAATACACAACCTGATTTTTTTCTGGTCATTCATAACTGACTCGACTTCAGCCCTTTGTCCGGGCCTGGTGAAAGAATTTGCATTAATGGATATTGATTACAAAACTTAATTTCTGGTCTCTTCTTAATAACCTGCATCACCGTCATCACCGTGATGTATGACTGCAGGAGAAAGAATGCTCGGAGCTTAGAGAGCAAAGATACAAAAAAGAGGAGCAGCTGAAACTTATACATCCAAGGATTGAAGCAAAAGATGCTGAGTTTCATCAAGCAAATAATGTGGACTCGTGAGTGGAATTACAATCTCATTTTGTTTATATCAATAGCTTATATTTCAATTCTATAGCCCTTTCATGTCCTGCCCCTAAAATATCCAGATTTAGAGCATGGAAAAAGCCATAGGCTTGATGCTTCTGATTGCTGTTTCCACGTGTTTGATTCTCTTATTTAATTCAACATGTCCATTTTCTGGTCAATGATGCATCTATATGATTGACTAGAAAGCCATAGACTTGACATATGTATGCACTTTCTGGTCGATGAGATGGGTGCTTCAGATTGCAGTTTCCATGCGTTTGATTCTCTTATTTATTCAAAATATCCTAATTTTCTAGGAACCCTGTTAGAAACTGTAAGCCATAATGAAACAATAACCACGCCTTTAGTTTCCATGATGTTAAAGCTATTTTCCCTTTTGGGAAAAGATCTTCAACCCAATAATGAAATGAGTAACTGTTGAAGTACCAAGTGCAATATTTCAATTTATTTTGGCATAGGATGATGAACGCCACTTGATTATTAAGAATCCAGAAATAGGAATATCCTGCTTTTGACATTCTTTCTCACCTAAAGATTGAGATGATATTAAGTAAAACAAGAGAATATATAACTTGATTTAGTCAGACAAAGATAATGCGATTAACTCACCTTTAGGACATACAACCAGTGGCCAGCCTAATCCAGTCACGACGCTGTTATCATCATGCTACCACTGTGTTCTACCAACCTGTTAAACTCATACTTCACTTTCTTTTAGTAAAGCAGTTCCATCGAGAAACTAATTTTGCGTCACACATACTAAGGACATCATTACCTTCATGTCCACTCAATTTGAATTCTATGAAACTAGATTCCAGTACCAAAGCATTCAGTGATGAATTTCATAAAGGATTGGTAAATGTTGAGTGATCATCAAGGACGTCCCTTACAGGCAGTAGGGTAGATCCACACAAAGAGTAGTCAAGATTGACTCTTTCTTTGATATTGTTTTTCATCTTTGTTGAACATTAAATATGTTGCCTTTATTATATAATTTATAAATGACATTATTATGATGGCAGGGATCACATTATTAGTATTCCCACTGATCCTGGGATATCTCGAGAACGTCAAAATGCGAATTTATCAAATAAACTGAGTGGCTCCTGGACTAAATGTAGGTGAGCGTTTGGTCAAGGATAAATAAGCGAAAGCACCTTCTTATTTATTCCCTACTTTCTGACTATAATCTCTCTGCTTTTGTTGAATGATTTACTCATCAGCTTGTAATACCATTGGAGTCCAGACAGATAAAACTAGTGAATCGACTAATATAGCTGCTATGAATGATTTATCTGCTTCTTGTTGCTCACAAAAGTTGCTTGGTTTATGGGACTCCTCAAGTGGCCAAACGGTTGGAAGATTTCTGGTTCCAAAGTTGCTTGCAACCTGTGAAGCAGATTTTCAAGTTCTATTTGGATACCTTAACTCGAGTAAGCCCGACAAAACAAAAGTGAACTCTCCTCAAAATGTCTCTGATGATACTTTGCCAGATCGATGGCATCCTGCTGATTCCATCGAAACTGCGAAAGTATCACATCTTTACTCTGTTTTGACAAAGGTAAATGCTTATTGATGCTGGTATTTTGCATGCTTGTATCTTTTAGACAAAGGCACGCTCCAAAAACATGAGCTAATTCTAAGTTTTAAGCTTTGACTTTATCCACTATTCTTATATTATACTTGCATCATTCATATGTTCAACTTGGAGAATGAGGTGATTTGCTCAACATGCTATTGACACATTTAAAAAATGGATAAGACATTTCTTTGCTTTGCATACCATCTCAAAAAGAAAAATAAAAATACAATTGTGCATTTTGCTTGTCTACACTTTAGCAATCTTTTTGTATTTCTTTTAACATCTTCACAATCTCAAGAATTTATATTTCCTTCATTTTTACAATCACTAGATTTTTATCCTCATTTGTATTCCCAAGTTATCCTGCAATATTCTACTGTCAGTCTTTTGTACCTTTCTTAACATAATGCTCCATTTCCACAAATGTCATCTCTATCACCGTCCAACTTCTGAAATTATAAGAAATTTCAAGGGCCGAATAAAAAAAATGCAATGGCTACTCTTTGTCTAAAAAGATAAAAAACAACAGAACTACATAATAACTCAAATGATAGAAAATATTCTGAAAATTCTTAAAATTTGATAAAAGGAGGGATAAATGGAACCTACGGGATGATCTTTGGAAAAAAGTTGCCATATTAGGTATTGAGAAGTTTGAGGGAAGGTCTTCTGTAAAGCTTCAGGGAGGATAAGTTACTTTTCCTTTTACTGGGAAGCAAATAGAGGGGCTATGCTGTTTTTAGCTGGAAAAATATGGCTATAGTACGTATTTTTATTCATTTTGGTCTTGCACGCAGTGTAATTTTTCTGTTTCACTTTAAGTATTCTTCCACTTAATCTGTCTGCATATTTAGTGAACTTGGGTTCATCCCCCTGTCAACACTCTGCAATTTACTATTGAAATAAGAAAGATACAATCTATTGAGGTATTTGTATGAGTAAGGACTAATGTTAATCAATAATAACATGGGTTGCGAAGTACACACTCCTTTCATGTTTTGAACTTTCACCATGGAAACACGAGAATAAAAAGAATTTTAACATCATTTTTTCATCATCTAACAATTCAGTCTATTATTTCCTCTTTGCTTGTGGAAGTTGGAATCTTCATTCTTCAACATATAACTGATTAGCACTCTTCATGATTCATCTTTGATCACTTTTGATTGATATTAAGGCTGGTTTGTTGTTACTATATGTGCAATCACTTCATTTTACAATTGCAGATTATTAATGAAACATCAAGATTGGAGGATTTGTTTGAAGCTCTGATTGACTTATGCAGTTTAAAAAATGTGAGTTGATAATCCGTGAAACCCGATGTTCATGTATTTATATGGATTTTATTAGTTCATAGTTATTGGATGATTTTTTTTTTTTTTAATTAAATGAAAAATTTATAATCAAACTATTTATAAAATTCATGAAGGATATCACATCTTCTATATGCTAATTATGAAATAAAAAAGGAAGTACTTTTGAGTTGAATACAGCTAGTGAAAGAGGAACATCCTTTAATTCCTTAGGTGAACATACTGTTTTCGGAAACCCGGAAGATACAAAAACATGGCAAAAGTAAGCAATTAATTTTTCGTTCAAGATTTAGGGAGGATCACCTCACTGTACTACAATAGAGTCTATCATGCAAGTAGGGAAGTGGACTTCCCTTTTGCTTTTCTCGTTCTAAGAATGGTTTCTCGTTGGGAGTGTATCAGTATTGTTGGGATATCATTATAGGGTTTCTTGAAGGATTTTGAGGAATTTTCCTAAAATGGGGTGGTTTTTTGACTTATTTCTGAAAGGGAAATTCATAGAAGCTGAGAGATTTTTGTCTTAAAACTTTGGTTAAGAGTTGTGTAAGTTCATTTAAAAAGTGTTGCAAACAGGCTTTGTAAGTTTTTGAGTCCATTGTTTCTGTGAAGCAAGGAGATTTCAAGAAGGGAGAACAAATTTAGATGAGGTGTTGCTAGCTAATGAATCATTAGACGAATATATAGCTTTAAAGGAGGGTCTGGATGTTTTTGAGTCTGGTTTTGAACAGGCCTATATCATGTGGATTGGGAATTTTAGATGCTGCGCTAGAGAAGATAGGTTTTGGTATGAGGTGGAGGAAATGGATGTCTTAGGACGGGTTCTTATTCAATGATTATTAATGGAGCTAGGGGGTAAATTTAGGTCTTCAGAGAGTTGAGATGAGATTTTTTGTCCCCTTTTTGTTCACATTAGTAATTAGTGGTAGATGTTTTGGCTGATGAATTGAAAGGGCAAAAGAGGATTTTGGAAATATATAAGAGTAGGTCACATTTAAAATGTTCTCTATCAACTTACCCTTTACATTTATATCATACTTGTACAACTATACACAAGTTTATTTATATCACTGCTTCTATTCCCTCACTCTTAAAATCAGATTGATGGAGTCAGATTTTATTTATTTTCCCACTAATATCACTTTGGTTAAGTACAAAATCCCTTCCTGGTGCAGGTTATTATTGTTCATAGGTCTCTTCGTGTTCTGCATATGATTTTGACCAATTCCTTCTGCATGGAAAAGAAATTTGGTAAAAGGTGCGATGAACTAGCTTATATTATCTTATTCTGTTAATTGACATGTAAAAATTTCAATGATAATCAAATTGATGAAAGCCACCAAACTTTTCTTTTTTATTAAATAACAGTAAGTTTTCACTTATAAAATATTGGTTACTGATGGTGACAAATTGATCACTTGTGAATTGAGATGATACAGAGTGAGAGACAAAGCATAGCTCTCTAAAGTGCCCTCCAATTCTTAAAGAGTGTAGACATGGATGTAATATTATGAAGTTGCAAATTGATTTTGATTATCAAATTGTTAAGAGTGCATGAACTTAGCTGATTACATGTTTTTAGCGAGATAAACCCTGAAGGTCTAATGAGGTATATATGCAATCAGTTAGACTTCTTTTCGTTCAAAATAATTCATCAACCAACATTCTGGTCACTAGATAGTGTAAATTAACATTTTGTTGACGAGACTTCTTAAACATTGTTGTTGGGGAAGTACTTTAATGTGCTTTCGTTTCAAACTAGAATCTAAGTGGTATATGATCATTAGTATCTCTTATTTCTTAAACATTAGCTTCTACTATTCTTGTAATAGTATGCCATTTGGAGCAGTTAGCTTATGTTTTGAGGTGTTCTTCTGTCTGTCGTTCACTGTAATGCCTTTTTTTTTAAAAAAAAAATATATTTCTTCCTTCTGCCTTCCCACTTCCACAAAATCAAGAAGCTTAGCCTTATTCCTAGTAAACTTTTGGGTTGGATAAACGATATATTAATCCTTTTTTGCCACTCCCTTCCACAACCACAGGAAATAGAAAGTTTAGACTCTAAGGTACATATATTAATATCCTTATGTACTCTGATTTGATCCCTCCAGTGTACTGTACCAGGGACAATGTTGTGGACGGGGAACTTTCCTCTGGAAACAGTACTGCAGAATCAAATGGGCATGGATGTGCTGAAAGTAAAAGCCTGGTTTTTTCAAACGCATCAGAGATGTTAAATAGCGGCCAAATTCCATGTGGATTGAAATTTTCTAAGGTCAAAACTCCTCGTTATAATGAGTTTTTCAATAGTAGTGTTCCGGCATCTACTTCTTACGCCTTCTGGTTTCCTCTTTTTGAGCATATGTGCCAAATCACCGATATGAACAAAGAAGAGAATATAAGATGTGAAGCTCTTTCTGTCATGAATTTGATTCTTATGAGAAGCAATGCATATTTGGAGAGAGAAAAGTAAGTAGTTATTTCCTTGTCTTCTATGACACATTTTTTGTCCGTCTAATATTCTATTCACGATCCTCTTTGGGACAGGTTTGCTGGGAAACTTGTGTTTCAAAGTTTATCAAAAGTATTGAGGAGGGAGGCCGGATTATGTGTGCAGGACAGAGCTCTGCAGATTCTTTACCTGCTATGTAATTGTGAGTTAATCTGTACTCTGATTTGCTTAAACAATCCATATGGATCAACAATATTTCTTCTTGATTTTCTAGCATCTAAACTTGCCCCCAAGTTTTGTTTGATCAGTTTCCGCAATCATGTTTGTAGAGAAGAATCCCTGGGAATTATTCTCTGCTTGCAACAAACTTTGTCTATAAGCATTATCCTTGAAATTAACGTGCTTTGTGGTTACACTTATTCAGACCTTAGGATTCTTTTGATGGTGATTTCTAAAACCAAAATAAGGTAATTTTATTGGTTGTTGGGTTCATGTTTTCTGGTACCAGCACGTGTTCTTACATGGTTTAAAGTATTGGTTATTGAACAATGAAAGTATGTGTTATGATTGGTTGATGTGTTCTGGACATTACATTGACTACTTGAGATGGGTGCTTGAGATCTTGTTCCTAGAATTGACATCTACATATTTGACAGCACCAATTTTCGAAACTTGGGATGTAACTGGGTGATTTTGCAGAAGATGCTGGACTTATCAATTAAACATTCCATTTACATGTTTCATTTAAAGAAACCTTATGAACTTCAGGAATTGGAATACACTCAAATTGCTTTATATGGTTACCAATGTCAAATCGTTGACTGATTTAAACAATGTTGAATTCAAAAAAACGATGAAACCCTGTTCTACTTCGGCAATCCCTTGGGTTTTCACAAGATCTTATTTTTCATATAATTTTTAAACTGGAAGAAGTTTAATTAACGAGATGAGATATAAAGTTATTCGATATCACGTCTCAACAGGGCAGTAGCTTTCCTCCATTGTAAATTTTGCTTTTATTCCCTATTTTTGCCAATAGATAATGGAAATGTAAGGTTTTTTTATTTTTTTTATTTTTAATGTGTAATAATTTTCTTCATTTTATGAAGGTCCAAAAGTTATAGTGATGCTATGTTCTGGTTCTAAAGAGGAGGTAGAGAGTGCTTCCAGAGAAGATATTAAGAGAAACAGTACAATTTCTCAAGGATTGAATGAGATTATAATTGGTTTGGCAGATTGTGTGGCTTGCAGCGAAAATACTGCAGAGGTAAGCATAGTATTAAATAATTATATATTCCCTCATCTTTGTTATCTTGACTGGATGTTTTCAAGTAATTCATGGTTGCATCATTATGCGGTGTTATTAGAAATTTTGGTGTAAGGTTAAAAGTTACTTTTCTAGAACTAAGTCAAGACATACTTTCTAAAAAGTAAGTTTGATAGTTAAAGAATGTAACTTCTATAATTTAGTTTGGCAAAAGAGAGAAGCTTGAAAGTAACACTAGCCTAAGGACCGGAATAAGAGGTCTTGGTGTATGGGGCTGCTAGGCTCCTTTACAGCAGTGCATATTCAATAATCATTTTACCGTAAGCTTTTTGCGAACTGGATTTATATGCCCGACGAATTGGTAACTGTTTCAACATGTGTTAGATACCCAATGTAAAAATTCCAGTACATAAGCAATCCAATCTTGGGAACCAATTTGTTATGTGATAATCTCTGTTCTCGTGTTTGTGCCTGGAAATGAGATTGATCATACTTTTGGACCTATCCAATTTATTTATTTTCTGAGCCATATGATCGTAAGAATATTCAAATGGGTTTAGACTTTAGACGTATGACCTTGATTATTGTACCCATTTCAGATTGACATATCTTGTTAATCTGAGCAGAAATTCATCTTTATGCCAAAAAATTCCTATAGAATGTGGAAATTTTCCAATTTTCCTTCTCCATTTTCATTTTTGACTATGTTTACATTAAAGTTGTTGCATTAGTGTTTGTCCATCGGATTGCCTGGGATTGCCAATTTTATAACGTTGATTGAATTGATTTCATCATTTTTTTTTTGCGACTTTGAGTTGAGCGATTTTCATTCACCTGTTGCAATTTGGATTCAGGAAAAAATGCGAGTCATTGTCTCGGATATTCTTTTCCAGTTTACTGCACGAGTAAAGTATTATACGATATTAAAACTCATTTCATCTAATTTCATTATCTTAATTTTGCTAAACTTCCAGGAATTGAAGCTTCGAAGAAATGCTATTAATTTTCTTGCTTTCTTAGGAGTATCAGGAAAATCTGGATTTGAAATTTTGCTAAATCATCGCCTTCCGAAAGGCACCAACTTCCTTACAATCATTTTACAAAACTTAGTATCAGATTTGGACCTAGAAGCATTCGAATCTGCTCAACTACCTGAAGTTTTCAGAAACCGGTACGTTTCAGTACACAACCATGCACAATTGTTTATATGAAAAAAAATGTTGCATTATAAAATTTTCTTCTTCTATTTAACACAAGATCTCTATGAATTTAGTTTCTTTTTATGAAATATGATGTTTTTCGACACCTGTTTTGCATACATCATCTTTTATGTGCAATTGATAGCTCAAAGATGGTCTTTGAGCAACCAAAGGAAAACTGCAAAAATTAACATCTTTAGAAGTTAAAATTCTTTTATTCGAAGAGTTTTTGAGAAATTTCTTGCTTTTGTCTCTTTTCTTGTTCATTATACTCAGCTCCTACTTTTTATTCTTGCAGAAGTTTACTCATTCGTGAGACGCTCATTCTCTTGAATAGACTTGTCTCACATCCTCAATACTCCGTCCCTGTTTTACGAGCATTGACAAACAGGAGAGATATGGCAAGCTTGACTGTCGACATTGCTAACAGATTGACCTGTAAAATCAAGTGCTTATGGCAGGAAGATAATATGACGAGGCAAATTCGGGAATCTGAAATTTTTGAATTAGCTCAGATTTTCAAAAGGAGAGTTTTTTCATTTTTAGGAGATAACATTTCATGATGGAAGGATTTTGACACAGATTGGCATTATCTTTTCAAAGCAACAACATGAAAACAGCTCCAAATTTTGCAGAACATTGAAGCTATTGCTTGTGAAGTTTTTTGCTTCACAGTTTTGTCAAAACTTAAGCTTCCCTTTTTTTTTTCAGCTGTATATGTTTCATCCCTAGTTTTATTGCATGGTTGTAATTGTATTGAGGATATATGTTATAAATTTATTGACGCTTGGTTAATATTTATAAACGGTTTATAATCAGTCAAACTACATTCCATCAACATATCACAAGTGCTATTCACTCATTCGTCACCCATTTTCTCCTATTTATAATTAAATGTTTAATATATTAGGCTCGAAATTGTTCCGTGTGATTAGTCGAGATGTGCGCAAATCCACGATTATTAAAAAAAAAAAAAAAATTTGGCTCGAAATTATTGACATAGGAGTCAATAAATGATGGTCATTACTCGTAACCTTATATTGTTGAAATGGAGCAAGTACAATTCCAATAAAGCTCGTGTTTGATACCGACTCTTTAATATATATATATATATATATATATATATATATATATATATATATATATATATATATATTTTTTTTCTGAACTCGTTTAAATTGCACATTATTTTAATAACATAATTTTACGCCTGGATTTGTAATCTTTCTTACTTTTTATCTATAAATTCTTCAAAAAATTACTTTTTACAAAATGTATTATTTAAAGTTCGAAATAAACGGATAATTGTAGCGATATCGATATACGTCGTTCTCTCTAATAAAATTGGATAATTGATATCAAATTAAGGTTTAACAAAATTGAAGTGTAGATACTAAATTGAAATTAAGTTGAAAGTGTAATTACGTGCTTAAAATAATTAATAAACAATGTTAGATATTTTATTTTTTAAATAATTTTAACAGACTCTATTTGGTTCGAAGGTTTGTTCGGTGGAATGACAAAATATGCGTCTCATTGCAGCATCCCAAATTCATACAACAGCTATCAAGTGAAACTTCCAAGGCTCCACTCCTCTATTCACACCCAATATTGTGCTGACACGTCAAACTAATAATACGTGGCACATATCTTTTCGACAGCAGCACAAGACCCAGTGAACCCCTGTCACATCTTAACACAAGGTTATCCACCGTAATTTCTCTTTCTCACAGTGGCAATTAGGGAATCCAATTTCATTCCTATTGAAGTTCACGAATCCCGCGTTGTCCCCAACGCAAGCAAAAAGGCACACTTGTAGTGCTTTCTTTCTCTAGAGCTATATTTACACATCTGTATGCATACGTAAGTACAAATATCACTTTATTTTCGCAACTCTTATCTGCAAATTTGTTGGCAAAATGAATCGGAGAAACGATCCTAATCCATTTGATGAGGAAGAACCTGAAGTCAATCCATTTTCGGTAACCGTTCTCTCAAAATTTTCAACTTTTGGATCTGCCTATTTTTAGTGTTTATCATTTTGCAGCCTGTGAAATTTTTTTTGGGGGCTTTGAATTATCGAGATTTCGGGTGGATTGCGTTTGTTTGATGTAGATCTGAATCTCCCGGCATTGTCGGTGGTGAATTTGGAATTTTATTTGAAATTAGGAGCGATTGGGTAATGATTTTGGATATAAGATAACTTATGATTATGGCAAAAAGTGTGTTTTGAGTAAATGGTTGTAATTACTATAAATCTGATTAGATGAAAAAGTCAAGTTGATTCATCGGATTTTTCTGGAATAATTAACGAGTGAAAATATTGCGGAAAATGTATATTACCGCTGAATCCAGTGGTTTAATGGTGACACACACATTGAATTCTTCTGGTATATGTTTTGTGCAGTGGAGCAAAAGTTGTGCTAAATATTAGGGGATTTAATTCCACTATCAGGTCCAGATTATGCTATTATTGATGCATTTATCACTTAGGTAAAGGAGGATAACAAAGTCTTAATACAATGTGTCCAAGTTTTTATTGACTGTAGTTATCAAAATTCTTGGCTAAATAATAAGTGGTATTAAGCTTAAGTTGTGTGCTTTGGTCAAAAGTTCTATTGGCTGTAATTTTTTTGGGGAATTTGTGGGTCCCAGAAGTTCCAAACCCTCGCCACCCCCCAAAAAAAAAGGGAACAAAATAAGAAAATCACGGCTTGCAGAAAAGCTAATATCAGCTTAAGGATCTAATGGTATGCTTAATTTGGATTAAATTTTAATTTAGCTTATAGTTATTAGTCGATTACATCTTCTTGTCCAATTCTGGTGGCTCCCGAGAAACTTTCGATTTATAGTAGTTCTCTTCTGTAGTTTCTTATCATATCATTTGTTGGGTTCTGATGCAGAATGGCAGTACTGCTCCTGCTTCAAAGTCACGCTTTCCGCAGATTGTTGCCAATACCCTGGGTTTTGGCCAGAAAAATGATGCTACCGTGGATATACCGTTAGATACAGTGAATGTAATGTGGTTGACATGACAATGTAACGATTTTCTAGAAGAGTAGCTAAATTTCTTAGCTAAATTGTGGCATAAATTTTCAGGACCCAAGGAAAAAAGAGAGAGAACTTTCAACTTGGGAAGCGGATTTGAACAGGAGAGAAAGGGTTGGTTTTCCATGTTTCATTGAAGTTATTTGAACATATTCATTCTGCGAAAATACTTTAAAAGATTGCTTATGGCAACTTAAAAAAAAACATTGAGAATGATTTTGCTGTATTGCTCTATTTTGTTTTTCCAAGTTTTTAGATACTTCCACAATTTATCACCTTCTTGTGATAAAAAAAATAAAAAATAAAAATAAATAAATAAATAAATATATATATATTTCTGCTCCTTTTTGAGTTTTCAACTTTTCAACGGTATTTAATACTTGTGGATTTGCAGGATATTAAACGTAGAGAAGATGCTGTTGCCAGTGGTATGTTATGAGATAGACGTGAACCATCATGTTTATGCTTTGTGTTTCTTGTTCTCTCGTGTTTCTAATTCAGCTTGCAATGGTTTGATTCAGCTGGTGTTCCTGTGGATGACAAAAATTGGCCCCCATTTTTTCCAATTATTCATCATGATATAGCCAATGAGATACCAGTTCATGCTCAAAGGTTGCAGTATCTGGCTTTTGCCAGTTGGTTAGGTATTTATGGTGCCTTCCTGTTTGATTTTTACTAGTCAAGTTCCTCTTGATTTTTAAAAAGGTTGCATCTTTTATTTACTTCCTATTACGGGTTTTGTGAATAGTTTTGATCAACATGCTAAATACTGGTTCTTGGATATGATGGTTATTGTGTGAGAGAAGCATTGGTTTCTGTTAGAAAATATGCATGCTCACGCTAGGAATTTATTGTAAGAATCTTTTGAATTTTTATAGTTGAGTTCTGTCTCTGCTCATTTGAGGTAGATCTTAGCTTGAAATTGGCCGACCAATTTTCTGAACATAGCACACGTACTTGAGAACATGTCATGCATATTGTTTCTTTGTTCTGAACCAGTTACATCTTTCAAACTATACAAGCTTAGTCTTTTGGAAAATCTTTATTCACTCACCTGTTTAGTGATTGTTAGACATTAATGCCTCACTGTCTCATCCTATAAATTAGTTATTTGATGCTAAGCGTAATCAACACTTATTGGCTAAACTGAGTTTATTTGTTAACTTATTTTCTTATTAACTTGTTTGAAATTGGAAATTAAAATTGCCTTATATTTGTCCATGAGTATGTGAGACTTTGATATGTGCTTTGTCACAAATACTAGTACCTGAATATTATGATTTGCTTCATCCTATGAAATTTATACAGGCATTGTTCTTTGCCTTGTCTTCAATGTTGTTGCCATCACTGTGTGCTGGATAAGAGGCGGTGGTAAGTTTCTGCTTGTTCTTTCATTTCACATCATTGCATTTAGATCTGCTGGTGTATTAATTCAAATAATTACTGGACTTTGTTACTGTGCTAATAATGTGGTATTACTATCTATAGGGGTCAAGATTTTTTTCCTTGCTATAATCTATGCTCTTATGGGATGCCCCCTTTCATATGTTCTATGGTACAGGCCTTTGTATCGTGCAATGAGGTACTTGAAATCTCCTTATTCGCTTTATGGTGATTCCTATTATCACGGAATAACAGCTCTCTTTTATTGATTCTGAGTTCAGGACTGACAGTGCACTTAAATTTAGCTGGTTTTTCCTTTTCTACTTGGTATGTTCTGCTCATTGGCATGCACATTTTTTCTATATAAGAATTTATAAATCTTTTCTGATATCTTTGATCTTTGATTTAATTTGCACCATGCAGCTCCACATTGGTTTTTGCATATTTGCTGCAATTGCACCTCCAATTGTCTTTCATGGGAAATCGTTAACGTGAGATTCTTCCTCCATCTTCTTAACCTGGAAAAATGAATTTTATGGGTCTTCTTGGTTTCTTCTGAATTACAAAATTTGTGCACTGTTGTATTCACTGTCTTATTCTACTTAGTTCAATGGTTGATATAATTTTGGCTATGCAAATCTCTCATATAGTCTCTTATGAATTACAGAATCTGCGCACTGTTGTATTTACTCTCCTATTCTACGTAGTAGAATGGTTAATATCATTTTGTCCGTGACAATATCTTATGCTAGTCTCTTGTTTCCTAAATGATAACTGGTAGGCAAAAGATGCGAGACATTTAGTTGTTGTAAAGGAAGCAATTTATTGTTATTAACGTTGAATATATTAGCTTGTTTTAGGAGGACTTGCAGCATAGGATTAACTCCGCTGATTTAATTAGTTGGAAGTCCTGGGTTGCAGAATTCGGTTTGCACTTATTCTTCTTTTTCATGACTAATGTATTATTTTTTCCTTTTCCTGATGTCAGGGGTATCCTTGCTGCGATTGATGTCTTTTCTGACCATGTCTTGGTGGGGGTAAGTTGTATGCCCATGCTTGTGTTTGTGCTTGTTGCAATTGAACGGCCGATATAAAATGTCTCCTTTAATACATATGATGGGCATGGTCCTGAAAATACTGGTTACCCTATTGGCTTAGTCAACAGTGGTGATGAATTTGATTTCTGTTGCCTGTATTTTCGAAATCCCTCGATGATTATGGTTCTTTTCTCTTGACATTTTCATGTTGGGGATGGGATGGGAGAGTGTAGACGTAGGTTTCCTGCTATTTATAAGTACTTTCACCAGCAAATTAAAGCCAAACTTTAGATTTTTTGTCCCTCTGGTTTCATTCTCCCTTATATGGTTCCAATGAGCGAAGATGTATCTAAACATCTAGGCCTACATTGCTTTTCTTTGTTAAACAATAAACAAGTGGTTTTTAGTGCTTGCTGTTGCTTGGCATATAATGTGGACATGGGCTTAACCATTAGCTGGGGAAACTTCATTTCTTATTTTACCAATGCTGTCTTTTTGGTATCAATTGAACCTTTTTTGGATTAGTTGTTTGGGGATGATATGCTGGAAAAAAAAACATGTTCTGGTATTGGTTACATTGTCGCTAGAATGATTACATGTTAAATAGTAAAGGTGAAGTAATGGCTTCGGAAGAAATTTTTATGATTTCTATATTGAAGCTATTTAGATGATCTCCAAGAGACTTTCTAAATACAAAATGCTCTTTATTTTAAAGAGCTAATACTTAAAAATAAACTTGAGGAAACTTTCTATTTTAACTTTTCAAAATAGAAAGTGGGTTTAATTTTTCAAATTTAGAGAGCCAAACTGTCTCTCT
Organism: Fraxinus americana; assembly: GCA_035079005.1. Taxonomy (NCBI): domain Eukaryota; kingdom Viridiplantae; phylum Streptophyta; class Magnoliopsida; order Lamiales; family Oleaceae; genus Fraxinus; species Fraxinus americana. The sequence continues at coordinate 29,263,448 of CM068720.1, forward strand.
ATTCTTAATGTATAATGATTGCATTTAATAATTCACATGTTTCAATACTCTACTTCTTAAACTATTCAAACCACATTTAAATTGATTGGCCATTAACATATAAAAAATTCTGTTGAATAGAATATGAGGAGAAATTGATAAATGTTTATTGGGAAAAGCAAAATGAAGAGCCAAAATTGTTGGAGATATTCGCTATAATGCATAATATGCTCTTTATAAATAAAGAGTCTCTTGGAGATGCTTTTAATTGGAGAGAGAGTGGAAATTCTGTGGAGGCCTTTATGATTGTGATAAGTTCCGTACGAAAATTATTCAAATTATTTTTGTGACTGATATTATTATTTGGTTATTAAACATTCACTTGTTAACCCTGAGGGGTTGCTCAATTGGTCAGGCCTTGGGTTTGCTCCTCAATGGTCACCCGTTCGAGTTCCCTCGGGGCCACTGAGGTGAGTACCCGGCCGTAAACTTCAGGGTCCCGTGGAATTAGTCGAGGTGCGCGCAAGCTGGCCCGGACATCCACGGTTATCAAAAAAAAAAATTAAACATTCACTTGTTTCTTTTGGCTGTGGTTGCTTTCTAACTTGGTTCAAACATAATCTTTGTTGTTTGTTTTCATCTTTTTCTCGTACATGTACATTTATGTGAAAATGAGCAATGCCTTGTTTTCTCATGCAGATTTTTTACCTGATTGGATTTGCATTGTTTTGCCTAGAATCACTGCTGAGCTTTTGGGTACTTCAGGTTAGAGACTTGATCTCGTAAATCTACTACGAAATTACTTTTTTAGATCCTGAGGCTTTAATCATTTGGTGTTCTGGAAACACTTGCATATCTGTTTTATAATATGAGATCCTGAGGCTTCTTTTTGCACATATTATTAGAATATGGGATAATTGGTATCAATGAATTATTTATTTCAGTCTTTTGACACTGAATAGAGGGGAAATCAAATCAAATACATAAATAAATAAAAATGTGTGCACTGTGGGTAGGCTTGGTGCTCTGGGGAATTCTTGAGTTGTATTTTTGTTCAGCAAATGGGATTTACAGACTTTGTTTGTTCATGTTATTGCGCAAATTTGTGTTTTGTGTATTAATGAGTTATTCTTTTGCAGAAAATATATATGTATTTCCGAGGGAACAAGTAATGCTTGGATCAGGAAGTTGCAGCATCTCTCTTTGAGGTGCACCTCTCTTACATGTGATGTGTGTTTTTTCTTGATGGGAAGAGATATTTTGAAACGATTGGATTGTACAATAGCAATTATTCTACTATTGCCGACATTGCAGTAGTTAGACAATTCTCGATTCTATTTTATTTGATTTGTTTGTCAGAATCAATCGAAAGTCCAGAGTTTTGGGATCATGTTACGTGTACCGAATTTTTTTACCAAATTCTTTACCTACTACTCACAATGGGGATGGGGATCACATTGTCGGAATTTTTAAATACATGTGGGCCCCGCGCATTATGTGAGAGGGGGTAATCCATTATGTACAAATGGATTAACCCAGAGTTTTGTTTTGTCACGGCGCTTCCGATATTTGAGTTTGCCTTACAAAATTGCTTCTGAATTTTTCTCTGTCTTCTAACTGGTAATTTAACTTTTATTTTAACACCACCGACTAAAAGAGCCTAGACCTTTTTTTTTGGTTAAAACAGGGGCTAAGCTTAATGTGGCCACAATGATTTAGATATTACAATATTGTTGCATGCAAGTTTCAGTTCAAATGGATGTTAAAATCTCACATTACCCTTTTTATTTGAACGTGTTGGACTTTGTCTATGTGCTTCATTTGATGGGTGGGGATGATAAAATGTTCCGTCCTGTCTTGCCCCGTCCGCTGGGGAATTTGACGGGGATGAAGATCGTGGTTCTCGTTCGAAATTAGTCTTGAATCTTGTTTTATATTTTTCAAATTATACCGGAATTAGATTTTTAGTTTTAAAAAAAAAAAAATTGATCTTAAAATTAACGCTTATAATCCAAAGAGCTTCTCCATCCCTTTATTTACCACGAATGTCATCACTGAAATTATTATATTGCGATCATAATATATATATATTAATTAGCACGGATGATCTTTGATGATAGTTTTTCTTCAAAAAATCTGTTACAGGGTGTATATAGTCTTAAAGCGTAACAGAATATTTGGTTAAAAATCAATAGCGTTAATTAGTGGAAGATTGTAATAATGCAACAAAAAGAAAAGTTGAGGACTAACTATTGTAACAAGCAAAGATTATAAATTTTTACGATCGTGCTTGGTGTACACTTAAAAGTGTACACTCTTGTTTGCAATCATCTACATAACAAACTGTGATTTGACAGTTTAAAAAAACAAATTAATTTCCCATCTAATCAATTTTTGACAAGCAAGTGTCGAGCATAATGTACAAATGGCAAAATCCAAATTTTTAATGCAATTAAAGTGGGAAGATTTTTTTTTAACTATTATCACATTTAAAAGGAGGTCCTTATTTTCAATTTTTTTTTTCGCTTATCTCCATATTTTCTTTTTTCATATTGTATCCTTGATCTTATATTAATTAGAATACCTTGTACCTGATGACAGTAAAAAAATTCGTTAGCATTATCTCCGTCTGGTCCAAGCAAATCTCTGTACGCCTTCATTACCTTTTAGGAGGCCTACGCCCTATAGAAACTGTTCATTAGAGATTATTCCTTGGCCCGTAGGTCTTGACACAATGTTAGAATTTCAACTCTTTTAGAATGATATTTTAGTAATAGTTCGAGTCCCCTCAAAAGGAGGCAAAAAATAAAGTAGCTGATTCAGTAGCACGGATTGCGATAAAGGCCCTGGTCATTATGGTAATAAAAAATGGCTCAATGGTATGTTAACGAATTGGTCCACTTTAGAAATGAGACTTCATAAGTTTAAAAAGGGTAAAAAGACAATAAAAAAATTCGTTAGGACAATCTCTGTCCAATCCAAGGAAATCTTTGCATGCCTCCGTTACTTTTTGGGAGGCCTACGCCCCATAGAAATTGTCTACTAGAGATTATCGCTTGTCAGTAAGTCCTGACACAAGGTTAGAATTCTAACTTTTTGAGAATGGTATTTCACTTATGGCTACGGTCCCCTCGGAAGGAGGCAAAAATTAAATTAGCTCATTCAGTAGCATGGATTGCAATAAAGGCTCGGGTCATTATGTTAATAAAAAATGGCTCAACTTTATGTTAACGAATTGGTCCACTACAGAAACGAGACTTCATAAGTTCATGAAAAGTAAAAAAAACTTATTTGTCACTCATGTTTTTAAATAAGAGATAGACAACAAATTCGAAAATTCTTGCACATACGGAAATTCCTTCTTGTGGCTGCATTTTCTTCATTTCTATCAGTTATGCATACCAAAATGCTCTATCCTTTGTTGATCTATACATAGTTATGCAGACAAAAAACTTCACATGCTGATCTTAGAGAACCAATGTGTCTAATATTTGATCTTAAGCATACAAGAAATTTCCTATCACTACGTCTCCTGCAAAACTCCGGTATTATAGTGCCGTTTCCTATCAGTTTCAGCCACTGTAGAAACTACCGTTCTCTGTAAAAGATTAATCGGGTTTAAGTTTTTGTTGCATAACTATTTTTCTCAACAAGGAACTATCATCAACTGAATGTGAAAAATCCAAAGGCTAGCTCTAGCATGAATTTTTTCACAGATTCTGCCATAATTCATTTAATGCTCGTTACCCATGTTTGTTGAAGGTGTCAGTGTTGGAGATGGATGGCCAAAGTGACAGATTAGAACTCATTTACGTAGAAAGCCATCTAAGCAACATTTCAACCAAGTTCTACGGTGAAGTCACTCAGCAAGTGTAGCAACAATGGAACCGGTCTCTTCCAAACAATCTTCGGCTTGAAAATCAGAGACTTCTATGAGCAGATTGTCGCAAGCCTGCCTGGATCTCCATTAGAAGCTATAATGGCATAAAAAGTTCGTTAAAAGCTCCATTAGATTCCTATCGCGGTTTTGTTTCATTTTGAGTGTTGAGTTAAATCCTCATCAATCGAGAAATTCTCCATGATGTACACAGTTTCAGTTTGTTACTGAAAGAAAATTTATTACAAATCAGTAAGCTGTTAGATTGTGATCTTCTTTAAAAGGAATGACCCCACCTAAAATCATATAAAACAAAGAAATTACATGCACGAGAGACAGTAGCTCAAAAACTACATTGCTGGGTTGACATATACAAAATGCAGTTGAGCATTAGGAACAAATAAATAGGTATCATCTGGTGGCGTCAGCCAACTATTGCTAGCAAGCTTTGTCTAACAGCTGGAACAGAGCAAATCAAAGAACCGAAAATGCCAGTAAGGGCATAAGCAATCGCACAAAATGGAAGAGCCTCGGGTTCCTTTGCCGATAATGCAGCTGTTCCCAGTCCATGTGCACTGAATCAACGAATAAAATGTTTAGAGACAAATCGATAAACTCGAAGCATATGGGGAGATGAACCCCTCTTTTTTCTAAGTTATCTCACAAGTAAAAACTGTGGAAAGAAAAATTATAATGGGATGCTCTCATAGAACCAAAAAAGTATATTTCATGCCTTTGACTAATTACAAGAGCTTAAAGGGAAAATTGAAAATTGATAAGCATTTTTCATCCATAGAGTCCATACCTCGATGCAGTTGCAATTCCTCGAGCAATAGGATCTTGGAAGCCAAATTTGTCCAGCGTAGTTTGAACAAAATTAGCACCGACCAGTCCAGTAAGTACAACGACAGCAGCAGTTAGAGATGAATTGGCACCTAAAACCAATACCAAAATAATCATTAGTGATGTACATGTCAGACATTTCAAGCCCGGAATTTGTTTGCTTACAACTATAGTAATCAAAAACAGATTATGAAAGATTTGTAGAATGAATGAAGTTACCAACCTTCAAAAAAGGAGACGATGCTGAGAGCGAGTGCAACAGTTATGCATCTTGGTAGAACGGATATAGTTAAATCTGGTTCTAATCCAATAAGGCGACCAACAAGAGCAGTTGAATACAAAGAAAACACAGTTGAAAGGATGACAGAGGTGAATATTTCTGCAGCATGCCTCTTAACAAGCTGCAAAAAGCAGAGATTATTTCATTTACACATCATGTCTATAAAAATGTACAAGTATTTATAATATTATGCTGTCGTTTACTGAAAGGAGTAGACTTCATTAGACTAATAATCTCTATTCTTTTCACTTGATACCTTAGCATTTGTTTGGCAAAATTTATAAATCATTTATAAATGGTCAAACTTCATTTTAAACCACACATTTCAATGAACCCACAAATACTATCTATTTATCCACCATTCATTTCTATCATAAATAAACCATCTGTAAATTCTTCCCAAACGGAGGCTTAGAAATGATTAGATTCTATTTGAGTTTTGAGATATCTCCATTCTTTTTAACTAGAAATCTTGAAACCACGATTTTCTTGGTCAAAAAACGCGTCCAGCAATCTTTGAGGTATCTTGTTTGCAAAGACATACCAACTCACATTTTGCCTTGCTAAACCCCCTGGACCTCCCTCTTTCCAGGAAATTATACTTCTGACGGTATTAGATTTTAGTATTTCATTGAATATGATTTAATTTGTTGTTATTGTTGTGGTGATGATAGTCAGGAAATATACTTTCGATCTTAATATGTATTATTCCAAAAACCACATGGATCTAAAGGATAGACCATTTTTTTGTTACCTTTCTCTGTTTGAACATTGAGATGGCAAAGGAGATAATTACTGATCCCAGAAATCCCATTAGAATATCGCCAGCTCCAGGATTAGATGAGGCCTTTGTAAGATAATATCCTGCATAGGTTCATATTTTCTTTTCAGATACTAATGCATTTATATGGGGCTGACAGATATGATAGACTCAGATGCCAATTTGAAACTTGTATGAAGAGACTAAAATTTTTAACAATCAATTTATGTTGAAGTCAAAAACTTCCACGAACATCAAAGAATGCAGAAATTGTGACATATATGATTAAATCTGCAGGATTATTTATTTTGTTGGCAATGCATTATTGCTAAAAATCAGAGCTGAGCTAACTCAGAAGGGTAAATAAAACATGGTAAGGAAATAGCCCATTTATATAAAAATACCGAGTTAAACAAAGCCATTGAGTATTGATTACTGAAATCTTTCATGCAGAAGAAATGGGAGTACTTTCCACAAGATTCCCGATCAATTAACTTCGTTGTTTAACTAAATAGTTACGTCAACAAATAAAGACCATGAATGTAGGCTAGATCTTTACCTAAAACAGAATTAAGTCCCGACTGTGAAAGCTGTCCATAAGCCAATGCTGCAAGATCTGCTGATAGTGCACAGCAAATAATGGGATGGAAAATCTTCTTCACATCAGATGGAAGCCTGAAGACCACAATGAAACCATGTTATACAAATTTTACATAATGAAGACTTAAAACTTGAGCAAGTATAGTAAAAATTGCCCTCAGAAACTGATAGGAAGGTGATATTAAACTGAGAAAAAGATATTACCCAGAACCAATTATATAGCCTAATACAGTAGACGAGAGGAGAAAAGGCAGGCATGTTCTGGCATTTGTTCCAAGCATCGTGGGGTATAGAAATGCGGACACAAATGATATAAGAAAAATCGCACTCCATGTCCACAATTCCAATGAAGAAAATGGAGAAGGCTTTGTCATAGGCTCCGCTGGTATCATTTCAGTCTTTACCATCTTTCTCACTGCTATAGCTGTAAAACCTGCAACAGAGAGTGAAGCCAGCCAACCCGCAACTGCAGAACACCAGAAAACAGTGACTCAGAAATAACATAGAGAAATGGCATAGTGTGAAGAAAAGCAAGCAAGATAACAGGATGCTGAAGTTTGTTGAGACGCCTTAGATGTAAATAGAGTAAATCCAATTAGGCAATTTACGCATGTTATAAGGATTAAACTATAAAGTAAATATATGTCCAAAGGCTAGAAAAACTTCTGAGCTTAAAAAAATCCACGAAAAAATAATATTGTATGGTCGACCAAATCTCACAAGCATGTCGTAACAGCTTACTTTTAATGCACACCATCTTTCTGTTTTGAAATTTCATACTAGCTTTATCGAGCTGTGAATAAAACAAATTTCATATAATACAAGGGCTATGCTAACTTAAAATCTAAGTCTCAGAATCATCATCATCTTTTTATATGCTATACTTTTTAATAACTATTCAATGAGCCATTGATTGTGAAAAGCAAATGTTTTCTATGACTTAAGAGGCTATGCCATAATTTTTTTCCTCTCCAAATTAAGATGCTTGTGCAACCTTATTTAACTGAGAGATGAAGTAATGTGTTGTACTCTGTTTTAGTATATAACTCTTTCCTTTTCATGATAAGTTGATTCCAGAATCAATCCCAAGTATTATTTATAACTCAGATTTGAAGACTTGTGTGGACTGTTCACTCGTAGCATTAAATTGGCGCATCAATAGTTCAACCAGAGTAAGAGATCAACAATGACCAACAAACCTCTCAATATTTCAGTACTTCGCAATTTTCTGGATGCCAAAAACATTGCATCCAAAAGATTAGCTAAAGAGAGCTCCAAAGTAAACCAAACATACACTCCTCCAAATGTATTTGTGTTGTGTGTTTCGAAAACCAAAAATGTATAAGTAAATTGTAATACTAAAAGCATTACGATCTTATATCCACAAATTTTAGTCTCTTAATACTGAAACCGACTCATTTTCCAAATTAATCCCGTAGACACATATAATTCAAAAGAATATGTAGTGATTCATCCACAAAAATAGAAAACAAAACAAGAAATTCTAGACTAGTTAAAAAAAGGAACAACATACCTATAATAAAAACAATTTTGAGGCCAGAAGCTGCAGGAATATCTTTAACAGCCAGAGGTAAGACCACCAGAGAAGGTACATAGAACAATGGAAGCCACCTCTGAATAAACAGAAGCGCAGGCTCAAAGAAGTTCATCAAGCCAGTTGCCGCGGCAGGGACAATGAAATCAAGAACATTTAAAATGGTGAATACACAAAACATCCCAAATAGAGCACTTGGGAACTTGATGGCAGCTGCTATGAATGCCTTCTTCAAATATTGATCCATGGCCAGTATGATTCCAAGTGAAACTATTAAATGCAACACTTTAAACACCTAAAAACACGTTAAGATCCCATTAAAATTAATCGCTCACACATTAATTCAAGAACGCATATGGGCGGAGACAAAAATAGACACACAGAAAAATATATACCATGCTTAGAATGCCAGTAGAGGTTGAACCACTGGTTGATTCCATAGATTTAACAATAACACTCCGATTGGAGTGACTTTTCTGAGGATCTGCAAACAAGAACTTGGAATTGAGTCCATGACCATTATTGGGTCGAGAATTTTTGTGGGAATTACTGTACTCAGTGTGAGTTCTTGATTCACCATCAGAAGCTACTGCTAGAGATTTTGATCGGATGTTTCTCGGATTTTTGCCAATATTTAGATGATTTAGATGGGAAATTCTTGAAGAATTGTATATGGGAAGAACAAAAGGTACATTTCTTGAAATTGCAGAAGCTGTTGCCATTAGGATAGCTGAATAGAAGAAAATGTAGCAGCGGAAGGGGTAACATGTTATTGAACTGCATGTGTGAAATTTGTGTGGATACCAAAACACGTTGGAAACTAGAGAAGATGAGAAAACTCACAAATATGTTGGATACCAATGATGTGAAGGAAAATTAGAGCTACCCTCTCCAGTTAAATCTTTATGTCGATAAATAAATTGTATGCGGTTTAAAATCGGAAGTTGAGAGTAATTTAAAGATTTTGCCTTCATTCTGGCTTTAAATCACAGAAAAATGGATTCTGCGTAAATCCTACGGTAATGCCAAGTGACTAGCTTTTAATCACTTTTTGGTCCCTTTGATTGTAAGGTCCTGTTTGGGAGGGATTAAATTTTTCTACAGTAAATCAATTCTCATTTTCAACCACACATTTTTCAATAAAATAATATTTTCCATCACATCAATAATTTTTTCTTCTTTTTCAACCACACATTTTCCATCATATCACTATTCAAAATCAATTCTCCCCTCAAAAATCTATCCCAAACAAGCTCTAAATGTAGAAAATGAGTGGAAAGAAAATATTTTATAAGGAATTGAATTGACTAGAAATTATTTTACTGGAAATTGTAATTAATTGTGTTTGATTGGTATAATTTTCCACCTGAAAAATGTTGAAAGTTTGATATTCGTTTGACTTTATTTTTCATAGAAATTGTTCATTAAAGTGATAAAAAATTTTACCATTAAGTTTAGAATTTGTTCCAATTGCCAAAAAATAAAAAAAAATTACCATATCGAATACCATTCTTTTGGCTTTATTTTGCATGAAAATTGTCAATAAAAGTGATAATTTTTTTTTACCATTGTGTCTAGAATTTTTTCAATTACAAAAAAAAAGAGGCTGGAAAACAGAATTCCTACCAAAATCAAAAGAAAATGAATTCCACGAAAATGAGGAAAAGTCAGCACGTGAGAGAGAAATGGGAAAAATTATTCTATGCAAAATTTGGTTCATCAAACACCATTAAAGTGCAAAAAACGGACTCTTAGGGCCTGTTTGATAGCCCTTTATTTTCCATGGAAGTTGGAATTGAAATTCCGTTTCCTACTTTTGTCGTGTTTGATTGCACTTTTTTTCTCTGGAATTGGTTTTCCACCTTTTTCTAGGTACAATCATTTGATGCACAAAAACTTGATTTTGTTTTCTCACCTATTTGGTGGGAGAACATTTTCCACCATTTTTTTTTTTTTTTGCAATGTGAACAAATTCTAGATACAATGGTAAAAAAAAATTTCACTTTTATTGACAACTTCCATGCAAAACAAAGTCAAACGAATTATATTCGGTATGGTAAATTTTTTTTTTTTCAATTTTTTTTTTCAAATTTTTTTTTACAATTGGAACAAATTTTAGACCCAATGGTAGAAAAAATTATCACTTTAATGGACAAAATCCATAAAAAATGAAGTCAAATGGACACAAAACTTTCTACATTTTCCATAGAAAATTTTACCAATCAAACACAATTAATTACCATTCCCAGTAAAACATTTTCTAGGAAAATCAATTCCCTGTAAAACATTTTCTTTCCACCCATTTTCCAACTTTGCAATCAAACGGACCCTTAGATTTTGCTACTTGTAAATGTGGGCTTTTGTAAGTGTACATTCGGATGATCATTATTGAGGAAAATGTCATTGCTTTTCATTTTTTTTTTTTTTTGATATTTTCATTCTTATTTTCAATTTTTATCGCATAAAAGACCATTTTCATTTTCTCTATTAAAAAGTTGTGAAATGACGAATATATCAATCTATTTAAATAAAAAAATAAGAACTTATTGCAATCATAGTCCCAAAATTTTTAAAAAAGTGAAAACGAGCTTCAAATAAATTATTGAAAGGGTAATTAACATATAATGTCCACACCTTTCACCATTATTGTGAAAAAGTCCCTACATTTTTTTTTTGACATTTTCATTCTTAATTATACATTTAATTGCCCAAACCATCATTTCTATTCATTTTTGTTCTATTTTTCAATAAAAAATGTGAAATAACGAATATACACTCCTATCTAAATAAAAAAAGAAAACTAAATTTTTTTTAATAATTATTTGAGACTCGTTTGCACTTTTTTAAAAGAAATTTAATTTCTAATTTTTAATAATTTAGTTGGCACTCGTTTGTACTTTTTTTAAAAAAAATTGAAACTATAATTGAATCAGTTCTTTTTTTTTTAATTTAAATAGAGGGTATATTCGTCATTTCACATTTTTTTAAAATTTAGAAATTTGATGAAAATTGATAGAAACAATGACTTGAGCAATCAACGATGTAATTAATGGTGAAAATATCGAAAAATGAAAGATAAGAACGTTTTTCACAATAATTGTGAAATGTAGGGACATTATGTGCTATTTACCATTTCAATAATTTATTTAGAACTCATTTGTACTTTTTAAAAAGATACAGGACTATAATTACAATTAATTCTTTATTTTTCCTTTTTCTTTTATTTAAATAGGATGGTATATTCGTCATTTCATGACTTTTAATTGAGAAAATAGATGAAAATGACATTTTGCATAATGAAATGTGAAAATAAGGGTGGAAATGACAAAAAATAAAATAAAAGGTAAGAACATTTTTCACAGTAATAGTGAAATGTATGAATGTTATAGGTTAATTACCCTTATTTTTTAGAGTTATACTATATGTATAGGAGATGTGAAAGAATTTTTACAGGTAGAACACTTGTCATTTTTTCTATTGATTTCCCCCAAAACAAATTCATAAAATGTACCATACAAGTGCTGACTGTGAGCAATAAGGGAATTGTTCTAATTTTTACGGGAAATCCTACTTCGACATTCATTTTGAATATCTCGTTTGACATTCCACAATATATAAGAAATTTGATCATTGATTTGAATAAGTGTTCAAATTGCCACCATGTTATGAAGATGGTGTTTGTTGGGGGGTTAAAATTAAATTTTTAGTAGATTGTAATTAATATAAAATAGTGTTAATAATTATTCACGATGGCCGGCTGCTTAATATGTATCCCCCGTAGAGCACCACATAATAGGCCGTCTACCACTATGAGTTCTTCGACCTCAATGAGGCCCTCTACTTTCACATAGGCCGTCTACCCCCGTGAGGTCGTCAACGCCCATGAGGTCCTCTACGTTCACATAGGGCCCGCCTACTGTTATGTGCCTAATACTATACTTAACCATACAAATAGCAATGAATTGGACAAAAACCACCAAACAGCGAATATGGGCATAGCCAACCGTTTGACGGGTGGGAGTCACCACGTTAGAACGTGGGGAAAGTGGGAAGGCTTATATGGGACACGTGACACGATTAGTCCTAGAATGGGGACGTGTCATCAGGTGTTTATAAATATCCCCAATGTGAGAAAATGTACGGCTTCTTGAAACACGAACTGTTTGAATTCCAATATATTCTCTTCTTACTCTCTTAAACCGAAGACTAATTCTCATGCCGGAGGAACAATGAGGGGGAAAGCCCCGACCTCATTTTACAGGTAGCAAATACTAATCGGTTCAACCGGAACACCATCCTCGTCAAGGAGAACATCGAAATTTATCTTACTGCAATTTCATTGGCGCCGTTTGTGGAAAACCACTGAACAAAAAAGCTATGTCAAGAAGAGGAATACGGAGTAAAACACGCATGGACGGGAACATAGCAGAGATAGAGTCGGAGTCTGTTGCAAGGGGTCACGACCTGCCACCGCAGTATGTAACGCAAAGCCAATTTAGTGCCTTGGAAACACAGTTGGTAGCCATGATGACCCTCTTGTAGAGTCAGATGTAGAAAATCGCAGCCCCACTACAAAACTCGTCGGAAGCAGTACATGAGCAACTACCCCAGGTGGCGCAAACGGTTATCCCGCATGTTACTCAACCAACAGCAAGAGACTTAGGGGCTACAAGGTTTGTGGTTCCACAGACTTGGAAAGGAAGATAGAGGAGATGATGATCCAGAAGATAGACGATGCATTAACCAAGTGGAATAATATGATTAGGCAAATGGTTTTGGAGGAAGATCCATTTGCATCCGAAATTATGGTTGTTCCTTTACCGAAGGCCTTCAAACAGCCAATGATAGAAGCATATGATGGAGTCACAGATCCGCTTGACCACTTGCGGACCTTCATTGATTTAATGAGGCTCTATGTAGCCCTGGATGCAGTGATGTGTCGATCCTTTCCCCCGACACTCAGGAGGGAGTCTAGAGACTGGGTGACGACCTTGGCACCCAAATCTATAAAGACCTTTGAAGAGCTTTCTAGGAGTTGTATGACATACTTCATGAGTAGCAAGAGGAAACAGAAGACGGTAATTGGGTTTATGCAGGTTGTGCTAGAGAAAGATGAATCTTTACAGGAATACTTAGTTAAGTTCAGCCAGACGACACTTGGTATAAGGACTTTCAGATGTCTGCAGTGGCAACAACATTAATGAATGAAACGCGGAACTAAGCTTTTAAGACGTCACATTCTAAAAACCCCTTAGAGTCGATGTACAACCTGCTGAAGAAGGGTGATAAATATGTTGATGCAGAGGAAGTAGAGAGGGTTATGAAAAATCTGAAAGAGGGATGGGAGACAGAAAGTCACAAGCGAAAGTTAGGTGACGAACGAAAACTTATTGATAAAGGCAAATCAAGAAATGAGCGCATGAGCAAGGGATATATTCCGGATCGATCCAATAGATAGAGACAAGAGGAGGTCCAGGCCTTCACCCCTCTAAATACTTAATGAGCCAAGATATTGATGGAGATTAGGGATATGAAAGAGCTTGACTGGCCGAGACTGATAATAGCGTCTGGAAGCAAGATGAATAAGAGCAAGTACTGTCATTTCCATAAAGATCATGGGCACGATACGGAAGAATACATCCATTTGAAGAAGGAAATTGAACGCCTATTGAAGCGGGGTTTTTTTTAACTAAATATACGAGAAATGATCGAGGCAAGTAGAAAGTTGATGACCAACCACCGCCCAGGGCCGGTGTCATAAACGTGATTATTGGAGGGATTGCATCAAGAGGGACTCGAATTCGACTAGAAAGAGCTACGCACGCACAGTCGGGGTCTGCTCCATTCAGAAAAAGGCCAAGTTTAATCAAAGCATCACTTTTGACGATGAAGATTTAGTAGGCATGGTAACCCCTCATGATGATGCCTTAGTGATAGTAAGTGACATAGCAGATTACGATGTCAAAAGTGTGTTAATTGATGGTGGTAGTGTAGCGAATGTTCTCACTTGGGAAGCGTTTGTGGGATTTAAAATTTCATTGGAAAAGTTGAAAGCAGTATCCACCCTTCCTGGGATTTGGAGAGGCTACTGTAATACTGGAGGGAGTCATGGAATTACCGGTGACCTTAGGTACCTACCCTGTAAGGGTGGTGATATTGACAAACTTCTTGGTTGTCAAGACCCCCATGGCGTATAATGCAATCTACGGTTGACCTCTATTGAATGCTGCTAGGGCAATTCCACCTACTTACCACAAAGTGATGAAATTCCCAACCAATCGTGGTGTGGGGTGTGTGAGGGGTGAACAACAATTTTCGAGGAATTGTTATGTTGACAGTATACAGATGAAGGGATCACCATCAGTGATGATGCTGGATCTTGAGCCTCCAAAGGGGCAAATTGAGCCCGTCGATACTACGGAAAAAATTGGTGGTTGGAAGGCGTGAATTTAGCATAGGGACAGACCTAGGGCCAATGAAAAAGAAGAATATGAAAAGTATCTGTCCATCAAGGTGTGTCCAAAAGACTCGTACCCTCTACCTAGAATAGATCACTTGGTGGATGCCACACATGTCATGAACGATTAAGTTTTCTGGATGCATCTTTGGGGTACCGTTAGATCTTCATTGCGAGTCGGATCAGGAGAAAACCTCCTTCATAACTGATGCTGGGACGTACTGTTATACAGCTATGCCGTTCGACTTGAAAACCATCGGAGTAACTTATCAAGGAATGGTAAATAAGTTCTTCAATGACCTTTTTGGGAATGTCATTGAGGCGTATGTAGATAACATGGTCATCAAGAGTATGAAGGTCAACGACCATGTTAGTGACCTACAGAAAGTGTTTGACATTGCCCGACGAAATAAACTAAAGTTCAATCTGGAGAAGTATGTTTTTGGAAGAGCAGGCGGTAAGTATGATAACACAAAGAAGCATCGAAGAAAATTCGGATATGATTCGAGCAATTCTAGAGATGAAAAGTCCTACGGGTTATATCGATTCTGATTTTCAAGCTGATAAGGACTCTCGTAAGTCTACATCAGGATCAGTGTTCACATTGGGTGGTGGTGCCGTTATATGGAGGAGTGTCAAACAATCTTGCATTGCTGACCCCACTATAGAAGTAGAGTATGTCGTAGCTTGTGAAGTGGCCAAGGAAGCCATATGGCTAAGGAAGTTTTTGCTAGACCTTGAGGTGGTTCCTTCAGCATTCCATCCTATTATTTTGTACTGTAATAACAGCGGAGCGGTGGCAAATGCAAAAGAACCAAGAAGCCATCAACATGGACCTAGTTAGGGAAATCGTTCAACAAGGAGATGTGACAGTGTGCAAGATAGTATCTGCAAAAAATATTGCTGATCCCTTTACCAAGAGTTTGCCTACTAGGAGCTTTGAGGGACATACTGAAAGTATGGGTTTACTTAACATGTCTCATTTACTCTAGGGCTAGTGTGAGAATTATTAGTTTAATTTTAGCCCTTCGAGTAAATTTATTTGTACTCGTGACATTTTGAAATAAAGATAATAATTTATTTATTTATTTTTTCAATAATTTTTTTTTTTGTATTAAATTGATCTTGCATTTTGTTCATGGATCGACTTGATATTATAAATCGAGTGTTTAAGTTGTTAAACACTGAAAGATTTGATTTATAATTCGATCTAAAGTTTATTGTCCACAATCGGTAAATAAAGATAAACACTTTATTTTGATAAGATTGTCTTAAATTTATTTAAAGTTGATCTTGACTTCAGCAATAAAATTGATTATACATTTTTGGAATGTATTGGACTGGACCACGTGAAATTAATTTATGGAATTGACTACTTGAATTTAATTTCAATTGACTATTGTACGTAGTACCTTAATCCTAACGAGTAATGAACTTTGATTACTAACTTGAAGTTTTTTGAAGTATCAATGAGTGAGACTAAATTACTAATCAACATACCTTGGGATTTAAAGTGAAATAATCGGAGAACATATATTTGCGATATGTAATTTGAACCTATTTAATAGGCACGATCATGGCCTCAAGAGATTTTTCAATGAACAGTTAAATCTGAGCTCAGTAATTCGACATGATTGTTGAATTAATATCGTGATGTGATCACGTGGAACTGTCAAATAGAAAATGAGATTGAAGATAGAATGTATATTTGGAAAAGGGGCATTTTCATCATTTTACCCAGTTTCAAATATTTAACATGATTAACGGGGGTAATGTGTAAGAGCAATTTGTCATATGATATAATTATTGTAGTTTCAGTAATTTCAATTAAATCAGGAGTGCAATCACAATCTTTTTGTGGAATAGATAGTGATTAATAAATTATCTAGACCGATTAAGAGTTGACCTGGTCAGGATTAATTTATTGGAGATTGATTTAATTGGGTTCGTTTGGTCCTTTCAATGGCTTCAAAATAAGAACCGGAATAAATTATAAGAGTTATGATTTATTATTATTAACTGTAGAAATATAAATTATTAAATCGGAATGTGTCTTTCATGTGCCAAATATGTGCTATTAAGATATAGAGGTTATGATTTGGATAAGGACAAAAAAAGATTCTTTTTTTACAAGGACTTATCATCCAATAAAAGAGCGAGTCCTAGTGAGATTGGATGTTTAGTGAATCAAACCCATTATAGAGACAAGTACCTTTTGTGGGTTTAATTAAGATATATAAAAAAATTTATTTTTGTGCCCACATACAAAAAGGAAAAAAGAAAAATATCCCTGTAGTTTTTTTTCAGTTCTCGAAGAACACCGGAGAATGTCAAAAGGTTTGAAGGAAGAATATCAAACGAGGAGGCTTGAAGGTGGAATCAAGGAGATCAAAGATCAAGGATTTTTTTTTGTAAAGCACGCTACAAGGGTAATTCCTAAAACACCTACCCGTTATTTTTGTTCCAAATTATTTCATTCTTGTTGACACACAACTTAATAAAATCCTTCATATTTTCCAACAGCTAGGTTCCTCGCTATACTAATTTTTGGTATATGTCTTCCGAAAAATGTCCAGTTCTCTGACCGGGAGGAAGGTCGTGTGTTGTCATATTCCAATCTTATAGTATTTGGATTTTTATTCTTATCTGTAATGTAAGTGCATGTTTCGTTGGTAAGCTACTTCTGCCACACGTACCTCTACTTTGGGTAAGCCTTTCTTCGAGGTTTGGAAAAAGAACTTCACCGCTCTTGGTCTTCCTACTCCACCTCTGGGAAAGGAACTTCTCTGCAATCCCGAAGAATACAATTATCCTAATCGTTAATTTTGGTTTACCAGGTTCCCATGTGCCAATGGGTATGTTCGAATGTCCCTAAGTTTGTAGCATCTTCCGATTTTATTCAGCTGGGTATTAAAGTTTGGACTGATTGTATTCTGCAGTTCGCGAGACGACTTAAGTTAATGAATTTGAAACCATTATATTCAAAAAAAAAAAAACTTTTATCTCATGACCAGACTAGACTGAGGCTAGTCATTCCTTTATTTTAGCTGGTAAATCTCATGTGGAATCAAACCAATATAATACACAAACTAAGAGAATAATCCTGTTGTGCCTTTTCCTACTTATATACCAAGTGAACAAATCAATGTCTTTTAACTGTCTTGAAAATTTCACAACCATCTGTGTGCATGCTATGTTGGATTGCTTTTCCTTAATATGGACTAACATCTACATTTTGCAATTGGGCCCATAATGGGATGGGCCATTTTTTATTAATACACATATGGAAGCCCTACTCTCACCCCAATTAATATAGAATTGGCCCATTGAAATCTATATGGATAGATATACACCCTTTTCCTCCTGTTTATTTTTTTAGAGAGTTCTTGGTTTTCAAGGGTTCAGGAAGGGGGTTGAGGGTATTTCTCTCCATAGTAGTTTCTTCATTTTTACAGGTTAAAGAAAGGAAATGGAAGCTCAACCACAAGCTATTGGAGGTATGATTTACTTTGGTATTGATTGATGCATGCTATGAAAGTTGAGAAGAGATTATTGGAAACATTTAATTCTATCAATTGGTATCAGAGCCACCTTCTCATTTTTCATGCCTGTGTTATTTATATTTCCCCTCTTGGAGATTCTCGTATTTTTTGGAAGAACTTTGGTTTTCTTCAAAAATTCACAGAATTTCATTTATAGAAGATGGAATGTATGATTAGCGTTCATAATAGGCGATTCACAATATAACAAAAGTGTAAGGTAGTTTGAGGGCCTTAGGACTGGCCATTCTTTTTATTGCTTCTGAAGATGGCCATGTGACTTTGTAGTCCACTCCAAGTGTCCTGTAGTTGTATTTAGGGAAATATCCGTATCAAACATTACTATTTCTAGGGGTGTCCAAAAGTTCCGAACCGGACCGAACCGAACCTGAACTGAACCGAACCGAACCGAGCGGTTCTTCATAAATTAAATACCCGAACGGGTACCCGAATCGAGAACCGACGGGTTTGGGTCGGGTCTCGGGTCTAGACCAATAACCGAAAAACCGAATAAGAACCGAAACTAAATATTTTTTTTTATTTTTTATATTGAATTAATTAAATTATTTTATTTTTTTCTAAACAAATTAGCAAATTAATTAAATAAATCAGATTATTTCATAATTTTAATTTTAAAGCCCAAATCATTTTTAAAACTCATTAGCCCATTTTAATTTGAAGCAAATGAATATACTTTATGTAGTGTTGCTGTAATATTAATATCTACTTTTTGATATTTGTATGCATTGAATTAATCTTATTGGACGGCTAGTTATTTATATGTTTTTGAATTGGGCTACGTTAATTTGTAAAAGTTACGAATGAAATGTCATTAGTTGTATTTATATAGTGTTGCTGTAAATATTAAAAAATTTAACTATGGTACGGAACCGAACCGACCCGAACCGAACCGAATTGAATCGAACCCGAACGGTTCCATATTTATATTTGGACCCGACGGGTCCATTTATTAAATACCCGAAAGTTTTGGGTCGGTTCGGGTATCTTCAGAACCGAACCTAACCGAACCGAACCGAACCGAACCGACCCACGGACAGCCCTAACTATTTCACGTTCAACAATAATATAAAGATTCGTTACTTTCATTTTGTTGGCCACGAGATAAAGGAAATTTCAGGAATGTTCCTAGATGTCTATATTGGAGGCGGTGTAGAATGGGTTATGCCAAGGATAACCAACTGAAAGAATCTGTTAGTTGTGATGTGATGATTGTAGACTTCAGTCAGTTTTTTTTATTATCAGCGGCTTGAATGTTGAATTTGTTATGAGTAATTCATAATACAACAGCATGATTTGTTGCTTTCTAGCTATTGGAGGTTTAATTACTGTGCATTAGAGAAAGGGACATACAATTTTCTCCTTTGGTGAAAGGTAATTGCATTTGTTGTCTAGAAATCCTTTGCTGTGATGGGGAAACAGAATTAATAGGGAATGTAAGAGAGCAAAGGTTATTAAAAGTTTCCACTTTCAGGAAGTTTCATAGTTATTTGCTCTGTCTAAGCGGTTTTGAGGCTGGTGGTGAAGCAATATCGATGGTTTTGGAATGGCTTTGTACTCACCTCTTGCGGGACTAGTCATAATAAATTATCGGGATTGTTGTATTGTTTATGTTTACGCTTAATTACGTTATACTAAGATATATACGGATAGTGTAATTGCCTCGTCGGTTATGTTGCTCGAACTTCATTTTGGTCGGCATACCCGTGTCGACACGACACGACACGGGTACGGGTACGAAATACGGATCAGAAGCTGCAAATGTCAACCGGACACGGCCAGGGGCTACAAGAGGAAGAGGAGGAGGAGGAGGAGGAAGAGGAAGAGGAAGAGGAGGAAAAAGAAGAAGAGGAAGGGGGGTTGCTGCCAGAATCGAAGAAGAAGATAAAGAAGAAAGAGGGCTGCTGAATCTCCATTTGTAGAACCGGAAGTGACGGGAGGAAGAAGAAGGAGGGGTTTGAATTTGGGCCTCTTTTTTTTAAAGTGTTGGCTTGGGCTTCAAAACATTGTTGTTTTTTTTATAAACATTGCCTTTTTTAATTTAAAATAAATTTATCAATTGTGGTTAAATATATTTACAATCTTACAGCTTTATTGGTTGGGTTTATTTTTTTTTTCTTCGAATTTTACAGCCATATTGTTGAGCAAATTACACGATGTTTATTATTTATTAATTATGCTTTTGGTTCTTTTGATATAGATAAGATCATTTTAGTTTTAAAAAAAATATCATGATTAATGTTACAAAAATTTAAAACAATTTAAAATATGATTTTTCTTTGACCAAAATGATCGATAGACAATTATAAAATCAACATACATAATTTTTTTAGAACAATTCAATAGCATTTTTTGAAATTAATATTTTTTCAAAACTTGACAAAATAGAAATAATCAAATAATATTTTTGATTAATTTTACATATGAAGTTTTTAGAAAAAAATAATAATTGAAGTTACAAAGACGTACCCACGTACCCGTATCCGAAATTTGGACTCTTTTTAGCCATGTCCCCGTATCCTCCATTTTAAAAAATAAAAGATCCGACACTTAAATACATACCCGTACCCGAGTCCGAGCAACATAACCTGTCGGTAAACCATTATTTGGTAGGATGCTTAGGACGACAAAGATAATAGTTAAGTGATTGGCACTTGGTAACCGATTCTATCCTCTCGGTAGTGGGTCATTTTAAGTCCTTGTATTTAATTATTTTATTTTGTCATGCATAAGAGCCTTTAGAGCCTTTAGTGTGTCCTAGGCTCTAGCATTGTGCGTAAGAGTTAATTTTTAAATAAAACTCTAGTATGGACATAAAGTTGCCTATTGTATACATTTATGGGAACGGATTTATCATTATATATGTTTGATAAATTTTTATTGTATTCTCCTCAAATTATGGCAATGCAGCTATGTCTCTCTCTTTGTCTGCCATCAAAGTCTATCAGGCAGAGCATATTGATATTAAGTATTTGTTTGTTAGAGAGAAAATAACTGAGTCTTATATTTGTATTGAGCATATTTCGACAGATCATATGTTAGCTGACCCACTAACTAAAGGTTTAGCTCCAAAATTGTTTCTGGAGCATGTGACTCATTTGGGATTGTTAGAGTCTTTTGTTGTATTTAGTTAGTGGGAGTTCTATAATCATTGCTAGTTTAATATATATATATATATATATATATATATATATATATATATATATATATATATATATATATATATATATATATATATATATATATATATATACATTGTTTATGCTCATATTCTATTTTTGTCCTTTAAATATAACAATGTCAATTTATGCCTGAGTCACGCGCATTTTGGACAAGGCAATGCTTATTTATGTATTGAGACATTTTAGTTAGTCTCATGCTTGAGTCACGCCCATTTTGGATAAGGCAATGCTTATTTATGTATTGAGACATTTTGGTTAGTCTCATGCCCGAGTCACGCGCATTTTGGACAATGCAATGCTTATTTATGCATTGAGACATTTTGATTAGTCTTATGCTTGAGTCATGCGCATTATGGACAAGGCGTGTATCTATAAGAGACATTATGTATTTGGTTTATGTCTAAGTCTGACGGTTGTAAGTATATGTCTGGTGTCATATACCCTGTCGGTATAGTCATTAGGCTATTTGCTACAACTGTATTTTGGTTAAGACTTATCGTTTTAAAGACATTTAGATTTGTCTTTTGGGATTCTTATGGAAACAGGTGTTTATCACTTTCTGGATTATTTCCATATTGTTTTTTGCATCTCATTGGCCTGTGTTACGTGGTTTCAAGTATTGGTTATGATTTGTATATCCTGTCGGTATATCATTCGGTGGCTTGAACTTGAAGGTATATTTTGAACAATGACTTTTAGTTTTAGGATGCTTGATTTATGTTTATGTTGAGATCAAATGTAATGCTGTCCAAGTGGGAGATTGTTGGATTGTTTTTCCTTGATATGGACTAGCATTTACATTTTGCAATTGGGCCCATAATGGGATGGGCCATTTTTTATTAACACGCATATGGAAGCCCTACTCTCATCCCTCTTAATATAAAATTGGCCCATTGAATTCTATATAGATAGATATACGAGGAAATTACATGGAACCCTACCTTTCAAGTTCCATGTTCAAAAATCAGGGTCAAAGTTTTATTGTTCAAAAATCAGGTATTTGATATTTTAAATATTAAATATTATATATATAAATTTCACCCTCAAACCCTAAAAATCAAATATACTCTCATCTCTCTCTTTCTCTCTCTTCCGTCGACTCTCTCCCCCATCTCACCCTCGCACGTGGCCATCGATGAAGACCACAACGGTGGGTGACGACGCTCACTTGCAGCGCCGATTTGTGCGATGGCTGAATTTGCGGTGGCGCTCGTACCGACGTTCGAACATCAACAGACGCAGTGGTGCTCACTGCTCATCGAATTGAAACACTTATTCGACTGCTGCAAGCCACAGAAACACCAGCAGACGCAGTGGTGATCACTGCTGGAAGCGATGGGCGAAGCAATGCCGATCTGTTCGGCTTCTCTCTCAAAGCCAATCTGTGCAGCTTCTCTCTCTTCGCCACTGCTGTGCTCTCAGATAGACGGTAGGAGCGGCGCTGGTGATTAGGTGGTGATGGTGGATTCGGAGATGTTGGGTTTGTGTGTAGTCGCCACTCCTGTAATGACTAGGATCTGAAATGGTGAGTTTGGGTTCGGTTTGTGGTGGGTTCAGGCTATCTGAAATTTTCGTCGATTCGATGATCTGTACCACGGTTCATGTTGTCAGTAGTGGTGATTAGGTGCTGCGGTGGTGAGATGCCGGTGATGGTAGTGACTCTGCTTGGGATGTGGTAGTGGCGGTCGATTGTGACAGTGACAGTGGAGGTTGACTGTAGTGATGGTGACTGTGGTGGTAGTGTTGCGGTGCAAGCGACGGTTGCAGATTGAGGTGGTCGCAAGTGGCGGTGGCGGTAGTATGTGGTGACCAATTATTTGTTTATCTGCGACCAAGTATTAATCTGTGACTAAAAAAATGCGTGACAAACCATCCGGTAATCTGTGACCTAAAAAAAAAATCTGTAACCAACTAATTTGGAAACTGTGACCTAAAAAAAATCTGTGACCAACTAATTTGGAAATATGTGACCGTGTGATCTATAAATTTTGATCTGTGACCAGCTAATTTTGAAATCTGTGACCAAAGAATTAATTGTGACCTACAAAAATTTTGAGTTGTGACCGTAAGTTATAAATCTGTAACCGGAATAGTCATCGGAATAATAGCCGGAATTGGAGCGTCCGCCGGAATGGTCATCGGAACAATCGCCAGAGAAGAGTGGTTGTCGGAATAGTCTCGGAGTGGTATGGGTGGAGTATGTGGGGTAGGTTTATTATATTATATTATATTATATTATATTAAAATTAAATATTTAATAATTTATCATTTAATAAAAAAAATAAAAATAAAATAAAAAAACCTGATTTTTGAATTGGTGTAAAGTAATTTATGAATTTTTCCTTAGATATACACTCTTTTCCTCCTGTCCTTTTTTTTTTTAGAGTTCTCGGTTTTCAAGGGTTCAGGAAGGGGGTTGAGGGTATTTCTCTCCATAGTAGTTTCTTCATTTTTACAGGTTAAAGAAAGGAAATGGAAGCTCAACCACAAGCTATTGGAGGTATGATTTACTTTGGTATTGATGGATGCATGCTATGAAAGTTGAGAAGAGATTATTGGAAACATTTAATTCTATCATGCTAAGCTCTAAGACTCCCTACAAAAATGTTTGTTTTACTGCCATACTTCTCAAGAAATTCCCCTTTTCTTCAATTATTGAAAGGAAATTTGGTATCATTAAATGGGAGATAGCAGTCCTCAGATTCAAGATAATCTGGTAGAAATGCCTAAAGAATATGAAGATGTTATGGAAACACCAGATGTTCATAGAGTGGCAATGAAAATCCAGAGGGCTGATGAGAATTATGAAAAATATGCAGCGAAGCATGAAGAGAAGCCAGGCAAGGGAAGAAGTTCTGTGTTGGTATTTGTATGGACTGTGTTCGTTTTTTGTTCATACGGTTCTGATTCCGATTGTGTTCCTCCTCATCATCAGCCAAACTGTGTCCTTGCCGCTTGCGCCTCAACAAGGTTGGTTAAAGAGCTACAGGGATTTGAAGTGCGGGAAGAATGAAATGCAACTGTAAGTATGTATTAGCATTGAAATTAGATGGGAGGAAAACTTAAGAGGACCTTGAAGAAATAATCTTGTCATTTTACCAAGAAATGCATGGTGGAAGGGAATTGAACAAGACACTTTATAATTAGTACAGAGATTCAATCCATTTCTAACACCTTAATCTTTTACACGAGTTGGTTCAATTATAATTGAACTATCAGGCACCACAAAATGCTAACCATATGTGCTAATTACAGATGAAGGAATATTACAACGGTCTATCAGTGTCAGTAACATGAATTTCTCCTCATTAGAGTGGACTTCAATTTCATGGCTTACAGGACTCATTCTTTCAACACCTTTGCTTGCCATTGTCTCAATTCACCTGGATCCATTACTCATTTAGTTGTGTTGCTGCATTCAACCTTTTTCCATTGACAACAATCAGTTTCAGTCTCAATATCACCCATTAAGGCAGCGATTCTCCGTCTGGGAAGTTTATATTAGCTTTAAGGTTTAAAAGAGCAACCCTCTCTTCCTCCCAACATCCTAAACAATACCATCCATTTAGTAAAGGAAGCACAATCATCACTAACATTACCCATAACTTTATTCCCATCTTTCTTAATTATCAACACGCCAACTCTGGTTTATCTGTATTATTAGCAACGGTGTAGAATCTCTTATATATGGTGCTTGGTGGATTTTCCGCTTTGGGAGCGTCCCTTTTTAAAGAAGAAACTTGTTGTATAGTTGATTGACTCTAATTACTACTATTCATTTTTATGACTTTTACAGTGATATAAAAATATTGTGCCTTCATTATTATCCAGACTCTGAGCGTTTAGAAATGTAAAAATTACACAACATTTCCTATAAATCCTAGATAACAAATAAGATGTGTAGACTACTACTTTTTTTTTGGTAAGAAATTAAGATTCATGATATTTTACAATCAGGTCCTGACTAATTAATGGCGAAACAGACGAATAATATTTTTGTATTCTACCATACATTTTCTATCAATAGTGTCACTAGCTAAGGGTCTGCATGAGGGGCAAACTAATTTTAGATTACTAGAAATTTCAACATACCACCTTGTAAGAACGACATCATCATTAGAACAAAATGTGCATGTTAAATGCAGTCATCAGTTTTATAATCACAAATACGTACACCAGAACAAGGAGACTTTGACTTGGATTATTAAAATGTTAAAGCCATTAAGTTTGTTGGATTATGCTATGAAAATTTTAGATATTCTTAGATT
Organism: Fraxinus americana; assembly: GCA_035079005.1. Classification (NCBI taxonomy): domain Eukaryota; kingdom Viridiplantae; phylum Streptophyta; class Magnoliopsida; order Lamiales; family Oleaceae; genus Fraxinus; species Fraxinus americana. The sequence goes on from CM068720.1 coordinate 29,288,806, forward strand.
AGATAATATATAACAATGTAGCTTGGCTATTTGATTTTTCCTTTAGTATGATTTTGCAAACCCAGACTAGCATACGTCCCTGATACCTATTCTATTTTAGTTTTTACTCTTGAGCCATTTTCCCTTCAAAATATATTAGTTAAATTTTTATTTATAAACCAAATTTCTTAGGCTACCAAATTTGCCTGTTTGCTACTTTTCATTTTATCATCCCTGTGGGTTATGATCCTCAAACATATTCATTTGGTGATTCAACTACCCTCTGCTGCACATTAAATCAGCCAGATTGTTTCTTGGGAATAAGGAACTTGTTTTTAGCATAGAAATTCTCTTGGATATCTCAAGATTTACTGGTAAACTTCTGTGGTTTTGGTGATTGCTTGCTATTATCATTTATTAGTTATGGTTTTGTTTAAATAAAAAGACAATATAGCTTTTGATCTACTTTTGATTTGTGTGCTCACTCTAAGTTTATTAATTATACAATTGTTACTTATTTTTGTGATGTGTAGGCAGTTGCTTATTTTTGGGATAGATAAATTGTTGATCCAAGAAGTAAACTTCGATACAAATCGTTGTCGTATTATATTTAACATTACTCAATACTATTGTTTATGTAAGCTATGAAATACATTATTATATTGGATTGGTATATAATTTTGTTCTTTAATTATTATTGGTTTGTTGATAATTAAATTAATAAATAATTAAAAAAATTTAATCGACATTTACGACGTGCAATAAAAGTATGTCGTAAAAAATATTATCTTTTTTTTATGGCATGCGTGTGCACGTTGTTAAAAAAAAAAAAAAAAACATAAATGGACATTTACGGCTGGTGCATGCAGTAAAAATTAATTAATGGTGTGCTTTGCCTTTTTTTTTTTTTACAGCATCCATTGTATGTCGTTAAAAAATGTGAGAAACTTTGTCAGATTTTCTCATGTACATCGTAAAGAATCTTTTACATAATGCATTGCATTTCTTAAAAGGTAAACTTTGTTGGTCCCAAAGGGTTGATTTCTTTGATAATCACATGATATGCCAATGAACCACCAGAATACAAAATATATTGAAATTATTGTAATTGTTAATTTCTTTCCATATAAACTTCAATCCAAATTTTAGATGCTTGAGAGAAGAAAGTCGACTAAGAGATGACAAAATTTTACGATCAAATGAATTGCCACCCAAATCAAGGACTCCAATTTCAACTTTGACAATCTATCAACAGATGCAACAAAGTTCAAAATATCTATAATATGACTCGGATAAAATAAGAATAATAAAATCGAATAAGCTGGCCAGCTAATTAAGAAGATATGTCATTCTCAATCCATCCTAATAAATGATTCCATCACAAAAAGTGATTTTTGAACTCTTGAAAGGGAGGAAACAAATAGACATTAAAATAGCAATATCCTAATTTCTAATCCCTAACAAAATTAAGATTTAAGTAGGATTACTCATTTAGTTGTGTTGCTGCATTCAACATTTTTCCATTGACAACAATCAGTTGCAGTCTCATTAATCACCCATGAAGGCAGTGATTCTCCATCTGGAAAGTTTATATTGGCTTTAAAGTTTAAAAGAACAGCCCTCTCTTCCTCCCAACTTCCTAAACGATACCACCCATTTAGTAATGGAAACACCATCATCACTAACATTACCCATAACTTTATTCCCATCTTTCTTAGTTATTAAAACTCCAAACCTGGTTTATCTATATTATTAACAACGGTGCAAAATCTCTTATATATGGTGCTTGGTGGATTTTCTAATTTGGGAGCATTCCTTTTTAAAGGAGAAACTTGTTGTACAGTGGATTGATTTGAACTACTACTATTCATTTTTATGACTTCTACAGAGATATAAAAAAATTGTACATACACAATTTCCTCGAAATCCTAGATAACATATAAGATGTGTAGACACTTCTTCTCCTGCTTCTTTTTTGGTAAGAAATTAAGATTCATGATATTTTACAATCAGGTCTTGATTAATTAATGACGAAACAGACAAAGAATGTTTTTTTATATTCTACCATTCATTTTCTATCAATAGTGTCACTAGCCAAGGGTCCGCGTGAGGAGCACACTAATATTAGATTACTAGAAATTTCAACATTTTACCACTTGTTTTTGTAAGAACGACATCATCATTAGATCAAAATCAGTTTTATAATCACAAATATGTACACCAGAACAAGGAGACTTTGACTTGGAATATTAAAATGTTAAAGCCATTAGTTTGACATGAGACTTCGACAAAATCAATCTATTTCAACCTAGTAGTAAAAAAATTGAATTATTGAATTACTTGGGTTGATTTATCTCAATAAGATCAAAATATACATTTAGTAATGCTAACGTTATTAGGAAGGGACAAACGGCAAATGTTTTGATGTAATACGAGAGCAATTAGCATAATTTTTTATTTACTGTTCAAGAAAGCCAACTGAGAGGTGGCAAAATCTTGTGATCAAATGAATTGCCACCCAGATCACGAGCTCCAATCTTAGCCTTGACAATCTATCAATACGTTTAATAAAGTTCAAAATATCTATATTCAGTACATCTGAAGTAACTTTTTACATCATTTTTTTAAGGCGTGCATAACAAACATGTCGTAAAAACACTTCTACGGCATGTCTTAAATGGGTGCCGTAATAATTCAATTACTTAAAGTATTTATGACATACATATTTGGCAAGCCATAAAAGTGGACTATTTACGGTGTACTTCTCAAGAATGCCTTATAAATTAATAAAAAAAATATTTGTGATTTTTAAATTTTAAAAAAATTTATTTACGGTGTGCGTTAATGTGTGCTGTAATTAAAAATAAATAAAAAACAAATGTAAGATTAAAAAGGGGGTTTACAACACGCAATTGTATACATCATAAAAAATACTAGATAAGAAAATGATAGTTTTTACGACACAGTAAAAAATGCACACTTTTTTTTTTTTATCTTGACTTTTCTTTTATTTTTTTCTTCCCCCACATTTTCTTTTCTTTCGCTTTCCTTTTCCATCCTTTTTCCTACTACTCGTTTTCTTTCGTTTTTTCTTCATTCTCAATCCATCCTACTAAATGAATCGTCACAAATAGTGATTTCTGAACTCTTGTAAGGGAAGAAACATAAAGACATTAAAATACCAATATCCTAATTTCTAATCCCTAACAAAATTATGATAAAGTTGGATTACTCATTTAGTTGTGTTGCTGCATTCAACATTTTTCCATTGACAACAATCAGCTGCAGTCTCATTAATCTCCATGAAGGTAGCGATTATCTATCTGAGAAGTTTATATTGGCTTTAAGGTTGAAAAGAGCAACCCTCTCTTCCACCCAACATCCTAAACAATACCATCCATTTAGTAATGGAAGCACCATCATCCCTAAAATTACCCGTAACTTTATTTGCATCTTTCTTAATTATCAACATGTCAACTCTGGTTTATTTATATTATTAGCAATGGTGCAGAATCTCTTATATATGGTGCTTGGTGGATTTTCCGCTTTGGGAGCGTCCCTTTTTAAAAGAGAAGCTTGTTGTACAGTGGATTAACTGGAACTACTACTATTCATTTTTATGACTTACTTTGAGCGTTTAGAAATATATAAATTACATACACAATTTCCTATAAATCCTAGATAACAAATAAGATGTGTAGACGACTTCGTCTGCTTCTTTCTTGGTAAGAAATTAAGATTCATGATATTTTACAATCAGGTCTTGACTAATTAATGACGAAATAGACAGATAATATTTTTGTATTCTACCATACATTTTCTATCAATAGTGTCACTAGCCAAGGGTCCGCGTGAGGAGCAAACTAATGTTAGATTAGTAGAAATTTCAACATTCCACCTTGTAAGAACGACATCACCATTAGAACAAAATATTTATGTTAAATTTAGTCATCAGTTTATCACAAATATGTACACCAGAACAAGGAGACTTTGACTTGGAATATTAAAATGTTAAAAGCCATTAATTTGACATGAGACTTCGACAGAATCAATGATCAGTCTATTGCAAACTAGTAGTAAAAAATTGGAATTATTGAATTACTTGGGTTGATTTATCTCAATACGATTAAAATACACATTTAGTAATGCTAACCTTATTAGGAAGCGACAAACGGCAAATGTATTGATGTAATAGGAGAGCAATTAGCGTAAGTTTTTAGTTACAGTATGTTAAATAGTTTTATCTAAAATGAAATCGAGATGACAATGGCAATTCTTTACCTTCTCTCTTTTACAAACAACTTAAATTAATGATGAAAACTCAAATTGAGGTTCTAACTTTGAAATTGTTGCTTTCATGGACACTGTTTTCTCATTCATAGAATAAGTGAAGGGTTAATTTCTTTGATAATCACCTGATCTAACAGAGAACCACAAGAATACAAAGTGTATTGAACTTATTGTTGCCATTATTTTTCTCTCCATATAAAGTTCAAGAAAGCCGTCTAAGAGATGACAAAATCTTGTTATCAATTGAATTGCCACCCAAATCAGGTGACTCCATTCTCAGCTTTGACAATCTATCAATACCTGTAACAAAGTTCAAAATATCTATATTCACAACAGAAATAACTTTTTACAGCATTTTTTGTGGCATGCATAACAAACATGTCGTACCGTAATAATTCAATTACTTAAAGTAGTTTCAATATACATTTTTGGCAAGCAATAAAAGTTTTTACGGCGTACTTCCTGTATAAATTAATAAAAAAAATATTTTTGATTTTTAAATTAAAAAAAAATTATTTACTGTGTGCTTTAATGTGCTGTATTTTTTTTTTTTAACAAATGTAAGATTAAAAAGGGGTTTTACACGTCATAAAAAATTCTAGATAAGAAAAGAAGAGTTATTACGGCATACATATTGGCACTTTTTTTAATCTTGAATTATTTTTTCCTTCTCACATTTTCTTTTCTTTTTCTTTTTCTTTCCCTTTCCTTTTCCATCATTTTTCCTACTTCACGTTTTCTTTCTTATTTTCCTCACTTCTCTCTTCTCCTTTGAGCCAAACCCTTGCCTCTCCTTTCAGCCCCTCAATTAGAAATCAACCGTCTCATTTACTGCAATGGTGTTCTTAAATACAGACTCCAAATACGGTTACCAACCCACTAAGAGCACTAACTAACCACTAAGCCCATTAAGAGACCCAGTCCACAAGACCCAACTAACAGAGTAAAAATACGAATACATAAATACCCTTAACAATTAAAAGTTGATCATTAACGTTCCAACAGCATCTTCACTTTCCTTCAGCTCCTTTTCTCGCATCCTGGTCTGAACCGTAGCAATGCTTCCGTCTTCAAAAGGGCTTGTCCACTAGCTCTAGAAATCGCCTCGTCAACACATCAAGATCTTCCCAGGTTACATATTCGATGGTTGTTCCTTTCCATCGAACAAGCACCTCGACCCTTGCTTTGTGTCCTTTCTTTTTAAGTCTTCTCTCCAGGATGGCCTCAGGTTCCGGCATCAAAGCTCCCTCTGGTGTTACCTGCGGCAACTGTGAGTGGGCTTGGTAAGGGTTCCTAGTTTCGGTTTGAGGCACGAAACGTGGAAAGTAGGGTGAATCTGTGCTTCCCTTGGCAAATCTAGGCGGTACGCTACCTTTCCTATGTTGGATAAAATAACAGTAAAGTGCAGAAAAACTTATCAAAAGATCGAGTCTCGTGACAGCACGATATCCTAAAGCGAAATTGCCCGTCGATAACTGCTGCGACCTCTGTGGACAATCACATCCAGGATACAACGATCAAATAAACCAATTGTGCAGCAATCACAAAAGGTTTTCAGAACTCTCAAGTGTACTCCAGAAATATGTAAAACTAAGAACAATATTTTTTTCTGTATAGAAATATATAATCTCGTTTTTCTTATTATTTTCTAATACCCAAAAGTCTGTTTATATAGGCAAAAAAAAAGATGTAACTTCTTCCACCATGATCTAGTATTAAGTTGCAAATGTAATGGCCAATGGTAATGGGTATTAATACTGAGCAGTTAAAACTGTCATGTTCTACTGGCTAGTTGACCCATTAAATAATTCCGAAAATGATTAAAAAAATAATAATTATTTTATTAGAATCAATAAAGCCCAAGAGCCCAACGCCCAATCAAAGACTTTTTAATATAGTGCGTGAGGCGTGGCTCGAACACCTGACCTCCCACACAAATTCCACACTTTTCACCAGTTGGGCACTTCATCTTAATTAATTATTTCTTTCAAATATTATATTTATTGTATAAATATATAACATCCTATACGGCGAAGGATGCGATGCGACCCATAATATTTGGGTGATAGCTTGAGATTACGCCGGAGGGCCATTGACATTTGTCGGTTCGGCTATAGGCGTAAGTAAACCCAGTCTTCCTCTTTATATTCTCGGTCTGTTCTCCTTACATCTGCATATTTCTTCATCTTCTCCTGTGCTTTTTGGAGGTTCTCTTTCACTAGTTTTGCAATGAAATCCCTAGTCTTTAGCTCGTCTTCCACTGCTTGTACTCGTGTTGCCCCCCATTTCATAGGGTAGAAGTTTAGGGGAGGAACCCCATAGACAGTTTCGAAGAGACTTACCTGAGTAGAACACTGAGTTGAAGTGTTGTATGTGAACTCGGCTAGGGTCTTTGGGCCTATCACTCGTAAAACACCTCAGATAGCACTCTAGGCTCTTGTTCACCACCTTGGTTTGGCCGTCCGTTTGTGGATGGTATGCCGAACTTAACAACAGCTCTGTTCCACATAGTCTGAATAGCTCTCCCCAAAATCGACTAGTGAACACGGGGTCCCGGTCACTGACTATAGTCTGTGGAAGTCCATGTAGCTTAAAGATGTTTTCCATGAATACCCTGGCAACCTTCAATGCTGTATAAGGGTGGTGGAGGGGTAGGAAATGAGCATATTTGCTCAACCTATAGACTACTACCATTACTACAGTGTGCCCTTCAGAAGGTGGTAATCCCTCCACGAAATCCATACTAATATCAACCCAATTCCTCTCGGGTATTGGGAGAGGCTGCGACAATCCAACAGGGTGAATAGTTTCTACCTTGTTTCTTTGACAAATGTCACATTCCCTGATGAAGTTTCTAACGTCTCTGCGCATTCCAGGCTAGATACTCTTGAGTAAGTCTTAAATACTCCAGTGTGGGCCCCTAATGGACTACTATGATACTGTTGCAAGATCTGAAGATGGAATGGTACCAAAGTTCCAAGATGGATCCCCCCTTTATAAAAGAGGAGGCCATTCCTGAGCTGGTACTGGGAAGAGTCCAAGGCCCCCTGATGGTAGTTGCATAAAAGCTCCTGCAACTGGGGGTCTTGGGTGTAAGTTTTCTTCAACTCTTCTAGCCATACACAATTTCCTATAAATCCTAGATAGCAAATAAGTTGTGTAGACAACTTCTTCTGGTTCTTTTTTGGTAAGAAATTAAGATTCACGATATTTTACAATCAGGTCCTGACTAGTTAATGGCGAAACAAAGAAAGAATATTTTTGTATTCTACCATACATTTTCTATCAATAGTGTCACTAGCTAAGGTTCTGCGTGGGGAGATTGTTTCTTGGGAATAAGGAACTTGTTTTTAGCATAGAAATTCTCTTGGATATCTCATGATTTACTGGTAAACTTTTGTGGTTTTGGTGATTGCTTGCTATTATCATTTATTAGTTATGTTTTGGTTTAGATAAAAAGACAATATAGCTCTTGATCTACTTTTGATTTGTGTGCTCACTCTAAGTTTATTAATTATACAATTGTTACTTATTTTTGTGATGTGCAGGCAGTTGCTTATTTTTGGGATAGATAAATTGTTGATCCAAGAAGTAAACTTCGATACGAATCGTTGTAATATTATATTTAACATTACTTGATACTTTTGTTTATCTAAACTATGAAATACATTATTATATTGGATTGGTATATAATTTTGTTCTTTAATTATTATTGGTTTGTTGATAATTAAATTAATAAATAATTTTTAAAAAATTAAATGGACACGTGCAATAAAAGTATGTCGTAAAAAATATTATCTTTTTTTACGGCATGCGTGTGCACGTTGTTTAAAAAAAAAACATAAATGGACATTTACGGCATGCAAAAAAAGTACGTTGTGAAAAATATCATCTTTTTTACAGGTAAAAAAATAAAGTTATTTATGGTATGCTGGTGCATGCAGTAAAAATTAATTAATGGTGTGCTTTCCCTTTTTTTACAGCATCCATTGTATGTCGTAAAAAAATATGAGAGACTTTATCAGATTTTCACATGTACATCGTAACGAATCTTTTACCTTAAAAAGTAAACTTTGTTGATCCCAAAGGATGGATTTCTTTGATAATCACATGATATGCCAATGACCACAAGAATACAAAATATATTGAAATTATTGTTACTGTCAATTTCTTCCCATATAAACTTCAATCCAAATTTTAGATGCTTGAGAGAAGAAAGTCGACTAAGAGATAACAAAATTTTACGATCAAATGAATTGCCACCCAGATCAAGGACTCCAATTTCAACTTTGACAATCTATCAATATATGCAACAAAGTTCAAAATATCTATAATATGACTCAGATAAAATAAGAATAATAAAATTGAATGGGTAATTAAGAAGATATGTCATCATATCTTCATTCTCAATCCATCCTACTAAATGATTCCCTCACAAAAAGTGATTTCTGAACTCTTGAAAAGGAAGAAACAGAAGGGCATTAGAATACCAATATCCTAATTTCTAATCCCTAACAAAATTAAGATTAAGTTGGATTACTCATTTAGTTGTAGTGCTGCATTCAACATTTTTTACAGTCTCATTAATCACCCATGAAGGTAGCGATTCTCCATCAGGAAAGTTTATACTGGGTTTAAGGTTTAAAAGAACAACCCTCTCTTCCTTCCAACTTCCTAAACAATACCATCCATTTAGTAATGGAAGCACCATCATCACTAACATTACCCATAACTTTATTCCCATCTTTCTTAATTATCAACACGTCAACTTTGGTTTATCTGTGTTATTAGCAGCGGTGCAAAATCTCTTATATACGGTGCTTGGTGGATTTTCCAATTTGGGAGTGTTCTTTTTCAAAGGAGAAACTTATTGTACAGTAGATTGATTGGAACTACTACTATTCATTTTTATGACTTTTACAATGATATAAAAATATTGTCCCTTCATTATTGTCCAAACTCTGAACGTTTGGAAATGTATATGTTACATACACAATTTCCTATAAATCCTAGATAACAAACAAGATGTGTAGATGACTTCTTCTTCTTTTTTGGCAAGAATTTAAGATTCATAATATTTTACAATCAGGTCTTGACTAAATAATGGCGAAACAAACAAAGAATATTTTTGTATTCTACCATACATTTTCTATCAATAGTGTCACTAGCAAAGGGTCCGCGTGAGGAGCAAACTAATGTTAGATTACTAGAAATTTCAACATTTTACCACATTTTTGTAAGAACGACATCATCATTAGATCAAAATCAGTTTTATAATCACAAATATGCACACCAGAACAAGGAGACTTTGACTTGGAATAGTAAAATGTTAAAGCCATTAGTTTGACATGAGATTTCGACAAAATCAATCTATTTCAACGTAGTAGTAAAAAAATTGAATTATTGAATTACATGGGTTGATTTATCTTTATACGATTAAAATATACATTTAATAATGCTAACGTTATTAGGAAGGGACAAATGGCAAATGTTTTGATGTAATAGGAGAGCAATTAGCATAATTTTTAATTTACCGTTCAAGAAAGCCAACTAAGAGGTGGCAAAATCTTGTGATCAACTGAATTGCCACCCAGATCACGAGCTCCAATCTCAGCCTTTACAATCTATCAATACCTTCAATAAAGTTCAAAATATCTATATTCACTACATCAGAATTAGCTTATTTTATCATTTTTTTAAGGCGAGCATAACAAACATGTCCTAAAAACTAAAACAGACTTTTTACAACATGTCTTAAATGTGCCGCCGTAATAATTCAATTACTTAAAGTATTTACAGCATACATATTTGGCAAGCCATAAAAGTTGACTATTTGCGGCGTACTTCTCAAGCATGCCGTATAAATTAATAAAAAATTATTTGTGATTTTTAAAATAAAAAAAATTTATTTACGGCGTACTTCTCAAGCGTGCGTTAATGTGTGCTGTAATTTAAAAAACAAAAACAAATGTAAGATTAAAAAGGGGTTTTACGGCACGTATTTGTACACGTCATAAAAAATACTAGATAAGAAAATGATAGTTTTTATGGCATACATATCGGCACACAGTAAATAATGCACACTTTTTTTTTAATCTTGACTTTTCTTTTATGTTTCTCTTCTCTTTCCCTTTCCTTTATCCTACTACTCGTTCTCTTTCGTTTTTTCTTCGTTTTCAATCCATCTTACTAAATGATTCCCTCACAAATAGAGATTTCTAAACTCTTGAAAGGGAAGAAACAGAAAGGCATTAAAATACCAATATTCTAATTTCTAATCCCTAACAAAATTAAGATAAAGTTGGATTACTCATTTAGTTGTGTTGCTGCATTCAACATTTTTCCATTGACAATAATCAATTGCGGTCTCAGTAATCACCCATGAAGGTAGGGATTCTCTATCTGGGAAGTTTATATTGACTTTAAGGTTGAAAAGAGCAACCCTCTCTTCCACCCAACATCCTAAACAATACCATCCATTTAGTAATGGAAGCACCATCATCCCTAACATTACCCCTAACTTTATTCCCATCTTTCTTAATTATTAACACGCCAACTCTGGTTTATCTGTATTATTAGCAACAGTGCAGAATCTCTTCTATACGGTGCTTGATGGATTTTTCGCTATGGGAGCGTCCCCTTTTAAAGGAGAAACTTGTTATACAGTGGATTGATTCTAACTACTATCATTCATTTTTATGACTGTTACTGTGATATAAAAATATTGTCCCTTCATTATTGTCCAAACTCTAGCGTTTAGAAATGTAAAAATTACATACACAATTTCCTATAAATCCTAGATAACAAATAAGATGTGGAGACGACTTCTTCTTCTTTTTTGGTAAGAAATTAAGATTCATGATATTTTACAATCAGGTCTTGACTAATTAATTGCGAAACAAACAAAGAATATTTTTGTATTCTGCCATACATTTTCTATCAATAGTGTCACTAGCTAAGGGTCTGCATGGGGAGCAAATTAATGTTAGATTACTAGAAATTTCAACATTCCACCACATATTTTTGTAAGAACGACATCATCATTAGAACAAAATATGCATGTTAAATGTAGTCATCAGTTTTATAATCACAAATATGTACACATGAACAAGGAGACTTTGACTTGGAATATTAAAATGTTAAAGCCATTAGTTTGACATGAGACTTCGATAGAATCAACGATCACACTATTTCAACCTAGTGGTAAAAAATTTGAATTACTGAATTACTTGTGTTGATTTATCTCAATACGATTAAAATATACATTTAGGGTCCGTTTGATTGTAAGGGTGGAAAATGGATGGAAAAAAATGAATTTCAGGGAAAGTAATTGTCCAAGAATTATTTTGCAGGGAATTGTTAATTTAATGTGTTTGATTGGTATAATTTTCCACCATGAAAATTTTTAAATTTTGTGTTTGTTTGACTTTGTTTTACATGGAAATTATCCATTAAAGTGATAATTTTTTTCACAATTGGTTATAAAATTTGTTTCCATTGCCAAAAAGTTAAAAAAAAAAAAAATCATTTTTTAATCAAAGTTTAGTGTTCGTTTGAATTTGTTTTACATGAAAATTGTCCATTAAAGTAATTTTTTTTTTACAACTAGTTATGAAATTTGTTTTCATTGCAAAATTAATAATAATAATAATAATAATAATAATAATAATAATAATAATAATAATAAACATGAAAACCATATTCCCACCTAAATGGTGGTAAAAATAATTCAAGGAAAAACTAGAAATTGTCACCATGTGAGAGAAAGTGGCAATTCCAATTGACAAGACAAAACATGCTATCAAACACTAAAAAACATGGAAAATGGGAAAATCAATCCTATCAAACACACCATTAGTAATGCTAACCTTATTAGGAAGGGACAAACGGCAAATGTTTTGATGTTATAGGAGAGCAATTAGCATAACTTTGAAGTTACAGTGTGGTAAATAGATTTATCTAAAATGAAATCGAGATGAAAATGGTAATTCTTTACCTTTTCTCTTTTACAAACAACTTAAATTAATGATTAAATCTCAAATTGAGGTTCTAACTTTTAAATTGTCGTTTTCATCGACACTTTTTTTTCATTCTTAGAATCAGTGAAAGTTGGAACTCGTTTTATATTTACTTGTCTTCACCCTACATATTGTTAGTTACCTGCATATGTTTTTTTTCTCAAAAATGTTATCTTGTTACCGTATTTTAAAAATATTTCCTCTGCTTTTCTCGTAATACATATCAGTTTAATAAGGTTACATTAGTTGTTTAATTCATATAGGAAACTAATGATTTTCGAGAAATTACTTATCTTATACCGCAACAAAAAAGATTTTAATAAATTAATCCCAAAAGGTTGATTTCTTTGATAATCACATGATCTAACAGAGAACTACCAGAATACAAAGTATATTCAACTTACTATTTCCGTTTTTTTCTACACATATAAAGTTCAAGAAAGCCGATTAAGCGATGACAGAATCTTGTGATCAAATGAATTGCCACCCTGATCAAGGGGCTCAAATCTCAGCTTTGACACTCTATCAATACTTGAAAAGAAGTTCAAAATATTTATATTCACTACAACAGAAGTGGCGTTTTAGAGCATTCTTTTACAGTGTGCATATCAAACATGTCGAAAAAACAAACTTTTTACGACCTATCTTAAATGTGTGCCATAATAATTCAATTTTTTAAAATATTTACGACATACATTTTTGGCAAGCTGTAAAAATTGACTATTTATGGCTTACTTCTCAAGCATGCCGTATAGATTAATAAAAAAAGTATTTTTGATTTTTAAATTAAAAAAAATTATATACGGTGTGCGTTAATGTGTCCTGTAATTTTTTTTATTTTTATTTTTAACACAAATGTAAGATTAAAAAGGAGTTTTACCACATTTGTAGTCGTCATAAAAAATACTAGATGAGAAAACGAAAGTTTTTACGGCATACATATTGGCACAGTAAAAAATTGCACACTTTTTTTATCTTGAATTTTCTTTTATTTTTTTCTTCTCCCACAATTAAGCAGAGAAGTCATCATACCTTCATTCTCAATCCATTTTGCTAAATGATTCCCCCACAAAAGAGATATCTGAACTCTTGAAAGGGAAAAAACAGAATGGCATTAAAATGCCAATCTCCTAATTTCTAATCCCTATTGAAATTAAGATTAAGTTGGATTACTCATTTAGTTGTGTTGCTGCATTCAACCCTTTTCCAATTGACAACAATAAGTTGCAGTCTCATTAATCACCCATGAAGGTAGCGATTTTCCATCTGGGAAGTTTATATTGGCTTTAAGGTTTAAAAGAGCAACCCCCTCTTCCTCCCGACTTCCTAAACAATACCATCCATTTCGTAATGGAAGCACCATCATCACTAACATTACCCATAACTTTATTCTCATCCTTCTTAATTATCAACACGCTTGCTCTGGTTTATCTGTATTATTAGCAACGGTGCAGAATCTCTTATATATAGTGCTAAGTGGATCTTTTGCTTTGGGAGCGTCCATTTTTAAAGGAGAAACTTGTTGTACAGTGAATTGACTGGAATTATTACTATTCATTTTTATGACTTTTGCAGTGATATAAAAATATTTGACCCTTTGTTATTGTCCAAACTCTGAGCGTTTAGAAATGTATAAATTACACACAATTTCCTATACACAACAAATAAGATGTGTAGACAACGACTTCTTCTGCTTCTTTTCTGGTAAGAAATTAAGATTTGTGATATTTTACAATCAGGTCTTGATTAATTAATGACGAAACAGAAAAAAATATTTTTTATATTCTGCCATACATTTTCTATCAATAGTGTCACTAGCTAAGGGACCGCATCGCAATCAGTTTTATAATCACAAATATTTACACCAGAGCAAGGAGACTTTGTCTTGGAATAGTAAAATGTTAAATCCATTAGTTGGACAGGAGACTTTGACAGAATCAACGATCAGATTGAAGTGCTACTATATTAAAACGATTGGACTGTTGTTTTTCAAATGTATGGATAACTCGTAGAACGAGAATAACTTCTCAAAGTGAAGTTGGTAAAATCCTATATTTCGTTAACAATGTCATATGAAAAGTTGAATGAATTGGTCACAGTGTATATTAAAAAGGCAGTTCTAAAATAAATTGATTGTAATAATATAATTATTGATTTTCTAAAATAAATAGAAGAGTAATTAATTTAGACAATTGAACGTCTTAGATTATTATTTTTTATATTTTAAAAAAAAATTATTTATAAAATTTTTATTTATTACTATTATATATATTTTTATAGAGTCCCATATTTGAACATTTTAGATTATTATTTTTATATTTTTGAAAAATTTTATTTTTCTTAAAAAGAGTTAGTAAAGGTCATTTAATTAAGTGATAATAAAATTAAACTCGATTTATTTTCCTAAGGTCGTAGACATTTCAATGCAAACGGTACAAGCTATAAACTAATCAACATACATAAGGAGAGGGTACAAAAGTATTTTGAAGTGTTTGATTGCTATTTTTTTCCCATTGAAAATATTTTCCAACTTTTGAAAATGTCTAGTTTTTCTTGTTTTTAAGGAAAACATTTTCTTTGGGGAAGTAGGTTTTTCATGCCAGTCAGATATACTATAAATTTTTATGACTTTTATAACTTTTCAATAAAATATTTTATCAAAATTTTCTAAAAATGATAAGTACTCCATTCGTTCCATTTATATAGATTGGTTTTTTTTTTTTTTGTCTCAATTATATAGTCTTGTTTCTTTATTGAGAATGTTTTGCTTTACTCGTTTACTAATATACTTTATTTAATTTGCCTAGTTATAACTAATTTTTCTCACTTAATCTTGAAATTTTACATAGATTAAATTGTTTCAAAAGTCCAAATTATGGATCTAATCAAAATAATTTATGAATGTGAGAATTGAAAATTAAATCATTCATTTCTCGATGGTTTCAAACAATAATTTATCACTAGTTATTGATAATTAAATAAGGGTAAATTAGGAAAGTTTTTGGTAAAAAATATTTTTTCAAATAATATTTCATAATCCGCGTAAAAAATAAAATCAGTTTGTATAAATGGGACGGATGAAATATCAAATAGTAAAATAGGCTTTAGACTCTTCAACCAAAAGCCTTTTAACTAAAAGTTTTTGACTATGGATGTCAAAAAGGCTCATCGGTTCGGGTGGCCCGTGGCTCAACCTAGGAAAGTTCGAGCCGAGCCGGCTAGTGCTCAGGTCGGCAACGAACTCAGCTTTATTTAAAAAAAAAAATTAGAAATAGATTTTAAATTCACGTCTATATAAATCGCACAAATTTTAAATTCTTTAAAAAAAATTAGATTTATCAAGAAAAAAAAAAGAGCTGACTCGGCCCGCTAAGAAGTCGAGCTTTCTTTTCTTGGCCGAACTTTTGCTTGACCCGAGCTAAAAAAATTTCGAACCATTTTTGCTGGAGCCTAACTCGAGCCTCAAGTTTCGGGTCGTGGCTCTCGGCTTGTTCACCCGTATTATTGACTGTGTTTTTTAACTTTTTTTTTTAACCAAATCTCCCATTTTTATACCCATTCTACGACTCTACGGTTGAAAAGCGCAAATATGATTGAAAATTGAATAATAATTGCACACGTTTTCAGAAACGTACAAGAATATATATACTTGTTCTCTCCTTGTCGTCTCTTGGGAATTCTTGTTGTCTAGCTGTAGATTCATAATTCTTCAAGATCCAGGAAAGCAAGAAAACCCCAAGTCTCTTTTCATCTGATTTCCTTTCGAAAGGTGCACTCCCTTTTTCGATTGATTTCTTGGATGCTTTTGAAGCCTAACAATAGACTTAAAAAATTTATTTTTCAGATTACACAGATGAACAAGTGCTTATATAAAATCAACCCGTATAGTTATTTATGCTTAGATAACATATCATCGAGGATTGAACAGATGTTACTTTGAAGAAATGGTATTTTGAATTTACCCAGTTAGTAAATCTGAATCACCGCAACTATGGTTTTAGGTGGACATGGATTTATGAAAATAATTTTTTTTCTTAATGATGTTGTTTTGTTAGAATTTTGTCGAGCGGTTGTAATTTGATAATACTCTGTTGTAAAACTGGAATATTCCTGGTCAAGTATATGGTATTCTATTCTTTTTGACCTTTTTGTTTCTGATTCTTGGCTGTCATTTACTTTGATTCAAACTTGATATGTCGTCGACTTAGCTGTCATTTTTTTCTTTTTTTTTCTTTTTTTTTTTTTTCATTTTTCATTAATATATAAATATTCATTTTTCATATTGGTTGTCGGTTTGATGTCAATCTAGTTATTCTTATTAATTTTAGATTTTCTAAAATCAAGAAATAATGATCCACTGAATCTTCATTTTCAGGCTTCTGAGGTATATCGAATATTTTGTGCATTATTAAAGTTTTGAATTTATCAGCCATAAATCCTAAAATATTTGGGTGTGAAAGGTTCAGATTGATATATGGCTTTAGCACTGAACCATCTTTCATGGTGGTTGTGGAGTGGGAAGCAACAGGAACCTAAAATCTCAGACGGATCTTCATTGAATTCCTCCCCTGATTCGGGTTTGTGGGAAATGGACAAAGTGAATTCCTCATCGGGACGGGCTAAGAAAAAACGGCACAGTCGAGAGGAGCGAAAAATTGACAGGGAATATGATATTGTTCTGGTGCCATCAGATGGAGGATGTCTTTCAGGGTCTGATTCTGATGGTTCAGATTGGTCGGTTGGATGGTTGGAGTCCCATGGCCCTGGCTTCACCACTGATGATAATGTTGATGATAGTTTTGCAGTTTTGGTTCGTTGCTATGGTCATGGTCAAAAGGATCTGGTAGATAACTCCAAGGATGTGTTTATAGACACAATTGGGAAAATCTCAGATATAAATGCTTCCGGTAAGAATCAATCTCTGAAAATCTTATTCCCGTTGCTGTAACCTTAATATTAATGTATGTTTTAATTCTTTTTTGCTCCTTTGGTTTCATCAAAATGGATGCACTTGTTGGATTTGATTTTGAGTTTTTATTCATTGGCATTAGATTGGTAAGATACTAAATATGATCATATTATCGGTATTCAACTCTCATTGGTAAGGAACTATATGTTGAAATTAAATAATTTGTTTTTAGAAATGGCTACCAATAAATTAGGAAAGCCAACAAGGAAGAAGCAGGGAAAAAAGTCTAGTGTGCAATATTTGTATGTGCATGACTTGGATATTTGAATTGCCTTTTGTTGAGTGATTCATATTTTGCTTCTTGTCTGATATGAAAATGTTAAACAAAAAAATTAGATGTATAAAACAAAGGAGACGCCTATGTCCAAAAATCTCGATATAAGACTTTACGAAGGATAAACCGATTAAAGTGGTAAAGAGTTGAAGAAGGTAGAAATTCTCAATAATGAACCTTGAATTAGGAGGGGGGGAAAAGGAGAGCAATAGGCTCCTTGAGTTTACCAAATTTGTGCTACTAGAGTGCAAGAATGAACAGGTGGACGGGACAATCTTGTAGCGGAGGAAGAGACCCCAATTAGGGTGACAAAAAGAGAGGGGAAAAGTGAAGGACTATTTGGAATAATAAACCAAAGGGCAGCAATCTAACCTGGAAACAAGTTCTTCAGGTTGGAGTAGCGAAGAGTTATAGTGGAACTCTTGAATTCTCTGTTTTACCCTTCCATACACCACCCAATAGGACTGAGCCAAAGCCCGAAAGATTTCTAAAATGACGTGGGCAGTCCTCATTTGATAGGAAACTACCATCCACCTAAACTAAAGAAAGAAAACAACCACCTGAAACTAATTAAAAAACATAAAGATCATAATCCAGGGCTAGTAACTTCCGCCCACAGTGCTGTTACGACGAAAGATTTTGATTTCTTAATGAAATCGGATTGATGGACAGATAATGGCGTTGAGCGGGGTAGGATAAAGTGAAAAAGAAAAGTATTTGAACCAGGGCAGGCTGAGAGGGCCCTATGTAGTCTAAGTGCTTGCTCGGCTAACCTAAGTACTTATAAGCATTGGGTCTCTGGGTTAAAAAGTAGAAAAAAGTTGTGGTAATTATTGAATGTGTGGTTAAAAATGATGTTTGATCGCCTTATAAGCTTGAAAAATCGTTGCGAAACTACATAAATTTTGCTGCTAGGTACTCTTTCAACAGTTAAAACTTAAAAGAGATGATATGTTGGTAAGTGTTACAAACTTGGTAATCTTTCTGTCTGGATTGCTATTTCTTCTTCGAGTTCCAGTTTAGTTTCAACCTCTTTCCTTTCCTTTATTTGCTGCTTTACATATGAGGTTAAGAACAGGAACAGCATAAAAAGTCAGGAGAGGGAAACAATAATAGAGGTTTTCTAATTAACTTGTGTATACAGTCTTTCATAACCTCTTGGCGTAATTGAATAATTCTTTACCTGTAAAGGAAAAATCATTATTCAGCTGGATGCTTTAAATCACGCAAGTTCACTACAGCAAGAATTCCAGGCATGTCGCTGATACTACTACTTTCATGGGAACAAGAACATTGTTTGAAGCTTTCTGTCTTAAACATACATCTCGAGTGTTAGTTTTCATGTCTGTGACTGATAAGCAAAACAGATGCAACATGATATCCCTTCTTTCTCACACAACACAAACGCATGCATCATGTAGGTTGACCTTAAATTGGAATTGCTCAAATTTACAATTTTCTTCATCTGGAGCATAAATTCTTTTGTTATAATATTCAAGAATTGAAGAGACACTGTAGTAAGTTTTTAAATAAACAGAAAAGCCATTTGAAGAGCAAAATGTTATCGAAGGAACTTGGGGACCAGTTATAAATGGCAGGATTCACCAGATTCTCGGGGTCCCACAAGCTGTCACTAAAAATATTGTTCCCTGAATATCGATACGGAGGGAGTGTTCTTCGTCTGGTGTGACAGAATATTGACAAAATTTCTTACTGTTTCTCCTTCCATTACACTGCAATTTGTAGATATAGTTGTAGGCATTCAAATGAATCAGATTTTATTTCTTTGTGATAGTGGATAGAATGTGTATATGATTCAGTAGTAGGTTCCTGGTTATGACTATTACAGTTTGTCAACCATTCTTTTATGGTTAAATGCTAAGCTCCGCTGCAGTTTTATGCTAAATATGCCCATGGTTTGGATATCTGCCAATAACCCTTTTAAAGATAAAGACTGTATTGTCCCCGTTGGTTCAGGGCCTATGTCTTAAAATATAATCTGGTTTCTTTTCTTCTTTCTCACCCAATAATCACCTGACATGACATATAATCCAACGGCGAGAATTGTCAGAAACCATTTGGAAGTTTGTGAGTAGCGAGCCAATGACCATTCCAAGGCTCAAGCTTTGATTTGGCTTGATTTGGAGGATAAGTAGAAGTAGTTATTAGTTTATGTTTTGATTCAGTTTAAGTAGTTTTTAGGTCAGTTTTTGTGGTTTTATTAATTTATCGTGTCAATGGTATTTTGGAGATTGCACAAATGCTGATTATACCTGCATTTTGATTTACGTCCAATTGTGTTCTTGAATCAAATTCACAAGTCCAGTAGGACTAGTCTTGAGTTTATAATTCATTGTTGAAGTTGGAGGTTTCTTGGAGCATATAAGATTTTGAGAAAATGGAGTTTTGAATAGTGATTTTTCGGAGAATGTGTTGTTAAAAAGAAGGGAAAAGTTTTGAATTTACGTGCAAAATATTTTATTGTATAAATGTGTGGTTGAAAATGAGTGTAAATTAAAGAGTTTTGAAATAATGATTGTCAAACAGGGGCTAAATAAGCGCATATTCTTCATAATTTAATAGAGATCATTTTAAATATGAATTATCAAGTGTTGGAAATTCTAGACTGACTTTAGCATCTTCTACGTTATGCTATTGCTTATAAATGGAAGTCTTCTTCCTACCTGTTTGTAATTGTAAACTACACATATACCCTTTTCTACTCGGTCGAGTTTCGGATACCTTTTTCTAATTGTTTGGTAGCTTACATCTATTTAAATGAATGTAGCACAATCTAAAATATTCTTGATCCAGGTTTTCCTTTGTATTTATATGATATATTTCATGATTTTTCAATCTCGTTTTCAGAGAACAAGAAGTATATGGAGCAGTGGGTTTCTTCTCTTCAGAAGAGTTGATGTTCGACAACACCCTCGTATGGGCTTTGGTCTTCTGGTCCTGCTACATTCTAACTTCGCTTCATCACGTTGTTTATAGTTATTCCGTATCTCTTAAACAAATGGTAAAAAAAGAAAAAGAAAAGAAAAAAGAAGAATATCAAAAAAATCAAATAATATATAGCAATATTATGATATTGTATAGCAGGGAATTTGTTAATAGGAAATAACTTCCCTAACATGGCTGGGATGGACTTACCTCAGTTTCTTTTCACAACGATAGGAGCTGAGAGCTGATGTGTTGTATATTGCTCGGAAAAGCTGAAGAAATTTGAAAATGAAAGAAAGGAAAAAGGAAAAAAGAAAAAGAGAAGAAGAATACAGTAGTGAACTGATGGTGCATTCTCTATTATTCTTGGTGTAAATATGTCTGCACATATGCAAAAAGTGCTTCTTGTCTTTGTAAATATATTATTTCATTTGGATGCTATATATTTGAACTTTGTCCTCTGTATATAATTTTTGTTTTCTTTCTTTATAGAGGCTTGCTTTTACTTATTTATTTTTGTTTGTTTGTTTATTTGAACATAAATTTGTGTTTTCGAACAGAGTTTTATTTAATCATATCCATGTGTAAAATGTTTTCAAGAAAGTTTCCGTTCTTTGGAGCTTTTATACTTTGATTAAAAGTTGGATAGTTGAGTTTCGAACTTGTTTTTAGCATTTTTCTCTTAAACTTTCAATTGGAGACGGAGAAGAAATTATTTCTTTTAGCTAGTATCCTTTCAAAATAGGCATTAAATTAATCGGGAGGACAATTTTTTCAACCATTTCACAAAAAAGAATAATAATTATAAAAAAAAATGAAAAGATAGAAAATTAAAAAATATAAAACAGATGGGGGCTGTCCAACAAAAAGAAAAATGGTTAGGAGTTAATTTAACCAACTGGCCACTGAATTTTGCAATGGTTACTACTTGCTCATTAATCTTTAAAAAGTTACTCGTTCCCCATTGAATTTTGCTATATATTACTTCTTACTTACTAAAATTTAAAAATTTACTTGTTGCTTACCTAAATACGAACAAAATTACTCATTGCTCACTAAACTTTGCTATAATTAACAATTATGGAAATGATACGAGTGATTAATAAGTAATTTTATTCAAATTTAGTTGAGTTACGAGTGGTTTTTTAAATTTCAATGAGCAAGTAGCAACATATAACAAAATTCAATGAGTAAAGAGTAACTTTTTAAATTTCAATGAGCAAGTGATAACATATAACAAAATTCAGTGATGATTGATTAAATTAACCCGTTAAACAGTGGTAGTTTCTTCTACTATAATATGCCTCTTGGGCAGTTTCCCTACATGGAACAATTTTTGTCTTCAAATGAGACCTCGTACCACAATACTGAAATATATTTCGATTTCGTCTCCTTCCTGTAGAATCCCATCAATCTTTCAATTTGGCAAGAACTTTTTGACGAACTCCAAGAAATGGAATTCAAATCCCAACCCAAATCTTATAATTACACACCCTACTCTCCTCCTCATAGAGTCCTGCGACTCCATGTACCAAGCAAAGCAAATCCAAGCCCACATTACCCGCACTGGCCTCATTTTCCATCTCTTTCCAATCAGCAGGCTACTATCTTTTTATGCCATGGATGAAAATGGGAGCATGAGCTATGCAAATGTGCTATTTGATCAGATTCTTGAACCGAATGTGTATATTTGGAATACCATGATAAGGGGCTGTGTTAAAAACCAGTTTTTTGAAATGGGTATTGAGTATTTTGTTAGAATGGTTAAGGAAATGGTGGAAATGGATAAAAGAAGCTACGTTTTTGGGCTGAAAGCTTGTGAGGGCTTGGAAGATATTAGAGTGGGAGAATCATTGTATTGTAGGATTTGGAAAGTGGGATGTGTAGGGGAGGTTATTGTGAGAAATGGGCTCGTGCATTTCTATAGCGAGAGTCATAAATTAGGCGAAGCAAAGAGAATTTTTGATGAGACTGAAGTAAGAGATGTTGTTTCTTGGACTAGTATGATTGATGGATATGTGAAAAATGATATGGTTGACGAGGCTTTGAAGATGTTTGATAAAATGTGTGAAAGTGGTGTTGAACCCAATGAGGTTACAATGGTGGCAGTCTTCAGCGCATGCGCCTTAAAGGGGGATTTGAGTTTGGGGGAGAGAATACACGAGTTTGCAGAGAGGAAAGGGGTGAGATTTAGTTTGAATTTGATGAATTCTATGTTGGATATGTATGTGAAATGTGGGTGCTTGGCCAAAGCTGGAGAGATTTTCGATAAAATGGAAGTGAAAGATGTGTTTTCGTGGACTAGTATGATAAATGGGTATGCGAAGATTGGGGAAGTTGATTTGGCTAGGAAGTTATTCAATGAAATGCCTAGGAAGAATGTGGTTTCTTGGAATGCAATGATTGCAGGTTATTCCCAGAATAGTAGACCTAATGAAGCTTTGGAACTTTTTCTTCAAATGGAGAACAACGGTTTGTTTCCTATGGAGAGTACTTTGGTGTGTGCCCTCTCTGCGTGTTCTCAATCTGGTCATATGAATTTAGGTCTAAGGATTCATGATTACTATATTAAGCAACAATGGGTTAAGCTTAGTGTAATACTAGGGAATGCATTTGTTGATATGTATGCAAAATGTGGGAATATTGATGCCGCTAGAGAGATATTTGATGAAATGCCGAAGAAAGATTTAGTGTCCTATAACTCAATTATAGTAGCTTATGCTTCTCATGGTCATGCACATGAGGCTCTTCATCTTTTTGAACAGGTGATAAATGTGGGATTTAAGCCGGATGAGATCACATTGGTCGGTGTCCTGTCGGCTTGTGCCCATGGTGGATTAGTCGAGAAGGGTTGGGAGTATTTTAGAGACATGAGCGGATTTGGATTAAAGCCCGGAGTGGAACATTATGCTTGCATGACTGATTTACTCGGTAGGGTTGGGCTCTTAGAAGAAGCTTACGAATTGATAAAAAAAATGCCCATGGAACCAGATAAAGCTGTTTGGGGTGGCCTTCTGAGTGGGTGTAGGATGCATGGAAATGTTGAGTTGGGGAAGATAGCAGCAGAAAATCTTATAATTTTAGATCCCAACGATAGTGGCATTTACGCACTCCTAGCCAGTCTATGTGCGAAAAAGAGGAAATGGGATGATGTTAGTATGGTCAGAAGTATGATGAGAGAGAAAGGGGTGAAGAAGAATCCAGGTTCTAGCTTGATAGAGGTGGAGGGTAAGTTTCACGAGTTTTTGGTAGCCGATGAATCACACCTCGAGACAGAAGATATATATAAAGTTCTACAGGTTGTATTTTCATCATCAAAAGCTGAAGATTTTGCATTAGATGCTTGCTATATTGATGCTTTTTCATGAGATAATATAAGTTTGAACTGGAAGATGTGCAAAAGATCCCAATATGAACTCTGTTAACGTCCTGCCAGGCAGGGCACAAAATAAGGCGTATTTTTTTCTCATGTGTGATTGGGGCAGGAGTGAAACAAGGGTTCAAAGTCGAGGAAGAGTGGTAGAGCTGCTCTATTCTTGATTTGCTCGAGTTAGTCATCTGCTATATCATTGTTGATCTGCGCAAGCTGGTGTTTGAATTTGCTGATGTTGATGATCTCGTTGTTGACAATCCAACATTGCCCATTTATTCGAAATATACTTCATCTGTAATCTTGTACTAACATGATTAATTTGAATTGCCATCTATTTATTGTTCTGTATTCATGCCATTTTCAGACTACTCTTTAGTGTGTGGAACTATATTTTACCATCAAAAGTTGCAATATTTCTACTTTCAACAAAACCTCTTTGACTGCTACTGAATCTCTCTTTCACTGGTACAAAGTCCTGGGTGGCACTTGACTCTTGCCCTGATAGGCCTTTTACAACAATGCACGAAAGTAAATCTATGCTTACTAAAACTGGTACATGGATCGGTGGGAGTTGTTTGATTTTATTTCAAAACTTATACAGCCATCAACCTGCCATAACTAACGTATGTAAATTTATCATATGATCGTCTGTCATATGTCACTCGATCTCTTGCCCTGATAGACCTTTTACAACAGTGCTCGCAAGTAAATCTTTGCTTACCAACAAGCCTTGTACATGAGTATGTGGGAGTCATTTTATTTCATTTCAAAACTTGTACAGTCATTAGTGTCAGTCCTGACTATAAGCAGAGTAGGCAATCATCTAAGGTCACTATTTGCTGAGAGCCCCAAAATTCTTTATTATATATTATAATAATTTAATTTCCTCAGAAAAAAAGGTTTTACATTCTCACACTTTGTGGAAACGTGTGATCACGCTAAAGCATTTAGATATGCTAAAAGTTTATCTTCTAGTATTATAATTTTTGAGTTCTTATTTGGCATGACTATTTGGTACAATATATTGTTTGCTATTAATAGAGTAAGAAAAATTTTACAAAATGAGGATATGTCTATTGATCTTATTGTTAGTAATTTGAAAGCACTTATTTAATTTTTTGAAACATATAGAGAAACTGAATTTGAATTTGAGAAGATTACTCCTAAAAAAATTGTTGTTCAAGTGGAAGTTGAACATATTTTTTATATATTATCCATAAAAAGAAGTTGAACATATTTTTTATATATTATCCAAATTGTTGTTCAAGTGGAAGTAGAATATTACTTATATACCAGTTATAGCTACATCTGAAGAAATGACCCTCTCAAAGTTGATATTGATAAAATTCTATTTTTGGTCTACTCAGTGTCTATCGAAAAAAGATCTAATATAAAGTTCCCAAAATCTTAGGACCGGCCTTACCATCAATTTATCATAATCCGCTCTACGTATGCATATTTGGCATGTGATCATCCATCCAACTGGTATTGTCCCTTGATTCTGTCTAGACTACAACGTTATTCTAGACGAAGTTAACACTGAAAATAAGAGAAGATTAAATTCTTGAAAACGATCATTTGTGGATAAATATTTACAGAAGTGGGCACTTGAATATTGAAAATCTTAGTCAATAAATTGAGTTAAAAATTCTCCATAAAAAGAAAAAAATCTCTTCAATCGATCTAATATTATAGTTAAATAATTTAAATTAATGGTTAATTTCTAAAAAATTCTACAAATCGATGTTTGATTAGTGTCATTACATGGACCTCAAAAGTAAAATTGTCCCCCAAATTTTAGTGAAATTATTAATACTAATTTTCATTTACTTTCAAGTTCATTAGTCTATGTACTTGTAATTAATTCTCAATTAATTAACATTCACAATAATTTAATTAATATTAATTAGGATTTCAAATGCAATTCATTAGAGTTTCAGTTAATTGAAAATTAAATTTTATGTATTTAATATAAATGATTTAATATTTATTGTCACGTATATATTTCTTGATATTAATTCTAAATTAATTAGCATTCAAATTAATTCATGTATCGTATTTGTCATTCATCTTCATTTATACCAGGGGCGGACCTGGGGGGTGGCCTGGGGGGGCAGGTGCCCCCCCACCCCCCCCCCAAAAAAAAAAATTTTTTTTTTTTTGAATTTTTTATTAAAAAAAAAAATATGAAAGGAAAATGAATCAACATTCATTTCAAACCAATGTTTTTTCTCGCCTGAGTCTCCTCTTCTCATTTTCTCTCCTCTTCTTCATGGTAGTTAAATGGATACGAGAATGGTTGTGATAATACTGAATGACTGAACAAGAATAGTTCAAAACTTCAAATCTCATTTATCTTTGTTTAAATGATTTATAGTTACTCTCAAAGAGTGGAAATTGCATTGCCAAATGAAAACAGTGAAAAATCTGTCTCCACTCTATAGTCATTTCAAGTTCAATTGCGACAAAGAATTCTAAGATCTGACCCAAGGAAAAAGCTAGTAGGCAAGGCTTTTGTGAGCTATAGTGCTGAAACCAGTACTAAACGAAGTAATTAGTGTAAAATGATTGTATACTTGGATTAGATCAATGAATAAGAATAGAAGAATTCTTAGTTGAATTTAGTTACGTTCTTGTAATGCATGAGATTCACCAGTGAAATTCTCAGTTGAAGTGACATTTTTAAGGAAATTTCGAGAGCTTTTTAGCCTAGGAGAATCTAGTCCGACTAAATGTAATCAGAAGAAAGAGTTATGCAATATGATTGAACTTGAATGAGCAAAGATTGTTTCTCGGGTATTTGATGTATCGAAAATAAATCTAGTTTTTACCATTTCCTAGTCCCTTGTTGATTTAATTGTTGCATCTGTTAAATAAGTTTCAGAATTTAAGAAATGTACATATAAATCTGTGACTTGGATTCTATCAAAGTTTGTGTAGCTCTTGATGACCAAGATTGTATACTCAATTTCTTTGTTGATTTGAATTACGAAACTACATTAAATTTTTCTCTATTTCCCACTTTAATTATGGAACATTATCAAAATATGAGAATACGTAGATAACAATTGTAATAAAATATTTCTTACTTTAATTTTTTCGTCACTTTTTGAAAGTTTGATTGTGCCCCCCCAACGTAAAAAGTCTGCGTCCGCCCCTGATTTATACATTTAACTATAATTTTAATATTTACATATAAGTATACATTTTATTATTTAGGTACATATATATTAAATATATTTATTTTTAAAAACTTACCTTTCTTTTCATATTTAGATTATATAGTGAGTGAAATATAACTTATAAAACATTTAAGACGAACGATTCATAAATCCCTACCATCCAATACCATCACCTTCTTCCAAGTCTAGGGTTTAAGCTCCCACTGAAATCCAGTCTCAATTCCAATGGCTACTAGGCACTTGCTCTTCAAAACGACGTCACAGTTCCTCTCCCACTCCTTCCAAATCCAACCGACTAATCGTTTCAACTATTCCCTCAGAACTATCTACTCTTTGCTTTACCGGGATCATTGCAGAAACTTCTCCTCTACAGCATCTGATTACATCACCGGAGAATTGAATTCCTCAGTCGCTGCCGCTTTAAATGCTGATAGCCGTGTCCCCGCCACCGTAATAACCGGGTTTCTTGGCTCTGGCAAGGTCCAACTTGTGCATATATTTATTATATGATTCTATAGTTTTGTGATTAGGATAATCAAGGATAAAAATTGATTCTTTATGATTTTGAGTCAACTGGGTTTGTAGGGCATAGCTTAATGGGGACTTAATAGCAAAGGACTATGCACATGCTTCTGATGATAGCGAATTCTATCTAATATATATCTAGCAGCCAGCTAAGTTGTATAAATTGATGTGTATATGCATATGAATACATACATTTATTGGTATATGTATTTGCATGTACACTCACGTAGTTTGTTCTCAAATTATTTTCCGAAGATCAGGTTTTGCGTATTTAGTTGGTCTTTTTCTTTAATATGTTGGCTGTATTTTCTGAACTTCGTGTATTTTGGCATGATGTGAAGACCACCCTTTTGAATCATATATTGACATCTCAACATGGAAAGCGGATTGCTGTCATTGAAAATGAGGTATGGCAATGGCTATTCTTTTACTATCAAGTATTTATCATTTTCAGTCTCTTTTATATTGCAGTTTCCAAAATGTGATAACCGATGTGTGTAAGATTGGTGTGACTTTCAAATGTCAATTATTTTTTTTACTTTACACCGTCTCAATATAAGTATTTATTACATGCAACCATAAATGTTACAAAAGAATTACCCTTTTATCTATTTATTTTATGTTTCTACAATGCAGTGTAAAACGGGACTGTATGGTGTCCTCATTATTTTCTTTCTACCATAATTAATTTGTATATGTTTGGCAATGAACCAAATCGATGGACTACTCTTTCTTGTGATGTTAGGTAGCCAATAATTAACCTCAGGGTCTTCCTAAATTCAGGCCAGCTTACTTGGGGACCTTATTTCTTTGTTCCTCTGTTCATAATCACTTATGAGTCGAGTTTTAGTTAAAGTAGCCCCACAGAAGTTATGAGATTCACCAATTAAATTCTCTAACTGATAGATATAGCCCTAATTTATGATGTTAGCCTTCAGAATTGGGAGCCCTATGCGTACAGTTTTATTGGTCCGCTGCCGTTCAACAGAAAATATTTATTCATTTTAAGAATTCAACACAGTGGTGAATGAAAAAGAGAGAGAGAACAATAAATTCCTAAAAGGAAACTGGTAAAGGAGTGTGATAGAACATATCCTTAGTTTATGATTTCCTACATTGATGAAACATCAAGTTACAGTTACAGTTTCTGTACCCATTCACATACTCGGTAAGATGACCAATACATGTGGTAACATCAAAATCTGACAAATTGGGCTTGAACTGAGGATAAACGGTGAATGCTGAAAACATTTACAAGACACAACTTAATTTGCATCATTAACAGTGGAATGTTCTCTGTAAGAGATGCATTAGCTGTGATACCACTCCTTGTTACTACCAGTACCAGAACATGGGTTTTTTTAATTAATATCCTACTGTTATTGCTTATATCTGTTTACAGTTGTTGTCCGCTGCCTAATACATTTTACACTGTCCATTTTTTTATTGTTTATTAATATATTCAAGACATAGTACTTGATTCACATGTCTCCAATGCCTTAAAAGTTTTTCTAGATACACCAGTCACTTCAAGGAGAAAATTTCTGTATCTGACCATCTTTTTTATCATTTTTTTCCTTTTTGAGAGCATAATGCCTGTGACAAAATAAAATTGGGAAACTAGGAAATTGTTAGTTCTCTAATTCTTTTTTGGTCATATTTATCTAAATTTGACTTCTAATTTTTAATTTCTTTCTGGATGCAGTTTGGTGAAGTAGACATTGATAGTTCATTAGTTGCTAGTCATTCCTCTTCTAATGAAGAGATTGTCATGGTAAATAATGGTTGTCTGTGTTGTACTGTTCGTGGAGATCTTGTCAAATTGCTTTTGGAGTTGGTTAAAAAGAAGCGAGACAAGTTTGACCATATTGTTATAGAAACAACAGGTATTTTACTTGAAAAGAAAGGTTTTTCGGGAATTCTTAATCTCTTTCATTGATAAACTATTTATAGGATTTACACAGCATATACAGATCCTTCAATTCAGGAAAATAAATCACTGATTTTAAGGGAAAGAATAACTCCTAACAATTACTTTCCTATAATACAGAGATTGACAACTAATTAGCTAATTCTGACTTTACAAGGATTATATCCCAATCAGTTTCGATTTTCCAACACTCCCCCTCAAGCTGGTTTGAAGATATCTTCCATAGCCAGCTTGCTAACTAAGAAATCGAACTGCTTCTTGTGTATTCCTTTGGTAAAGATGTCAGCCACCTGTTCGTTGTAGGAATATAAGTCATACAGACCAATCTGTTGTCTATCTTTTCCTTAATGAAATGCTTATCCACTTCCACGTGTTTTGTGCGATCATGGAGAACGGGATTGTGAGCAATTAAAATTGCGGCCTTATTATCACATTACAACCTCATAGGGGATGATCCTGACGCCTTTAACTCCTCTAGTAATCTTCTTATCCACATCATCTCACAAATTCCATGAGCTATGGCTCTAAACTCAGCCTCCGCACTGCTTCTAGCAACCACATTCTGTTTTTTGCTTCGCCATGTAACCAAATTTCCACCTACAAACAAGCAATACCCTGAAGTAGATCTCCGATCCACTATGCTTCCAGCCCAGTCCGCATCAGTGTAGGCTTCAATTTGTAGATGTCCTTGGGATTTAAACAGGAGACCTTTCCCTGGTGTCCCCTTTAGATACCTTAGAATTCTGTAAACAGCTTCAAAATGCTCCGGTCCGGGCGAATGCATAAATTGACTAACCATACTCACTGAGAATGCTATGTCAGGGCGTGTGTGAGACAAGTAAATTAGTCTCCCAACAAGTCTCTGATAACGCTCCCGATTCTTCACATTCTGAGCTTTTGTAGGTTCCAGCTTTACATTAGGCTCTATTGGTGTTTCAACAGGCTTGCAACCTGACATACCTGTCTCATCAAGTAGATCAAGCACATACTTTCGCTGATTTACAAAAATACCTTCTTTGGACCTAGCAAACTCCATTCCAAGAAAGTATTTCAATGCCCCCAAGTCCTTGATCTCAAATTCTTGAGCAAGTCTTCCCTTTAACTTCTCTAGTTCATTATAATCATCCCCGGTCAGCACAATATCGTCTACATACACAATTAAGATGGCCACTTTCCCTTCCATTGAATGTTTATAAAACATAGTATGATCGGCTTGACTTTGAGTGTATCCAAAACACTTTATCACCTTGCCAAATCGCTCAAACCAAGCTCTAGGATACTGCTTGAGTCCGTATAAGGATTTTTTAGTTTGCACACTTTCACAGCTCCAAAACTTTCTTCGAAACCTGGTGGAGGACTCATGAACACTTCCTCCTCTAGGTCTCCATTAAGGAAGGCATTTTTAACATCCAATTGATGTAGAGGCCAATTGGAATTAACTGCAAGGGACAACAAAACTCTAATTGAGTTTATTTTAGCTAGGGGTAAAAGTCTCTTGGTAGTCTATCCCATAGGTTTGAGTGAAACCTTTCGCTACAAGCCTAGCTTTATATCTCTCAATACTTCCATCGACTTTACTTTTTATTGTAAATACCCATTTGCACCCTACAACCTTTTTATCTCTCGGCAATTCTACTATCTCCCAAGTATCATTTTTCCTCAAGGCATTCATTTCTTCAAACACCGCCAATTGCCCGATTCGGTTGATCTTGTGCTTCTGAATGTTTCTAGGTACCACAAGCTTTGAAATATTTGTAGTAAATGCTCTATGTTTGTCGGTGATTATTGTAGGAGATATATTTGGCAATGGGGTATTTGGTGCGGTGCGGGTTCCCTTTCTAAAGGCGATGGGAAGATCGAGAAAAGGGTCTGTGCGGGAATAACTATGGGCGGCTCTAAATTAGGTTCGAGTCTTGTTGTTTGAGAATTAGGACTAGAGTATGGTGATAACCTTGGATCGAGAAATTAGAGGAGAAAAAGAATTTATAATAGTAGGAATAGAAGGAGAGTTACGAGATACTTGGAAGGCCATCGCCAGGGCTTCCGTTTGACCATGTGTTGGGATGATCAAACTGGTCTTTACCTCCTCCAGGGATATTTTTCCTTGAATAAACCACAAGCTCGGGATTGCTTCGATTATTTTCCATTTGTAGTATTTCTTTTTACGACGGACCAATTTCG
The DNA here is from genome assembly GCA_035079005.1 of Fraxinus americana. Taxonomy (NCBI): domain Eukaryota; kingdom Viridiplantae; phylum Streptophyta; class Magnoliopsida; order Lamiales; family Oleaceae; genus Fraxinus; species Fraxinus americana. The sequence goes on from CM068720.1 coordinate 29,320,473, forward strand.
ATTCGGATTGATGGCTTAGTTTCCTTATTTAATATTTCTACCGATTTGAGAGGAATATCAAGAATTGCACTAGGCGAGGGTTCGGTAATTTCCCAAAAGTTTGGTTCCACTAATTTCTCCCCCTGAATTAAATTTTTGGTAAAATATGGGGCATCTTCCATAAAAGAAACATCCATGGTTGTGTGAAACCGTTTTGTAAGAGGATTAAAACATTTGTTACCCTTCTTATTAGGGGTATATCCCAAAAAATGCATTTTTACGCCTTGGGTCAAACTTAGACCGTGCCCTCTTTGGAATGTGCACATATGCGGTGCAACCAAATATTTTCAAAGGTAATTCGAATTGATACGAGATTACGGAAATTCCCTTTTAAAACATTTCAACGGAGTGGTGTACTGCAAAACTTTTGTGGGCATTCTGTTTATTAGATATGATGCAGTTAGAATGGCATCCCCCCATAAGTATTTCGGAATATTCATGCAAAACATCATAGCCCGTGCTACTTCTAACAAGTGCTTATTTTTTCGTTCTGCTATTCCGTTACATTGAGTGTACGAACATGAGGATTGATGTAAAATACCTTTTTCAGTTAAAAAGGTTTCCAAAACTTTATTAAAATACTCTGTTCCATTATCAGATCTCAAAATGCTGATTTTCATTTGAAACTGGTTTTCAATCATTTGATAAAATTCTTTAAAAATTCTTTCTACTTCAGATTTTTCACGCATTAAATAAACCCAACAAAGACGAGTATGGTCATCTATAAAGGTAACAAACCATCTTTTTCCTGAAATAGTGGTTACCTTTGAAGGTCCCCAAACATCACTGTGGAAAAGGTAAAATGGTTTTGATGCATGATAGGGTCTAGGAATGTAAGGTTTACGTTTGCTCTTTGCCAATAAACAACTTTCGCATTGAAATGATAAAGGATCAACCTTTTGAAATAACACTGGAAACAAATGTTTTAAATAAGAAAAACTAGGATGGCCCAACCTACAATGCCAAACCATTATTTGATCACGAGCAGAAAGAGAACTAATACTACTCAGTCCTTGAGCAATTTTATTACTAGGTAAATTATCCTCGAAATAATAGAGACCATTGATCATCCTAGCACTGCCAATCGTCTTCCCCGAGTTCCGGTCCTGAAAAATACAATGAGATTCAAAGAAGGTAACACAACAATTAGAATCTCTAGATAATTTGCTGACAGACAGGAGATTACAAGCAAGTTTAGGAACATGGAGAACATATTTAAGATCTATTCCCTCAGAAATTTTTATCAGACCTTTTCCTGCAATTGGTGAGAAATTTCCATCAGCTATCCTAACCTTCTTATTTCCAGGACACGGTGAATAAGATTCAAACAGATTTGAAGAATTGGTCATATGGTCAGATGCTCCAGAATCGATTATCCATGGAGCAGATGATCTGAAATGACAAGCTAGAGCATTTAATTCATTACCTGTGTGTGCAACAGAAGCATTAGGAGTACCAGATACTGGGTTGGTTTTCAGCAGTGTAAGAAGATGCTCCATCTGCTCCTTAGTGAGAGGGAAGGCTTCGGCCTCATTAGCAGTAGGGAAGGTTCGTCCTGACTTGTCACTGGATTTATCTTTCCAGTTTGCAGGTTTCCCATGGATTCTCCAACAATTTTCACGGGTATGACGAGGCTTGTTGCAGAAATCACACCAAACACGTGACTTTTCATCAGGTTTGCGCTGATATGTGGTGGCTTTGTTATAGCCTCCACCCGTGGTTACCAGGGCAGAACCTTCCACAGCAACTCCAGGTCCCTTCTTGCCCAACATCACATTCCTCCGACTTTCCTCTCTTCTGACTTCTGAAAATACTTCACCAATTGAAGGCAGAGGTTGTCTTCCAATGATTCTCCCCCTTACCTCATCAAACTCGACATTGAGGCCAGCCAAGAATTTGAAGATGCGATTATCCTCCACGGTCTTCTTATGATGGCGTGCATCCTCGGCAGATTTCCATTCATAGGTATTGAAGAGATCCAGATCTTGCCAGATTCGTTTCAATGAATTGAAGTATTTTGTGACGTTGTCCCCCCCTTGTCGCATTTCACCGAGTCTGAGGGTCAATTCAAAGATCTGAGATTGGTTCCCTAAATCAGAGTACATCTGATTGACATTCTCCCAAAGCTCTTGTGCCGTTGGATAGCACATGTAATTAGAGCTGATGTCTTCTTCCATAGAATTCACAAGCCATGACATTACCATGGAATTCTCAGCATCCCATGTGGCATAGTTCTGATCATCTACTGCTGGAGCCTTCTTTTCACCCGTCAGGTAGCCCATTTTTCCACGTCCTCTGATGTACATCCGGACTGATTGAGACCATCTCAGAAAATTGTCACCATTCAAGCGAATTGTGGTGATTTGGACAGAGTGGGATCCCAAGGTGGCTGTATTGATTTTTACAGAGTCGGTGGTGGTGGTGGATTCAGTTGAAGTATCCGACATGGTGTCAGAGAGAGCAGGGATTGAATGAGAGGAAGAAGGAGAGATTTCGGCAAACAATTTGCCTGCTCTGATACCAACTTGAAAAGAAAGGTTTTTCGGGAATTCTTAATCTCTTTCATTGATAAACTATTTATAGGATTTACACAGCATATACAGATCCTTCAATTCAGGAAAATAAATCACTGATTTTAAGGGAAAGAATAACTCCTAACAATTACTTTCCTATAATACAGAGATTGACAACTAATTAGCTAATTTACAGCTTTACAAGGATTATATCCCAATCAGTTTCGATTTTCCAACAATTTTAATGTCCTAAGAAATGCACATGATTGTCATTCCTTGATGTCCTTAAACCTGATAGCTTCTCTCATAAATTAATATAAATGTGGTCAGACAGAGATGTATATGATATGCAGTTTGCTCGTGGTTATTCTTTGTTCCTTTATCCCTTTTCCATTACTCCCATTACTTTTTCAATGTTATCAATATTTAGGTCTTTGGGAGAACTGAGTGTCTTGTTGAACCAAATTGTTTTATGTATACTCCATCATACCTTTTGCTATCATATAATTGGTAGCTACTAGTTCTCTTAATAGGCATTCGGTGATTTATCATCTATTGTGCTTGAATCTTGAAAATTTGGACTGGTAATGCATTGATGGATCTTGTTGTTCAGGTCTTGCAAAGCCTGGTCCAGTTATTGAAACATTTTGTAGTGATGAGCTGCTTTCACGTCATGTGAAACTTGATGGTGTTGTTACTTTGGTTGACTCCAAGCATGCCATGAAACACTTAAATGAAGTAAAACCAAGGTTTGTAGTGAACGAGGCTGTGGAACAAATTGCTTACGCGGACCGCATTATTCTGAACAAGGTATGCAGTTTGTTTCATCTTTAATAGATTTGTGTTTGGTTTCTCCATTCTGTTAATTGGTTTTCGACCTTGCCTAGCTTGCTATGAAACCTTCTTAAGACTTGAGAAGTTTTCAATTTAGTGATTATATTTTTAATTTCATTTCGACAGATAGATTTGGTGGCTGATCCTGATGTGGAGTCACTGACAAACAGAATCAAGGTAGGTTTTCTTTTATCCATAAGCAAAACTGACTATTTCTTTGTAATTTGTTGATATTTAGGGGAAGGTATTGAATATGGGGAACCTAACTTGAAGCTTAAACTACCATTCACTTGGTTCATAAATCATGTATGTATCAACTTCCAAATTTTGTGGGATCTATTGGATCTTCATTTACTTTCTGTAAGACTGTTAGAGTAGTAAAATAATATAAGTATAGTGTCTTCTTTTGTGCAAATGCTTATTGCATTTTGAGGTGATTGGGATTGGTTGATTTAAGTGTTTAATTGGGCCTTTGTTCGTTAAAAAAAAAAAAAAAAGCATTATTTACTATAAATTTGGGATCGGCTACAGGAATCTTTTTGTGCCATTCTGTTCTAGTGACTTTCTTCATCGACTGAAAGATTGAGAGCATTCAAATGTTTTCAAACCATTTAAAGCCATGTTAATTTGTTCTCCCGATCACATCTCTCTTATAAATGAGAGTTTCTTTAGGTCTATACAATACATTATCCTCCACCCTACTACATTTGAAATGATGTCACATGTAATTTTATTTGCTTGTCTATTAACTATTTTACGTAATATTAAATTTCAAACCAGATACTACAAATAGAACGTATTTTATTTTGATAACTCAAATATAAATGTAAAATGTACTTCCAAACAACCATCTGGTTGACTAACAGATGTCACCATCCCATTCATTTCGAAATGGACTATTGTTTGTTCCATATGTTATTTGAAGTTCAAGATGCCGTCTCTCTTTCATTTCTATTACTGTCTATAAAGTGAAGAATTGCTCTATTTCTAAAAACTCTGACAGTCCTAGGCCTGATAATATAGATTTCTTCTTGTTAGTTAAAAATTTGTGTACAACATGTTGAAATTTTCTCCAGAATATCTTTTATCTTTGTCTCTATATGATAATCTATATAGTTGCAATTGCGTACCTGGGATTAGTAATTTAAGCATGTAATTTGGGCAACTTGGCGCTGTTGAATGATTTAATTAAAACATTAATGTTCGTTTTTTCTCTTCTTACAGATCAGTCCCTTTTATGAGGATGCACAAGTGATAGATTGGTTAGTAGATACACCTGATACCGTAATTTAGCCCCTGTTTGAGCTCCATTTTTTTTCTCCGAAACTCATTTCTTTTTTCCCGAAACTCATTTTGAACCACACATTCTCCCAATAAAATAAATTTATACATAATCCCAAAATTTTTCCCTACTTTTAACCACAAATTCTCCAAATAAATTACTATTACAAATTCTATTAATTCAGAAAAATCGGGCTCAAACAAACCCTTAGTGTTCTGTCTTTCATTTTAATTGGGCCGTCACTTACAACAATTGTTGTTGCTATATAACAATTGATGTTGCTACACTGTTCTCCATATTTTATTTTATTCTCATAACTTGATGTTGGGTCACTTTACAGCATCTCAATGGGATGGCACAAATAAAGCTTGCTAAATATGGGGTAGTTGACATGGACTTTGTTTTGGGAGTGGGGGGTTATGATCTTGACAGGTGATTCAATTGAGATCTGTTCTTTTGTTTAATCAAGATGCTTAGTTATTTCCATTAATAATAGGTGCTTAACTCAATCCTCTGATGAATAAATGTATTTCTTTACAGAATTGAATCTGAAGTTCATTCAAACAATTCTCATTGCTCACATCAACAGGAAAGTGGTCATGGTGGAGTATTCTACACATTCTATGCATTTTTCTTTTTAGTTTCTTATCCTTTCCATGTTATTTAATATATTCAGAAGAAAGTAAACAAGGTAAAAACCGGAAACACTTGATCTGTTAACCAACCATTTGCTCTATGGAGAACTGATATCCTTAGTTTTTGGGTGCCACTTGGTCTCAGGAAATTCCAAGTTGTAGCTGTAGTACCAGCCACTTTATGGGATGGGCTTTCAAAGTGGGAGACCTCTTATTAAGAAGCATTGAAGCTTCGAGGAAAACAATTTAACAAAATAAACTCTCTCCTACCTGGGAATGTCCAATTTGCCTTGTCGTTACGGGACTATATGAATGATAAACAAGATTGACTTACACAGATAGATAATGTTCACAAGATAATTGAGGTGACATCAATTGAGTTAAAAGGACCAACAATAACATGTACATAGAATAACTCCTAATAGGGAAATACGGTTGTTGCCCTTGTGCCTGAATTCTTAACTGTTATATATTTTGATTTTTGTAATTAGCAGGTACTTATTTTGCCATTTTCGTTTTATAGAACATCACAAAGGACATCATCATGATCATGTACACGATTCCGCTGTCTCCAGTGTCAGTATCGTTTCTGAGGGAACCCTAGATCTTGATTATGTAAGTGCTTATCTTGATGTGCCGGTGTTATTTGTATGCTTATGATTAATATTGTTGCACATGTTTTTCAAAACTGCAAATATGGACCCTTCATAAATTAATGTTAAACAATCCTACTTCAACTATTAATGGCTTATTTAACCAAATATAGTTCTGGGTATGCCTTGGATCGGATATTAGCAGAAAGATTATGGTCGAGCAAGATTAGGAAATTGATTCATTTTGCATAGTATTGCCGTTCCTAGATAACGGACACTGCATATACTCCATTTTCTCTCTTAACTTCCAAGTTCTGATCTGTGAAACTTTCGGCACTGGTGAGTTAGTTTGATGATTGGCTCGAAAGATTGATAGAAGAGAAAGGGGATGACATTTACAGGATGAAAGGAATACTTTCTGTCAGTGATTCTGAGCAGCGTTATGTTTTCCAGGTTATTATCTTTTGCCAGCACGATAGAATATCTTCAATTTGTTAATACTTCTATTTTTTGTCTCTGAAACTCAAATGTCAAATTTTATGCTCTTTCAACTCGTTCAGGCTGTACATTCTACTTTAGATGGCTGCCCAGGCAAGGAATGGGGACCAGGTGAGAAAAGAATAAACAAGATTGTCTTCATTGGAAGGAACTTGGATGAAACCGCCCTAAGGAAAGGTTTCAAAGGCTGTTTAGTGTGAGCCGAGGTTGATCAATACAAATCTATAGATGAAGTACAAAATTCAGGGATCTGGGTAAGCATTAATGTACTGGATCATGCATGAAAGTTAAAGACTTAATATCATTGTAACAACACTAAAACATGCACTATAGTCGCTAGCAAAGGATGTTACCAACTATAATTACGTGGCTTATGTTCTCCTTCTGCCTAATTCGACAGGGTTATCTGGACTCTGGGCCTAGAAATCACTGACGGAATTTATTTTGGGCTGTGCCAGAATTCAAAACCATTTTTTGCGTAATGCTGAGTTAGGTGTGCTCTCAGCATAATGGCTTCGTGTGAAAATTTAAGCAGTCAAATTTTTACGCTTGACAAACAAATATGCCAACCAAACGAGTTAGAAAAGTATAACATGAAAGTGGAATGCAGCACTAAAAGTCAAGCTTGGTTTGTTCAGCTAATTTACGTAACCTGACGTGAAATGACTAATTTATTGATATATTTTATTTATTTCAATAATGTTATTTATCTAGAGTGATGATGATTATTAGTAGAAAAATTCTATCTGTACAATCGAGGTTAACAACCTCTCACATGTGCGCGGGTCTTCATGTTTAAAAAATTCAAAAAAAAAAAAAAAAAAAAGCGGACCCTCCATGTGTGTGGTTGTTAATTTCGATTGTACAACTAGCATGACTCTAGTAGGATATGTGAGTGTGTGGACAATTATTGCTACATTTTTACTCATTCAAAATGTGGCAAGTTCACATCACTCTACGTAAATAGCAACTCTTATTTATTTTCGAGAAAAGTAACAATAATTGTGTTATTCATCTAGAGTCCAGACGATCATCGTCAACCATTTTTGGTTGAATGAATTGTTGTAGATTCCTGAACAAGAGTAGCTTGCGCATCAAACCGTCCGATAATGAAGCGAGAGCTTTTCAGTTCCCTGTAATATTGTACAATGAAGTTTGAATGCATATTTAGATATTGGATAATATGACAGTAACTCTATTGTCACGTAGAATAACGAGATGAATAGCACGGGATGGTGCCTTTACACCTTGGTTACCCCTACCAAGCTACCCACTGATATCCCACGAACGTCGGGCTTATGAAATTACATGGATAAAGAAATAGGTTTTGTTGTTTGTATAAGCCGTGAAAGTTTTAAAGTAATGATTTCTTTTTGAGAGACCCTTTTCAAGTTTTAGTTATATGGATTGCCTAATTGATATGGGCATTTAGGTTTTTATGACAATGTTTCTCAAGTATTGAACTTTCTTTGAGATTGACAATTTTCAGGTCTTTTCAAAAAAGCAAATTTTCAAGTTTTAGTAAAAAGGGGTAAGATCCGCTGCCGTTAGTTGTCCCATCAATGTATTTTTGGCATGATTAATGCTACTTGTACACTCAAGCTTACCATGTGTGACAGAATGTAGAGGTAACAACTCTTGATTGATTGGTGGAATTTTGTTTTGTCCACCAACTAATAAAGAGCTATCGCATTTGCATTGTGTCACCCAAGTAGTAGAGTGTACATCTAGCAAAGCTCTTTTAGCATTAAGAAACATCTCATTTTCATACAAAATGAGAATATGCCAAGAAGTAACTTGTCGAGTTGTTAAAAATTGCGTTAGTAAGATGGACTGCCTAATTAACAGCGACTTTTAAAGTTACAACAAATCAAAATTGTGTTAGTAAGATGAGTTGGCTAATTAATATCAACATTTAAAGTTACAACAAATCAATAATGCTCCGACCTTCTGAGGATTGTCGCTTGTTGCTTTAGTGAATGATAACACATCGAGAAACAAGTTATTTATAAATATTTTGTGGTATTTATGAATGAATGCATAAAAAATAGTCTGGCTAATTAACATCAACATTTAAAATTTCAACAAATCAATAACGCTCTAACCTTCTGGGAATTGTCGCTTGTTGATTCAGTGAATGATAACAAATTGAAAAACAAGCTATTTACACATATTTTTTTGGTACTAGGTGCAAGCAACGTGCAATGCACGTTTGCCTAGTTTATATTTAATAGTTTTGTTTAATAATTAATTTGTTATTAAAAAAGGTGTAATTTTTTTGGTTAATTAAATAATTAATGATGTAATGTTTATGTAATTGTTAAATAATTAGATGTGTGATTTTGATGTTATGATGTAAGTTGGTGAGATCGAAGAAAATAAGCAAAAGTTAGACAAATTTGAAGAAATGGCTAAATTGTAAGGGATCCAAAGTTCGGGGACTAAAATGTAAATATTTAAAAGTTGTGCCGAACCTCAGGATGAAGATTTGAGAGTGCTCGAAGTCAATTGGATAAAGGAAGATGTCAATGGAATCAAATTTAGTTAAAAAATGATCACAAATTAATTTTCAACCAAAAAGTTATGCTTCGATATTTTAGTCTCATATTGAGACCTATTTTTGGCATTGAAAGTGATCGAATTGGAGAATAATGTCTGAATCAAAGTTGTAGCCAGATAAGTTAGCTTTCCAACGCATTTTGAATCGCCTCAATCGGATATCGGAATACAAAGTTATGATAAAAATACTGAAAGATGGTGCAACTGCCTGTTTAAAACAAGAAATTTTGTTACATAGTCCGTTAAAACAACAAATTCCGTTAGTTTTTCCGTTAAAAACAAGAAATTCCGTTACATAACTACTTTTAATATATAGAAGATATGAATGAATCCATCAAAAATAAAAGATTATTTGTAATTTTTGTGTTTTTATCGCAATACCCAGTTTTTGGCCTTCATATTTTAGCAAATGAAATTTTAATATGCACAGTGTAAACAACAACTAGCTGTGCCTTGGTTACATACATCTTTTTTCACTTATTAATGTCAAAATCCATCACCAAATAAAGTAGACTAAGGGTCCATTTGATTGCAAAGTTGGAAAATGGGTGGAAAAAAAATGAATTCCAGGGAATTGAATTGTCTAGAAATTATTTTATTGGAAATTGTAATTAATTGTTTTTTATTGGTATAATTTTTCACCTGGAAAATGTTGAAAGTTTGGTATCCGTTTGACTTTGTTATAAATTATCTATTAAAATGATAATTTTTTCTACAATTGGGTCTAGAATTTGTTCCAATTGCCAAAAAATTACAAAATTTTGTTTACTATGCCGAATATCATTTGTTTAGCTTTGTTTTGCATGAAAATTGTCAATAAAAGTGATAAATTTTTTTACCATTGTATCTAGAATTTTTTTTAATTGAAAAAAAAAACACATAGAAAACCATTTTCCTACCACTTTGGTGGTAAAATGATTTCAAAGAAAAGCAAGAAAATGTGAGTGTGTGAGGAAAAGTGGGAAAATCATTTGCCTAGAAAAAAACCTATCAAACAAAGGAAAAATGGGAAAATTGAATTTTTTTTCCATGGAATTGGCTCCCTATCAAACACACCTTAAGGATCCGTTTGATTGCAATGGTGGAAAATGGGTGGAAAGAAAGGAATTCCAGGGAAAGTAATTGCCTAGAAATTGTTTTCCATAGAATTGTTAATTGAGTGTGTTTGATTGGTATAATTTTTCACCTGGAAATTTTTTAAATTTTGTGTTTGTTTAGCTTTGTTTTACATGGAAATTGTCCACTAATGTGATAATTTTTTCCACAATTGATTATAAAATTTGATTTCATTGCGAAAAGTAAAAAAAAAAAATGAAAATTTGTTTTTCCCAAAAAAAAAATATTGGTTAATTAGCACAAAACGTCCATACCTTTGAGGTTGATTTCAGAAACAAAAAGAAAAGCAAATGGTAAAAAAAAAGTGAAAGGGACGTTCGACGCACAAAAACGTTGAAGGTAAGGGTATAAATGCCAATAAATGAAAGGTAGGAACGGTTTTCGAAATCAACCCCAAAAGTAGGGACGTTTTGTGCTAATTAGCTAAAAATATTTTTTTTAATCAAAGTTTAGTGTTTGTTTGACTTTATTTTACATGTAAATTGTCAATTAAAGTAAAACTTTTTTTTTTTTTACAATTGATTCTGAAATTTGTTTCCATTGCCAAAAACAAATTTTTTTTAAAAAAAATCTGGAATAGATTTCCAATTCCTTGAAAATGAGAAAATGATGCACGTGTGGGCTCAAAATGAAAAAGGAATTCCATGGAAAAAAATGATATCAAATATGACGAATGTTGGAAAATGGAAATTTGAAACCTATCAAACACACCCTAATTGATTTTCAGACCGTTGCAACACATTTCAGCCGAAATCTTTGGCCCTTTCTTTCACGGTGGGTCCCATGAATTTGAATAAAACGGTAAAAAATCACTACAAATCCGAAAAGAAGCAGAAACAGACAAGCTCTAAATACTCTGTATATAATTTATTAAAAGCATTCAAATGCAAAAGACAAATTAATGTGATTGGATCACATATATAATTTATAACGAATATGATTTAATTTCAATTATACATATTGCTTGAGGTAGTCTTCCACAGTAGTGTACTTAACCTCTGGATAGAGTTTAGATGCCTCCTCTTCATCTCCTATCTTCAAACTGTTAAGACATCCTTCATACAAAATATCATGATAATGGCTTAATCCCACTTGCTGGCCATAGTCAAGCACTGATATCATATAAATCAAAAAACAAGTAATAATTAGTTTCGATATATATTCTGTTAAAGCCAAGTTTTAAATGACTAAATAAGTTTCATCATATTAAACTTTTAGATGAGGGGACAAGCAAAAGTAGTTCATATCTCGTCACTAATTATTTATGAAAATTGTGCATGTGACAGACCTATGATAAAAAAATGATCTACACGTGAGGAGGTATGTTGAAGACAAGATTAGTAGGAGTACTCGTAGATTATCTCTAAGAAGTCCAGAATATAATGTTTTTGAGATTGTTCTTACAGCTTTTGGAGGCGAAAAAATCATCCTTAGTGAGAGTAATCTTGTGCAGTTCTTTCCCAATTAGCTTCTCCCATTTCTGCACAACTTCTCTTTGGGAAAGGAAGTTTTTAGGAGGACTGATGTAGATTGTCTTGTTGAGGGTTCTTGGATCTTCAATTGTTTTGATAGTATAGGTTGCTATATCATCTTCATTCACATATATTCCTGCCCAAATCAAGACAAACCCGTATGAGAATACGAACATGATATCAGAAATAAACCAATCTCATATCTCCCTTCAATTCGGATTAGCAAAATAAATCCCGAGCAACTATATATTCACCGAAAAATATGCCAACGCAGAGTCGTAAGACCATGGGTGGCTTTAGTGTGATGTGCTTACCCTTTAGGTTGCCATCTCCGTGAATAATGACATGATCTCTAGGAGGAAGGATTTTGCCAAATTGACATAGACCTCCCAGCCAATAGGCCGCAATACAGTTTGCAGAGACATAGGTGAATGGAATTCCAGCCTCTTCAATTGCTTTCCTCACCACCATCTTGTCATCAAAGGCCACCTTCCCAGGTTCCATTGCATTCTTCATTTTTGCAGCATCCATACCAAACTCAGATGGTATAAATCTCTACAAAAATCAAAACCGTCAGTTAAAATCTTGTCTACTGTCTATTCGAATTCAGCAGTGTATATACCAAACACACAAGATTCATAATGGGCAATCGTATATATTTTTACCTTTACATTTCCAGCCTCTTTCATAGCTTCAACAAGCTTGAGTTGAAGCAAAATACTGTGACTCCGAATATGTACGCCGGAAACCGCGCAGATTACGACGTCAACCAGCTTCACAGCTTCCACCAGGCTCTTGTAATCCTCGAAAGATCCAGGTACAAGATGAGCACCTTGCTTTTTGAATGATATTAGCGTTTCAACTTTATCAATATCTACACCAATCTGATTCTCAGGTCTTTGCATAACGTATGTTTCATGCCCTTGGGCTAAACTTGCCTTGACCAATCTCTTTCCCATGTACCCTGTTCCACCAATGATCAAAACTTTGCTTTTTCCCATCTCTCTATGTTAATGCAATGAGGCCCCGAACAAGATGGTGTGGTTTATGGGTTTCTTGCATATTTATAAATACATGGACCATGCTGCTCTGTCAGGCCTGTAAAAGGCCTGACTGAGCAAATTGTGAGATGGGGGTTGGGTGTTTAACATTTGGGGGGGGGGGGGGGGGTTAATGAGGTGGGTCCTCATGTGAGTGCTCAACAATGCCAGGCCTTCTACAGGCCTGGCATAAGAGCATTTTCCTAAATACATTACTTCATGTACAGTAGCAAAATCAACAGAAATTTTACAAAACACACACAACATGTGGGTCTCGCACATTTTTTTCTTTTTCAAATTCACGGTGGGGCCCACCCACTGTATGTTTTCTATAAAAAAAAATTATATACAAATGGAATAATTCTATTTATATAGTGTGAAATTTTGCCACTGTTTGGTAATTTAAATGAAAGTCAACAATTTATTTTCACTACAGATTTTATGGATTTCACGACTTTTTGACCACATATTTCATCAACTTCTATCAAAATTTACTAAAAAACTGATTTTAACTCCCACCAAACGAACAAAGGCTTAGTATAGATACTATCTAACCACCAATTTGAAAGTTGTGTAATAATTTGAATTTTTATTGGAATGATATTGGTAATGGTCAAATCAACCAGAAGAATTTAGAATGCTACAGTATGAGAAGCGAGAAAATAATAATAATAATAAACCACCCACAAACACAATTAAGCGCCTATTTGATAACAATTATTTCAAAGTTCTTTTTTTCTCGTATTCATTTTTTAATCACATATTCTTACAGTAAAATATTCTTCAAAAAAATTCAAAATCTGTCTATTTTTTAATCACACATTTTTCAAAAATTTACAATTTAAAAACTCATTCTTCCAAAAAAAAAAAAAAAAAAGGACGGTCAAACATATATGATTTGATAAATCTTCCATCATGAGGATGTTTGATTTCTATTTTCTTAAAGATACAGTTCTCTCTATCTTATTTTTAACTACACATTTTTCAATTAAATAATATTACTCGCAAATTAAAAAAATTTCCTTATTTTTTAACCACGCATTCTAAATTTATTAATTTACTATTCTAAAATATATTCTTCAAAAATAATGGGGCTCAAACTCTCCTATGCTTTTTTTCTTCTAATTTTTCTCTCATGCATAAACACATTTCCTCTCAGACTTGAGAAGTTTTCAATTTAATGATTATATTTTTAATTTCATTTCGACAGATAGATTTGGTGGCTGATCCTGATGTGGAGTCACTGACAAACAGAATCAAGGTAGGTTTTCTTTTATCCATAAGCAAAACTGACTATTTCTTTGTAATTTGTTGATATTTAGGGGAAGGTATTGAATATGGGGAACCTAACTTGAAGCTTAAACTACCATTCACTTGGTTCATAAATCATATATGTATCAACTTCCAAATTTTGTGGGATCTATTGGATCTTCATTTACTTTCTGTAAGACTGTTAGAGTAGTAAAATAATATAAGTATAGTGTCTTCTTTTGTGCAAATGCTTACTGCGTTTTGAGGTGATTGGGATTGGTTGATTTAAGCGTTTAATTGGGTCTTTGTTCGTTAAAAAAAAAGCATTATTTACTATAAATTTGGGATCGGCTGCATGCAGGAATCTTTTTGTGCCATTCTGTTCTGGTGACTTTCTACATCGACTGAAAGATTGAGAGCATTCAAATGTTTTCAAACCACTTAAAGCCATGTTAATTTGTTCTCCCGATCACATCTCTCTTATAAATGAGAGTTTCTTTAGGTCTATACAATACATTATCCTCCACCCTACTACATTTGAAATGATGTCACATGTAATTTTATTTGCTTGTCTATTAACTATTTTACGTAATATTAAATTTCAAACCAGATACTACAAATAGAACGTATTTTATTTTGATAACTCAAATATAAATGTAAAATGTACTTCCAAACAACCATCTGGTTGACTAACAGATGTCACCATCCCATTCATTTCGAAATGGACTATTTTTTGTTCCATATGTTATTTGAAGTTCAAGATGCCCTCTCTCTTTCATTTCTATTACTGTCTATAAAGTGAAGAATTGCTCTATTTCTAAAAACTCTGACAGTCCTAGGCCTGATAATATAGATTTCTTCTTGTTAGTTGATGATTTTTGTACAACATGTTGAAATTTTCTCCAGAATATCTTTTATCTTTGTCTCTATATGATAATCTATATAGTTGCAATTACGTACCTGGGATTAGTAATTTAAGCATGTAATTTGGGCAACTTAGCGCTGTTGAATGATATAATTAAAACATTAATGTTTGTTTTTTCTCTTCTTACTTTATCAGTCCCTTTTATGAGGATGCATAAGTGATAGATTGGTTAGTAGATACACCTGATACCGTAATTTAGCCCCTGTTTGAGCTCCATTTTTTTTCTCCGAAACTCATTTCTTTTTTCCCGAAACTCATTTTGAACCACACATTCTCCCAATAAAATAATTTGATACATAATCCCAAAATTTTTCCCTACTTTTAACCACAAATTCTCCAAATAAATTACTATTACAAATTCTATTAATTCAGAAAAATGGGGCTCAAACAAACCCTTAGTGTTCTATCTTTCATTTTAATTGGGCCGTCACTTACAACAATTGTTGTTGCTATATAACAATTGCTGTTGCTATACTGTTCTCCATATTGTATTTTATTCTCATAACTTGATGTTGGGTCACTTTACAGCATCTCAATGGGATGGCACAAATAAAGCTTGCTAAATATGGGGTAGTTGACATGGACTTTGTTTTGGGAGTGGGGGGTTATGATCTTGACAGGTGATTCAATTGAGATCTGTTCTTTTGTTTAATCAAGATGCTTAGTTATTTCCATTAATAATAGGTGCTTAACTCAATCCTCTGATGAATAAATGTATTTCTTTACAGAATTGAATCTGAAGTTCATTCAAACAATTCTCATTGCTCACATCAACATGAAAGTGGTCATGGTGGAGTATTCTACACATTCTATGCATTTTTCTTTTAAGTTTCTTATCCTTTCCATGTTATTTAATATATTCAGAAGAAAGTAAACAAGGTAAAAACCGGAAACACTTGATCTGTTAACCAACCATTTGCTCTATGGAGAACTGATATCCTTAGTTTTTGGGTGGCACTTGGTGTCAGGAAATTCCAAGTTGTAGCTGTAGTACCAGCCACTTTATGGGATGGGCTTTCAAAGTGGGAGACCTCTTATTAAGAAGCATTGAAGCTTCGAGGAAAACAATTTAACAAAATAAACTCTCTCCTACCTGGGAATGTCCAATTTGCCTTGTCGTTACGGGACTATATGAATGATAAACAAGATTGACTTACACAGATAGATAATGTTCACAAGATAATTGAGATGACATCAATTGAGTTAAAAGAACCAACAATAACATGTACATAGAATAACTCCTAATAAGGAAATACGGTTGTTGCCCTTGTTCCTGAATTCTAACTGTTATATATTTTGATTTTTGTAATTAGCAGGTACTTATTTTGCCATTTTCGTTTTATAGAACATCACAAAGGACATCATCATGATCATGTACACGATTCCGCGGTCTCCAGTGTCAGTATCGTTTCTGAGGGAACCCTAGATCTTGATTATGTAAGTGCTTATCTTGATGTGCCGGTGTTATTTGTATGCTTATGATTAATATTGTTGCACATGTTTTTCAAAACTGCAAATATGGACCCTTCATAAATTAATGTTAAACAATCCTACTTCAACTATTAATGGCTTATTTAACCAAATATAGTTCTGGGTATGCCTTGGATCGGGTATTAGCAGAAAGATTATGGTCGAGCAAGATTAGGAAATTGATTCATTTTGCATAGTATTGCCGTCCCTAGATAACAGACTGCATATACTCCATTTTCTCTCTTAACTTCCAAGTTCTGATCTGTGAAACTTTCGGCACTGGTGAGTTAGTTTGATGATTGGCTCGAAAGATTGATAGAAGAGAAAGGGGATGACATTTACAGGATGAAAGGAATACTTTCTGTCAGTGATTCTGAGCAGCGTTATGTTTTCCAGGTTATTATCTTTTGCCAGCACGATAGAATATCTTCAATTTGTTAATACTTCTATTTTTTGTCTCTGAAACTCAAATGTCAAATTTTATGTTCTTTCAACTCGTTCAGGCTGTACATTCTACTTTAGATGGCTGCCCAGGCAAGGAATGGGGACCAGGTGAGAAAAGAATAAACAAGATTGTCTTCATTGGAAGGAACTTGGAGGAAACCGCCCTAAGGAAAGGTTTCAAAGGCTGTTTAGTGTGAGCCGAGGTTGATCAATACAAATCTATAGATGAAGTACAAAATTCAGGGATCTGGGTAAGCATTAATGTACTGGATCATGCATGAAAGTTAAGACTTAATATCATTGTAGCAACACTAAAACATGCAATATAGTCGCTAGCAAAGGATGTTACCAACTATAATTACGTGGCTTATGTTCTCCTTCTGCCTAATTCGACAGGGTTATCTGGACTCTGGGCCTAGAAATCACTGACGGAATTTATTTTGGGCTGTGCCAGAATTCAAAACCATTTTTTGCGTAATGCTGAGTTAGGTGTGCTCTCAGCATAATGGCTTCGTGTGAAAATTTATGCAGTCAAATTTTTACGCTTGACAAACAAATATGCCAACCAAACGAGTTAGAAAAGTATAACATGAAAGTGGAATACAGCACTAAAAGTCAAGCTTGGTTTGTTCAGCTAATTTACGTAACCTGACGTGAAATGACTAATTTATTGATATATTTTATTTATTTCAATAATGTTATTTATCTAGAGTGATGATAATTATTAGTAGAAAAATTCTATCTGTACAATCGAGGTTGACAACCTCTCGTATGTGCGTGGGTCCTCATGTTTAAAAAATTAAAAAAAAAAAAAAAAGCGAACCTTCCATGTGTGTGGTTGTCAACCTCGATTATACAACTAGCATGACTAGTAGGATATGTGACAGTGTGCGGGGTGCTACATTTTTACTCATTCAAAATGTGGCAAGTTCACCTCACTCTACGTAAATAGCAACTCTTATTTATTTTCGAGAAAAGTAACAATAATTGTGTTATTCATCTAGAGTCCAGACGATTATCGTCAACCATTTTTGGTTGAATGAATTGTTGTAGATTCCTGAACAAGAGTAGCTTGCGCATCAAACTGTCCGATAATGAAGCGAGAGCTTTTCAGTTCCCTGTAACATTGTACAATGAAGTTTGAATGCATATTTAGATATTGGATAATGTGGCAGTAACTCTATTGTCACGTAGAATAACGAGATGAATAGCACGGGATGGTGCCTTTACACCTTGGTTACCCCTACCAAGCTACCCACTGATATCCCACGAACGTCGGGCTTATGAAATTACATGGATAAAGAAATAGGTTTTGTTGTTTGTATAAGCCGTGAAAGTTTTAAAGTAATGAATTCTTTTTGAGAGACCCTTTTCAAGTTTTAGTTATATGGATTGCCTAAATGATATGTGCATCTAGTTTTTTATGACAATGTTTCTCAAGTATTGAACTTTCTTTGAGATTGACAAGTTTCAGGTCTTTTCAAAAAAGCAATTTTTCAAGTTTTAGTAAAAAGGGGTAAGATCCACTGCCGTTAGTCGTCCCATCAATATATTTTTGGCATGATTAATGCTACTTGTACACACAAGTTTACCATGTGTGACAGAATGCAGAGGTGACAACTCTTGATTGATTGGTGGAATTTTGTTTCGTCCACCAACTAATAAAGAGCTACCGCATCTGCGTTGTGTCACCCTAGTAGTAAACCTGGGTGTACATCTAGCAAAGCTCTTTTAGCATTAGGAAACATCATATTTTCATACAAAATGAGAATATGCCAAGAAGTAACTTGTCGAGTTGTTAAAAATTGCGTTAGTAAGATGGACTGCCTAATTAATAGCGACTTTTAAAGTTACAACAAATCAAAATTGTGTTAGTAAGATGAGTTGGCTAATTAATATCAACATTTAAAGTTACAACAAATCAATAACGCTCCGACCTTCTGAGGAATTTTTTTTTATTATTATATCCAGGTATCCCAACTTACACCAGACTATATCCTGGACCACCCATCAGTGATGGGTGGAGGTTAACCGCAGGATATGTCCAAGTTGACCGGGGTCCGTGCACCCTTTATACACTTGACCCCAAGGGAGCTTTCCTCCATGGATATTACATCACCATGCTGCTCCACCTAAATTGAGTATTACAACACTTAGCTGCTCCATCCAGAAATCGAACTCCCCACCTTGAGGTTGCAAGCCCGACAATGCCCATCATTTGCCAACTCAGATGTGCCCCGGGGGGGAACCTTCTGAGGATTGTTGCTTGTTGATTCAGTGAATGATAACACATCGAGAAACAAGTTATTTATAAATATTTTGTGGTATTTATGAATGAATGCATAAAAAATAATCTGGCTAATTAACATCAACATTTAAAGTTTCAACAAATCAATAATGCTCTAACCTTCTGGAAATTGTCGCTCGTTGATTCAGTGAATGATAACAAATTGAAAACAAGTTATTTACACATATTTTTTTGGTATATATGAATGAATCCATCAAAAATAAAAGATTATTTGTAATTTTTGTGTTTTTATAGCAATACCCAATTTTTGGCCTCTCATATTTTAGCAAATGAAATTTTAATATGCACAATGTAAACAACAAGAATAATGCTACTTGCAGTCGCTCACTGCAGCAGTCGCCCTATATAGCATACACATGTCAAGTGTGTATTTGATACATTAAATGTGGTAAAAAAAACTACCACATTAATGCATCAAATAGCTACATGTCATGTGTGTGCCTCATAGGGTGACTGCTGCAGTGAACAATCGCAAGTAGCATTACTCAAACAACAATAACTAGCTGTACCTTAGTTGCATACATCTTTTTTCACTTATTAATGTCAAAATCCATCACCAAATAAAGTAGACTAAGGGTCCATTTGATTGCAAAGTTGGAAAATGAGTGAAAAGAAAATGAATTTTAGGGAATTGAATTGTCTAAAAATTATTTTACTGGAATTATAATTAATTGTGTTTGATTGGTATAATTTTCCACCTGAAAAATGTTGAAAGTTTGGTATCTGTTTGACTTTATTATAAATTATCTATTAAAATGATAATTTTTTCTACAATTGGATTTAGAATTTGTTCCAATTGTCAAAAAATTACAAAATTTTGTTCACTATACCGAATATCATTTGTTTAGCTTTATTTTGCATGAAAATTTTCAATAAAAGTGATAAATTTTTTTACCATTATATCTAGATTTTTTTTTAATTGCAAAAAAAAAAAAAAAAAAAAACCTAGAAAACCATTTTCCTACCACTTTGGTGGAAAAATGATTTCAAAGAAAAGTAAGAAAATGTGAGTGTGTGAGGTAAAGTGGGAAAATCATTTGCATAGAAAAAAACCTATCAAACAAAGGAAAAATGGGAAAATGGAATTTTTTCCATGGAATTGGCTCCCTATCAAACACACCTTAAGGATCCGTTTGATTGCAAGGGTGGAAAATGGGTGAAAAGAAATGAATTCCAGGGAAAGTAATTACTTAAAAATTATTTTCCAAGAAATTGTTAATTGAGTGTGTTTGATTGGTATACTTTTTCACCCGGAAAATTTTTAAATTTTGTGTTTGTTTAGCTTTGTTTTTTATGAAAATTGTCCACTAAAGTGATAATTTTTTCCACAATTGGTTATAAAATTTGATTTCATTGCCAAAAAGTAAAAAGAAAAACGAAATTTTGTTTTTCCCAAAAAAAATATTGTTTAATTAGCACAAAACGTCTCTACCTTTGATGTTGATTTCAGAAACAAAAAGAAAAGCAAATCGTCAAAAAGAAGTGAAAGGGACGTCCGACACACAAAAACGTTGAAGGTAAGGGCATAAATGCCAAGAAATAAAAGGTAGGGACGGTTTCCGAAATCTACCCCAAAGGTAAGGACGTTTTGTGCTAATTAGCCAAAAATATATTTTTTAATCAACGTTTAGTGTTCGTTTGACTTTGTTTAATGTAAATTGTCCATTAAAGTAAATTTTTTTCTTTTTACAACTGGTTATGAAATTTGTTTCCATTGCAAAATTTAAAAAAAAAAAAAAAATCTGGAATAGATATCCAATTCCTTGAAAATGAGGAAATGGCGCACATGTGGGCTCAAAATGAAAAAGGAATTCCATGGAAAAAAAATGATATCAAACATGACAAATGTTGGAAAATGAAAATTAGAAACCTATCAAACACACCCTAATTGATTTTCAGACCGTTGCAACACATTTCAGCCGAAATCTTTGACCCTTTCTTTCACAGTGGGTCCCATGAATTTGAAATGAAACAGTAAAAAAATCACTACAAATCCGGAAAGAAGCAAAAACAGACGGACTCTACTCTGTATATAATTTATTAAAAGCATTCAAATACAAAAGACAAATTAATGTGATTGGATCACACATATAATTTATAACAAATATGATTTAATTTCAATTATACATATTGCTTGAGGTAGTCTTCCACAGTAGTGTACTTGACATCTGGATAGAGTTTAGATGCCTCTTCTTCATCTCCTATCTTCAAACTGTTAAGGCATCCTTCATACAAAATATCATGATAATGGCTTAATCCCACTTGCTGGCCATAGTCAAGCACTGGTATCATATAAATCAAAAAACAAGTAATAATTAGTTTCGATATATATTCTGTTAAAGCCAAGTTTTAAATGACTAAATATGTTTCATCATATTAAACTTTTAGATGAGGGGACAAGCAAAAGTAGTTCATATCTCGTCACTAATTATTTATGAAAATTGTGCATGTGATAGACCTATGATAAAAAAATGATCTACACGTGAGGAGGTATGTTGAAGACAAGATTAGTAGGAGTACTCGTAGATTATCTCTAAGAAGTCCAGAATATAATGTTTTTGAGATTGTTCTTACAGCTTTTGGAGGCGAAAAAATCATCCTTAGTGAGAGTAATCTTGTGCAGTTCTTTCCCAATTAGCTTCTCCCATTTCTGCACAACTTCTCTTTGGGAAAGGAAGTTTTTAGGAGGACTAATGTAGATTGTCTTGTTGAGGGTTCTTGGATCTTCAATTGTTTTGATAGTATAGGTTGCTATATCATCTTCATTCACATATATTCCTGCCCAAATCAAGACAAACCCGTATGAGAATACGAACATGATATCAGAAATAAACCGATCTCATATCTCCCTTCAATTCGGATTAGCAAAATAAATATCCCGAGCAACTATATATTTACCGAAAAATATGCCAATGCAGAGTCGTAAGACCATGAGTGGCTTTAGTGTGACGTGCTTACCCTTTAGGTTGCCATCTCCATGAATAATGACATGATCTCTAGGAGGAAGGATTTTGCCAAATTGACATAGACCTCCCAACCAATAGGCCGCAATACAGTTTGCAGAGACATAGGTGAATGGAATTCCAGCCTCTTCAATTGCTTTCCTCACCACCATCTTGTCATCAAAGGTCACCTTTCCAGGTTCCATTGCATTCTTCATTTTTGCAGCATCCATACCAAACTCAGATGGTATAAATCTCTACAAAAATCAAAACCGTCAGTTAAAATCTTGTCTACTGTCTATTCGAATTCAGCAGTGTACATACCAAACACAGAAGATTCATAATGGGCAATCGTATATATTTTTACCTTTACATTTCCAGCCTCTTTCATAGCTTCAACAAGCTTGAGTTGAAGCAAAATACTGTGACTCCGAATATGTACGCCGGAAACCGCGCAGATTACGACATCGACCAGCTTCACAGCTTCCACCAGGCTCTTGTAATCCTCGAAAGATCCAGGTACAAGATGAGCACCTTGCTTTTTGAATGATATTAGCGTTTCAACTTTATCAATATCTACACCAATCTGATTCTCAGGTCTTTGCATAACGTATGTTTCATGCCCTTGGGCTAAACTTGCCTTGACCAATCTCTTTCCCATGTACCCTGTTCCACCAATGATCAAAACTTTGCTTTTTCCCATCTCTCTATGTTAATGCAATGAGGGTCCGAACAAGATGGTGTGGTTTATGGGTTTCTTGCATATTTATAAATACATTACTTCATGTACAGTAGCAAAATCAACAGAAATTTTACCGAACACGCACAACATGTGAGTCCCGCACATTTTTTTCTTGGATTAATTTATGTGTACATAGGTGTACACATAAAAGTTGACATAATGTGAGCGGGGTGGAGCCCACGCTACAGTATCTTGGGGCCCACCCACTATATGTTTTCTATAAAAAAAAAATTATATACAAATGGAATAATTCTATTTATAGTGTGTGAAATTTTGCCACTGTTTGGTAATTTAAATGAAAGTCAACAATTTATTTTCACTACAGATTTTATGAATTTCACGACTTTTTGACCACATATTTCATCAACTTCTATCAAAATTTACTAAAAAACTGATTTTAACTCTCACCAAACAAACAAAGGCTTAGTATAGATTAGAGGTGTCAATCCGGGTGGTCCGGGCCGGGTCGGCCCGCCAACATGTGAGCCCGGTAACGGCCCGCGTGAAAAAAAGCCCGCCCGCTGCGGGTTTCGGGCCGGTTACGGATCGGCCCACAATTTTGGACTACAACCCAGGCCCGCCCGCTGACCCATCCGGGTCGAGCCCATGCGGGTTACGGGTCGCGGTTCGTTCCGGTTTGGCCCGTATGATTGTATAAATAAAATTATAAAAATATAGAATTTTTCCGTTTTGGCCCATATGGAGAGCAACTATCATTGAAAATAGGATTTTGAGAAGAAGAATCGCGAGAATCCATAATATAGTAGGATTAAAAAATTTAGTAGTGACTAGTGAAAATCGAGAAGAAAGAAATATAATCAAAATGATGATGATATTTGCAATTAAATAATTGTAATTGTAGTAAGGTAGTAACAAGTATGAACTATGAAATATAAATGTATAATAACTAATGAGAGGGTATTGTAAAAATAAATGTAAGAATAAATTGGAATTTATCGATGAAGGGGATGATATTACCGTTAGAAAATTTATATTACCATTAGTTAAAATTAAAAAAAAAAAAAAAAATTGACCATGCAGCAGGCTACGCCTTTTTTTGAATTTTTTTTTTTTTTGGCTCTCTCCCCCCTTTTTTTTTAATTTTTGTTTTATTTTTATTTTTCAATTTTTTTTTACGGGTCGCGGGTTAACCGCGGCCCATGGGGGTGCAACCCGCGAAGCCCGCGGGTTACACCTCCTTGGCCCGTGAACCGCCCGTACGGGTCACGGGTCGGCCCACGGTCTCGGTTTTCACGGGCCGGTTTTCACGGGTCATGATCAGCCCGTCCGTCTTGACACCTCTAGTATAGATACTATCTAACCGCCAATTTGAAAGTTGTGTAATAATTTGAATTTTTATTGGGATGATATTGGTAATGGTCAAATCAACCGAAAGATTTTAGAATGCTACAGTATGAGAAGCGAGAAAAAAAAATTAATAATAATAATAAACCACCCACAAACACAATTGAGCGCCTATTTGATAACTATTATTTCAAAACTTTTTTTTTCTCGTATTCATTTTTCAATCACATATTCTTACAATAAAATATTTTTCACGAAAATTCAAAATCTGTCTATTTTTTAATCACACATTTTTCAAAAATTTACAATTTAAAAACTCGTTCTTCCAAAAAAAAGGACGATCAAACATATATGATTTGGTAAATCTTCCATCATGAGGATGTTTGATTTCTATTTTCTTAAAAATACAGTTCTCTCTATCTTCTTTTCAACCACACATTTTTCAATTAAATAATATTACTCGCAAATTTAAAAAAAAAAATTCCTTATTTTCCTAATGAAAGACCCTAGAATTTATGGTAAATTTCCTTTCCTCAATTGCAATAGTCCTTCTATCTAAATTGTAATTTTCAATTCTCTAAACAGTCAAACTTATCGATTATAAAAGACGTATTTGTTCAAACTTGTGAAAAAGTAGTTGGTTTTCTCGTTTACTTTGGCAAAGTTTCAAAGTGTTAAATTCTATTAGGAATTTGCCCTAACTTTTGAAAATTCTAGATGTTAATATATCTTCTAAATATAAGGTTTGAAAGGAAAATAAAATATGATAAAAAGTCTATTATTGAATTAAATTGACCTAATAATTTTATCAAAAATGATAGATGTGTGTTTACGAAAGTATTGTTTCGTTTGAAATGTTGTAAGTGCACGGTTCCTTAATAAGTAGTATCGTACCCACAGAGATGATACTAGTTCAAATTCGAATTAACTTGGTCTTAACCGAAACAATTAAAAATTGTGATTTTTCCTATAATTAAATTGTGATTTAATAATATACTTATAAACGCAAAATCTAACTTAATTAAAATAAATGCAAGTTGTATAAAAGTATGGTGATAAAAAGCGTACTAAGATCCCAAATTCTCTTATATCAATCCACTTTAGTTTGAACTATTCAATTTGACAACACGATTCAAATATGAAGATCAATACTTCTAATTTGTTTAATAATCCATCTCAAATAGAATTAAGTATATTTTTACATGTGATCCGACTATAATTCTATGATGGATGCAAACCTATAAAATGCATTAAAGATTTGTGAATATATAAAGATCATGTAAAGTATAGCAGTATATTTATATCCCTTATCAGATTCTAGATTGACACTTTCTAATTTATTTTCAATCTTCAAAGGTAAAATAAGCCACAAAACTCATACAACTATTACGCATATAATCGTAGAGAAAAATAAATCCGCGACCATCATTCGATAATTAAAAACGTGCTTTAATATCCAAAACAAAATTCAAAAATTAAAGTTTCGTAATACAAGGTTCATTGTAATCCCAACATTAAAAATATTTAGCTACTCGTAAAGTTGAAATTAAACAAATAAAAATGAAACGGACATTTCCGATAAATTTGACCCGATTAATTTTCCAATTTGTTGTTGCCGTGTCTGCCGTCTCGTGTCTAATTTTCTCAGCCGCCTTTCCCAGTTTTCGGCCCTTAATACTGTCCAAATGATGGCCGTGTGTGCGGGTCCCTTTTATTCCAAGTACCGCTGCCTTTTCTTTTTTCAATTAGCGGTCCCCAAAGTAGTTCCCGAAAAAGAGATCCACTACTGGAAATGTTTTTGCAATTGTTCCAAAGAGTTATTTTCAAAACTATAAATTATTTTCTTCCAGTATCCTTTCCAAGACTCGGAGAGTTTAGCAATTATAACCCCTACTTGAAAGGTCTTCGGGATTTCAATCTTCACCATCTTTAACTTGCTGACAAGCACTTGTAATTCATGGATTTGCAGAAGTAATGTGATATTTTCTAGAATTTAAAATCGAAATACCTCGAGATTAGAAACTTCTTAGTACCTTCTTCCACTTGTCTGTACTTACTTTCTAGAGCATCCCATATCTCCTTTGCCGATGTTGTGTTGGTGTATAAATCATACAGGTGATCTAATTAACTATTTAATTACTTCTAAATACACAATCTAACTTTTCCACCTTCCAAATAAACCTAGATTTAATTTTTATCTATAAATACACAATCTAGCTTCATCTAAATCCAATGAGGAATAAATTGAGTTCCAACACGAAAATATATTACATGTTTGATACACAATATTAAATAATATTAGGCAATAAATTATCCAAAATTTAACATTCTTCATTACTATCTAATTTACTTTACAGAACGTACAATTATATTATATGTAATTGACACATTTAGGCCCCGTTCGGGAGTGATTAAAATCCAATGAAAATTGAAAATATGGCCGTTATTGGGCCCCACCCGTCTAATAAAAGTCAACAATAACGGCTATATTTTCAATTTTAATCCGATTTTAATCCCTCCCATACAAGGCCTTAGAGAGAAATAGACTCAACTAAACAGTGAATACACATTACATATAATTTCTTCCTTAATCTCATGTAATCCATTTTACTCAAAACTCGTGTAGTCAATATTACTCAAAACCATTAAATTTTTTTTATTTTCAAATTAATTGAAAAACCACTTATTTTAAACCCAAACGGTAAAAAATTCAAAAAAAAAAAAAAAAGGCTTCCAACGGTAACATTCTTGCTCTATGCGACCGCATAGAGCAACTCTATGCGGTCGCATAGAGTTAACCGTACAGGGACATGCGACTGCATGGTGAAATGAACCATGCGGTTTCATGGTTTAAGAATTCACAACCACATGCTCAATTATCATTCCACAATTGATTATTTAATTGTTGAACAACATTACAACAAAGTCGTGATAAAGAATTTAGACAATTTGATCGTGGGGACAGTGAAGGACTTTTGGGGTTGGTGCTGGAGGACTTCGACCAATTGGTGGTGGTGGAGGGTTAAAGGGGATTATTTTTCTCAGGGGTTGGTTGATGATTGAGTATTATTTGTTCGTTCTTAGAATCCTTCCAAGTCAATGTACCATCAAAATGCCACTAAATATGAACCACTGGGGTCTTTTTCGGTTGTAGGACTCCAATTTCTAACTTCGTGATAGAGAGGCACCGATAGTTTAATAAAAATAGCAAATTATGGTGAAGTATTAATTCATGCAGGTTTTATTAGGTTGTCCTAAGATTTTCCCTCAAGAGACAATTTGTCTCTATTCTTTGCACTATAATTTTTTCGCTAAATGTTACGAACCCTTGACGTATGAACCACGTAATCTATCCTTGGTTCTTACCTTTTGATGTAACGGAAAGATCAACATTACTCCAACACTATTTAAAAATGTGGTAAGAGCGACCAAAATTATGTACACATTTAATTTTGATAGAAAAATAGAATATATTGAAGATAAGATTTAAATGAGATATATGTGAGATTGTTTCTAACTACTTAAATTTTTAAATCAAGTGATTCATCGAAACGCCAACTTGAACGTACTATTTTCGTAGCTGTAACATGAAGAATAACTAAGAGGTCACAGATAGGGTTGTTGAACTAACTTATTCGACTAATATGAAAAGATGTGGGGGAGGTCAAATGAAAGATCCTCAAAGCCAGCATTTGTTCATGTTCTATAGCTTGAAATCTTTCTAAAAATTTAAATCAAAACCCATAATTAAAATGAACGGTATATTTCACAGGATTCATAACTTTTTAACCGCATATTTTGTTTATTTTTATTAAAATCTAATTTTTAGGTACATTAAACACGGGCTTTATTTAATCATGCATTCTTGATTTTCAAGAAAAGTAACAAATGTAATCACATCAATGCATACTTTACACTATGGTTGTTACCATACCAAGCGATCCTCTTATCATATGTCAAGGGTGATGTGATATCCCCCGTCATGCTTCGATCCCACGTCTATGGTGGTGTGAAGTCAAATGATAAAGAAATAATGGGTTTTTTTAGTTTATATTATAATTAATTACTTCTTCAATGGTTAAGTTTCAATGTATTGACTTCTCTTTCAGAAGTTTTGAAATTTCTTGAATCTTTGAAAACTCGACTTTGTGAGTTTCAATATGGTAGATTGCCTAATCGAGGACAATATCTCATCTTACTTCTTGCATGATAGCTCTAATCGAGTCCTGAGTCAACACAATTACAATTTTGGGAAATTTAGGTCGAGTTGATAGTATGAAAAAACGATTTAGAATAGATTTTCACTATTTAAAAGAAGCCATAATCTATGTAGTTTGTGATATTCATCATTTTGAAAAAGGGTTTCATGTACATTTTTTCACAAAATGTTACCAGCCCAGCAGCTCTTACCTACGAACAATGTAGCGTGCCTTTAATGGTACATTGATACATACTTGTTGTCGTCGCGGAATGTTGATATCACTCCACATTACTTGCAAACACAGCAATAGCGATGAAAAAATTACCAACGGAAAATTTAATAACGCTCTGAGAATTTAACCTTGTTTATTTGTTGAATTTATTAGGAATTTATTTGTGATTCATGTTTTCAAAATTTTATTGCATAGTTGTCACTTGTCATCGACTCATGTCGTGAGATGTTTGATCTCCTATACCTAGCAAAACCATCATGCAATCCCTAGTTTTGCAATATTATGGCGAAGACTAAATTCTAATATATAATATTTAACAAGTCATATTACAATAATAACAAACCTATTAAATTCGTTTCATCCATCTTTGTTCACAATTCCTTATAAGCCCCACTATATCTACTGAATTCGTTATATAATTTAAAGTACAATTCCCTCATATTATATTAAGAAATCTAAACTAAGGGGGGCTGTGTGTGACAAAGCTTCTATAAAAGTTTTAGCAAATTTCAATAAACGTTAGTGAAATATGTTATTGAAAAATGGATAAAAGTCGCGTGTGAAACAGTAAAACGATAATTGATTTAAATAATAACATTCAAAGTAAAATCCAAATGTTGTTGGATCATGCACATTACATAGATAAATTATAGCTATAATTTCGAGTTTTCATACATATGGCTTGAGGTAGTCTTCGACAGTAGTACACTTAACCTCTGGATAAAGTTTCGATGCTTCTTCTTCATCTCCTATCTTAAACCTTGTAAGGCATCCCTCATAGCAAACATCATGATAATGGCTTAGTCCCACTTGCTGAGCATAGTCGAGTACTGATATAAAATAATTGTACACGTGTTAGGTATTTGATGGAAATAAATCTAATCTGCGTGTGAGGAGACGTGATGAATAGGGATAATTATGTTTTGAGATCATATGTACCTTTCATTGAGGCTAAAAAATCTTCCTTCGAGAGAGTAATCTTTTGCAGTTCTTTCCCAATAAGCTTCTCCCATGTCTGAACAACTTCTCTTTGTGAAAGGATATTTTTGGGAGGACTAATGTAGATTGTCTTGTTGAGGGTTCTTGGATCATCAATTGTTTTGATGGTATAGGTTGCTATATCATCTTCATTGTTATATATTGCTGCCCAAATCAAAGACAACAAATTTTAAAAAAATAAGTCTCATTTCGAATAAATTTAGGGTTTTGCTACATGAATGATTTTTGCCACTATGTTCGATTCATTGCTACCTTTTTTATTGCCATCTCCATATATAGTGACAACATCTCTAGGAGGAACAATTTTTCCAATTTGACATAAACCTCCCAAAAAGTAGCCTGCAAAGCAATTTGCAGAGACATAGGTGAAAGGAATCCCAGCCTCTTCAATTGCTTTCCTTACCACCATCTTCTCATCAAGCGTCACCTTTCCAGGATCCATGGCCGTGTCCATTAATTTTCCGGGATCCATTCCGAACTCGGACGGTAAAAATCTCTACAAAAATCGATTTCATGTGCATTTTGTGGCATTGATATAATCAGTCAGAAAAACATAATCAGGAGTCGGGAAAAGGTAAAATCCCACATTACTTAGCTACAAAAACAATAATTAGGGTCCATTTGATTGCAAGAGTGGAAAATTGGAAAATATATTCCAACTTCCATGGAAATGGCACCTATCAAACAGGGCCTTAGTGTTACTACAAGATATTTTACTTTTAACGACAAAAACTTGTCTTAAGAAGCATTTCAGAAACGTATTTCGACGAAACAACCTAAAAATGACTTTCGACTCCCATGAATAATATTTTGCAACCGAACACTTGTATTTGAGAAAAAAAAAAAAATTATGTTGTCATAAGTAATCATGTATAACGAACATTAATAAGTAATGTTCTTACCTTAACATTTCCAGCCTCTTTAATAGCTTCGACAAGCTTAAGTTGAAGCAGAATCTGATGACTCCGAATATGCACGCCAGAAATCGCGCAGATTACTACGTCGACCAGCTTCACAGCCTCCACAAGACTGTTGAAATCCTTGAAAGAACCAGGTACAAGATGTGCTCCTTGCATTTTGAATGATATTAGCATTTCAACTTTATCAATATCAACACCAATTTCCTCCCTATGTAAAATGTATGTTTCATGACCTTGAGCTAAACTTGCCTTAACCAATCTCCTCCCTAAGTAACCTGTACCCCCAATGATCAAAACTTTGCTTTTTCCCATCTCTCTTTCTTTATATATGTATAGATCTCTCTCTATATATATGTATATATGAAGATGTTGGGGTTTATGGGTTTGTGGCCTATTTATAGAATGTGTCATAGGGTTCCAATTTTTGGTTACATACCAACTACTTAGGTTAATTTGGTTTTGAAAGTTTTCTACAAATAGTTGAATGGTTAAATTAACTTATTTCTTTCTGGATTGCTATTGAATTTACTTTATTTTATTATAATTAGCCACATTTTTTCATAATAAATTTTGTAAAAAAAGTGTGTTTTTTTCTTTATTTTTCAGAATGAGTTTGGAAAAAATAAGTTTTAGGGCCTGTTTGGTAGGGATTCTAATTTTCTACAGTAAATCAATTCTCATTTTCAACCACACATTCTTCAATAAAATAATATTTTCCATCACATCAATAATTTTTTCTTCTTTTTCAACCACACATTTCCCATCATATCACTATTCAAAATCAATTCTTCCCCCAAAAAATCCCTACCAAACAAGCCCTTAACGTATGAGGTTCAAATGATTTTATGATTTAAAAGTTTTATCATTGTATTGGAGCAGTGGAAATCTCCAAAATAAGCAATTGGTGTTAGATAACATTATTCTTTATAAATTGGTGTATTAATTATATTAAAATCAAATATTAATTTCAACTGCACATTCATAACTATTTACCAATTATCATCCACCTATTGTATGAGATTCATTATTATTCATTTTACTACTATTAATAAATTTGCCAAGCGGAGGATAAATTTGTGCAAAAAAATTTCGACCTTTAATTTTTGTAGCATCATGGTCCCTAATGAACGGTTTTTATCCATATTCTTAAAAAGAAAAAAAAAACACATAAATCTTACTAATTTGATTTAAGTTTTATAAAATAAAAATGATTAAAGGCTTAATTTTCGTTAAATATAAATAAAATATGACTTTTTAACGATTAAATGAATGAAAATCGTCAGCTTGAATAGACAAGTACTGCCACAAATTTGAAAGCTCAAATATTTGAATCCACACAATTACATGGAATGAAATTACTACGTTTGAATAGCGAAAAATCTATTTAAATTTGGTATTCCAAAATTAAATCTGAATTATTATTATTACCCTTTTGATGTGTATAAACAAAGCAAATTTGGTCAGCTCCCAGTTGAAGCATTTGACAAAACGTTCAAGTGTCGCTTGGTAGGAATAAACCCTAGAGCAAAATACGGAACTATTATTTGTTGCTTTTCTTGAAAATCAAGGTTTCTTTCTATTTATTTAATGTTGTTTGGAGTACGGCAAATTTCACCTGTCACTTTGCATAAAATAGGCACACAAGTTAGGTTACCAACATTTAAAAATTAGGTTTTATTAATCTTGACCTTCTATTAATTTTTTTTTTTTTTTTCTCATTACTCACATACCTTTAGAGATGACGAAATATTCTTTTTCACCACATTTTGATTTTTGTTTTGCAAGAGATTTTGTTGTGTAAGAGAACCTCCTTAGAGTCGATTACTACATGGGATACCTCTGTTATTGTTTCTAATATTTATCAAATACTTCCTTGACATGTAAATACTAAGGTAACAACGATAAATTTCATGTTGTAGTTAGATTGATCTTTATAATTTATAATACAAGAGTAGAATGGGCATGTGTCCCCTAATTTAATTATTTAAATTTTTAGATATTGAATAGTATTAAAGTCAGATAAAAAACTTTAAGTTCAAGTCCCATTGTAGTCAATTGTATTCCGTCATTAGACTTATCACTGCAAGCAGGGGCGAAGCCAGCCCTTCAAACTAGGGGGTCCCGGAGTTAAAGGGGCAGGGGCTTACGGGGGTCACGGCCCCCGAATTTTTTTTTTTTGAAACATTATCTGTTAAAATGAGGAAAGTTGATACTTTGTGATGGAGAAATGAAACAAATGAACATACATTAATATACGAAGACTTCACAAAAAAATCAAGAAACATATAAAAGAAATTGCTAATCTTTTGAAATACTTCTCCATCACCGAGCCTGAGGATTGAGGAAACTCTTTCACTCATAATTGATAAACAATACAACTTCACAAACAACTGAATGAGCTAGATTAGGAGATTAAAAAAAATTTTTGAGCCCAAAAAATAATAAAAAAAAAATTCAAAAAATTTGGTGGGGGGGCGGCCCCCTCCCCTGATTGCAAGTAATAAAGTGATGAATTGAGTATCATTCTCACGAGAACTAACTATCTGATTATTTTACTTTAATTAAACATAGCTCAAATTTAAAAAACGCACTAGTATCTCGAATCCACTATTATTATTCTACTTTAATCCTTTCGCCGAATTTATTATTCGTTCTAGAAGACTACTTTTCAACCGCTTATGATATCTAAAAACTAGAAATTGAAACACGGCCTCTTTTCAAAAGCACAAGTCCAAAAGAGGATGAAGAATTTTCATGCAAATGCTTTTCTTTTTCTTTTGAATAATAATTTTCAAGATAAGGTATTCTAGAACAAATATATGTGATTGGGTTCATGAAAAGGAATAAAAGTCAAAATAAATAAAATTATTTTTGTCAGTAAATCGTAAATTGGTAATTGACTTCAAAATGAATTTTGCTCGGATGTGAAAAGAATATTCACTTCAAAATGATGTGGGTCAGCAGAAAAACTCTATTTTTCTGAACATAGACTGGTACATTTTCTAGAATCACTTGAAATATTTGAACCAATTTTAAATTTTTAATTGATCTAGTTCTAAATCGAGAAATAAATCATTTTGGTCTGGTTCTCGATTCTAATTAGGTATGGACATCAAGTGGGCTAGTTCGGATATTTCGATGAAATTATTCAAATTCATGTAATTACTAGAACCGAACTTGAACACAATTTGTCGGTTTCGATTTGTATTCGAACCTATCCATAACATCTTTTAAACAATCATGGGCTGACAAAAAAATTATTTCTATTATTTAGATGGAATAGAAGAAATAAAATGTCACACAGTGCATATTTCAACCATTTATCCGAGACCGGTTGATTTCCAGTTTCGTTTCCTTTTTATAGAATCGAAATGAAACCCTTGATTCCGTTTGATAATAAACAATTTCGATGACTTGACAAGCATAATCGTGAATTATTCAAATAATCCAAAAGGCCAAAGAGTAACAACTTTGTGACTATTCAAAATAAATAAATAAATAAAGTTGACAGTTGGGAAGAAAAAAAAAAATTGAACAATTTTCGATTTTTATCAACCTATCATCTAGTTTGTTCGTCTCCCAGGTATTTGCCGCGACAGCACCCGCAATGGGATAACAGAACGGCAACAGCCTGCAATATTTAAGATTGATTCCCCACTCTTTCTCTTCTTTCGATCCTTCGACAAAAGTCATAGATATCGACTTTTCTTAGAACTACTTCAAGTACGAGCGCTAAGGAGCTGAATTCTAACAGAACTTTACCATAAAGCCTTGCTGAGGCTATCTGCTAAAATATATTACTGAAAGTAAATGCAAAACACAAGATTATCCCAGGAACTGTTCATTACATCATCTCATTTGTGCCTAGATAATGTCAGTTCAAACAGGAAAATACAAGGCACTTTCAGTAAGGAACAATGGATTCTATGAGCTCTTGAAGTGGAGCCAGCTCCTTCTTGTCAATCAGCCCAAACTCCTGCATTCGAAACATTCAAAGAAAATTTAAAAAGTTTCGTGACAACTGTAAATGGTATAACCAGTCTTATTTACCATCTTTTTTATGTTAAGCACAAAGAAGGAAATTATAAAGACACTGCTACTTTTAAAAATATTCAGTCCGAGAAAGGTGCTAGCAGCGTGAAAAGATTATGAAAAGGAAAAAATTAAGCTCCCAAGAATCGAAGAACTTACACAGGTAAACAGTATAAAATGCTTGAAGCAGGTATTTAGATGAGCCTCCTCCTTAAGACTCACGATCTTCTGAAAATGAGAGTGATATATATGTGCATATACACGGAACAGGCGTTTGAATATAGTCTTCACAACGTCCCTGAAGTTGGAAGGAAATGGCGTGCCTACAAATACTATATTCATTAATATGGTGTGCCAATATATAATACAGATGACTATCTTATACTCCATAAAACACGTAACGAAACACATTTGGAAGTAGTTCAATTCTTACCAAGCTTTTGAGGAAATATCGATTCATCATCCAACTGGGTTTCGATCCAGTCCATCAAGTACTCGACATATTTAGGAGCTGAAACCTCGATGGGTTTCTTGATTTGTACACCGTCTGCCCATCTGTACTCATACCTGCCAAAAAAAAAAAATCCGAGAATTCAGTTATCAGTAGCATTTCTTTTTAAATTACAAATTCGTTAAAAATCTAAGCAGAATTAATGAAATTCCATAAATTGTACTCTGAAAAGTTGGAAGTAGGATTCTCCTAAAGGTGAATATAAAAGCAATGATGATCATTATTCAAAAACCTTAAAACTTGTCCATGCCTGGGGTGCACAAGGCAAGCTTCTTCACTAGTGCTAAACTTACTAGTCAGATATCAACTTGTTCTTTGCCTTTGGGATGTATTTTTCGGGTTTCTTTACCTTTCCCTAGGTTGGATTTGCAACAGCAAAAAATTTTAAAAACAAGAATGAATAAAATCTACAAGAAAGCTGTGAATATTTGTAGCTAACTTTTGTCCTATTAAATAGAAATTTTATTTTAGAAATTCCTCTATCAACTGGTAAGATGCTTAGATATTCGAACCAACACATCTTTCTCTCTTTTACCCCTTCCAACATGATAATGAACCTATCGAATGGCTACTCTGTGAAAGTAAAACCAAGTAATAATTACTCAGACGTACTTGGGACCAGCAGACATTGTTGGACAGTTTTCTGGCGTACAAAACTCTGTAAGGGTTCCATATAGCAGATTAACCTGGTTGAAGAAATCAACAGCTGGAAATTGAAAATAAAGTTTCAGTTTAAGTCCTGGGAGGAAATTCTTGTAGCATACAAGCAAAAAAAAAAAAAAAAATTGGATATGCCTAGGACTGGTATGCATCAGTAACATCGATTATATACAGTAATGGTGTGTAATTTTTTGAATTTACATACATTCTTTCTCATGTGCATTTCATGCTTTTTATATCCTCATTGTTTAGAAGTATTCCTTATCGGTGGAAGGACGACCAACTTCCTTCAAAAGTTTTGATTTCTTATTTTCATATGCACTTTTTTTTTGGCACAAATTAAATGAAATTTGGATACGACAGACTTCAAGAAATAGAAGGGGAGGAAAAGAGAAGAGAATGGGTCGTTCTATAGGTTAAAATAAGCAATATGAAAACCGGCCCAGACATTGAACCGTAATGCTAAAGGATCAAGGATCTACTCCGAACTAAGGTCGATCAAGTTGTAATAAATAAAAAAATTTATACACCACAAAAATAAGTTAATTTTTCATATTAACTAATATTATATAGATCAATATAGAAGTTAATTTTTCATATTAACTAATATTATATAGAAGGGGAGGAAAAGAGAAGAGAATGGGTCGTTCCATAGGTTACAATAAGCAATATGAAAACCGGCCCAGACATTAACCCGTAAAGCTAAAGGATCAAGGATCTACTCTGAACCGAGGTCAATCAAGTTGTAATAAATAAAAAAATTTATACACGACAAAAATAAGTTAATTTTTCATATTAACTAATATTATATAGACAAAAGCACGTAATAATAATTAAATTTCGGTACATTTATTTTTAAATTTGACAGATGGTGAAGTGCTTAATAATTTTATATTGTTATAGTGTGTAATGAAATTAAATAAAATAAGAAAGATAGCGTAAATTGAAATAGGCAAAAATTATATTGACGAGATAATAATTTTTTGGGCTTGGTCCTCTTTCACATCTTTTCAAATAACAACATTAACTATAATTGCAACAACACACCTTTTTATAATAACCAAAAAATATTCCAATATAAATTTTCTTTTTCTTTTTATAGCACTTCTACCTATTAAGTCGTTCAAATTTTATAATTAAAAAATTAGTTTCATAAGAGCGCTTTAAAACAATATTTTCTTAAACTCAATACTAGGGTGTATCTTTTTTTTTTTTTACCCCACATCTGATTCTTCTTATCACAGCATTGAAGATATAGGATATAAAAGAGCCAGCAAACATATGGACAAATAACTTTTCTCAGCCTTCACATGCCTTGGGCTGCAAATTGTAAAATTATTTTTTAAGTAACCAAGCCAACCAGCAGAACCGGGGAAACCGGTCCTGGGTCAGCCGGTTAGCTGTTGGACAGGCCAATTGGCTTGTTTTTAATCATCAACTGAACCAGATTTTAGACACGTTCCCGGGTTTTCCCAATTGAACTGGCGGGTCCAGTCCAGTGGTCATAACGTTGATAAAAAATGAAGTGATCAATACATTGTGCATCCAAGTATATACCAGTTACACCAATGTGTTGCTTCGTGCACACATACTAATACATGGGCATGCACACACATATAGATAGTTAGAGAAACAATACTATTGACGGCAAGCCATTCGTTGATATCTTCTCCAGGTGGTAGCCGTACAGCTTCTCTCAAATTTCCGCTGCCTAAAGTCGCATCGATATGCTTTCTTAGTTGTGCCCCCTGCAACACAAAAAAAGAGTCAAATTTAAGGATTAAGAATTCAGTATGTCTTAAAAATGATTTGTAAAGTAAAGGTTTTCGCATGTAGAATATGGAAATAAGAGCAATCAAATTAGCTAACCCAAGAAGAAAAAAATGTGGGCATATCCATCATTCTTTAGAGGAGGTGAATCAAGGAAGATGAATTAATAGCAAACTGGTTGTACAATATCATTTCAGGTCATAATCTTAAATACGCATCCAAACTTCGAATTCTCAGCCTCATCAGCAGTAATAAATGCTAACGTGTTGACCCATATAATAAATGCAATTTTCCACCAAACAGTAGTTAAAACAAGTTCACGTTACATGAATTTACAACAATAGTCCATCAACTTATTGGAAAGGACTCGCTCATAGTTCATTTCCTCAATCATTTTCAATGAAACTTAGAACATAGCTTCAGTGCTTCCTCAAAATATGGTAACTCATCAATAACTGCATCTTTCTCAACTACCAGGAAGATGTATGGAAGGTTCAAACAATTTCATTCTTGAGCAAGATGACAGAACAGAGTACTAATGTAGTTTTTAACAATGTTTTGAAAACCAGCCAAAGCATCGACCAGGAAAAATTTAAGGGTCGAACTTCGAACCAGGATCAAA
Source organism: Fraxinus americana (assembly GCA_035079005.1). Taxonomy (NCBI): domain Eukaryota; kingdom Viridiplantae; phylum Streptophyta; class Magnoliopsida; order Lamiales; family Oleaceae; genus Fraxinus; species Fraxinus americana. Next base: position 29,358,388 of record CM068720.1, read on the forward strand.
TCGGTGATAAAAAATAATAAGAATCAAAAAGTTAATTATATAAATATATAATGGAATAAATTCAACAGCAATTACGATTAAATACTGTAGAATAATGTGCAAAATTAATGAAATAAATTCGATAACAATTGCTATTGAATACTGTAGTAGGTAAAATTTAAAATACTACAGTAATTGTCAACTAATGTTAGTTTCATGTTAATTTCATCATTATTGAAGAGTGGGAAGTCAAAAAAGTCCATACAAGTGTAGGAACAGCGTATAATTTATTAAGTAGATTTTTTCCTCTCCCCAACATTCATTATCTTTATTCTTCATACAATAAGTATTAAGAATCATGAATCTCACTTCACATTTGTTCGTCGAAGAAGGCACCAGTGAAGGCGACCTTCCCCTTACTTTTTATCACTTTCTCGTCACTTCTTGTCCATTTTTTCCCCTTCTCTAAACAATTCTTTCACTGTTTTTGCTTCAAAAGATAACCGGCCAATTCGGTTAACCCATATCCAGGTTTACCGGTTTGCGTTTAACCGACTGGGTGAGCGGGGTTTACACCAGTTATTTAATAAACGGTTTTTGGTTTTTGAGCTCCACCGAACCGATAACCGGTCTTTCCAATAGAACCGGTCGGTCTATTCCGATTTTCATAACACTGATTTTTAGTGGAAAATTTAAGATTGCAGCAAAGAACAAGAAGCTTAACTTCACAAAAGGCAGTAATAGGAAAATGGCATAAAAATTAGAAGAACACAAGCGGGAGGACACGTCTCTTTAGTATGGGAAAAAAGGCACCTTACTGCCTGATGGTGCATTTTTCTTTGGTCGGAATGTTCTTTGATTCCTGCTTCAGAAATTACAAATCAAGCTATATAGGTCATTGATGAACACGATAGTAAAGCTTTGCAAGCATTTTCTCCAATTAATGCTACTGTAAACATATAATTTGGGTGTTTGTAACAATATTGGAGCTACAAATAACAGATGCATTCAACGAAATCCACTATCACAGGAATACACGTTTCAATACTTTTAAGTCCTACATTTATCAGCCAGATCCCTCTGCCATCCATTGGAACATAGCTGTGTAAATTACCAGACTAAACAGTTCTTGTGTACTTCTATAACATAGAGCAATACACAAACCACCTCATGTTGTTAGACGCACTTTGAAAAATGGAATCACTATCTGACTCTAGTTTCCAAAACTACCCTACTTAGAAACAAACCAGTTTTTAAAAAGAATAAATCAGTTAAAGATGTTTTGCATCTGTAAGGCAGGCATCAACCTCAAAATAGACCAATTCAATAAAAGACGCATAATTAAACTGTGCAGCAAAATTGAAAGCCTAATTAGAAACTATAAACATAAATGAATTGACAATGTAACAACTAATAAATACAAAGTAGTAATCACAAAACAAGAACGTTGATCCCAAGTATAACTAAAAGTCGAAGAGAAGTACATAGCGTGCCTTACAGTGCAGGAGTAAAGGAGAGGGGAGCATAGGATCTTCAGTAATCTCCAATTCTTTTCATTTAGCCCCCTGTTTGGGCTCCAATAAAAATAAATGTTGGGGAAAATGTGTTTTGATAAAATGAATTTTTGGAGAATGTGGGGCATAAAAATAAGGAAAAAATTTGGGTATACGTGTAATATTATTTTATTGGAGAATGTGTAGTTGAAAATAAGAAAGATAAAAATATATTTTTTAAGAAATGGAGCCCAATCAGGGGCTTAATGTTATACAATTGGGTTGTGTTCCAAACTGCGCTGCAATCCTTCATAACATTGCAGGCTATGACAAAACCAGCAGAAAAGGTTGAGGCCAGTAATACAACAATCTAGTAAGGGCAAGACTTAAGGCACACCTTAGTCATTGGCCTCAAGTCTCAATAAGTCGAGGACCTCAAGGTGCAAGCCAACAAGGAGAACCTAAAGCGTAAGCTTTGACAACACTAATGAATGCCTCATACAAGGCGTGCCTCGAAGCAGGCGAGTGTTCTGAATTCATTAAAATTCAAAAAGAAAAAAATCTGATAGTAACCTTAACCAATCCAATAATCAAGTTGAAGATCATTAAACAACTTAACCAACTTTGTTCCTGTTTCTTTAGTTGGACTCATATCCTAGTAAATGAATAGGTCTCAAGAAATGGGCAGGAGTTAGCTAGGGAGTGAATCATAAATGAAATGACACTATTGTGTTCGAATATGTTAAAAAGTAAGCGACAATATACACTCTCTCATATATAAATATCAGCATATCATATGAGGTGACCATTCCTTTGATGGAAAATTCATTTCAAATGCATCATGTAGAATAGCGGGTCCATCGTCCATGGGAGTCAAATCACGCAACATAAGTTGGTGATGATTGATGTGTCATTTGGTAAAGAAAAAACAAAGAGGTATGATTGTAGAACATGAGAGTGGAACCCAAAGGGTGAAACAAAAGTAAATTAAGGATAGTTTTAAAATTGGGGTACAGATGGATTTAATAACTTTATATCGGAAAAGATAGCTAGATGCATTAGAAGCCATAAAGAACATATTAAAAGATTTACCAGTAGAAGGATATCTAATGAACAAATGTGACGTGGAGGGATTTGAGTATTTTCGTCATCTCCTCCGACACACTAATTTATCATGTAAGCTGTTGATCTAGTTGGGTATTACGGTGTAGGAAGCTAGCAGTTTGAACGCAAACTAGATTAAAAGTAGGAGTTGAGGGCACTGCATGTAAAGAATTATTGTTGTTTAATTTTAAACTATGATGCACAGACACGATACTTGTGTCCAAAATAACACGTGTCAGATACGTCGACGTGCGATTTTTCAAAAAAGTACTAACACGACACATTAATTAAATTCTTTAAAATTCTTCGTTTATATAGTATAAATTTAGTTTTATTCTTGTTATTATTTTTGCTTATTGAAATATTTTTAACTATGAGTACATATTTTAGTTAAAAATATATAATATTTCAAATAAGAAAAGAAAAATGATCATGGTAGTATCGGACACGGATACACTACCATAGTTGAAGTGTCAGTGCTAAAGAAATTTTAACAAGTTTTGTTGATCTGGAAAATGTTGTACAAGTTAATCCTGCACCAATAGGACAAGTGATAAGGCTCATTGAGTATGACTGGATTGGTAATAAAAAATATGATTGCATTCATTCAGTCACGGAGTAGCGTTAAGGAATGAATATCTCATTACTTCCAATTTATCTTATGTGGGAATATGTTCCTCGAGAATATTAGTGCCTCTCATGAAACTAATCTGCAATATGCTATAGTTCAAAAATAAATAAGCAATCATATGTAAACGCCGCAGTGGAAGCATTTAATAGGGACAATAACCACTGTGAAACATTCAATCATAAATATAACTAATTAACGGAAACATACCCACTGACAGAAGATCATGGCTCCACCAATATATGCCATATAAACCAATAAAACAATTTTCAATCCCTCTTCTGATCCCGTTTTCCAATCATTTAATCAAATCATATTCTACAGATTTGAACTTACATCTTGCAATAATATTTCCTTGCAACACACAATCAAATCCTACGTTCATATTTATCTTTAAATGAATAACAAAGTGAGTAAATTCTCAACCCTTTGTTAGATCTCTCGATCACCATTTTCTCTAATAAAAATTCATTATTTGGTACTACAATTCATATTATATCTTAAAATCTAATAACATCACATAACCAAAGAATATACAAAGCACCCGGATGAATAAAATCAACAAAAACAACAGATCTGACACAAGGCAATCATTTAACAGGAAAATCATGCCCAGATAAAAGGGTTCTGAGAAAATTACCTGCCAAGGCCAAAAAGACTCATTTTTCTTCACAAAGGAGAGGGGGGAGAGAGAGAGTGGGGCGGGGGGGAATTGTTTAATATGTAAAGTCGAAATGTTTATGCGGGCGCCGGGCAGTACAAATATTAGTGGAAGCGTCGAAAAAAGCTGTCGAGCACTGACTCGGCATCTCAATGTAATAAACGGAGTGGGGTTGAAATAAAAGAAAAATGGCATTCATCCCCGGTGGACATCTTTAGTTTATGTGGATGTAAATAATTGGTTAAATGATAGGTAAAATTAAATAATTTATTTAATTTCACATATCATTTAATGTCACATTAACGTTATATAAATTGGGGATGCATTCTCAGTAGGGATGAATAGTATTTCTCTGAAATAAAGGGTCTTATTCCCATTCTGTTGCTCGTAAAGTAGAAGCGGATTATGGCACTTTTGGGAGAATTTTCTTATTTTTTAGGGAAAATTGCAGTGGAAGTCCCAAACCTTTTATTTTGCTGCAGAGTACACCTTGACCTTTTATTTTTGAGACCTTAGTCCCATACCTTTAGTTTTAATGCATTCATAGTCCATATAATAGATTCCATCAAAAATTCCGTTAGTCAACACTAAAATTAAAACTTCAACTCTAATTGACAAATTAACCGCTTGTTTGGGAGGGATTACTCAATATTTGAAGCCATTTTATGTTAGTTAGCAACTCAGAAGTGGGTCACATTGTTGCTATGTATTTACTGTCATCATTTGAAATTATCACCTAAAAATGATAAAAGACGGTATTACCCTTATTATTACTTTGAATTACTTATATATTCCTTTCAACAACAATGTTTAACTATTCTTAAAGGATATTATTTGAAAATAATGATAATTTATTGGAAAGGTAACCAAAAGCAACAACTATAATGGGACCCACTTCTAAGTCACTAAGATAATAAAATGACTTATGAGTATTTTTAATTGACATGAAAAATATATCTTAGAAAAAAAATTATTTTCCTTATTTTGAGGAGAATAAAAACTTACTCCTTCCCAAAAAAATGTTTTCCTTTAAAATAAGTAAAATTTCTAAATTAGGCATATTTTTAAATTTTGAAAAATAATTTTTATGGAAAAAATAGAAATCAAACACTTCAAAATATGAACTTGAATGAAAAATTGACATTTTGCATTAAAAATAAATGCAATCAAACACACCTTAAAAGCTTGGAAAAATCCATCTATCTAAATGAAGGGCAAAATAGTATATTTACAATTTTATAACAAAACAATTAAAATAATTAAACCAAAAATGAGAGAAGACTTGTCATCTTTCCCAAACCTTCCCACTCTCACTCACCCCTATCCTTACCCTTTCCTAAATGCAAGGGCTGTTCGGTAGAGATTAAAATCGAATTAAAATTGAAAAATTAGTCGTTATTGTTAACTTTTATTAGACGAGTATGACCCAATACCGGCTATATTTTTAATTTTAATTGGATTTTAGAAGCAAATATCAAGAAACCTAGTCATGTAAGTGGTCGTCGTCCGCCAACGCAAGCTGTCCACCGATTGAATATATGCATTTTCCTATATCCCATTTCCTTTAAAAGAGAGGATGCGAATTCCACTGTTCAATTCGTGCCTTGCCTTTCACACTTTAACTGATTTTTTTAACTGGTTATGTAACAGTGACATACCTTTCACACATATCAATTAGCATGTTATTTTTTCTTTTCTTTTTTTAGGTGATTTAGTCTTGACATGTTGGTTACTGTTCATTTGAGTTTTGACATGTCGGTTATTGTTCATCGTATCTCGATTTTTGTCCCTACTATATTAAAAGTTATTATTAATTGCTAACAAATATTGTTTGTTTTCCATAGTTGTTAAAAAAAAAAAAACTACACTTAAACTCCCCGTGTGTGCACGGGGAGCATCAAACTCCCCGTGTGCGCACGGGGAGATTGCAATAGAATTTTTTTTTTTTTTGGGCCTTTTAACAAATTTCAAAAAAAAAAAAACATTAAATAATATTCATAATTCACCTACCAAATTTACAACTACAATACATTAAATTTCTTAAATTGTCAGCAAAATTTTAATTGTAACAAATTTTAATTTGTCCTACTGAAAATGCTAAACTTTAATTTTTGTTTTACATATTACCATTTAGTCTCACACCTATCTTTCTTACATCAAATAAAATTTATTTACATAATACTTTATCGTAATAAATTCCCCCAACATTTATAAATAATATGTACCTGCGTTGATTTTAAGCTTTCATTTCGTGTCTTTTTAAGTAGTTTTTTTTATTCTGTTACTGTCTCCCTTATTACTATATATTTATATTTATATTCCATTTCGTCTAATATTATTTTTTACGATTCGATTTTTTTATAGTAAGATTATGTTAAAAAAAATGTGTATTGATTATTAATTACTAAGAAAATATTTTTTAAATTGGAAAAAAAAAAATCTCCCTGTGAAATTATATTTACAGTTTTTGTAAAATCTAAATTAGTAGAGTTTTTGACAAAAAAAAAAAAAAAAACTTAGCAGAAACTCCCCGCGCGCACGGGGAGAAACAAACTCCCCGTGCCAGGCAACCCTCTCCTGTTCATCCCACTTCCACGGCCTCAGACGCGTAAAATTCTGTTTATCCCTAATTTCTCTCGCTCTCTCCTCCTCTCTCAACTATCAACAGATCTCCGCCCTTCCCCCAAATCAACCCTACTTCATCAGGCGGTGGAATTGGCTCCAGACACAGCTTATATATCCTAATCCTTCCACCGCCTCCATCTCTTACCAAAATCAATCCATTTCGAGCAAAAAGAAAAACACAGACCCGTTGCCTCCATCTCTCGCCCTCTCTACATAAAGAAGCCGTGGGAAATCGCTTGAGAGTCGTTCCCCTCTTGATTTCCCAATCGTACGCTTGAGACCAGGAGGTGGGAGCCGTGGTGGAACCAGATTGCTGGGCCCTCGCTTTGATCCATCCTGGGAGGCGAATACTGATCTACTGATGTTGCTGCGTCCCCATGGCGGTGGTCGTGCTTCGTTCCCTTTCTTCAAGGTTAATTTTTTTTTATTTTCACTTATTTTTCCAGGTCTAAGGTTTTTTTTATCGGAGAGTATGGTATCTCTTGGAAATTTTTTGACTGGAAACCTAAATAAACATTTAGTTGAAATGGACAGAGAGAAGCTAAATAAACATTTAGGTGAAATATTTTATAACTCCCTCTAAGTAAAATTTAATTTCTACTGGAATATAAGTGATCTGCTAGGTCAGGAAGAAACTCTGCATACTCAGGATTAGTAACACAGAAAATCTGCTAGAATATCAGAGTTGTTGTCGTCTTCACCTGATGCTTTTAGAGGATAAATAATCAATACATCCAACCCAGAAGTGTCTGAGCTGCCAGAGTTCCCAGAATTGCCTGAATTTTGTAAGACATACTAAATAAGGCACTTCTATTGTTGTTGTTGCATGATAAATACACTAATACATTTCTCATCACACACTTTTTGTGGAAGGGACTTAGATTTGTGTTTTGCTATTGGAAGTTGGGATATTAAAGGGTAAAATGCTGAAAAAATAATCAGAATAGAATTGAATACATTAAGATGGATGTTTAGTCACAATAAAATCCAATTAGAAATGGGGTTATAATCTAATAAGTGGAGCTAGCACAAAGTGAGGATAAAAATAAGGAAATGATGTCTTAAATAGTTATCATATCTTGCTCGAATCAGTGGTGAAAAAACTAGCCCAAAAAAAAAAGCTATTACGAAACCAAAACCAAAACCCGAGGAGGTAATCGATATTAGTTCTGATACGGAAGAAGTTAAGAAGGAGAAGCCTGTAGTAAGCAAGGAAAAGACTGAACTGGAGGTAAAATTAATCTTAGATACTTATGTCAAATTTTGAATTTTCTCTGAAACTGTCATTATCGCATTCGGGGGTCTCTATTCTTGAGAATGTTTTGCTCGAAGGAATTCGGGCTTCTTTTTGTTTCGATTGCATTTCTTCTGCTGCTGCAGATCACTAAGGTTTCATTTCATTTTCTTCTCTTTTCATTTGCTTCTTTTCTTTTTATGTTATATTTTCTGAAGAAGCTTCTATTCGTGTCTCTTGAATTTGTATTAATGAATTGCTTTACCTCGTTTTGAAATAGACTCATACGGCTTCTTTAAAGTGCTATGACCACCTTTGCCACAATGTTTTTCTCATCAATGTCAGGCGTGAAATATTACCTCTTGAACCTGTTTCGATTTCCTTTTGGTAAGTGTACATCCAACTCAAAACAATTTTATCTCAATAATATGTTTTGAGCTATATTATTATTACTATTAATGCTTGCTTCCAATGAAACATGCTGTATGGTGTTGATAAATTCTTCATGCTGATGTTTCAGGAATGCCCATCACTGCAAGTATTTTAATTTGTTAATCTTACTTTGGGTGTTGTTTCCAGACAATTTTGGAGTGCTAGCCAGTGCAAATTGGAACACCTGGTTACTGTTCGTTGGTTGGGGTTTCTTGCGATTCGATTCCTCTAATCTTCGAGTTCAAGTGGTAGAGTTAAAAAAATAAAATTTGCTGGATTTGATTATTTACTAATTTATGTGTTCCAATTGCTGGATTAATTTCTTTGGGGACTGCAAAAGGATTGGCATATCTACATGAGGATTGTAAGTTTAATTGGTGGGCATGTGTTTTTATAAAACTGGGAAACATTTATATTTGGTGCCCTTGAATATATTTGATTCTGAATGGGGTGTTTTCTGCACTTAGGTTATCCAAAGATTATTCATCGGGATATTGTTTCCTCCTATGAATTCTAGCAATCATGTTTGGTGTGAATACTTATTTTTTTTGGTATTTGATTCCGATGAACTTGAATATTTTATCTGCAATTTTCTCTTCCTTTTTATGAACGGTAGCTATTGGGTTTTGTGTGGATACATTTTTGCTATTCGTATTTGATTCTGATTTATTATACTGCAATTTCTCTTGGCATCATGAATTCTAGCAATTGGATTTGTGGTCACATTTTTGCGATTAGAATTTGGTTATGATAATATGATTGATTAGAATTTTCATTTGCAATTATTTCTTCCTTTAAGGAATTCTAGGATTTGGGTTTCGTATGGATACATCTCTGCTATTTGTAGTAGATTCTGACGAATTGGAATAATTTATCTGCAATTAAAATAAATGAACTATGTTGGTAACTCCCTGAACTTCACAAAATTATTCAAATACACAATGTACAAAATAAAGTCGACATGTTTGAGAAGTATTTGTAAACTGATTAAATTATAATAGATGGGAACCAATGATGGATAGATGGGTAGTTTTTATGTTTCCATAAAATGTGTGGATAGAAGTGGTTTGATCAATAATAAATTGTTTATCGACGTTAGCCAAACATGGTCAGATAAGTTTGGCCCTATTAATAATGATAGTTTGAGACTCTTTTATTAGAAAGAAATACAATAGACATACTTCCGAAGAGGAATTATTAGTTATGGCTTCTTATCATCAATTATATGGGAATAATGGGCCGAATCGCAAGTTCGCTGTGTATATTTTCTAATAGCTCTGATCGTACTTGATTTTAACATAAAATTCTACATTTTATCATCTTCTTCCAATATGTTCTTTGCTGGAAGTTCAGTATCATTTTCAAAAAATTTCGAGATTGTAATATAACCTCTTTTTTTTGTTGCTCTGTTCTCTTCTGTAGCTTTGATAACCTTGACCATATTATTATTTTTCTTGAACTGTTCAATTAAAGACGAACGGTGAACTTGAAATGCTAACGTGCCTATGGTAGACTAAGATCTTGCTTGGGTGGGCAACTATAGGTATGAAAGAAAAGGTTTGCCAGGCTCTCTCTCATATTTATAATCTTGCTTATAAGCCACCCAAACATGCTCTAATTTGGTATCTAAATCACGATGATGGGAAATCATTATATATGTATAGGCATATTTTGTGTTTTTATCAACCTTTAGGATCACTTCAATGTATAAAGTAAAGCTAATGACAGATGGCACCCTTTTTTAATCTTATCGAAGAGTCATTTGAAAGAGGCTTTCGTATCCATGTGAAATTTTGTTATTGCTTAGACGAACTTGACTATTCGAATTTGGGAATTTGGAAGAGAAAAAAACTGGTATTTATCGTGTTTAAAACTGAATTATAGCATTAGCATACTACCATCAATTGCATCAATGGCACAATGGTAATTCCATTATCATTTCATTTCATCTACTTTTTTGTCATATTTTCTTGCTTGGAGAAATCACCTCCACCAACTATTTTGCACCTGCTGCATCTCAGATGTTAGCAAAATCCAAAGCATATATTGTAAAGAACAGGAATGGGTTTTCGCACAAGCGTTACTCCAGTTACTCTGGGTTTGACACATCTTTTATTGAAAATGATCAGAGAGAAGTCGAGATATATATCTTTGTTGATATTTTGAACACAGTATAGCAGTGTATCGATATCTTGTTTATATGGTCTGATGGGATTGCGGAGGATTCCTTTTCTATCTAATAATTCTCTAGATAGCCTTAGCGGTGGACTGAATGAACCAAATCCAAATCTATCAAAATACAGCTTAGTTGCATTCCATTTTATAGATGTTATGACATGTCTGAGCTTCAAAGCTTCTAAAGGAATATTTACTTTCTTGGTATTTTAGCAAAGTAATTTAGCATTTGTTTTTAATCACCTTCTTCCCGCTTTTCCATGATCTGTCAATCTTTCTACTTCAACATATTTGACCTCATACAAAATTTTCTTTTGCTAGGGTGGCGAAGAGCAAACTCGTCGTTGCACCGATCATACCGAACTCTTGAGGTTCTTTATAACTGATATTGTATTTGATGCATCTACTACTCCATTTGTGGTGCATGCTTTTGAATTAGTTTAAGGCTGCGTTTGAAGATGTAATCAATGTCTTGAGATTGGAATTGTTTAAAAGATCATTCAAAATTTTCCTGTTTTCACATCCTAATTTTTATGTGCCTTGAAAGTGTATTATTTTCGAAAGTCTTAAGCTTTGATGTGCTATAGAGAAGGTTATAAAAAATTCACATCAGGAGGTTGGAGATAAAATCTTTATGTTGTCTACTAATTTTATTGTAGCAAAAGATAGTTGAGCTAAATTGTAGTTTTGCTGATGTCAGGCCATTTAATATGAAAATGCTTAATTTTGAGTTAATTAGAACAAGACAATTACTGGTGTAATGTATCTGTAATCAATCTTTAAAACAATTTAAAAGCAATTTATTATTATCATCTCAAGTTGTTGGATGTCTAGCCTTCCTTTTTGAGTACTATCAAGCCTATGTAAATCTTATTTATATAAACTCACTTTTCAAGATATAAGTGGCGGAAAATTGATAATTGCAAATTCGTGGTGCTAAAAACAAGGGCATGAGGGTCAAGGGACCTAAGGCTCTTCACATCACTACTAGGAGGTCACATTTTGTTTAAGGTATTACTTCGAGCACAAGTCTAATAATACGACTCTCTTAACATGTATACATATCCTTCATATGGTATGCTACTTGGCAAAATGATGCTAGAGTGTGCAAATTTATGAAGTTGTGGTTCTTTATGTTGTTCTTCAATGGGTGTGCAGTATATGTAGGTTTATCAATTACTTGGTATAGGTTATTGCTATTTTATTGTACAAATTTATCATCCATGATGCAATATCTCAGTATGCTAATATTGCCTTAAAAATAACACAATGCACGGGCAAAAAACTAGTATTCATTGATTTAACAACTGAAATAGCATGAATTATTTTTCAGAATTTTGGCAACGCTCACCGCTGTGGAAATAGTTGCTATCGTGGAAAAGCGCTGATAATTGACAAAAATGGAAATGTGGGGCAGTATAATTAGGGCTTCTGCTTCATCAACAAATCACCATTAGTTCAAAATCAAAAAATTAAAGTTCATACTTCATAGAAATTGGGGATTTCTACAAGGGTTGTTGTCCCCTCTCTTTAACCTGTGATTTCTTCATTTTTTTGGAAGCAAACAACCCTTTACTTGGAATCCCGGAAAGTAGAAGCAGAAGAAGAACTAGAAAAATGCTTCAGTCTCTTTCACACACAAACCAACAACATTCTTCATTTGGCAGTTGGGAGCGCTCGGGATTTATCACTTTCCAAAAATGGAGCTCAAACGGGGCTTATTCTAATGTTAATGACATATGTTAAGTTAATTTCTCTTCGAGAAGATTGACCTATTAGAATGTTAGAATAATTCTATTATGTGAGCTTCCATTTGATTGCGAATTTTACGGGTTAGATGTATGGTTTGCAATGATACCGTGATTAGGCCCAATATGTTAAGTGATCACTTGGACCGTTATACACCTTACGAGCTATATTATTATAATGTGATAATTTTAAGTATGTTGGCCGGAATTATGTAAACCCTAATTAGGGTTGTAGTCGATAATGGGCTGACTTTATAATTTCCTATATAATGGCTAGGTGGGGGCTCTCATCTCTGTATCGTTTATTGGCTTACTTCATTGACGGTTGATTATTTTTTAGGAGTAAGGAGAGGAAGATCTAACTGATAATATTTACACACAAAATGTCTTCCGCATGTATGAATTTTAATCTACCAATTTAGAATACGTGATTCTTGTTCTTAGCATGATTATTAAAATAATTATCACAATTGGTATCAGAGTTGCATAAGATTAGAATCATTTTTAAAAAATTAAATTAAAAGCAAAACCCGACTGCTGTTGTTGCTCTCTCTCTCTCGTGCATATATATATGTGTGTATACCACCAAAATCAAATCTTTTTCAAGCAAAGAGATAAATGTACAGATTTCAAATTCATAACCCATTACTCGCTGTTGACACAATCAAATCGATGAGGTAAAAAGCTTTCAGATGACTATGGTGAGATCCTCGCTGAGTTCTTCTAGCATTTGCTTTACTCAAAGTGGCAACATTGGATTAATATGCTTAATTACTAATTACCCAAAGTCCCAATTCCTCTGTTTTGTATGTATTCCAAGCACCACAGAATTTGATTGTAATTGGGTATAATTTGGTGGGGTTTTCAACTGTGTGTATGGATTTACATTGTTTTGGTTGTGAATTTGTTTTGTATATTTGTCCTCCACAGCTCTGTCGACTGTCTATATAGAAATTTGTATGTATATATATGTTCTACAAAATCTGGCTGCTGTACATTTTTGTTTCTCGCGTACAAGTCTGTCTGTAGGTGTATATAATTTTCTCCCTGCAGTCCATTCAATTTTATTTTTTTTGGTTGTGTAAAATTTTCCTCCGGTTTTTTTCCGCAGCGGCTCAAGGCTGCCCCATTTTCCCGCCGACCGTGGGCTGCGTAGATACCAAGGAAGGCCCGACGACAGCGATTCAAAAAAAAATGGGTGATGCTACATGTACACCTCATGCATTACACAATCCTTTACACCCCTCACATGGAGGGGGGCCCACAATTATTTTATTATGTGTGGACCCCCCTCCATGTAAGGGGGTGTAAAGGATTATGTAGAGAATTATGTACACATAGCTTTATTCAAAAAAAATTGAGGCCTAGGTTTTGTGTTTAGATCGGGTTTTGCCATTTTGGGTTGATTTTGGGATGGGGCCTCTCCGCAATTTGTGATTTTTTGGGGGTCATGCTTGCAATTAAAGCAAAAGGTCCATTTTGAAATTTTATAGAAAATTGACATATTCTGTAAGGAAAATGCTATGGGTGTACCCATAGCACAACCCATTCTGTAATTTTTATATTTTGAGGCCTTTTTTCATAATTCTAATTTTAGGGTCAATTTTGCAATTTTGAAATATTAAATTTAAATTTTTAAAATGAGATTTTTAAATTTGATCCAAATATATTTCAATTTCGACCTGAAATTAAAATTATATTTGAAATTGACGACTTTATATTTTGTTGAAATAATTAAATGTCATTATTATTTGTCCATTTAAATTTCATTTTCATATATTGAAATTTAGTTGCCAATTTCGTCTAACAATCGAGCATGAATTTTACTTTTCGTCGTTTGATGATTGTGATTATTATTATTAAATTTTTCGTGGACTTCAAGTATATCTTACAGCCTGTCTCGAGCTGATTAAAATGGATACAAAAATTGATTTTTGGTCCGTTATGCATCAATTCAGCCTGTCTTCAGCCTGCAAATGTTGACTTCTATTTCTCACATGCGGGCTCCACATTGAAAAGCAACGGTATAAAAATCAATTTCTTTCCTCAAGAAATTTCCACCAGACACAGCCTTAGTGCTCCCATTATTAGAAATATTTTGAAATAAAAGTGGGCGGTAGCTACTAAAGTGGCACACTTATTTTTATTTATTTGATTTTCTTAAAAAAAAAGTTGGACGTTAATATCGTAATTTTGAATTATTACATATAGTATCTTGCACAAATGTGTTATTATATGTGATATTTTTATTTTTTTGGAAATTGGCATAAAACAGTTAATGAGTTTACTTGATCTAGAAATCTCTTTCTACCTAAAGGTGTTGGTGTTTCGAAAACCAATCTGTTTTGTTAAGTAACTTGATCATGCGTATTAAGAGTATCTTATAGCGTGTTATATTGTTAGCCCAAATGTGATTTTATAATGATGCATCTAGTCTCTTACCGTAATAATGTTCATTTGATTTTGATTTTAATTACGGACTATCTAATTAGATAGATATGTTATCATTCATTGTTTGCATGCATTATGTTTAGATGATATTAAATATGTTATTTTAAGTTTACATAGTTTTAAATGCATCAACTCTTTCGAGTCAACTGTCTACTATTGAAACCTTGATTGTGAATAATTATATGAGATGAAAACGAGACGTAGAAATAGCACTTGGCCTTTTGGGGTTAGATTTTGTAATGGAGAAAGAGCTTTCAAAACCCACAGATAAAAACACTCTTATGAAAAGTGGGAAATGACTAATAGACATTGTTTGAAAATAATTAAGCGCTCTATATCCAATTCCATTATGGGTGCTATTCCGGATAATGAAAATGCTAAAGGTTTTGTGGATGCCATAGTAGTGAGATTTGTTGAGTCTGATATTATGTGAAAATCTTGCAAGCGTACGAGTTCGTTGTACAAGTAATAATCGTGATGAGTGAGTTATCGTCCCATAGGGAATAAGGCTTAATTTTAGTGTATTCGATATATCTAAATTCGCAAATGTAATAAAATATGGTCAATTTGTATTTAACTACGTTCTATAACTACGAAAACAATAAAAACTGGTCTTTAAATCAAGTGAGGGTGAGTGTATTGGATTTTCGACTCCACTATTCAATTCTTAGTTTCAATTCTCAACTAGTGATAATTAACTTAATTCATGCAATTGTAACGATCGATAATTTCACTTTTATTTACTATTCTTTTTCAAGATATAATAAACATATGATTGTCACGAGACGATCATATTCCTAATCCGAGTTCATATGACAAACATGCATTGATGTTTAGGATTATCATACACGATCGCACATGCCATAAATATTATTCCTAATATTTATTGTCAGTGTGTTCCATAAATAGTGTTCTACCTACCGTGAGTTTTTCAACCCTACGAATAAGCAACTTATTGTCCTAATAGTGCACAAACATTAAAACAATGCATTCATACATATTTATGAAATCACAACGGAAGAATTAAACTAAAAAACACGTGTTCTCGAATCAAAAACTAAAAATTAAATAGTTTCATCATTCATCCAATACAAGGGAGTTTAGCCTAACTTATTATCAAAATTAAACACATAGAAGTGGAACGACATCACCTATTAATTTGATGAACGCGATTAATTTCCCAGATTGCAGTAGCTGTTGTCTTCTTTTCTTTTGTTTTCGGTCTGTCCGTGCATATATATTTCCAGCAACCACTGCAAAATTCTTTTCAATTAATCTGTCTTTTTTCAGTCCCAAATCTAGGATTTTCAGCCCCTTAATCTGCCTTTTTTCTCTCAATATTTCAGCTATCGGTTCCTCCTTTTCTGTGCAAAATTGTTGCCTTATATATGTATATATATTTATAATATACAAACTTCAGCAACAAAATTCAAGTGTCCCTAATTTCTTGTCTCCCAATCTGTCGGCGTGTGTGTATATATCAATTGATGCCTCAATTCTTGTCCCCCCAATTTCATTCAACTGTCGGCTCTCCCCTTTTCTCAATTTCACGTGTATATCTCTATAAAACCCACATGCAATCCCTTTTTTTTCTTCAACAAGAGGTCCAGCCCATTAACTTCATTTTTCTCCAAGTCATTCCTTTTTAGAATTAATGCAATTAAGTCCTTCAACTTCTATAGTGTAGACTTTGATCCCCGTACTTTGGATTTTTCCATTTTTCGACACATTTTGCTTCTTTTCTCCAATTCTTGCTCAAATATTGAGTTTTACCTACAAGATGCAATATAACATAATTTATGTCGTATTTTGCCAAAAGAACAATAAAATTTTATAGTTTCAAGCCCCGAATAAGTGTAGAAAATACACTTATCATCTGATAAAACTGAAACTGGAGATCTGATGGACAAACTGATGAATATAAGATATGATGGTACAAGTTGAGTTAGGGAGTACGTTATGAAGATGATTAATATATCTTTTAAATTAAAGACTCTTAATATTCCCATTGCTGAGCTTTTTCTAGTCTATCATGTTCTAAATAGTCTTTCGAGCCAATTTAATCAGTTGAATGTTGCTTGTAATGCTCAAAGAGATAAATGAGATTTGAATGACCTTATTTTTGTATGTGTCCAAGAGGAGTATAGGTTGAGGCGTGAAAATGTCGAAACTGTGCAATTAGTTTTTCAGTTATTACAGAATAAGGGGTCTTCTCATAACCATAAGTCTAAGTTCCACAAGGGCAACGACTTCTGGTGGTCCTAAATGAACGATAAAGAAAAACAATCAATGCAGGTTCTGCAAAAAGAAGGATTACTGGTAGAAAGATTATTTTAAGTTTAAGACTTGGTTGGAGAAGAAGAAGAGTTCTGCAGGTATCTCATTGGCCTTAGTTTGTTATGAGTCTTTTTTTGTAGATGTTCCTTTGAATTCTTGGTGGTTAGACTCAAGAGCCAATATTCATATTACGAATTCCTTGCAGGGGTTCATAAGCAAACAGAGGCCAAGTGAGAATGAAGTAGGCCTATGCGTTGGGAATGGTGTTCAAGTGAAGGTTGAGTTCATAGGAGTAGTGAAGTTGTCTTTGGAGTCTGGTTTCTCTCTTATTTTAGAGAATACATTTTTTGTATTGACAATGAGACGGAATTTAATTTCTATATCAAAACTTGATGCTTCTAGTTTTTCCTTTAATTTTTGTAATGGAATTGTTAAATTGTTTTATGATTATCGTCTGATTGGAAATGGCATCTTATGTGATGGTTTATATAAATTGTCTTTGATTTCTTTTGGTGAAGTCTTTTGTGTTGCGAATGTGTCAAAGAAAAGGTCTTTAATTTGTGAATCATCTTCCATGTTGTGGCATAAGCAGTTGGGTCACATTTCAGATGGGATAGAGATATTGTTTAAAGTTTAGATACTTTCATCTCTTGACTTCTCTGATTTTGACACTTGTATGGATTATATAAGAGAAAAGTTGACTAAATCCACTAGGAAAGATTCCACTAAGAGTAATGGTATTTTGGATTTGATACATACCGATATTAGTGGACCTTTGCATTCCACCATATGTGGGAACAAATATTTTATAACTTTTATTGATGATTTCTCGCGATATGGATATGTTTATTTGATTAATGATAAATCACATTCACTTGAGAAATTCAAGATTTTCAAAATGGAAGCAGAGAAACAATGAGGGAAAAGTATCAAAGTTATAAGATCTGATCGGGGTGGTGAGTACTATGTGAAGTATGATGAGTCTGGTCAAAACATGGGTGATTTTGCAAAGTTTTTATAGGGGTGTGGCATAGTGCCTCAATACACCATGCCGGGACACCTGAGTAGAATGACATTTCTGAAAGATGTAATCGGACTCTAAAAGACATTGTCGGAGCATGATGAATAGAACAAATTTGCCAGAATATCTATGGGGTAAAGCTTTGAGAACTGCTATGTATATCTTGAATAGAGTTCTTAGTAAAGCTGTTGTAAAGATACATTTCGAGTTGTGGACAGGACGTAAGCCAGGTTTGGCTCATTTCAGAGTTTGGGGATGTCCAGCCGATGTGAGAATTTATAATCCATTTGAGAATAAATTAGACCTAAAATCTACTCCTGATTACTTCATTGGGTACCCAGACAGATCAAAAGGATACAAGTTCTATTGTCCAAACCATGGCACCAGAATTGTAGAGTCAATCACTGCTAATTTTTTTGAAAATGACTTTGGTGATAGGGGAGTTCTACGTTGAATGAATTTTTTGTTGAACCAAGCCCAGTTATTGTTCCAGTTCCTGTTATACAGGAGAGAGTTATACCTCAACTAGCTGAAATTGTTAATGAATAACCGGGGAGTCAAGAGGAACTTCAGGTTCCCCCATCAACAACGATTGAGTCAGTTACTGAGCCATAGTTAGGAGATCGCAAAGGGAAAGAAGGTCTGCATTGCCCAGTGATTATATTACATATTTGTTGGAGAGTGATTTTAATGTTGGTTACATAAATTGATAAATGCTATGGAATATGAAATGAATTATATAGAACTGAATAAAGTTTGAGAACTTGTTGAACTTCCTCCGGATGCTAAAGTCATAGATAACAAGTAGATCTTCATAGAAAATTGGACTCACAAGAGAATGTTGAACTAAAGAAGACGAGATTAGTTGCAAAATGGTTCACTCAACGAGAGGGCATTGATTATAATGAAACTCTTTCACCTGTTTCATCCAAAGATTCTTTTCGAATTATCATGGCACATTATAATTTGAAGGTTCATTAGATGGATGTTAAGTCGGCTTTTCTGAATGGAGATCTTTCGGAAATGGTTTACATGAGACAACCTGGAGGTTTTGTTGTGAAGAGAAAAGAAAAATTGGTATGTAAGTTGAATAAATCCTTAAATGGCCTCAAGCAGGCATCACGGTAGTGGTATTTGAAATTTGACGAGATTGTGACTTCTCTTGGTTTTGTTGAAAATACAGTTGATAAATATATTTATCTTAAAATCAGTGGGAGAAATTTTATTTATCGTGTCCTGTATGTTGATGACATTTTACTTACAAGCAGTGACTTCGGGTTACTTCATGAGACAAAGAAGATGTTATTTGTTAATTTCGAGATGAAAGATCTTGGAGAAGCTACTTATGTGCTTGGCATTGAAATATATCGTGATAGAAATCGTAACGTGTTGGAACTTTCTCAGAAGGCTTATATACGACATGTTCCAGAAAGGTTCAATATGCAGAAATGTGCACCTGATGATTTACCTATCATAAAAGGGGATACGTTTAACAAAGCTCAATGTCCAAGGAATGAGTTAGAAAGAGAATCTATGAAGATGATACCAAATGTTAGTGCTGTTGGGAGTTTGATGTATACTAAAGTTAGCACTAGACCAGATATTGCTTATGTTATCAGTGTTCTCATTAGGTTTCAGTCGAATCCAGTGCAAGAGCATTGGAAAATAGCTAAGAAAGTTATGATATATTTAAAGAAAACTGAAAGTTACATGCTCACTTTTCAGCTTTCAAATCATTTTGAGGTCATAGGCTACTCATACTCGAATTTTGCTAGATGTCAGATGATTTTAAATCAACTTCAGGTTATATTTTCATGTTGTTTGGTGTTTCTATCTCGTGAAAAAGTGTTAAGCAGACTCTAGTGCCATCTTCTACTATGCAGGCTGAATTTGTGGCATGTTATGGAGCTACAATTCAAGTCGTTTGATTAAAGAATTTTATTTTTGAGTTGAAAGTTGTTGACTCCATCTCCAGGCCAATCACTATTTATTGTGATAACAGCGCAGCAGTGTTCTTTTCAAGAAATAATAAAAGTTCTAGTGGATCAAAATACATTGACATCAAACATTTGGTGGCCAAAGACAGAGTCAAAGAAGGCCAAACTAAAATAGAGCATATTATTACAGATGCAATGATTGCAGATCCTTTAACTAAGCGACTCGCTCATAAAATTTTTAAGACACATGTTACTAATATGGGTATTGTGGAAACCTTCGATATTTTTGGTTAGTGAGAGTTATTTATGTAAGAGAACTACGTCTTGGTTTGATCCCTTTACGGGGTACGTAGGCAACCAATATGTTCTTCGGGTACAGCCCATTCCAATAATAAAATATATTTTTCCATATCTATAAATTGTTTTGAGCATACATTTGACTTATGTCTTTTATTATGATATTATTTTGATATCGAGATATGACAATTAAAGACATAAGATGAGTCTCTTTTAGAGTCATGTGGCTTCATTTTGATTAGAAGCATTTTAAAGACCGATATGAATTAGCACAATTTTTTTTATCACATTTAGTGCTAAGTTTATACTGCATACTACCACATTGGTTGGAGTATGGGGATCATGTCGATAAGGATATTGGCATTTGTAGCTGTGGAATGGTCTTACATCGTTTGATTGGTCTAACGACTTCCATATTCGATGTTAACATTATTGTTGGACCAGATCGTCTTGTGTAAGGTGTTATCATTACAGCTATTCTTGTGTGGCCACCTGTGTAGTCTGACTCGGATAGAGGTGTCAAGATGGACGGGCCGACCATGACCCGTGAAAACCGGGACCGCGGGCCGACCCGTGACCCGTGCGGGCGGTTCACGGGCCAAGGAGGTGTAACCCGCGGGTTTCGCGGGTTGCACTCCCATGGGCCGCGGTTAACCCGCGACCCGTAAAAAAAATTGAAAAAAAAAATAAAACAAAAATTAAAAAAAGGGGGGGGAGAGAGCTAAACAAAAAAATTTGAAAAAAAAAATAAAAAAATTCAAAAAAAGGCGTAGCCTGATGCATTGTCAATTTTTTTTTTTTTAATTTTAACTGATGGTAATATAAATTTTCTAACGGTAATATCATCCCCTTCATCGATAAATTCCAATTTATTCTTACATTTATTTTTACAATACCCTCTCATTAGTTATTATACATTTATACTTCATAATTCATACTTGTTACTACCTTACTACAATTACAATTATTCAATTGCAAATATCATCATTATCTTGATTATATTTCTTTCTTCTCGGTTCTCACTAGTCACTACTAAATTTTTTAATCCTACTATATTATGGATTCTCGCGATTCTTCTTCTCAAAATTCTATTTTCAATGATAGTTGCTCTCCATATGGGTCAAACAGGAAAAATTCTATATTTTTATAATTTTATTTATACAATATACGGGCCAAACCGGAACGAACCGCGACCCGTGACTTGCATGGGCTCGACCCGTATGGGTCAGCGGGCGGGTCTGGGTTGTAGTCCAAAATTGTGGGCCGACCCGTAACCGGCCCGGAACCCGCAGCAGGCGGGCTTTTTTTCACGCGGGCCGTTACCGGGCTCACATGTTGGCGGGCCGACCCGGCCCGGACCACCCGGATTGACACCTCTAGACTCGGAGGTTAAAAGTTATGTTCTATAGCAATCAAATGTTTGCCCAAGTAGGAGAATATTAGAATAATTCTATTATGTGGGCTTCCATTTGATTGCGAATTTTACGGGTTAGATATATGGTTTGTAATGATAATGTGATTAGGCCCAATATGTTAAGTGATCACTTGGGCCGTTGTAAAACCTTACGGGCTATATTGTTATAATATGGTAATTTTAAGTATGTGGGCCGAAATTATGTAAACCCTAATTATGGTTAGAGTCGGTGATGTGCCGACTTTATAATTTCATATATAATGGTTAGGTCTCCTCCCCATATCGTTTATTGGCTTGCTTCATTGACGGCTGATTATTTTTTAGGAGTAAGGGGTGGAAGATTAACTAGTAATATTCACACACACGAAATGTCTTCCGCACGTATGAATTTTAATATACTAATTTAGATTACGTGATTCTGGTTCTTAGCATGATTATTGAAATAATTACAACATTGAATACAACGGGGTTGTGATGATTTTTCCTTTTTTTTTGTTCTGAGCTAATAGATCTTGTGGTGTGAATTCGATTTCCATTTGCACTGGATTAGCAATGAATCCCAAAGACGAAGTTAATTTGTTTTTGGTTTCTAGGGGTGCGATGCGGCACGGCATCAAAGGTGGCGATGGTTAGGCAGTACAGGTGTGTGGATTGGTTGGTGGTGATGGCCGAAAGTGACGAAATTGCTGAGTGCCCAAAAATTTGACATACACTACAACAAAAATAGCCTATATAGGGGTTGACCGACCCTCACATTTGCGCGAGTCCCGCCTGAATTAAAAAATGCCAATCATCCCATGTGTGTGTTCGGTCATCCCCTATGTTCGTGTAGCACGAACCGAAAGTGACTGGTTCTGTGGTGTGGTGTGGTGTGGTGTGGTGGTGTGTGGTGTGGTGTGGTGGGGTGAGGTGGGGTGGGGTGGGGTTCTTTTTTTATTTATTTATTTAATTATTTGAAATGTTCTATTATAGAAAATGTTAATTTACTAGTTTACCCTTTACTTAATTTGTTAAATTGAGTCAAAGTATTAATTTTTGGGTTAACTTATGAATTAATGAATGAATTCTATCCAAAGGACTTCCGTTACAGTTAAGGTGAAAGGTCACAAAATATAAAAGGTTAATGTGTAGTTTGCAAAAAATTTAAAGGTTTGGGACCTCCACTACAATTTTTCCAATTTTTTGAGATCATAGTTTACTATAGAAGTTTACTATAATATTATTAAGCCCCTTTTTTATGGTCTTTTTTTTGGAAAAATATGGTTCTGAATAGTAAATTTCTGAAAAATGTGTGGTTAAAAAATAGAAAAAAGTTTTGTGTTTATATATAGAATATTTTATTGTATGAATGTGTGAATAAAAATGAGTATATAGAAAAAAGAGTTTTGAATGAATGTGGGACGAACAAGGGATAAGTGCTTTTTGGCTCCGCTTTTAAGCAATGGGATGTAGAAAAAACGAGTTTTTGAATGAATGTGTTTGGGTTCTCGAAAGAAGATAAGCGAAGTTTCCAGGTTCTTTAAAAAGTATTTTTTTAATAGTTTTTAATTGTTAAAATGATCTATTTTTAAGAGCATTAAAAACCCTAGAGCCAAAGACATGTAAGTTAGTCTTAATGGTGGATTTGATGCCTACTTGGCATCCATAACGACACATTTCAAGTCCACTAAAATGATTCGAGATGGGTCGTGTATCTTGTTTCCTTTTCCTCCTTTCATACATTTCTCTCTATTTATTTTTAATTGTAATTAAATATTGATTACCGTTTTAGACCTCGTAAATTTCACACAAGTCATCTACAAGCTGACAAGAATTAAGTACAAAATTTTTAAAAAGGATAAAAGGTGATACTATAAATTAAAAAGTGGTTAAAGACCAAGTTGCTACCAACGTCAAGGCCCCGTTTGATAGCACAGATTTTTCATGTCCATTTTCCAACTTTTGTAGTGTTTGATGGCAAAATTTTCCTGGGAAAATATTTTCCAACTTTTCAAATTTTCCACATTTTTGAAGAAAATAAATTCTTGATATTTTGGTGGGTAAATATTTTCGAGATTTGTTTTTTCTTTTTTGACCATTAGAAAAAATTCTAGACACAATGGTAAAAAAAATTCACTTTTATTGACAATTTCCATACAAAACAAAGTCAAACGAATGTTATTCGGTATGATTATTTTTTTTCAATTTTTTTTTTTGGCAATTGGAACAAATTCTAGACCCGATGGTAGAAAATATTATCACTTTACTGGACAATTTTCATAAAAAACGAAGCCAAACGGACATCAAAGTTTCAACATTTTCCATGAGGAATTATACAAATCAAACACAATTAATTACAATTCACAGTAAAACAATTTTTAGGCAAATCAATTCCCTATAAAACATTTTCTTTTCACCAATTTTTCATATTTGCAATCAAACGGACCATAACAGTTTAATTTTCCCTAAGTTGTATGCCTGGTGAATCCATGCAAAATGACGAGATGGAAATGTAAGTCTAAGAATATGTTTAGGTGAGATTTTTTCAAGTGAAAAAATTTAAAAATGTGAGGTTAAAAAGTAAGAAAAAAATTATGAATATCATGAAATGTGTGATTAAATTGTACAGCCCTCTCACATGAATGTGGAGCCCCCTCAAAAAATATAAAGTTTAGCATATGTTTGAGCCACATTCTCATTCTTCTACTCATTTTCAACCACACATTGTTCAATAAAATAATATTTTCCATCACATCAATTGCTTTTCCTTCTTTTCAATCACATATTCACCATCACATCACAAAAAAAATGTATTTTTTCCATTTTAATGTGTATCAAACACACTCTTAGTTAGAATTTGAACATTGGATTCATGTACTTTTCTTGAACTTGAAGCAAGTTTTGTTGGCATTTTGTTGTATACTTGAGTTAAACGTGTATTGTACGTTATTCTGAAGTGTTTTATAAGTGTTGTGAAAGTATTTTGATCATTTTGATCTAAATATGAGATAAATGCAAGCTCTTGAAAATAAATGTTTATTATTATATATGAATATAAATAGTGAAATACATACTTGAATATGAGTATTAGAATTACAATTAAACGTACAAATAAAGATGAATGAAAAATACGATGCATGAATGTTAATTAATTTAGAATTAACAGAGTTGGTAATTAGAAGAAGATGACGACAGACAACTGGAGCTTGACAGCTGGAATTACTAATAGGATTAGTTGATCATTTACACGTGTACAACTTAGATTCTATTTTATAGCTGGATTAGTGAGTTAGTTAATTCTAGATTCTATTTATATACAATTCTTAGCACTGTATCTTTTCTGACTTTGATTTTCTCACGAGTAATACAATGTGATTTCAATTCACTCTCTATCTCCTTTCCATATTTCAATTCTTTCTTCAGATCTTCAATATGGTATCAGAGCATTAGCTTCCATAATTTTTTAATCTTAATTAATTCGATTTCATCGCCCTTTAATTGAAATGGCATCAGCCATGAATAACCTCTCATCATCAGTGAGCAATTTTGCCATTGATGATAGATCAAGTCCTTATTACATCAATCATTCAGATAATCCAGGTATAGTTCTGGTATTGCAACTTCTTACTGGTGA
Source organism: Fraxinus americana (assembly GCA_035079005.1). Classification (NCBI taxonomy): domain Eukaryota; kingdom Viridiplantae; phylum Streptophyta; class Magnoliopsida; order Lamiales; family Oleaceae; genus Fraxinus; species Fraxinus americana. The sequence goes on from CM068720.1 coordinate 29,383,477, forward strand.
TAATTACAGTTCGTGGAGTAGATCTATGGTAATCGCTCTATCGGTGAAGAATAAATTAGGTTTTGTAAATGGATCATCGACAAAACCTGAAGATGATGTTGAGAATAGCAATTGGATCCGTGGTAACAATATGGTTATCTCATGGATTCTAAATTCAGTGTCTAAAGAAATTTCTGCAAGTATCATCTTCTCTGAATCAGCACATGACATATGGATTGATTTAAAAGAAAGATTTCAGCAAAAGAATGGACCTCGAATATTTCAGCTGAAGCGTGAACTGATGAATCTTAACCAAGGACATTCAACTGTTGGTGTGTATTTTACCAAATTGAAAACGATTTGGGAAGAGTTGAGCAATTATAGGCCAATATGTTCTTGCGGAAAATGCCTTTGTGATGGTAATAAGAAAATCACAGAGCACAATCAGATGGAATATGTCATGTCATTCTTAATGGGGTTAAATGATTCATATGCACAAGTTAGGGGACAATTGTTGCTTATGGACCCTATACCTCCAATCAACAAGGTGTTTTCACTTGTTTCTCAGGAAGAGCATCAAAGGAGCATACACATTGATGCAATTAATTCTAATACTGGAAATTCTATGACATTCTATACCAGATCTGATCCAAAGAGAACCATCTCCAGACAGACATACAACAAGTATCAGAAGCATGATAGGCCAATGTATACTTACTGTGGAATGGAGGGGCATTCTGTGAATAGGTGTTACAAACTACATGGATATCCACCTGGTTATAAGGCGAGGCAGAAGTCTAGTTTTACTGAACAATTGGGAGATGTGAATAATAAGTCAAAGCATATTGATTCTGCAAACCAAGTTGTTTCTGAGCATGATTTAGAGCAAACACAGAGCAGTGCATGATAGTTCATGCAGTCCTTGAATTCTACTCAATATCAACAATTATTGAACATGTTGAACAATCATTTAGCTGATGCAAAGATTGATACGGATACTGCTGAGCATTCTAACCAAGTGTCAGGTACTTATTTTTCCATTGCTCTTAATTCATGGATAAACTCACCTAAACATTAGGTGATGGACTCTGGGGCAACCAGTCATATATGCTCCAGTCACTCTGCATTCTGTACTATGAAATCCATTGAGAATGCCTATGTTACTTTATCAGATCATAAGAGAATCCCTGTTAAATTCATTGGAACTATAAAATGTGGTCATAATCTGATGCTTAAAGATGTTTTATATGTGCCACAGTTTAAATTCAATCTGATGTCGGTTAGTGCATTGACCAGGGATTCATACATTGAAGTTAAGTTCTCCACTAACACCTGTGTTATTCAGGACGTTGACATATGGTTGATCACGACCTTAATGTTTTGATTATAACAAATAAGTCCATCTTGTTTACTAACAAATTGAATTGAGTGTTTAAGCCTTCAAAGTTATAAAGATTATTATTCACACTCAAATGAAGTACAAGTGAAGGTTAATCGAGCATTCAAGACAAATCATTCGAGACAATGGTGATTTTCATGCTACAATTAAATTGGAACTTAAAAGAATTGCAAATCAAGATACAAGTCAAAGAGAGGCTCGAAGAGATCAAGAACATTGAAAATAGAGTTATTTATCGAACATCATTTATATATGCAAAGGTATAACTCGTCAATATTTAGCAAGTGCATAAAACTCAAATATTTCTCATAAATTCATCACTTGCATAAATTGTTTTGACATGAAAATGATTTTGAAAAATGAATATTTGTAATATAACAAAAACCTTGAAAATCATTTTCAAACGTCCCTCAAAATATCACACTTCAACTTTCAATTAAAAAGTTATACTCCGATTTTCAATCTCATATTGGGATAGATTTTTGACATGGAAGATGATCTAATTTGAAGATGATTTCTGAAGCAAAATTGTAGCTCTTTGAGTTAGCTTTCCAACCCATTTTGAATCACCTTAATCGGATATCGAAAGAGAAAGATATGGTCAAAATTCTGAAAACTGTCCGGCCTGTCTGCAACATCCGGTCGACCGATACAGTTCCGATCGACCGGAACTTTACCGGTCGACCGAAAGTCCAACAGACAGATTTTCAAACGGCTATATTGACACTTCCGGTCGACCGGTAGTTACTATTCACTCGACCGGAAGTGCCTGCCACCTTCTTTTTTAGCTTTATAAATATCAATCTCTTCTTCATTCATTTTCAACAACTTATAAGAGATTTTTGAGAGCTTTTTTATTGATAAATCATTGAGTTTACTTGAGTTTAAAGTTTGTTTCATTTATTGCAAAAGAGTTTCTTAATTGATTCAACATAGTTCATTCATTTTATCAAGAAATCTTTTTTGCAAAAAACTCTTCACAAACTTCATCTATTCTTCATTCTTGATAAAAGTTTTTTTTGCCAACACTTTGATTTAAAGTGTAAATCTCTCTTCATACTTAAATTGTATTATTTGTTAAGAGAGATCACTGGCTTGAAAACTTTGATACAAAGAATTTCTTGATTAATCAAAACTAATTTCATCTATTTCATCAAGAATTCTTTTTACAAAGAAACTTCTCACAATCTCATCTATTCTTCATTTTTTGTAGAAGTTTTCTTTGTCGACACTTTTATTAAAGTGTAAAATCTCTCTTTATACTTAACTTGTATTATTTGTTAAGAGAGATCGTTGGTTGGAAACTTTGATACAAATATACAAATTATTTCATCATCCATCATTCATCAAAGTTTACAATATCAACACTTGAGCTTTATTATTTGCTATCTATTGAAGTGTTTACCTAACTCTCTAATACTTAACTTGATTATATCATTTGTTAAGAGAGTTTCTTTATTGTAAAATTATCACTTATTTCTTGACGGTTTCGAGAGCCTTGTGAAAACTCGATTGTAAGGATAGGTGCTCCTTGTTGTAAGTCACCTAAGGATAAGTGCTCCTTGTTGTAAGTCACTTAAGGGTAGGTGCTCCTTATTGTAAGTCACCTAAGGATAAGTGTTCCTTATTGTAAGTCACTTAAGGATTGGTACTCCTTGTTATAAGTTACCATTATAGTGCATTTGACCTTACTCGTGACGGAGAGCTTGGTAACGGGGGACGTAGATCATTGGATTGGATCGAACCTCCATAACATATCGTTTGCATTCTCTATCCCTTTTACTTAACGCATTTACTTCGCGCAAATTTACATTGTTCCATTTACGTGTTTACTTGTGTTTAGACTATTCTCTATCATTTGCGTGCTCACTTATTAAAATCTTGAGTGATTAACGAAAAAGTTTTAATAATCAATTCACCCCCCTCTTGGTTAGTTATTCTTGGGCTAACACAGGATACTCACAACAGGAAGATGATTGGCAAGGGTAAAAGGGCTGCTGCTTTGTACATCTTGAGTGATATCTCTACTAGTGATAACAAATTGATTGATGATGTTTGCATTTCAATTTCTTCTGCTGTAAATAAAGTGACGGCTCATACATGGCATCGCAGTTTAGGTCATTTGTCGTTTAGGAAGTTGTTTTTGTTGAAAGATCATTTGCATTTGACATGTAATAAGTATGGGAACTGTAATTCCATCCCTTGTAATATCTGTCCATTAGCAAAACAGAGGAGGCTTCCTTTTGTATCAAACCATCATTTTTCCAGTGATGCTTTTGACTTGATACATTGTGATACATGGGGACCATATCACATCCCTTCCCACTCAAGACACATATACTTTCTTACCTTGGTAGATGACAGCACACGCTTCACATGGGTACACCTTATGAAATCCAAATCAGATGTCCATTGTATTATTCCCAGATTTTTTAACATGGTTGAAACTCAGTTCTAAAGGGTGATTAAGAAGTTTAGATCAGAAAACGCACCAGAATTGGCCTTCATTGATTTCTTTCATTCTAAAGGAGTTATTCATCAGTTCACTTGTGTTGAAAGGCCTGAACAAAAATCTATGGTTGAAAGGAAACACCAACATTTGCTCAATGTTGCTAGATCCCTTTATTTTCAGGCTCAAATCCCTATTTGTTTTTGGAGCGAATGTATTTTATCTGCCACATTTCTTATCAATCAAACTCCATCTTCCATATTACACAATCAAAGTCCTTTTAGCTTGCTGTACAAAGTTCCAGTTGACTACAGTCAACTCAAAGTTTTTGGCAGCCTATGTTTTGCATCTACTCTACAATCCAGTTGAACAAAGTTTACTCCTAGAGCTAGAACCTGCATTTTTGTGGGATATCGCCTAGGAATAAAGGGGTATAAGTTGTATGATATCATCTCCAGAACTTTCTTCATTTCTCGAGATGTCGTTTTTCATGAAAACATATTTCCTTTTCAAACGATTCCTCATCACTCTAATGTTGTTGATCCTTTTCCTGATCATGTGTTACCTGTTTCTTCCTTAGACAAAGATTCTCATTTACCTTTGTTTTTTTTCACAACCTAGAGTTCCTGATATACAAAATCAACATGTAAATCATGAAAATAATTTACATAACAACCCTTTAAATATCAATCAGTCTTCCATACCAGATGCTCTCAGAAAATCATCAAGATCCAGTAGACCTTCTTCTTACCTTATGGACTTCCATTGTAACCTTTTAACAAATGATTCACAGCCATCTGATTCTTTGCCATATCATTTATCCAGACACATATCATATAAGTCTTTTTCTTCATCTCACCGTCACTTTCTGTTAAATGTATCATCCAATTTCGAACCCGAACACTACAATCAGGCAGTCAATTACACTCAATGGAAGGATGCTATGGCAGCTGAATTAGATGCCATGGAAACAACTCATACTTAGTCTGTTACAAGATTACCTGAAGGCAAACACTCTATTGGATGCCGGTGGGTGTACAAGATAAAGTACAAATCTGATGCTAGCATAGAAAGGTATAAAGCCCGCTTGGTGGCTAAGGGATATACCCAAAACGAAGGCTTGGATTTCAACGAGACTTTTTCACCTGTTCCCAAGCTCGTTATAGTAAAAACTCTCCTGGCAATAGCGTCTGTTAACAATTGGAATATAGTACAACTCGATGTTAACAACGCCTTTCTCAATGGCGATTTGTTCGAAGAAATATACATAGACTTGGCACTGGGATACAAGGAGTATGCTGGTTCCAGAATTCAGGGGGAGAGGTTGGTGTGTAAACTCCACAAGTCTATTTACAGTCTTAAGCAAGCATCACGACAATGGTTTTCCAAGTTTTCTAACACCTTAGTTGATCATGGTTTTAAGCAATTGAAATCTCATTACTCACTCTTCACCAAAGGTACTGGGAACACATTTATAGCCCTCTTGGTCTATGTCGACGATATACTTATCACTGGTTTTGATCAACAAGAAATCAGTTCTCTGAATGGATTCTTACATAATCAGTTTAAATTGAAAGACCTTGGGGAGTTAAAGTATTTCATTGGCCTGGAAATAGCAAGGTCTTGTAAGGGTATTTTCATGTCACAACCCCAATATGCCCTACAGTTACTTGAAGATACTGGGTTTCTGGCATGTAAACCGGCTGTATTACCTATGGACCCTAAGCTAAAGCTCAGTTCAGAGGAAGGAGAACCTCTTGCAGATGCATCAATGTACAGGAGACTTGTTGGTCGCCTTCTTTATCTTACAATATCAAGACCTGATATTACTTATGCGGTTCACAAGTTGAGCCAGTATGTGTCCCAACCCAAGCAGCCACATTTGGATGCAGCTCATCACCTTTTGCAATATATAAAGGCGAGTCTAGGACAAGGTATTCTATTTTCTACAACCTCTTCATTTCAGCTGAGAGCTTATGCCGACGCAGATTGGGGTGCTTGCTTAGATACAAGGAAATCTGTCACGGATTTTTGTGTTTTCCTTGGGGATTCTTTAATTTTTGGGAAGGCTAAGAAGCAAACCACTATATCAAGATCCTCAACCGAAGCTAAGTATCGGGCTTTAGCAGCGACCACTAGTGAGCTGACTTGGCTTACTCAATTGCTTCATGATTTTCAGATTTATAGTAAAGATCCAGCATTGATTTTTTGTGACAATCAGGCAGCAATTCACATTGCTCAAATCCCATTTTTCATGAACGTACCAAACATGTCGAGATTGATTGCCACTTTGTTCGGGATAAAGTGACTGAAGGTGCTATCAAACTGTTATCGGTTCGTTCTAATCATCAGTTGGTCGACATTTTTACAAAGGCTATGCCAGCTTCTTTGTTGTTCACACTCTTGTTCAAGATGGGTGTTATTAATCCTCACACTCTATCTTGAGGGGAAGTAACAGAGCTGGTAATTAGAAGAAGAAGACGGCAGACAACTGGAGCTTGACAGCTGGATTAATAGTTGGAATTACTAATAGGATTAGTTGATCATTTACACGTGTACAGCTTAAATTCTATTGTATAGCTGGATTAGTTAGTTAGTTAATTCTAGATTCTATTTATATACAATTCTCAGGACTGTATCTTTTCTGATTTTGATTCTCTCACGAGTAATACAATGTGATTTCAATTCACTCTCTATCTCATTTCCATATTTCAATTCTTTCTTCAGATCTTCAATAAGAATCAATACCAGATAATATTTAATTGACAATGAATGTCGAGTTATTTATACTAAATGAATATAATTTAATTCAAATTAAGTGAAACTGGATTCTAATTAGCATACATGAACGTGAATAATGAATTGTCCTATTAAATGTGAAATTCTAATTAATATTAATCAAATAAATGCGAATATTAATTAATTGAGAATTAATAACAGGGACATGACCGTGGATGTCAATGTGAATGTAAATGTGAAATTCTAATTAATATTAATTAAATGAATGCAAATTTAATTAATTGATAATTAATAATATGGAATACATGAACAAGGATTTTATAATATTTATTATAATTTGTAAATTAAATATATATTGGAAAGCAAAAGTTAAAGTATTTGAAATAATTGAATTACAACGTAATTATATAATCGTCTAAAAAATAATTTTCACTTGATATGATATTTTATATATGATAGATTGAAATTTCCAAAACTTAGGTATTTGATTGTGGTAGAAGTTTTTGAAATGTATGGTTGAAAAATTGTGGAACCCATAAAAAATATAGTTAATATTAATTGTTTGACTTTGATTTGAATTACAATCAGATTTTAATCCTCTCCATACAGGGGCTCAAGAACAAAGGTTGCACTATGTGGTCATCATACAATCACATGACCTGTTAAATCATTGGACAACTGTATCATCCCCACCCCCTTACACCCCACCGCCTCCAGCCCCACCCAATCCAGTGTTGCCTCCTACGGTTCCCCCATGCCTCCTCTAATCTCAACAATCCCACGAACCCAAAATCCTGTTTCAACTCTTCAATAAAATCCCCCATTTTCCCTTAAATACAAAATCAATAAAATGCCCATAAAATAATGCTTCTGAATTCTGTTTGTGTACTTGAGATTCCTCAGAAACTCTTACTTTTCAGCCCCGGCTTTTTCCTGAACTCCACCTTCAATGTTTGAGCAAACCCTAGATCTGTCCCCCTATTAGGTAAACAAATGCACGCAGTCTTTGCCTTTAATCTAAGTGTGCGTGTAGATTCTATTTTTATGTTCGTAAATTTTTTGAACTGCAGCTTTTTAATAAATACGTTGTACTTGTACAGCTTGTGTTCACTTCTTTGTTCTTATTTTTTTCTCCTATGAGGTTGCGCGCGCCCACACACGCTATATGCATATGTTGGTTGTGTGTCCGCTGACTGCTTTTTTGATATTTATGGGAGCAGATTTTTGTGGAAAGTGGAAGGAGATATATTGATTGAAGGTTTTTTGGTGTGCGTTGAAAGAGGGAGAAGAGAGGGGGAGTAATAGGGAAAGATGAGTGGGACCGGATCATCGGTAGCGGTGGGGATGGGGGGAGCAGGAGGGGAACTGGGGTATGGGAGGTGCAGACCACCGTTTACAGCAGTTCAGTGGCAGGAACTGGAGCATCAAGCCATGATATATAAGTACCTTGTGGCTGGCTTGCCAGTCCCACCTGATCTTGTCATCCCGATTCGACACAGCTTCGAGGCACTATCTGCTCGGTTCTTCCACCACCCATCTTGTAATTGTCTTTCTATTTATATAATTGACCATGTTTTTTTCGCACAAACATATCATATATAGGAAGAATTGGAATAATGATCCTCTTATGTTAATTCATCAATTTTGCTTGTCAGACTTAGTTGTAACAAGCTTCTCACACAGTGTATAACTATTTAATATAGTTTTATGTAGGTGAATGAAGTTAGCTTCTGTTTTTATTTCTATTTGTAACTTAGGTCTAGAAAAAAAGTAAGAGGTGGGTTGGCAAGTGCTTAGTGCACAATCTGATGCTAGAAAAAGAAAAAAGAGTTACTATTCATGTTTCTTTATAAATGTTCATAAATTTGAAGTGGAGCGAATAACTTAAATGTTTTCCTTTCCTTGTAAACTCTTGGAACTTGATTTTGGATTCTTTAATGCAGTCGGATATTGTTCCTATTATGGGAAGAAATTTGACCCTGAGCCAGGGAGATGCCGGAGGACAGATGGGAAGAAATGGAGGTGCTCCAAAGATGCGCATCCAGACTCCAAATATTGTGAGCGGCACATGCACCGTGGCCGCAACCGTTCAAGAAAGCATGTGGAAACTCAATCTACTTCACAATCCTTATCAACTGCAATGTCACACGTCACCAGTGGGAGCAGTGGTAAGAGTGGAAGCTACCAAACTGGTGGCAGTGTAAGCTTCCAAAACATGCCTTTGTATTCTGTTAGTTCAGAAGGTTTGTCTTTTGGGAACAATGTGACAAAGCTGCAGATGGAGCCTGTGCCCTATGGGATCAATAACAAAGAGTACAGGTGACTTAGTTAAGCTCAGTTTCTTATTTTACATTGGAAACTATATAAGTAAATAAGTAACTTCATGACACCATCTGATTTTTACTAGCATCAAGTACTACAGTTATGATTAAATCTGTATATTGTGCTGGACACAATGTACTTGTGTCGATAAGAGTGACCAGACAAGTAATTCCGTTTGTCAAGTAATTTATTTCACTTACGTAGGAGTACTTGTTTGTGCTCACAAGTATATTGTGTCCATCACAATATCTGTATACTTCTCAATCTGGTGTTTTAGTTTGTGCGTAACTCTGCTTATTATGTTTCTCTCATGTTTATATAATTTGTTTTTATCGTGTCAGGTTCTTTTTTGGGCTATTTCTTTGAGTTGTATCACAGTTAGGGTAGCTCATCAAACAACCACAATCTTTCTTTCACCCTGAGAAGAGCAATATTATTTGCATATCTGTGAAATGATTGCCTACAGTAATGTTTTTATGCTTGGTGACATTGTTGAGACTTGAGAGATCCCCTCATTTTTTACTCATTTTTTAGTTTTTAATTACTTGAGGATTAGAAACAGAAAGATCGTGCTATTAAGAAATAGTGGTTATACATAGAGTAGAGGCACTTATCCAGCATCATTACCGACAGGCATTTCTGATTTCGGATATGAGCTGTCATATTGAGATCTGATTGCCTGTTACTCAAACTAAGGCCATTTGGTAGTCATTAATTCTGTTAAGCTTATATAATAGATGAATCAAGAAAATTTAAATGGCGAAACAGGTTAGAAAATGCAATATTTGCTGAAATTTAATGGGTAAGGGTCTGTCTTCACTAAGCCCCTGTTTGAGCTCTTTTTTCAAGAATGTATTTTTTCAAAACTCATTTTTAACTGCACATTCTCCTGTTAAATAATTATACACGTATTTCAAAATTTTTACCTAACTTTTTAACTACACATTCTCCAAAAAAAATCACTATTCCACAATGCATTTACCCAAAAATGGGGATCAAACATGGGGCAAGGTTTTGTTTCTGCTGATTGAAATACGATAAATCCACAGACAAACGGATGTGTTTCATATATTTGACTAAATATGTCAAAGTTCTGAAACCCCTGGTGGCCTGGTCCCAAAGCTTGTAGTGGAGGAATGCACTAGTCCGCAGTTGATTTCCTACTTTTTTTACTGGTAAAATATGAGCTGTGATTCTATCATAACTCTGGTTATTGACTAATTCATTCTTGCAAACTATACTTTCCTTCTTTCGTGAAACATGAATTCTAATGTGATGAAGAATGTGGGCGAGTCTGCCTGGAAAGATATGATATCATGCATCATTCTGGTCAAAACTAACTGGAAGTTCCAAGGTTTATTCATTGTCTATGATTCCTGCCAATGGGCAGAAATTGAAAGTTTTCCCTGGGGTGAATTAAGCTAGTGGTTAGCCTAATACTAGCTGAGCACAAGAACTGGAATTGATGAGGATCAGAATCTGTTTATGTATAATTCCGTGATTGAGAAACCAGTGGGTAGCATTTCTTGATGTAAAAGAACTAAATTATGAGTATTGATTTTAGTCAGCGCTTCTTGCACGTAGTCCTGTTCACTGGTCTTTGGAATGATTTGCAGGTCATATGACGTAGTTGAAAATGAACTGCATGTTCGTGCATGGTCCTATAGTGCCACGATTACACATAACAAGTGGAGCTGTAGAAAGTTCAATATTGGTGAAGATTATGACAAAGCTTTTAGAAGGCTTTATTTAAGCTAGTATGCCATGTTCTTATTTTTTCATTCAGGCACCCAATAACATACTATAGAAAGTATGTAATTGATGTTTCTGGCACTTTGGTACCTGTTATTGAAAGTTGCTTAATTTGTGCATTCTTCAAAATCTCACTTTGTCTATCTTGTTGGCCTGTTGTACTCTAGTGCATAATGATGGAAGCATCCTGATCATTATTCTGAGATTTCCAAGCTTCTATTTGTTTTTACACGTGTTTACACCATGGAAGGAAAAAGATACTATCACCTTATTTTTTCCTTGTGACCAATCGAACGAAGCTAGAGCAAATTGAATGATATAACTTCTGACGATAAATTGTTTGAGAGCTCTGATAAGGGTTTAGTTTCTTCTCAACATCTACTTTTGCTCGAGGACAAGTTTTAGTTTAGTTCTTTAGCTACATGAATTGCATGTTTTTTGCACTTCATGCCAATAATGTACAATATTTTGATCTTGTTGAATGAGAAACACAGAATTTATCTTTAATTCCTCTACCCCTCTTGACATCTATCAGCTTATAACATAATCAACACAGGTACATTCATGGACTTGCTCCTGATCCTGACGAGAACACTTATTCCCCAGAAGCATCTGGAAGCATGGGAGGCCTCAAACTGGGCTCTAGTGTTGGCTGCAGCACGTGGTATCTAACGCCTTCTCAACTTCCGTCAAGCCCTTCTCTGAAACAGAAATCTGATTCTCAATTTCTGGGACACTCGTCCTCCCCACTACATATGCAACATGCTTTTGTGCCTATTGACACCATGGCGTCGAAACAACAGCAACAACACTGCTTTTTGGGCAGTGATATTGGTTCACCTGGACCAGCAAAGCAAGAGCAACATTCTGTTCATCCCTTCTTCAGCGAGTGGCCTACAGCTAAGGAATCATGGTCCAATTTGGATGAGAATGAAACCAACAAAAATGCATTCTCTACTACTCAGTTGTCCATCTCAATTCCAAGGTCGTCTTCTGAATTTTCTTCAGGTAGTGGTTGTTCCCCAAATGGTAAGTTTAAAATATTCAAGTGATCAATTCTTCTTAGAATTAGTCTACTTGTACATCAAGACATGTACATAAGGGGTTAGACCCCCCTCACATGGGGGGTGGGACCCACTTGAATAATATTTTTTATTCGAGTGGGTCCCACCCCCCATGTGAGGGGGGTGTAACCCCCTATGTACATCCTAATGTACAAGTAGCATCACCGTCTTAATTTCTTGATACTGTTCATGTTTGGGAAGTGATTTAACAATTAAGGATGTGTTTGAGCCCCATTTTTTGAATGAATGGATTTTATAATAAAGATTTTTTTTGGGAGAAAATGTCGTTAAAAAGTCAGAAATTTTTTTGGATTTACATGCAAAATTATTTTATTGGAAGAAAGTGAGGTTGAAAATGAGTTCCGAAAAGAAAGAAAAAAGAATTTTTATATAATGGGACTCAAACAGGGGCTAAATGTAAGTGATTAAAGCTGTGGGGTCCTATGGAGTGTGTAGATAAGTAGTTGTGCGTCTTATGTGTGGATAAAAAGTATAATCACTTCTTAAACATGCCCTTGTGGTCCCATGTCACTAGATCTACATTTACTAATCTGAAACCACTTGTTCGTGCTGGATGCAGATGCTTGAAGATGGATAATTATTATAATTATTCGATCGGTCCTTGCTGCTGGCAAAGGATGGTGAATTACATGATCTTTGATTGTGTAAGGTTTATGTACTTTCGTGTTGTTTTTTCTAGGACATGGGACAAATTTGGTTGTGGTGTAAAAACTTGTGAATGCTCGAGTTTATCACGAGGAATAAATGTAATTAACTGGCATCTTTTCGCCTAGGAGCTTATACTATCTGCTTTGCTGCAAATTGTGGGATGTCTCCTGCAAAAAGCTCGAGAATATGTAAATTATCCTATCACGCGTGTTTTAATTAATTTCATTTGATGGATTTATAGCGATGTCTTGTTTTGAGCTGGGATCTTCTATATCTGCTCTTTAGAGACAATGGTCTCTAATTTCGAGAAGAAACAATAAGGTCCGTTTGATTGCAAGAGTGAAATTTGGGTGAAAATAATGAATTCTAGGGAATTGAATTGCTTAGAATTGTTTTTCTGAGAATTGTCAATTAATTGTGTTTGATTAATTTTTCACGTGTAAAATATTGAAATTTTAGATCTTTTGGTGTTTGTTTTGTTTTGTTTTACATGAAAATTGTCCATTAAAGGAATATAATTTGTTATAATTGGGAATAAAATTTGTTTCCATTGTTTAAAAAAAAAAAGATGATGAAAAATCATTTTCCTGCGAAAGTGGGGGGAAAATCAATTCAAGGAAAAATGTGTCACGTGGGAGGTAGGAGGGAAAATCAATTCCAAGAAAATTCTTCCTATCAAATAATATAAAAGATGGAAAACGGAAAATGATTTCCAAGTTCCATGGAAAATTGAGGATATGAAACGGGGTCTAATTGGTTGTTGAAGTTGTTTTGCGGTCGACCCTGCCATGTTAGCATCTCTAATCTCATCTATTAGTGGGAACTGTATTCGGCAAAGTGTCTCTAATGGAGGGAGGCATATTTGACTCTTTTGAAGATATTCGAACGAGATTTTGAGAGTCCGGAAAGAAGCTGAAAATGTTAATAAATATGTTGAGGATGAGTTTGCAATCAAATCTAAGCATTGGGGACTACACGTGCAACTCACCCTTGCAATAAATTGAAAAACACGGAGCACAGGGTGTTCGATCTATCATTTACTCGTTAGTCTTAGCTTTTTACATTTAAAAAAAAAAATTCAGAATCAAAATTCGCGCCACTATAAATATCCCCACGTTTCCCTTCTCTTTATAACTTAAAAGGACAAAAGAGGAACAAATTTCAGAGAAATAGAGAGCCGGCTATGAGGAAGAGAACAACTAAGAGATCATCCAAGGCGGAGCTCCTCGAATCAACACCGTTGAACAATACGGCAGCGAGGAGCTCCACCTTGTCACCACGGGAATCTCCTGTGGAGCAATTTGAGTTCAATCTCAATGGATTCACCACCTCAACCACCAAACTGACATCATCGAAGAAGAAAAGTTGCAAAAACAGCTGTGCAGGTGCATCCGCCTCCAAGATGAAGCAGCCTACTGGAATCGCGGCACCATCGCTGAAAAGCGTGAGCACAATTTCTGATCTGAAGGATCTGGCTTCTACTAAACTGGAATCCATCAAGTGCATGCTGGATTCGTCACACTCTGAGATTGTGAAGGATATGGAAGCATCACAGTTCCGTCTGCAGAAACGCCTTAAGGTCTCCAACATTCTGCGTAATGCAAAAATATGGCGCGTATATACATGCATGATTGTGTGTGTTTAGATTTCGTTTATTATTTCTAATTTCATTTTCGAATTTTAGATTAATGAGGTTGTATTTAATTTGTTTATAATTTTGATTTTACGCTGTGGTATGATTTCTAATTGCTGAATGATTTTCTGATTTCATTTCTAATGAGGCTGTCTTTAATTTGTTTATAATTTGAATTTCAGTCTCTGGTATGATTTCTAATTGCTGAATGATTAGAACAATTCATGTCCAATTTCTGATTTCATTTCTCTTTTTAGCCTAAGGAGACGTCCTTATTTTTCAAATTTCTAATAACAGGATATTTATTTAATTGATTATCTCTGTCTTCGCTTAGTGAATGTGCGTGTGCGCAAGATTGAAATGATACATATAGTATAACAGCACACACTCATATGCTCTAATTGATTACAAATGTTGAAATGCATAAACTCTCATCTCCCTTTTTGCCTTTTTAATCATTGAGGCAATATTGGCATTTTCCTAGGATATTTGCAAGACATCGATAAGATGTTGTGTTAGGTACTGAACTCAATGTTTTATTATGTGCGTTTAGTGCTTGTGCTAGAGAGTGAGAGGGACTTGGAGTATATGCTTTAGTGGTTTAGATAAAGGAGCATTTGTTAATGCCTAGATGTCTATCTCCTCTGAAAGTGGGATGCTGAATTTTTCTCTTCTATTGTCTTTAGGGGAAAACATCCATGATATCTAGTTTTTTGATGATACGAGAAATGCTATTATTTTTCAACTGAATATTTATTTATCTGCTCGTGATATATTGTATGGTGATTTGATTTGCTGTACTCTTGCATTTTGTATGGCGTTGAAACTTCTCTTCATTTAAGATGGATACTCGTTGAAATTGATTTCACTCTTTTTCATATTTATGTACACATTCATAGACACAAGTATATATGAAGTTGCGTCTTCAATATATTTCATGTAATAACATAGAATACACATATTAAATATGCATGCGTGTTATATTCCACAATCAAATAATCAGTGTTCCATGTGTCTTATGTCATTTACTTTCCGTCGAACAGTTAGAGCACTCAAGTCCACTTCTTTTATAATATGTTTTTATATTTGTGTATAATATATGGAAGAGGATGACGATTATTAGACATTTTCAGACGAGCTAAGATCTTCCTCTGTTGTGTCTTTTATTTTTCAGAAACACTACAAGATTCTTAAACAAAAATTATCTACATGTGCTTTGTGTTCCAATTGCTTTTCCTCGAAAAATATCTACAGTTCTTAGTGCATATAGTCTTTGCAAGTAATGATTGTTTGGTTGATGTTCCAGTATTCTGCCTACAATAAATTGAATTATAAGCGTGTGGTATGTGTACCTTTGTGATCCATGTAAACTTATGTAGTCATCATGGTCACTTAAAGCAGTTCAAAGAAGGTGAAACTCCTCGTTAGCAGAGATTGAGCAATAAAACACACAAGGTGTCAAGGAATTTATGTTACATAAACAAATATAATGAATGAGATGAAATTTCTGAGAGACTGTAGAGTAATGTGCATGGAATGAGTTTATTTCTGGTCTGTAAAATTTTCACTATGATGAAAAAAGTAATTCTTGCTTAGATGAAAGCATACGGCTAATATATTTAAGATGCGGCAGATTAGATGCGTTCACTTGGAATTTAGGCATTCTTTCATGATTATAAAGATGATGAATCTTTTCTCATTTTTGTTTACCGAAACTTCTGTGACTTCCGTGTAATCTCATTTTTCTGCAAGTAGTTTCAGGGTTTGCCTATATTTTCTGGCAGGAGTTAACTGCACTGAAATTTTGAAACTGTTACTGTTTTATTCTTAATCGTTTTGTCTACTGTTCAACCAAAACGATGCTTTTGCCGTGCTTTTACATGTTTCTTCTCTTGGAAACTTTTCAACAGCTTCAGAAACAAGCTTGTCAGCAAGTAATGGATGAAGCAGAAAAGGAATATAAGAAGATGTCTGAGCGAATTAATGAAGGTCAAGATGCGATGAAGGTGCAGATCTGCTCTCCCAGAAAATCATCTTCATTACTTCTATATATTAAAACCCTATCAAGTCCCCACCAGTTTGGCTACCTTAACTAATGCTTTGTGTCAGGCTTCATATGCGGAATTCATAGAAGCAGCACAGGCCAGTGCATCTCGCTGTAAGTTATCTTTAAAAACACACTTTATTGATGTTGATTCCAAATTCTAACAAGCTTCTGAATGGATAGTGGATACTATTTTCTTTTCCTTTAAAACTATAAATGTGATTTCGTTTAGCCACAGACACAGGACAAAGATGTATATACACAGCAAGATGCAGTGTTGCATAAGCCCTTCTGCCTAAAAATAAAAATTGTTAAGAGGGCTACATGAACGTCATTTTACTGAACAGGGAGTGTATATACAGAATGCCTTCACTATTTAACAATATTTCCTCGACTTTTGTTTGTTCAAAATTTCAGTACTCAAAACATCCATCCCTGAGCTCTCACAATCTTTTGAGAAGTCTATTGATTCACTCAGGAGTCAGTATGGGATCTCGTCAACTTCAGCTTGACAGATGGAATTTTCACCCTTTGGTAAGCTAGTCCTTAATGCATAAATAAATTTATACCTTCTTTAACAGCTTAACCTTTTAAACGAAAGCGATGACAAGAAGGAAAGCAAGTCTCTGTGCATTAAATTTAGAATGCTTCAGATTTCCTATTAACTGTCAGTTACTAATCTAATACCGTGTACCAAACATACTCTTAAATAACTATCTTATTTGTCAGGAATAATTTCTTGGGAATTGCTGGATGGTTCTAGAAGGTCATTTTGGCCTTGATATAATTCTTCCTGCTTGTATAAATCAGTCTTTACTTGACTGTTGAATTGGTAAATCAGTTGCTTTCTTAGGCTAGTTAGTAGTGACACATTTAACATTGAGTTCTTCAAATCTATTAAGAAATTTCTTTTAGATTTTTCAGTGAAGACTGTGAATCATTAACATGCTTTATTTACAATTTCGAGTGATTTTATTTTGATGCAATTTTTATTTTTGAACATTTTTTGTAAAATCATGACAATATTTCTTTTTAACTAGAAGTAATCCTCTCGTCTAATGAAGAAGTACAGAAGAAAATTTTAGAAATTACAGAAAAGAAGAGAAATGACACAATTTAAATCTCTTCTAATAATTGTTCTAAATACATAAAGATAGGACCAAAGGTTATATTGGCAATTCCTTGTTAATTAAGGAGAATCCAGTGTGAAAATAATCCATAAGAGAATTTCCAAGACAAATTGTAGAACTAGTCTCCAACCTGTTTTATCTTTTCTCTCTGTTTGTTTATCCTCCTCTAAAAAAACTCCTTTTTTCTAAAACTTATTTTCAACTATACATTTTCACAATAAAATATTTTGTACGTAAACTCAAAACTTTACATATTTTTTAATTTCATTCTCTAAAAAATTGATACTCCAAAAATTCATCCCTTGTATTGGTCTTTGTTATGTTAATGGCAAGTGTACTATGTCAACTAAACAAGTAGTCAAATGAATCTAAAAAGTTCAGATTATTGGTTTTATGAGCACTTATCTAACTATTGGTACATTTATATCAAATTTTTATATTTTGTTGGTGTGAAAACAATTCGAAGTGATTTTAATTATATATCTTTGAAAACAATTAAATCAATAGATAATTTTGAATTTTTTCTTGTACAAGAAAATTGTTAAGGTTCGCGACTACACTAGTTATCTTCTAAATCTCACTAAGCCATTTCTAACAACTCACCATCTCTCTATATAAATGTGGGTAAGTCTTAATTAAGAGTATTAAATCACAAAAAACTTCAACTAAAAATCGCAAAATTAGTAAAAGTATCTCTACTTTCTACCCAAATTCAGATTTTTTACTTCGTAATATAAACATGTTTGTTCAAAGAGAAGATGTTGGCACTGACAATTGAATTGCTGAAACAGAGATCAATTTAACATCTCCGAAATTCTGGCAGAACCAGCAATTCACTGGAAAAATAAGGAAATTCATGCCACCATAATCCGATACTTAATAATAATCAACTATATCAATATTTGTTATTAATTCAAAGTTGCACATCACACACATATCTGTTGATAACAACGCGTACTTAAGCAAGCCCAAACATTTGTAAGTCGAACATTACATCAAACAAACGATTATTGCCGAGAATAACAGCACTCATGCTGTTGGAACATAAAACTGCTAGGGTGGTAACACACTACTAACTGCTACTTGCACAACCGGATAACATAGTACTCAAGCTATTTATTTAACCTCTCGACTTCATCCCGCCACTTTTCTGGTATAAACTCTTCCAGGAAGAATTTCTTGTGATCTTCTAGGGAATAAATCAGATTGGCCATGCAGTCCTCCAGCCTTCATGGGTGGAGGCACTGATGGCTTTGCAAGTGGCCTGCCGGAGCCAAGTGTCATGTTTGTAAACTTCTCAGTTGCATCATAAACTCCACGCGACTTTCCCAAGTAAGTAGCTGAATAAACATACAAAGCCAACTGTTAAATGAGAAAATATGAAGTTATACACAAGTTTATTTTAAACTAATTCTTTTTATTGATTAAAAAGTGACTGAAATTACAGGCTTCTAGAGGGGAATCTAATATAGCAATTAATATAAGAAAACATAGCATAATATGATATGACAAGCATTGGTATTAAATCACAAGCACATCAATGGCAATATGAAACAAGTCAATGCTTTCATCAACTGATACATCTCAAAACACGCCAATTGCAATCATAGCTTCACAATGACATTTCTAAATATTACACCAACTCAAGTTAGAAAATGGAGGTGAGATTGAAGTTAGCATGTTTCAAAAAGAATTATAAACAAGGTTTATTACTTACATGGTCCATTCAATGCAGGTGGCCGATACTTTTGCTGTCGGTTCACAGACTTATAGTTCTTGTCATTCTTAATCACATCCTGAGCCATTTAAATATGATGAAGTAAGAAAAGAACCCAAAATAAATAAATACACATGCAAATTAACAACAAATTGCTCCTGTAAATGCATTGCATTTAATTGAGACAATAGCTATTCCACCTCACCTGATTATTCATGTCCAACTTCCTTTGAACACCTGTAAAAGAAGTAAACTTACATCACAATCTCATACGTAAAACAATGCAACTGACATTCCTAACCCTACCTTGCCTTCCATCCCCAACCAAAAAACGAAGAAAGGGAAGGACGAACATACTGCAGACATAAATCACAAACATACTGCAGCCATAAATCTGAATCACTTAGAGACCACAAGGAAAAGATAATTACTCTATCCTCACCCCACCCCTTCTCTCTCACAAACACACCACACCCGTATCTTTAAAATAAAAGCTCCAGAGTCCAGCACTCCATAAAACGGATAATATAAATAACTTTTATGGACAACAGTTAAAACAACTCAACAACCACCACCTACCAAAAACTACAAAAATCATATGGTAAACACTTCACACCTGCATTCAAAGTTGCATGTGGTTTGGCAGAAGAAAAATTGTTCACGGGCTTTGGGTTCAATGAACTCCCAGGATATCTCCTATATTTATGTTCCAAAGCTCCTCTTGTTCCAGCTTCAATAAATCAAGATCATAAAGGTTCATCAACTAAATATTCAACATCAAAGGAAAATAACATCAAACATTAAAGGACTTACCAGGAGGTGTGCTTGCAACAGCAGCTTTAGGGCGAAGTGATGGTGGAACATAAAAGCAACTCTGCAACATTAAAGAAACAGTCAAACACTGAAATTCTCTTCCACAATGAGAGACTACTGTAAAATTTGCTAATTAATGACGCTAAAATATTGATGGTGCAACCACCTGGAAGAAAGAATGTTGAAGGGCCTCCAAGGCTGTTGGCCTCTTGCATGGATCCCATGAACAAAGTGACTACATTTAAACAAAAGGGAAAAAAACCTATAAGTTAGTTATAAAAGAAATAATTACATCCTAGAATAGAGAACATTAAAAAAAAAAACCTCTACTTACTCTTTTGAGATGACTTTTTTAAGGCATGCAAAAAGACAGATTAGAGAGCAGGGAAACATGAGAGAAGGCCTGGTTTTAAGCACTACTTACTGTAATAAGGCTGATTGCATCTGCACTGACACCTGGTATTAACAGAGAAAGATCAACACCAGCAACCTGCACATCAAAAACATGCAGACAACTTCAAGATAGGTAATTAAATTTAATTCATCCGAAGAACATATGATCATCAAATTTTTAAAGCGGCCATTTCTTCACCATCTTGTTTCCCAGTTATGACGGCAAGGTGGTGGGAAAGTAGTAACTAACATCACAAAAGTAGGTAATAGAAATTTTTTTCAATTTTTCTCCAAATATCATATCTTAATATATAGAGAAAACATAAACTTCTAATCTAGAACTTATGACACACTTCCTCAACATTTGGAAAATTTTGCAGCGAACAAGAATCAGAACCAACTCACTTCTGGAAACTGGTAATTGATGGCACTAGCAAGTCCAAGTCCCTCAGGCCATCTATTCTTGGTTGGGCTGCCTATTACACAGCATATCTTATAAATTTCATCTGCTTCACTGCACAGACATAATAAAGTACCAATTCAATGCTCAGTGTGAGAATTTCAATTTAAGGTAATCAGAACTAGATATCATAAACTATCAATGAACTATTGAGACATGCACTTTTTTGTTTTTATTTCAGATGAGAAGAGGAGTGACTCAATACCCAGGTAACACCAAACATACAAGATATTCGGAGTGACTATCCATAAAAAGCACCTTCACTATAAGTCAATATACATAGGGTATACAAGATAAGACGATGAGTGTATGGCACAAAACATTGCTTCATTAAACAACTCATTCCAGAACAGCTACACAAATGGGGTCCCTCTTAAAGAGAGTGATTATACCTTGAGCCCGGAAATAGAGGACGGAGGGTAAACAATTCAGCAATTATTGCGCCCATAGCCCACATGTCTGGAAGTTAGATAAAAAATAGATTAGAACATGAAATACTTCCCAAAACAAAAACTCCTTTTTCATCATCTACTCACCAACTGCAGGACCATATGTTGGTGACTGAAGTAGAACTTCAGGGGCCCGGTACCTGCAAGGTGCACATTTTAGTATAAAAAATTATTCAAGTGTCAGGAGTAAAGTGAAAAACTAGAGACAACCACCCACCAGCGTGTTGAGACATACTCCGTGAATGGAGGTTGTGAGTCAATCTCCCGTGCAAGACCAAAATCAGCAACTTTTATGATATCCTTCGAGACTAGCAAATTCTCTGGGGAAAAAAAATAATACTAATAATAAATGCAAAAGTCATGAAAGACCAAAATTGTAGATATAAGTTTGCACAAGATATCTAAACTTTATTTAAAAATACAGCAAGTCAAGAACAGTCTCTGGGATTGTAAGCAATTAATAATAGGGAGGTATACTTATCTAAAATTGAAACACATATCACATCTTAACCATATATTCACCTATATGAAACTCATAATTCCCATGGCAGTGGACGGGGAGGCCATTACCATCCCTGCCTCCCGTCAAGGATTTTTAGGAAGCGATGCAGGGACTAAAAAAATCTCATTTACTGTCCCGTTTATATTTAGTAATTAATTTTTTAATATTAGTTATTTTTAAATATGATTTAAATCGAAAAATATAAAAATAAATAAAAAAAAAATGTGGAAATTTAGGGCAGGGATACCCATCCCATTCAATTTTTGCCATTCACACACAATGTAAAGCATGTAGAATCAAGCAAAAAATACATATTTGTTATATACTTTCCCAATATGTTACTCTAAAATTCATCATTAAAAAAAAAACTCAAAGCCAGACAGCGGGAAGGGAACCCCAAAATAAAGCCGAAACGTGGAGGATATTGGCAAAAAATCAAGAAACAACTCGGAAAAGTCAGGATAAAAAATGATGTTGCAATTTTCATTTTGTAATCACCTGGCTTGAGGTCACGATGGAAGTATCCACGTTGATGCATGTATGCTAGACCTTGAAATACTTGGAAGCACCATGTTCTTACTTCTGCTTCTGAAAAAACTTTTCTCCTGTCCTTCATAAGCTGGTAAAGATTGCATTCCTAAAATTTTGACACAAATTACAACCTCATCTACAGAATCAGAAGCTATTGGGAAAGCAAAGACATCTACAGATGGTATAGGCAGCACATACCATGTACTCAAAGACAAAGTACAAGACATCATTTTCTCTAATAACTTCCTTGAGCTTAACTATATTCGGATGGCTCATTTTCCGCAGTGACTATCAAGAAGAAAAACAATTGTTTATCTTACATAAAGAGATATCTAAAACAATCAATATAAAAGTAAATTCTGTGTCACCTTGACTTCTCTTAAATTTATGCATTCTTCCCATGAATAATATTTCTTCTTCATCTTTTTTATTGCAACCTGTCAAAGTAAATACTAAATTGAAATAGAAGCAACTTCATCAATTTAAACGCAATAAGAATCTAAATGAAAAATACACCTACCACTTCAGCAGTCTGCTTATTCAGAGCTCGCCAGACACTTCCAAATGTACCATTACCAACTTCCTTAATAATTGTGTACCTGTATTTACTATTACGATAAGTCTAAAAATGGAAAAAAAAAAAAAGAGATACTAGCAAATTTACAGAACTAAAAAGTCGAAGAACAACATACCTATCCATTCTCACGGCTTCAACTGCTCGTGACGCTATTTTATTTATTCAAAAAGAGTAAGAACATAAAATAAAGATCAGTGTTTGTTTGTATATCCAACAGATGACTGTATATCAGTACTGTAAAATTCTTGGCTGATTAAGCAAAATCCACCACTAATTTTCTCTCATTCTCTGCATACGAGAAAGACCGACGGCATTATGATGGACGGGCTTCACAGCCTTATTGATAGAATATACCATATCATAGATCCCAGAATGACAACAAGGCAGAAAAGGCAAGGGGTAACTGTGAAGCATCTTTATACTGATCCAACCGAACAGATGCAATACTTAGCTCATTGCTTGATCAACGGAAGCTTCCAGACAACAAAATACACCAAAACAGAATCCAATGCAAAACTTCAGTCAATCGAACCTTGTCAATCTTAACAAGCCACCAGGGAGCGAGTGAAAAGAAAATGACGTTATCTAATATTTAACCACTCAGCACAAACAAGTGTGCTATTTAATATTAAACCGCGTAACAAGCTTCTTTGATTTACTTGAGGCCTTCAGCTCTGTGGTAAAAAGAAGAAAGAAAAATAACACCAGCTTACAAAATTCAGCATCATCTACAAAGATATATTAATTGCCCAGCAAGAAAATAATGTCTTAAAGATACCTCACAAATTGGATTTTTGAGGATCTGAAATGGATGTTGTATCGGCAATGCACTAGAAACAAAAATAAAAAATTCTTAAGAAGGTTAACAGTGTGGTCTCAATCAAAAATCAAAACAAGCTTTCAGAATAAATTTTAACATGCAACTCACTTGAGGAAGAGCACTAAAGATCCAGCATCTATCTATTTTAAAAGAAATAAGCATGTGGCCTTCTATACTGAACATTTAGAAGAAGCTGTTCTCTAAGTGCAATTGACGAAGGAAACAAGAAGAAAATCTCCAAGGATGAGAAACCTCCAGTCGAGAACTTCCTGGAATGAAAGAGCTTGGTGCTGGTAGCAATCAGACCAAAGGCACACTTGTTCCATGTCCGAAATACTATTGATCTCTTTAAATCAAAATCTAACAACAAGGCCTGAAAGCCAAGAGAAACAATTTCAACCGTTAAGACACTTTCTGAACTAAGAAACATGTTATGAGAAGAAACAAAAGTAACCAAATTATATTACACTCTGTGCAACTATACCATGTGAAAAATCAGACAAAGGAGGTAGTTAAGGTCAACCTACGAATTAAACACTCCTAACTGTGCCTGAAATATCATTATTTCATTAATAGTCTGTTATACACAATAATTTTACTTTATTCTTTAAGAAATCAATAACCAGGGAACCGATCATTTATATCTTTGAAATAAACATATAGATCAAAAGTCTCGTGGAAATGGTCTGTGCCCAGTGCAATCCATCAAACAATCATTGCTGTTAGTCAGGAAAGATACGCAATTAAAAATTTCCTTACAGCTGCATATGCAAGAACATATAATTCCAAATAAAATAAATAAATTAAAAAGTGTGACTATTGGGAATCCAAAACAAAGTAAACGGGAAAAACATATCCAGATCATAGCATGCCACACTAACCAAGCCCATAGAGATTTTGCACATACAGAATCTCACAAATGTGTTTCAGAAACTGAAATACACAACATGACTTTTTTTAACTTGAAGAATAAAAAAAGAAAATTGTTGTTTTTGCATAAGTAAATATCCCCAAGCTCCAGTCCACAGATACTTGAACACATCTTCATGCCATAAAAATTTGACTGCACAAAACCGAGAATTCGATGCAACCTAAATCCATGTGACTAACAAAAATAATACAAATTCCTAGATGCAAAGATCCCTCCCTTCAGGTCCCATCTAAATTATTATAGCTCACTATACAAAAAATTAAACAACCAAACTTGATATGAAAGACAAAATCTAAATGCAAAACAATATGAATCCTGAATCCTAACTGTACAAAAATAGCCTAACAAGAAATCAACGATTCCCCAACCCCTAACGATCCTCTAAGCCCCTAAATTTGATAAATATTCTACTCAATATTTTTTTAAAAACTATGCAAAAACATTGAGATGTTAGCATAATACGTGAGAACCAGACTCAAAAGTCGAAGAAGCGAAATTATATTTCGAAAAAGTTAGAAATATGTATATAAATCAAACTGGACCTAGAACCGAAGTCTCCAAATACAAACAATAATATAATAAAACCATCCACGAATCTCAGACGCGAAATAGCAGAAAAACCTTCCCCAAATTCAAATCCAGAAACCGCAAACCCAGATCGCTAAAATACAATTCAAGAACCACACCGTCAAAGCCCAGATCTAATTAAATCAACCCAGTCAATACACACATATAAATACAGAGAGAAGGGATGATCGATTACCTTTAGGGGTAACGGCATAACCTAAGAAGAAGAAACCCGGAGATGCCACTATTCCTCTCTCTAACCTCTCTCTATCCCTAGTCGTTGAATGATTTTTATTTTTATTTTTTTGGGTGTTGGCTGTATTTATTTGAGGTGTGATTTGATATGTGACGAAATCGATGATGATATATATATCAATATTAGGGGTTAAAAATATATATAATTGTGGGATCCGAATCTTCGCTTTGTGGCCAAGAAAAGGGTAATAATAAAGAAGAAATTCCTCCCTTTTACGCGGTTAAGGGAATTTAGGAATTTCCTTTTCCTTTTACCTTTCTTGGGGTGGGGTGGGGTTTGATAATTTGATTTTTTGGTGAACTAGGATTAGGGGAAATTTTGTTTTTTTTTTAATGAATGATTAGGTGTTGATTGTGTGATTTAGGTTGGATTTGGTTGAATGTTGAACATGTGCAAGAAAATTGACCAAAAGAAAAAGGAAAAAGACAAAGAAATTAGAAATAGTAAAGGTTTAAATAAACAAGAGTCATTCATCTAGAGAGCTATCAAAATCTTCGTGTTATAGTGCAATTTTGTCTTTTGACACAACGTCAACGTGATTTAAAGTGAACGGAAGTCCTTACTTATCGTGTTATATCGACTAATTTTTTAAGCTAGAAAAATAAATTTATTTATTACCTTGCGAATTAGATACTAATTAATTCAAAAAGTATAACTCACACGTGTTATGTATTAGTTGGAATATAACACACTAAAATCTTAAATTTGCTAAGGTGTTAGCATTGTAATAATGGCATTTTTAAATAGATCAAAAGATGCGTGGCTGATTCATTGTTGTTTTGCTTCTTTGCTAGCAAGTCTCAATCAATTTAATCCACTATCATTCAATGTCATGCATCGTAATAATATTTCCCAACATAGCACATCAAAGTTAGAGGTGGCAAACAGATTGAGCCGCTCATCGGCTCGTCCCGTCGAGTCGATGGTAGCTTCGTTTCATCTTGAACTGAGCAATGATCACATTTTTCACAAGTCCGTAGATCGACTCGTTTTTGGACTTGTTTTACTATATTTTTATTAAAAAAATTGCTCTTTTTTAGCTAATTTGTTAACTTATTTTAAATAATACGAAATCAGTCAACTCGTAGGTGGCTCAACTCGGACCATTAGGTCCACAAGCAGAAAGGATCGAGCCGATAGTAAAATTTGAACATGAGCTGAACTCGAGTGACTATGAATTGAATCGGTTCGATCTATTGTATTCCCTAATAACAACACGTTAAGAAATGTTAATGTGAATAACAATGTAGATCACAACTTTAAAGTACTAAGACATGACATAGTTACAAGCTACAAAAATATGCACATTGCAATGTGAAACCTCAGTAATTGGTTCATTCAGAGTGTGTTCGGTACATATTTTTATGAGAGAGTGCATTTTTTTGATGTGATGTGGAATATGTAGATGAAAAAGAAGGAAAAAAGTATTGATGTGATGGAAAATATTATTTTATTGAAGAATGTGTGGTTGAAAATGAGTAGAAAAATGAGAATGAAAATAAGAATATGGCCCAAACGTGTGCTTATTCAAAAGATTACAATTCAATAAAATTCCAAAAGAATCAAAAACATATCCAGTATATGATTCAATACATACTTGGAAGGCATCCCATTCCCATGTGCCTACAAATATTTATTTATGGTGCCAAATAAAAGCAAGATATAATAATAATATGTTGTGTGTTAGGTCATGGTGGAGGGTTTATTGCCAACCCATCACAATTCACATATATTTCTATCTTATCCATTGCCGTACCAACTTTGTGTTAAAATCAAGCCGATGGTTTTTTTCTGATTTATTGGAATCTTAATAATATAATAATTTCAATGTACATTTCTTGGTGGAGGCTTTATGAGGTGTTGTGGTGGTGCCACGAATCTTCTTGTCAAGTGGCGGTGAAGATTTAAAAAAGAAGAGTGGCGCCGGATAGGATGACCTAATCTTGGCATTATTAAGTGCCTGTTTGTCAACGGAAAAGAAAATGGTGTAATGAATAGGATTTTTTGAAAAATATGTGGTTAAAATTGAAAGAAATTTTATCGATTTATGTGTAGAATATTTTATTATTTGAATGTGTGGTAGAGATTCATTAATGTAGAAAACAATTTTTTGAAAAGTGGTAGACAAACAGGGGCTAACTGGCTAAGTGCTATTTGGGAATGAATAATGGCTTGTTTGACATGTTTTTTTGAAAAGTTAAAATAAGTTTTTGATGTCCAAAATTAGCTTTTGGATTTGTTTGACTAATTTTATGAAAGTATTTTTGTCTAGAAGAATTTTTAGAGCAAATCGATTCAATGTGACTGTTTTTAAAAACACTTTTAAATAGGAAGTGTTTTTAAAAATTAGTTTTCAGACAAAAATTAAGGTGATTTCTTCCAAAAACTTTTCTACAGAAAACAAAAGTCATGTCAAATGGACCCTAATAAATTGATAAAAATTTGAAGCCAACAATTAATTTTAATCACCCATTTTACAGAATCCAAAATTGTTATTGACATTTCAGCCATTGTTCGAGCCCCAATTTGGAAAAATATATATTTTTGAATAGTAATTTTTTTAAAGAATAAGTGGTTAAAAAAAAAACTCAATTTACGTGTAAAATTATTTTATTGAAAAATGTGTGGTTGAAAATGAATTTTAAAAAAAATATGGCTCAATCACATATTTCGTCATTTTTATCAAGTTTAGCCACTGTTTGGTAGGAAATAAAATCAGATTTTTAGTATATTTTGATATTAATTTTTAATTTTGACTTAAATTTAAATTTTATTTTTTACCAATCAAAATCTTACTATTTTTATCAGAAGTCATGTCAAAGAACCGTTTAAAACATTTCTAGAGGACTCCAAACAAGATGTTGTCTATTTTATTAAGGGCTTGTGTGGGAGGGATTAAAATCAGATTAAAATTGAAAATATAGCCGTTATTGTTGACTTTTATTAGACGAGTGGGGTCCAATAACGGCCATATTTTCAATTTTAATCGGCTTTTAATCCCTCCCGAACGGGGCCTAAGTCAATGCTTAGAAATAAGCTCTAAAATAATTTTAAAGGATAACTGCAGTTGCAATTTCAAGTCTTTTAGAGTTTGTTTGGTAGATATTAAAATCGGATTAAAATTGAAAAATGAACCGTTATTGTTGACTTTTATTAGATGAGTGGACCCAATAACGACTATATTTTCAATTTTAATTAAATTAAAATCCATCTCAAACAAGTTCTCATTGTGTTACCCACAATTTTAAGTATTTCATTTCGTTGTAGGAGAAAGACAGGTGGATGTATCCCATCCATTTGACCATATTTGACTAGAAAGTTGACTTTTACAAAATATAAAAATGATAACATGATAACTTTACAATTTAACATAAAATAATTAAAAACTTAAGCCGTATTTTTAAATATTGATTTTTGAAAAATGTCTGATTAAAAATTAACTTTTTTTATTTTCGATTTACATGTAATATTATTTTATTAAAAAATGTATGATTGAAAATGAATTTTTAAAAATAGGACTTAAACAACCCCTAAATTTAAAAAATAAAAGGGTTGTTCATCTTCTTTCCCTTTCCAACTAAACCAAACAAAATCAACCCCCACCACAGCTCTCCATTGCCATCGCCTGCTACATCCATTCACTGTCGCCTACCACATCCACCACCATCTATAGATATAAATGGGGTCTCCACCGCTCGATTATAACCTTCTGCCTTCACAATGGTGCCGGACTTGAAGGGAATTTGAACCGCTACTTATGGTTTTTGAAGACGGGAAAAAATGCAATAAGAATTTGCTGCTTTATTGAAATTTCTTGATTCCCACTTTGGTTTTTCTGGTGCATTTTGGTGTGGGTTGTACTGTTTGAGAAAATTATGCAATGCCTTGTTGGAACTACTTAAGTATAAATAAGATCATGAAAAAATAACTTTCGTGTCAATTTTGACTAAATATTCGAACTTGATTCGATAATCAAATTATGAATATAAATAGACTAAATTGTTCTATTCATCGAGCATATCGTCAAGGCATATTTAGAATCTCCAAATCAATTACAAGTGAATGGAAAATTACGATTTAAGTTGGAAGAAAAGAGATGAAACTGGTTGGAAATTTGTCCAACTTCGTCACTCTCCTAGCGCTCGAGTGACGGCCGCTCGAGCGAGGAGGCCGTCGCTTGAGCGACATTATAGCAACGGCGAGCAACATAGTCTCTGTTTCTAACGCTCGAACGACGTAAGAGTGACTGACTAGCTATAGCAAAAGCTACGACCTCTGGCAAAGGTTGCTAAGGTTGGAGCGTGGTCCTTCACTCAGAACCTTTCATTCTTTATAAATTAGACCATTGTGACGTCCATTTGTTCATCCCAATTATATGCAATCATAACATAACATTAAATTCTTCTTTTCTTAACCTAAATTCTGCGTAAAAAGCCGTTTTTCCATTTTCATAAGGAGTACAAAAATCAATTTTCGATTTGTTTTTTTGTGTTTTGAAGTGCTATTAATACAAAAAGATTGTCATGTATCTTGGGAGTCGATTTCCATCATCCGTTGGCAACCATTGTTGGGCAAATTCGACTTAAGGACAAAGAGTTCAACTCTTAATTCAACTTAATTTGATTATGCTCAAAAAATAACACAATAATTGTAGTGCAGCTTTGAGGTGTCGTATACACAGGGAGATGGAAAAATACTTAAAAGATCAAAAGGGATTGGTGTTCTTACGGATAATAAGAAAAAGATTTGTTTGTCACGGAATCGAGATCAATTTTGAAAATATGAAAATTAAAGTCAATGAATGAGATGGTGAAACGTCGGGATTCTCTCAATTGGATCGGATCAATCACATTAATTATTCTAATTTACAACACAATTAGAGGCTTTCATTCTGGCACCCTAATAGAAAGATATGTCTTTAAAACCAATTTAATTCTAACGTGATTATAATGGTTAATCTTTCTATTGAAATGTTCACACTTGGTTTATCGAAATCAGATTCAAAGTTGACTATATACTAAAGCATAACGCGGTAAAGAATCACAGCAATAAACTTAAATAATTGAGATTAAAACTTAGGTGATTATTTTAATCAATCCGTAGAGAGATCATGACTAATTCTATGATCAATTTAATAAAAATTAAGTCAATCTCAAAATCAATTCATGATTTGTAACTCTAGAATCTAGTTTATCTATAACACAATTAAGCATTCATGTATTGGAATAAGATCAGAAAATCGGCTTTATACATCAAGCATAAAGTAGTAAACAATCAACCAATAACATTCATGAGATAATTCAACAAATATTTCAATTCGTCGATAGAAAAAGTCTGACTGAATTTATGATTAATTTAATAAAAATCAAATAAATTCAGGAAAAGAAACTATAAATTCTAGAGTTTTTCAACAAGAAAATACCAAAATACGTGAATAATAGATGTGAAATCACCAATTCTGAAGGAGTTCCTCGCTAGTTTCACTAATGATTTAGTTCTTCATGGGTTTCTTGAGCCAAAATCAATGAAAGAATTGTGTAAAATGAAGAATGAGGCGTTCTTGGGTGTTTTGGGATATATTTAGGGTTAAAAAGTAGCAAGTGGAGATGTCCCTAGCCGCATACGAAATCAACGTGCTGAAAATCCTAGTTTATTATCAATTATAAATAAAATTTCTCCAAACTCATTATTAATTGTTATTTTAATATTAAATAGATAATATATTATCTTATCTTAGGTACCAATTTTTAGAATTATCAAAGCCTTATAAACTTACATGAATGAAGAATATCTCAACTTCATATACTAAAGAGTTAATCTGAATTTCCATGTTGCCACCACGCGATACACCAAATTAATAGTCATGGATCACATTTGCACCAATCTAACCCAAAATATGTATAATGGCAAGATTATGTTAAAATGACAGTGTATATAAATTGATTAAGAGGATCTTAATATTTGTAAATGAAACAATATTTTATATTTCTTTATATAAATGTATGTATAGATATTGGTTATAAATTGATAATTAAATATATAAAAAAAAAACTTTAATTTATTTCATTCCTTGTTTGTCTATTAAGGGATGAATTGTCAAATAGTAAAATCTGATATGACAAATAGACAGACAAAAGGACCATATCAGTAATTAAAATAGTAAATCAGTAAAATTAATTTTCTTTGAAAAGTAATCCACTAGGTGATAAGCATGTGGTTTAAACAATAAAGGGATAATAATTACACCTACGTGTGTGTGAAAATGGAGCAGACAGTTACACATGTGATTCACCAGTGGAGTCATCATGCCATGAAAAATAGATTTAATACAACCCCCATGTACAGAAATATTCCCATAGAATTTCACCAGAAAACTCACGATCAGTGGACCCCATTATGTATTAAAAAATAAAATCCACGAAACCCACACGTGTGCATGTGTGTTCCCACATGTGTGAGTGTGTGTTCTAGTGAAATTCTATAGCTTCTGCTTTTGTACAAGCAATAAAGCCCATAGATTTAAGCACAAGAAAGATAACAAGATAATTAATAATTTTTAGTGCCTTATGTGCTTGTCATAAAATTGAAGAAGATGAAAAAGCATAAGAATATGTGTATCTTCTTTAGTTGGATAGTTTCTTGGCCCCAATGAATAAAATGGAGATTTAATTTTGCAATGAAATTGTAGTATTAGGAAGTGTTATGCCTTCTAATTATATGTCCATTATAAAGGGAAAATTTTTGCTACATAATTCATTAGAATGTCAATTGGCTGATTTCATTAATCAGTAAAAACTTAGGTGATGTTCTCTTTGTGTTTCAGTTTTCTGTTTTCTGTTTTGAGTGTCTGTTTTGAAATTATTGAAAATGCGTTCTTTTTGTCATTCTGGAAAACTGTTTCTGAAAACAGAAAACTAGAAAACGCATTTACTTTGAAATTTTGAGAAATTTTTTTAATAATATTTTATTCAATAAATCTAATTATTCAATAAATCTAATTATTCAATTAATTTTAATAGTTTAATGTTAATATAGTTAAAAATAACATATAAATTTTGAATTTGTTATCAAATGATTTCTATGCTCGTTAATATTTCATTGAAGAAACCGCATAAAGAATCATACTTTCCCGATACAGGAAGAATACAAATATGAACACGTAAGGAAAAAATTGGAGCATTCGGGAAAAAACGAGTAAAATTAATGAATCACCATCAAACTTTAAACATGTTATTACTTACTCATTTATCTTTAATTGGTTACCCAATACTCATTCATCTTTTCATATAATTACGCATCCACCATTCTTTAATTAACATTTTTAAATTGTGGATGAAAAATTGCGGGTGGCAAATGACAATCCTATGTGGCAAATGGCAAATGAAAAATTACAGGTGGCAAATAACATCTTTACATGATAAATCCTACTTTAGATCTTACAGGTTTATTTCCTATTTCTAGTTAGCTTCTACAATGAAGTTAAATCACTGGTAATCAAATTGGTAGTCATAGTGATGTAATAATTTTTCCAGTTCATCCAACATAATATATGAATGAGAACATCAATACAAAAACATCAGCAAAGAATTCACCAGTACATATCAATTGATACATTAAACATCAGTAATAAGCCTTACATCATCAGTAAAGAGCCACCAGCAAAATGGAACTAATTTACATTGATACTTTCAGCTTCTCGACACAAAAACAAAAATACAACTATCTTGTATGACAAATTTGTGATGCTGAATTCTACATTTTTTTGGTGGTGCAAATCTTCCACCAAGGATTCAAGTTCTGTACTTATTCTTGGCATCTGCAAAGCTGGCTCATTAAGCTGGCATCTGCAAAGCTGGCTCATTATTCTTGGCATCTGCAAATCTTCCCTTTTCATTGCCACTCAATGAACATCTGGTGTTTCCATAACAGCTTCATATTCTTTAGGCATTTCTGCCAAATTATCTTGAATCTTAGGACTGCTATCTCCCATTTAATGATACCAAATTTCCTTTCAATAATTGAAGAAAAGGGGAATTTCTTGAGGAATATGGCAGTAGTTAAACAAACATTTTTGTAGGGTATCTTAGAGCTTAGCATGCACACAGATGGTTGTGAAATTTTCAAAGCATGACATACATCCCAAGTATTCAGGTGCCACCCAACCTTACTTTGGACATTATTCCTAAGAACTTACTCCTATATATCCAGATTATAATTACCGAGGGTTGTTCTTATTTTGCATTGTAATAAATCAGCACACATTGTTCTTATTACAGCTGAAATCAACAGAAAATACAGAATCCATCATGCAGATTTCAGAACATCAATCCACTTTAATCCTTGTACCAGCACAGACACCGTAAGGGTGATCCAAATCAATCCTCTAACAAAGTATGCTAACCAGTTTTGATGACTAAATCCACTATCTTTGGCAATAACAATATATAAACCAGCCCCCAAATACTCAATGCTTGTAAGAACACAGCAAATCAAAATTGTTTTTGTAATACAATCGCATCTATGCTGTCTGAAATTGTTTTTACATTGAGAACCCACAGTCAAGATCAAGTAATAAACAAAGACCATCAAAAGATTCATGTAATCTATGATGGTTCTTTGAGTGCAGGAGGAATTTAAATTAAATTCTTCTCCACATATCCATGAGAATAGGCCTGCAAATAATTGATTTTACAACATTAAATTCTGACAATACAAGAGCCACAACTAACATCACGAAAAAAAGTTAAGAAAATGCATAAATCAGAATAAAGTTTGGAGGAAAGAACGGAGATAAAACGCGATTTTCACGAGGAACTGATCCTAACAAAATAGGCCCAATCAAGACTTATCTCCTTGATTAAACCAGCAGATTTTCACGAGGAACTGATCCTAACAAATCAATAGAACATTTAATATAAGTGTCCACTTAACTGGGTAAAATCCAACCAAGCGTAAGGACCCTTTTGAAATCGGAGCGCCATACCTCTCTATTCGACAACATAAGCAATCTACTCCACAATACTGACAAAATAACGAAGACAACTCACAAAAAAATAGGTTGGGCTAACCTGATTTTGAGGCTACTGGTAAGAGGCAGATCAACAGGTCGAGCCACAATTTTGACAGGCGGCTGAGGAGCGGCACCAATCTGCGGGACAGGCACTGGAGGTGGAAAGGCGTTGGGAAATCGGAGGCGGACCGGCGTCGAAAAGCTCCTAACGGAGAGCGTGGGAGATGTGGGGTAGAAGACAATGGAAACCAGAGGAAGTTGGGAGAGGGGGGAGGAGAGAGAGAGAGAGAGAGGGGATAAGTTGAAAACGGTGATTCCCGTGTTTTTTGATTTCACCGTGTTTTGTACTGAAAACGGTGAAAACGTAGTTTTGGCTGTTTTGTATTTTCAGTACATTTTTTTTTTGTTTTCCAAAATTCATTTTCGAAAATAAGAAAGAGAACGAGTTTTCACCGTTTTGAAAAATCGAAAACAAAAAACGACCTGAAAACATCAAAGAGAACAGGCCCTTAATTTTCTGCTTCATTGTTAATCAAACTTACTTAATATGAAAAAAATATCTAAGGACAAGTTAAGGTTTGATTTACTTAAAAATAGCAAGTCATAAAACTATAATCATATAATTAAAATAATATATTATATAAGTTAATTTATTTTCATTTTAATAGAATTATAGTTACACATTATAATTAACTTTGATAAGCACGTCGAATCGTCGATTGTGTCGGACGTCAAAGGTACATTCTATTGTAAATTATGAATAATTAAGTAGTAAATATGACATTACTATATAATGTAGATAGACATGATAATTACAAGAATGAAGCACATGGTGTTACATCTATTTTTTATACTTTGAGGAGCCAAAAATGTTAACTTGGAAAATAAAAATAAAAATAAAAATAGAACTCAATCTCTTATTAATTTAAAACTGCATATATGAAATTTAATGGGTCATTCTGTCTGAGTTTATAAACAATACCATATTAAATTGAACATTAGTTTGATGTAATATGAGGAAACCACAAGAAAAAGTAAAATGATTGGTGCAATGCAACAACAGTTGTTAAAAGTAAAAAGTAAAACTTTCAAATTATAAAGCGGGTTTTGGTTCTTGATATTAGAACTGAGAATTGAACCTTAATCGACCCATTTTCAAATTTAATACCCATAACTGATTAGAACTGGATCGAATCGATTGGTCCCAATCTAGTTCAAGTTCAATCTAATGGTTCTAATAATTTCATCTCATTCCTACAGAAGATACTCTATAAATAGAAAAACTCTTGAAGATACTCTAATCCTTTTTGGGAAAAATTGAAGAGGAAAAAGGAAATTTTATAGTTAGTGCCATATAAAAGCAATACTCTAACTATACTTCCTTGGTCGTTATATTCTCACCACATTTTAATAACATTTATGCTCGTTAATTTCTGCACATTGTAGCACATGTTTCAAACTTTTTTAACGATCATCAATTTTCCATTAAATAATCCATTTGGTCCATGATGATGTTTATGTCCAAATATTAAATTTGTGTTCTTTGAAATTAAAGGAAAGTATTTTGCCGACACTTTTGTGCTTGTAGTTAATTTGCTAATTAAATATACGGAGTAAATAAGTACTTTTAAGTTTTTCTAATGGATTTGCAGAACAAAAACTATAGAGCCAAAAATTAAAATGGAAGCAAAGAAGAACACAAATATGATAAACACCCAAAATCCATTAACATCAAGAGATCGATTATCACATAGGGTTCAGAACAAACATTCTAACATTTTGTACAAAGAAATAGCCATAAAAACCCCAAAACCCTCAAGAAATCGAGCACAGTAGCTACTCAATGGACCAAGATCAAACAACTGATCTACTATTCTAAAACTCTCAATCGAAAAATCACTAAGACCTCAATCACACAGATTTACGATCAAAAGAGAGAATACATAAATGAACACGAAAACGGAAAACTCAGAAGTTTCTCTCAAATTGAACAGAAAGCAGAATGAAAAGTCACGCAAAAAGGACCACTCAGTTGCCTTAAATACTCATTTTCATCACCGCGGATTCAGCTGGAGATCAACGGACCAGAGCAGCACACGTGTCGCCTTAATGGGTCGAGTTTTGGGCCAATTTCATTGTGTTATCGGGCAATGGTTAAAATCATTCCAGCAAATGGGCCAAGCCCATTTTCGTCATTGCCTAGTGGACCGAATGCATTAATAAGAATGATATCGTAGCCCATCAAATCTCCCCATTGATGCCATGTTATAAACAACCAAAAAACATCGCAATTTTTTTATAAACATTAGCAACAGGACCTGCAAAAAAATCAATTTTAAACAGTATCAATTCTTAAAATTTGCAAACATGATTTAAATTTCTTTTAAGGAAGTACCTTAGTTCTCTTATCAGCTGGATTAAATTGTGTTGAGATTTTTTCAAGCAATATAGACTCTTTTTGAATTATATCTCGAATGAAATGCATCCTAACATCTATATGTTTAATTCTTTCCTGAAACACTAAGAGGTCATTCTCTTTGGCCGTTCTGGGTTGTTTTCTATTTTCGATTTTTCAAAACAATGAAAACGCGTTTTTGAAAACGATAAAAAATTTGTACACAA
This sequence comes from Fraxinus americana, assembly GCA_035079005.1. Lineage (NCBI taxonomy): Eukaryota > Viridiplantae > Streptophyta > Magnoliopsida > Lamiales > Oleaceae > Fraxinus > Fraxinus americana. Next base: position 29,420,305 of record CM068720.1, read on the forward strand.
AACGATAAAAACATCGTTTTGGCCATTTTCAAGCAAAAACAGGGAAAAAAATGCAAAACACGGGAAATTGTCATTTTCAATACAGTAACACCTCCACTGCCACAATTTCAATTTCTTTCCTCTTCTTCCAATCCACCCCCTCTCTTCCTTCCCTCTGGACGTCGGTTCTCTCTTGTTGACGCCCATGAAGGAGATGCGCGGGTACTGGAGTCGGCGTGGGGAGGCGACTCTTCCGTGAACGCAGCGTCGCGGCCTATTCTTAGCAACGCTGCTGTGGTTTGGCCCGTCTCTGCCTACTCTCTCTTCGATGTCGACGACCCATTAGAGTCGTTTACGGCAGGGCAAAGGCAAAGTTCTCTCTCTTTTGGATCTGCAAGTTTGGGGATTTTTGGTTTTTTCGATTTTGGTTGTGTTGATTGGTTTCGACCCATTGATTTCGGTTTTGTTGATTGGAAATTGCAGTGGTGGTTGTGTTGTCAGTGGTGACTGGTGGTAGCGATGGTAGGTAGTGGTGGTGGTGACTGGCGGTGGTGATTGGTTGATTGCAGTGGTGGTGAGGTTAAGTTTAACAATGTTTGGTTGATTGACTGGTTATTTCAATGTTTTTCTTCACATTTCCTGGAGGATCAGGTTGGGTGAGTCTGGAACCAACAACTATAAGGTGTCATGAATAAATGCATGACTTAGGGTGTCATGTTATCCAATTTTATTTTTTAAACTAAGGTGCAATGGAACTGATCAAATTTGGTTTGAACTTTGTACGTTAAGGTGAAGGCATAGCACATTAATCACTCTGCTAACAAGCTTGTGTTTGAAATTTTTAACTAAAAAAAAACTATTGAAAACTATAATCATTACCGAGATGGGGAATTTGCCAAAATGACTATACTCACACGTCTCTAAACATTCAAATGGTTATAAAAAGTGAAATAATAAGCATTCGAATGATTATTAAAATTTATTAAATAATCAGATTTCTTGAATAAAATATTATAATAAATATATTCTCAAAATTTCAAAGTAAACGCGTTTTCCATTTTTATATTTTGAGAAACAGTTTTTCAGAATGACAAAAAGAACGCATTTTCAACAATTTCAAAATAGACACTCAAAACACAAAACACAAAATGAATTTAAAACTCAAAACATAAAATTGAAACACAAAGAGAACACCACCTAGGTTTTTACACCAATGAATGACACATTGACTATCAGAATAAACAACAACGAGAAAATGCAATTCATTTAAATCACTCAACAAACTTTTAAACCATAAAGACTCCTTAATAGCTTCAGCAGCAGCTACATATTCAGCTTCTGTAGTAGATAACGCCACAATAGACTGTAATTGAGATTTCAAACTTATGCAAGTACTATAGAAAGTAAACAAATATGCATTTATTAATTTTCTATTATCCTTATTATTAGTATAATCAGAATCCACATAACCCCTTAGCACAACTCTCTCTTTACAAAATTTAAAGTGCAAACCTAAATCTGTAGAACCTTTCAAGTACTTAAAAGCCATTTTAAAGCAGTCCAATGTTGAGGACCCGGGTTTGCCATAAACATACTCAAAATGCTAATAGCACATGCAACATCAGGTCATGTGAATATTTGTATCTTCTTTAGTTGGATAGTTTCTTGGTCCCAATGAATAAAATGGAGATTTTATTTTGTAATGAAACGTGTAGTATTATGAAGCGTTATGCCTTCTAATTATATGTCCGTTATAAAGGGCAAGTTTTTGCTACATTACTCATTAGAATGTCAATTGGCTGATTTCATTAATCAGTAAAAACTTAATTTTCTGCTTAATTGTTAATCAAACTTACTTAATATAAAAAAATATCTGAGGACAAGTTAAGGTTTGATTTACTCAAAAATAGCAAGTTATAAAACTATAATCATATAATTAAAAGAATATATTATATAAGTTAATTTATTTTCATTTTAATAGAATTATATGTAAACATTATAATTAACTTTGCTAAGCACGTCGATCGTGTAGGACGTCAAAGGTACATTCCACTGCAAATTATGAATAATTAAGTAGTAAATATAACATTACTATATAATGTAGATAGACATGATAATTACAAAAATGAAGCACGTGGTGTTACATCAATTTTTTATACTTTGAAGAGCCATAAATGTTAACTTGGAAAAAAAAAATAGAATTCAATCTCTTATTAATTTAAAACGTCATATATGAAATTTAAGGGGTCATTTTGTCTAAGTTTATAAACAACACCAAATATAAAAAGGTTGAACCCCAATTTTGAGGACTCCGCCCCGCCCCGCGAGCATTGTGGAGGAGGTAAATCGAGGGATGTGCCTCAACAGGCCAGAGTACAAGAGCTGCCATACTGGTACCCACAAAGAGTTCAATTTCATACCTTGTAAGAGGCAGAAATCGAACATTCACACTGTAACTTCAAGCTCAGATGAAACTATATCACTCATGTCCTTTGCACCACTGAGTTATGCCCCAGGGGCATAAACAATAGAATTGAATTGAAATCGACCCATTTTCGAATTTAATACCCATAACTGAGTAGAATTGGATCGAGTTGATTGGTCCCAATCTAGTTCAAGTTCTATGTAATGGTTCTGATGATTTCATCTCATTCCCACAGAAATAGAAAAATTCTTGGAGAGACTCTAAAGGGATGTTCTATTTGAGAGTCTGTTTTGAAATTGTTGAAAATACGTTCTTTTTGTCATTCTGAAAAATTGTTTCTGAAAACATAAAAATGGAAAACGCGTTTACTTTGAAATTTTGAAAATATTTTTTTATAATATTTTATTCAAAATATCTAATTATTCAATAAATTTTAATAGTTTAATGTTAATATAATATTAAATAACTTATCAAATTTGAAAGTGGTGAATCTTGAAATATTTTTGTCCAAATATAAAAAATACAACCTAAATTAAATTTGGCAAGTTCTTGTTTTTGTCCTTGTACGTAACTTGTGACAAGAATTAACTAGCACCAAGTCACAACCAAACCTAATCAAGTTACAAAAAAATGGAGCACTAATATCATGTTGACATGATAATAAATATTTTGAAATCAATCTTCTCAAGTTCATGTTAGTTCTCACAATTTTTGCCAAATACAATTTTTATCGTCTAAACACGATTACTATCATCAATGATAATAAATAACATTACTCCTTGATTATAGATAAATCACTCACAAATAAAAAGGCAACATAAGCACACCGATTAGAAAATGCAATGATGCATCAACATCAGTCTATTGCAACATATCTTTTCAAACCATAGTTCAAGTTTCAATCTCTCACAAAGTAAATTAACAAAAAGTAAATCACAGTTACACTAGAATACAAGGATAGATGTGGATCCAAATTTATGAATCTCTTAACTAAAATCATCTACCATGTCGACTGATTTGAGAAACTGACTGACATTACCTTTTTCACATTGGATTCAAACATCTTCGGGTTATCCCTCAACACCGCAGCATCATCAAGATTGAGAGGGTCGTCATGATTTGGTTCCTGCACAAATACAAGTCCTAAGAAAATACAAAAAATCTAAAATAAAAACCTGCAAAGAACATCTTTGACAAGATTATCAAAAGTGGGATGGGCTTCCACCATATAATTAACAACAAAAGAATCTGAATAAATAAAAAATCTAGTTAGTCAACCAATAAATGCAAACTTCAGAAAAAATATATATAATATTTTCAGATACAAGCAAATTCTCAATACCCACAAAATCTCCATATAAAAGAGGCCTTTCCATCCAACCCCCTTAAATCTAGTAAGCGCCGAATTTTCACACTTGCACTTCAAACAAAGATTTTAGATGAACAAAAATAATATATATACATAAATACCTGAATCGACAGCAGTTGCAGCATTTTGTCCAAGACCCGCAATCGGTGAGAGGCACAACTACTGTTGGCGGGCAGCCGTTCAATCTCATCATTTCCTCGTTGACAGCAGTCTTCAATTCTTCATTGCCCATCTGCTTTCACATATTTTTATTAACTTCAGTCCCAGGGAGATTCCATTCAGGGCACACGATTTAGGGCATTGCTGCCCTTCTCTAGCTGAAAGGGATCCATTTTTGCGCTTCAGCTATCTAAAAATTACACAACATCCCGTGATTCGAAATTAATCAAATTACAAAAAACAATAGCAAGAATAAAAACAAACCAACACAAAAAAAATAATTAATAGAAATAAACGTGCTTCATAATAAACCATCAAATTTAGGTCCACCAGTGAAAATTAAACTTGGTGATTGATTCAATGCCCTTTTCATGTTTGATAATAAATCTTCTAATAAGTTACTTGACAGTAATAAGCTTCAATGAGACGGTTTGGATTGAGGAATTGCAGCTTTGCAGGAGAGAAAATGAAGAGTCGGGATTGGAAGAATAGAGAAGGATGACACGGTTTTGTGCGTTTTCCATTTTTTGGTGTTTTATACTGAAAATGTCCAAAATGTAAAAAAATATGACGTTTTGTGTTTTCAGCGCAATTTTTTTTGTTTTTAAAATCCTGTTTTTCAAAATAGGAAAAATAACGCGTTTTCACTGTTTTGGAAAATCGAAAATAGAAAACGGTTTGAAAACGATAAAGAGAACACACCCTAAATTCTTTTTGGGAAAAATTGGAGTGGAAAAAGGAAATTTTATAGTTGGTGCCATATAAAAGCAATACTCTTTTAAGTATATTTCCTTGGTCCTTATTAAACATTTATGCTCGTTAGTTTTTGCACATTGTAGCATTCTAACTTTTTTAACGACCATCAATCTTCCATTAAATAATCCATTTGATCCATGACGATGTTTATGTCCAAATATTCAATTTGTGTTCTTCGAAATTAAAGGAAAATATTCTGCCGACACGTCTGTGTTCGTAGTTAATTTTCTAATTAAATATATTTAGTTTAAGAAATTTATTCGAGCCAGGATTTAAACAAGATTCGAAAAAATTGAGTTCGATGACCTTACACTGCCCATCCTAAGCTTCGTATTTTGCAGATGTGCTCAACCTCTCCAAAAGCAACCCCATTTACTACCATTTTCATACGAAGTATTAGGATCTGTTTGGGTCGGATTAATATCTGATTTTAATCTAAGTCAAAGTCAAACAATATTAACCACATCATTCATGCGTCCCACATCTTTTCAACCACACATTTCAAAAACTTCTATCACAGTCTACTAAAAATCTAATTTGGACAGTTAATATAGTTGATCTATAACAGCCAAAAGGGAAACCAAGTTTGCTAAATTTCATCGATTGATACTCAAAAGAGTATTCGGATAACTACATAAAATTATCGAGATATGGCCGTGACACTTTTACACATTTCACGACATCAAGAGAGACGTAAAAAAAAGGCAGAATAAAACAACGCAACAATGCAAACAATGAACCTTACAAAGAATATATGATCTCAAAAAAAGCAAGAACCTAGTTATTGGATCGCCATCTTCAATCGATGTGTTTGGACTTCAATCTTTTATTATATAAATATTCTCTTTGAATGCTATAAAACTTCTCTCGTATGGCTGGTAATTCGAATATATCGAATCTCTACCCGAGGCTTGTCACTCAAGAACTTGTTATCTTGAGCTCTGCTTAGAGGAATACCAGAGTTTCTTCTGGCAAATCAGTATCTTTTCCTTTTCCACGCCATATTCCGTGTCTTCTTTATGACAGCTCCATTTCATCCCCTTGGCTATGGTAGCAATAGCATCCATGAAGTAGCTGGATTCACGAATGATTGCATATCCATTTGGCCGGAGGATCCGATCCATCTCGAGTAGAACATGCTTCATTTCACACCTTTACAAGTGCATACTTATGTCAAATAACTAGTACTTGCTAGTTGAAAGAAATAGATAATAGTATTGGAAGAAGGAAAAAAAAACTCTATTTTTTCCTCTTTATGTGAAAAAAAATTGAGCAACTAAATAAAAACAATTGAGCAATATCAGAGACATTATTTACGTGGTTCAGCAATATGTCCACATTCATAGACAAATACCGAATCAAAGATCCACTATATAGAAATAATGGATACACAAAAGCATCTCTCCGATAAAAGTTGAAGCTCACATAAAATAAGTATCTCTCGGGCAAAAGCCGAAGCTCACAAAAAAAAAAAAAAAAAGTCTTGTGTGTTTTCCTGTAGGTTGACACTCCCATATATAGTACATTTTTCCATTCCCGTACTGTTTCCTATATAGTGCTCATTTAGTGGCTTTTAAGGTTAGCCAAACGTGCTATAAGGCCTCTTTTCCTTTTACTTCTAATTCCATGCTATGTCAGATTAAGCTACATGAGGAAAGTTTCTCAAAGAATAGAATTGAATTAGATGTGAATAGGTAAAGAACAACTACTAACATCACACGAGCCAAGGCTTCATTAGTTAGCAGGAGTTTAAATCACAACATTTTTCTCCAGGGCTAACGGACAAAAGTAATTTCATTTTCCAGATTGATCAAGACCTCACTAATAGTACTTGTTTAAATTTGACTGAGTCTGGATATTAATAGGGCTTCATCAGAAATTCAGCAAGGTAGAATGCATTTCAGTGTACTGCCAGTCTGCCACTAACGCTGTCAGTACATCAAAGTGCTTCAGAAATAATCCATTATGGATCAGAAACTGATGCACCCAGGAATTACTGGGTGCTGAATAAAATTGTAAATCTGGGGACTGGGGAGCTATATATACAAGTATTGAGGGTTTTACGTTGAAAACAAAGCACACGATAGCGGGTGTTTTCAAGCCAAAAGAAAATGTGTAAATTTCATCTGTAAAATATAGTAATGGTGCCTTACCTATGACTTTCAGCTGTGAAGAGACCATCGACATGAAGCAGATCATAAGTTCGAGGATATGTTGAGAAAGCTTCACACCTAGGAAAAAAGATGACCTAGTGAATCAACAAAATTTGCCACTCAGACAAGTTTTTAAAAGAAACCTAGTACACGAAGTATAATTACCAGTCGTGGTAGGTTCCTATAAGGCCCCTGTCATACACCACAGCAAGTGTATTTGCAGCATACGAAGAAACCACGTTCATGACCCACAGAGGATAATCAATCATAGAGGCTGCAAAACCTCCATACACAGTGTTCATGTCCATCACGTTTCTTATCTTATCAGTACCAATTGCGGGTACCAACTTCTTGTAATGCTTCACCCGTGTCTTCCATTTGCTATTGTCATGCTTAAAAGCACCATCACTGCCACCACGAACATCAGACACACGCTCGGAAGAAGAATGCAATCTTTGTGGCCATTTAGGGATGGATTTTAATGCTACTTTTCTATATTTCGGGTTTGGAACAACAACACAAGGCCTAAGGGGACTGTACCATGCGGCATCTGGTTCGGTACCATCATCACACTTCGCAGGGTAAATGTCTGGAGTATCAAGCTTTTTATAGCAGCTGTTGTCGGATAGTTTCTGCCAAACAGCTAGGTCGTCCTTCTTGTTGTATAATTTGAAACACATTGAAGTTAGCAATTCTTGCAACTTTTCATAATCTGATCTTTGTTCTTCAATAGTTGTGTTCCATCCCCTCCAGCGGTTTTCGTAGTTCACTGGTGGGCCAGAGAGTGCCCAGAAACCCCCAGGCCTGAGTATACGTTGTATCTCTAGAAGGTAAATTGCACCTGAAAATTGTTGTGCACGTCACTGATGTCAGGCCTTTGATGAAAGAAAAAAAGGACAAATTCAAACCTGCACACGAATGGTCGATTTGAAGACTTGAAACGAGTCTCACCTCTAATAGCTTAAATTTTTAAATGAGAGGTATAACAACTTAAACATAACCTAGATTACACAAATTTTGTGCAAATATATACAATCTACTGCTTTCAGACTCGTAGGCAAATTTGAAAGATGTTAAGGATCACAAGATGATTTGCATGGTTGAACTGGGTTTTGATTTGACCCAGACTAACTACGAAATTATAGAGAAAAGTTAGTGTGTGTTTAGATCTCAAGGAGTTAAGTCATTTGTACTGCCTCTTTTACCACTTGCTTTACAGATGAAAGATGTGGCAGATGGATGATGATTGGATTAAATGTATGAAATATGAAAGGTGGTGTGAGATTTTGCCAAATGTAAATTCGGTAAACTAGGGTGTAAAAAAAGGTGCACATGCAGCAATAATGAACCTTAAATTATATGTGAGTGTGATTACCATATTCGGTCCATGGAATTAGGCACCTTGAGCAATGTGCCATGTCAAAAGAGTTTGAGGGGAAAGGAAGTCGCTGGGTTGAGATGATGCCCAGAATTGCTGGAATTCCGCGTTCCAGAGCAAATTGAACTTGAGCTTCATGATTATCCCTAGGTGCAAGAGAGATTGTAAGAATCCCACGGTCTAGTAAATCACCTCCCCAGCTTGCAACCTAAACATGTATATGTTATAAAATTCAAATAAACAACATTAATATCTATCCGATCCACAAGGACAATAACCTAAGCAAGAAAAACATCGTATGGAAACACGTAACTATAAGCACGCGGTAAAAAAAATATAATGATGTATACTCACCCCACATCCAGTATCAATGGCAGTGCGGATAGTCCCATCCTTCATGCCTGGTATCAGAGCTTGCATCGAATCAACATATTCACTGACACCATTAGGAAACATTGTGCCGCCACCTGGGAAGAGGAACTTCTCCCCTTCTTTCCTCAGCCAATGTTGGTTCGATTTTTGCTTGTTAATCCAATCATATGGAACATTTCTGAGCCAGATCCAATTATTGAATTGTATGAAATTTATGAAAGATAACACTTTCAGCCATAAAAAAAAAAAATACAAAAACGTGCTTTAAATCTGCCCGATCGTTAAAATGGCTATTACCTGTACCAACACTCATCTCTGCTCTTAGGCCATCTGATCGGCAACTTATAGCCATCAGGAGGCGGAACTAAGCATTCCTTCTTTTCGAACACCGGAGGGCAATGCCGCTCCATAAAAGTAAGCCTATGAAGACTGTACTTCTTCCACCTCTGTAACAATCATCCATTTACACTTGTTACAGCATAGTAAAAAGATTGCAACCCAAACAAGTAAACCAATAGAAAATACCCTTGGATCCGTGCAAGGCGTGTAGTCCTGATAATCTATGCCGCATTCGGGAAAGGTTACAGCCTTGATTTGTAGTGGGCCTGCAGCCGTTTGCTTGGCAGTTTCAACTGCTTTGGTAATGTCCTTGGCTACATATCTGTCCTTTTCAGAACAAAATATTCCGCCAAGATAGAAAGAAAACCCACATAGCACAACAAACATTATTGCCATAGGGACTGTCCTTGAACTTTTATCTGGGTAAGATATTGGTTTTCCATTTTTGTTCTTCATGATCTCAGAATTTATCCACTATATCTGCACATACAAAAACAGAAGAATCAGAAAATAGGTAAATGTTAACTTCTCAATAAAAGAAACATTGATCTATTGCCAATACTTAAAACAGTTATGCTCAAATCGCAAGAGCAATTACTTCAAAGAAATTTGATAACCCGGCAACACGGAAGAGGAAAGAAGACAATCATACAAACGAATTCAGAAGTGATGCAAACAGTAATTACAGCTTCAGACAAGATTCAGTTGATGCTTCGTCCAATCCCAAAATTAGTTCGACGTGAATCCTTTGAAAAAAGAAGTGCAAGCTAAATATGAAGTAGAAAACAACATTCATAGTCAAAGAAAAACGTAAGATTTATACAGATCTATTGGTACATACAAGCCATTATGAAATGGCTTTAAGATCTGCAAAAACTAGGATGTGATCTGATAACAACTATGGACATAAGACACTTTTATGTCACATCTCCTTTAAAATTTCCACATGATGTTGGGCCCAATTCCTTATGAAATTCAGCCATCTGATGAGGGCCCTGGTGGCCAATAAGTCGGCAAAAGATGAGGAAAAAATCGAGCCAATTCAATCAATCACGCCTAACTATAAACATGCAAAAGCAACCACAAGTCCATCAAAGATAAAGGCATCATTGAATACAGACATATATAGATTTATTCCAATATAGTAGTAAAAAAATTATTAAAGGGAAGTTGCTATTAAATTAGTTACTACTGTCAGCCAATCAAAAGGTTCCTTCTGAATAATCTATGGAAAAAAAATTCACCATTTTGACTGATCCAGTAATGACCTCAAGAGAATTCTTGTGATATATAATTTGAGAAATTATAAAATATTTCTTCCCAATATAATTTCTTTGGCTGTAGTATTACATTAACCCATTGGAAATGCTTTGGTGTGACGGTCGTATATGCAAGAAAAACCCTTATGCTAATCAGATCTGCTTGCAATATAAAAGAAAATGCTTCCAAAATGTAGGTCAAAAGTTTTAAAATTCCGGTCATTTAAAGAAAAAGACAACCAGCAATTTGTACAAGAAACATAGAATAGTGTAAAAATTACTGCAAAACACAGAGGTCTGAGTTGAGATCTGATAATTAGAAACAGAAAAGGATCAGAAAATTACCACCAACAATGTATGTATATGTAAGTATATATACACAAAAGGTATGAATTCAATGTGAAGAACTCAATGTACTTTCAAGAATCCACAAAACCCACCAAATTTGAGGGAGAATGAAAGAGAGGGACCCTTCAAAGAGGACTATAAGATAATGGGATTATAAGCTCACAACTCCACATGCACACTTACAGGCAGGTCTGTGGTTGTAGTTGCACTGGGAGAATTTTATATATAATGCCAATTTTCTTCGCTAGCTGTCTCCTTTCTGGTTTTTATTATTATAAAACAGATCTTTTTCTTCAGAGGTCCCTTCCTCTTCACTTCTTCCTCTCTCACTGTGTGTTGTGCGTGTTTTTAACTTTATATATGTCTAATCAATTCAAAGTAATAGAGATACGGGATTTTTTATTTTTGGGTTTTTCTTGTCATTTCTCTATGATTTTTTGTGAGATTTCTGGGTTTTCCTGAAAAAAAAAAATTGATTTTTATTACAAAGATTTGTATATATTTTCCTTTCCTTACCAGAAATAACTGTTCCAGTTTTACAGTGAAGATTGAATCGAGGAGATGTGTTATGGATGTGAAAAAGTCCGGTTTAGCCTGAATTTGCGGTATTATCCTCCTGTAGCTTTGTAGAAATGTAAAATGTTTGGACAATCTCACTTTTGTAATAACAGTAAAATTAAAATCCACTCTTAAAAATTTCAAGTGGATTAAAGGATTATATTTGTACATTTTGTTTAGTTCAAAGTTTTTTTTCAAAAATCAGAGCGAAACATTGAATTTATTCGATCATAGACACTACTAAAATTTGAAAATCGTTAGTCCAATACCTCTCTAATCAACTTAGCGTAACAAGATAAACAAGTTTATAGGCGAGCTAATTCCCATCTCTGAACATAAAATAACATGTTTGACTTAGATGCGAATCTCACGGTGAGAAAATAAATGCACAAAAACCCATCCATGAAAGACTATCCAAATTTGAATTGGACAAGTCAAAGAGCTTTACTCGACTTTCTGCTCCAATCTTTAATCTCATACATCAAAAAAATCAAGAGGTTGGTGGAAGTTTATTTATTGATAATCAACAAATTACCAAATTTAAGGGTCGAAGAGAACTCCCATTAAAAAGTAGTTCACTGAAATACAAATAGGGATTCACTGAAATCGTCAGTTGACCAAAATTCAACAGTCTGACCAAACTAGTTTTTCTATTTTATTTTATATGGAATAATTTGGTCAGATCGTTGATTTTTTGTCAACCAACAATTAAATGGATGGATTTTGTCCACATGCCGTTCAGCTGACTCGAGATAAAAGGTTTGGGATCCCAATGGCAAAAGTGAAAGGTACGAGTATAACCTGAAATAATTTAAAAAAATTGGAACCCCGACTACAATTCTCCCCTTGAGCTATTCCTCCGTTAAAAACTTGAATTTTACTATTTGTACATTAAAAAAATGCACGTAAGCGATTACTGAAAATGATGTGGAGTGAAAATATTTGATGAAAAAGTTGGTTGTATTTTAAACTGGCAAATGGTAGAGTGTCATGTGATATTATGTAATACATTATGCAAATTTTGATGTACATATAGCAAAGTTCTAAAAATTTTAACCCGATAGTGATCTTGACTATTTTCCTACTCATGACGGTGATGGGGAAGAAGTATTAAATATAAGTAAGAAAATAGGAAGCATCTTTATTAATTACATATTACTTTCGGATTCCTTTAATAGTTAGATTAGATACACATGAACCAACTCGGATTCACATGTTTTTTGACTTTTTATTTATGTGCTTACATTTGACACTGTCAAACTTCGATGTATATTTTATTTTTCATGGTGTCGGTCGGCTGCCCATAAGGATTAAATGAAAAATACTAAATACCCTTTTGGTTAAATCAAATTTTTAATAATTTTTAATAAAAATTAACAAAACTCATGGTTGAAAAATTAAGAGTCCCATGAAATATATGATTAATTAATTGTTAACTTTGATTTATATAGAAAACATCTTTGTTGGACTTCCTTTTTTCATTAGAAAGTTGCTTTGATTTAATCACACAATTTGTAAGATCTACAAGTATTATTTACTTTTTTCGCAAACCATTTCTTGAAAATTAAAATCTCAACTAAAAAATAATCCCAAACAGAGGCTAAAATACTAATTTTATAATCTTGACGCGCACTTTGACTTGATGAATTTTTGCGAGTTAATTTTCAATAGTCACTCAAATTATGTTTGTGTCTTCGATTGCTCGCTAAAATTTTAAAAATCGAGTTTTGATCGCTAAACTTATCCAAACGTTGAACATTACTCATGACATAACATTCGTTTGAAACCTCTAATGACATTGGTGACGTGATTAATGGAATGCATAGATGGTGATATGTTACGCCGTTACCAAATTGTGACATGAGAAATCATTTTTCATTGCACACTAAATTTGTAAAAAGTAAAAATGTCTTCAATGGCTCACTGAATTTTGAGGTGATCGAATTTTGGTCTCTAAAGTTATAAAAACGACATCTACTGTTGTTTGCTAAAAAAATGTGTACCATGAGTCACGTACAAGTAATAAACTAGTTCGGAATAAAATTGGGGAAAGATCAAATAACGAAAAGATAAATAATAAAATTTTGAATCGTTTGTCCACTTTATTACTTAAACGCAACATGTGTGTTTGCAGTACACATTTTCTACCGAACAATAAGGCGACGTCATTTTCATAAGTTTAGTGATCAAAATTCGATCATTTTAAAGTTCAGTGAGCAATCGAAAATATTTTTCAAAGTATAATGAGCAATTAAATATATTTTCCAAAGTTTAGTGAGCAATGAAAGACGCTTTTTTAAGTAACAATTTCGTAACAGTGTGACGGGGTGAATTCCATTAGCCATGTCATCAATTCCCTTAAAGGTTTGAAACGGACATTATGCTGTGAGTAATGTCCAGCGTTTGGATAAATATATTGGCCAAAACTAGATATTTTAAACTTCAATAAGCAATCGTCGACACGGACATAAGTTGAGTGATTATTGAGACAATTAACTCGAATTTTTGCATACTCGATTCCCATTTTTTTCTAAAATACATTTTTCTCACTCTTATTTTCAGTCATACATTCTTTAGTAAAATAATATTACACGAAAACCCAATGTTTTTCTTATTTTTGAATCATACATTTTTTTTATCAATCTACTATTTCAAAAAGCATTCTTAACTTTTCAATGAGAATCGAAGGAATTGACGGGGGCTTGCACAAGCGGTGGAGAATGTGGTTTAATTCGATGCAAAGCGAAGCTCAAAGTGGCATAAAGCAGGAAAAAAATGTATTTGGTATTTTATTTACTGGATATTAGGATATTTATTTATTTTTTTTTCATATCGAGTTTTAATTTTTTGATGATTAAGTTTTATAAACAATTTGTTAAATTTAAATTAAGAATGGCATCGAGAGGTGAAAATTAAAATATTTTCATTTTCGCTCATTTTTCTCATTTATTTTTATTTTTTAAATATGATTCAAATTATAAAATATAAAAAGGCAAAATAACAAATTATAGTCGAGACGATTTCAGGACAAAGAACAACAAAACATCTTCCTATGCACGATTGCATGTGTGTTAGATTAATTTATAAAATAAACAAAAACGATTAATTGCTTCCAATGTAATAAATGTACTCTTAGGCCTTCACTTTTCGAATTGCTTTAGGGCTCTTTTTTGGCTGAATTTTTATATCCCATTTTAGTAAGTACTTTTATTTACTAACAATCGTTACCATTATTTAAATAAATCTATAATATATTAAATATCACATTAAGTTAAATTGGGACGATTTTAACTCTACTACAGTTCAATTGTTTCAATAATACTTTTACTTTACATTTTTCAATATATAATTAATACTACAAAACCCTTGTAATGTATGAATTTCGTATTATTAATTTTTTAATTAATTAACATTCACATTAATCTTGACTCAATGAATTTTGATTTACATGAATCTAAAGTTATTATAGTTGGGTTCATTTCTAAATCTAGAAATTTTAATGGGTGTTTAAATTCGTATATTAGCAATTAATTCTTATGTACCAAATGTAGTATAAAATGTTACTCATTTGTAATATTTCATCATCACGAAAATTTGAATCATAAAAGTTGAATTTTAAGAGTACAACTTTATTCTCTTAAATTTCTATCATAATCCCTAAATTATACACACACACACACACACACACATACATATATATTTTAGTTTGTTTGAGACTCTTCGAATCTTCCCGACAAATTTGTATCAAGAATTACTTTTACAGTATTTATAAAATATTTTAGAATAACGTGCAATATACGTTCAATTCTGATTAGTGAAACAAAATAGGACACGTACGCACGTCATCGTTTTCTGATAAAGAATTAGAAAATGAAATACGAAACCGACAATATTTAATTTTGTACCTAAGATATATTCTTTGCTTGGCCATTCTCATGCATTAAAGCAACAACTTTATCGTCTGTATTTTGACCTCACAAGCTTTATTATTACCATTTTAGATTAAATTCTTGGTGTCAAATTTTATAAACAAAGTTACAAACAAAAAACTAGAATTTACAATTTATTATCATCAAACATTAACCAATTCAAAACAAATTGATGTCAAATAATTTCTATTAATTAGTGGATTACAATAAAACGAATACGGTATTGTAGTCGAGCTTGTCAAGATTGGGAGAGAGTGACAAAATGTATTGTTCGGATAAAATTATTAATTACTTTTCGGGATGAATAGTATTGAATCATACAAACCGTGTAGTTGATAAATTGGTAGTAATTGTACATAGGCTATTGAAATTAATGTTTGACTTTTGACAAAGAAAAAAAAGGGAAAAAATATTTAAAGTTACCATTTCAATTTTGACAAATTTGATAAGGAAAGATATTTAAAAAGATTCTCCCCCTTAAATCAAAGAGTTATTTACACATTCCTTTAAAAAATAAAGTGTTATTAATTAAATATATCTTTTTAATTATATAGATAATTAAATAAATTAAGGTCACAATATCATACAATTTATTGTCACGGTTACGTATTAGTCACAGTCAAATAATGTCACAGTTGCAAATCAAATTTTATAGGTCTTGACTTATTTACCGGCCACAATTTATTAAATTAATTGGTCATAATGTGTTTCTCGATCACAAATGTTATATGTTAACTTATTTCACGTTTACAAATTATCAAATTTATTGATCATAAGCTATTTTTCAATCACAAATTATCAAATTAATTGATCACAACTTATTTTTAGTCACAAATCACAAATTTTATAAGATAATTTATTCACACTCACAATTTATTAAATTAATTTGTCAAAACTTATTTTTCGATCATATATCAAAAATTTTATAGGCTACGACTTATTTCTTGATCACAAATTATCAAATTAATTTGTCAAAACTTATTTATCGATCACGAAGATACAAATTTTAGATCACAATTATAAATTTAGTCATAAATCACACATTTTTAGGTAACATATTATTTATTGGTCACAATTTATTTATTTTAATGCTCACAATTACTCAATACTTGGTCACCACTACTCCTCATCCGACCCATTCCGCACTACCACCGAGCGGATCAATGTAACGTGTGTGTGTGTGTGTGTGAGAAAGATCCACGTTTTTAAGTTTTTGAAATCAGTTATTGCCCGGGTTAATTATTAAGGGGAAATTAGTGAAAATACCCAAAATTTGGCAATAGCCTTTCCAAAATACCCCTTTTCACTATTCAATCATATAAACTACCTAAAATACCCCTAAAAACAATAATTGCAACCAAAGCTATCAATATAAGAAAAGAATACAATTAAGTCCTAAAAATGACTAATAAAAATAATAAAAAACCAAGGACTAAAAGAGGACCATATAAAATTAAAAAGATAGCTAAAAATAAAAAGGAAATTGAATTTGAAAATGAATTTGATAAGATTGGATATCAAGAACAATTAAATACATCTCAAAAAATATTAAAATGTTTTAAAGAAAATATGATAGAAAATTTTGCTAAAGGAATAGTAAGATCTATGATAACAAAAGATATACAAAATATTATAGATAAATTGGAAAAAAGAAAAAAAAATATTTCTAAATACGAGATACCTTTTAATCCAAATATAGATATAATAATAGATCTCGAAATTATAAATTCTCAGATATTATTAGATTTTGAAAATTTATTAGAAACATTATAAAAACCATTTTTAACCGATTATTAGATTTTAAAAGTTTAATAGATTTTTTAGATTTTTGTTCGCTCATAGTAGCACCCCCTTTATTGGTATCAGAGCCACATAGGAGCCATAAGACCTATAAAATCAGAAAAAATAATGAAAATTGAAGATTTAGGTAATAAATACCATATAATAAGAGAAAATTTTAATATAATAATTATAAAACCAATATTAAATAATAAAAGTGTAACGATTACACTAAAAATACTTGAAAAATTACCTATGGAAATAAAACAATTTATAATTGAAAAAATAAGACTAGATATTGTCAGAGACGTGTACACTTATGAAATGATATTAGAAACGTATGAAAAACGTATGTATGATTTAATTGTCGAAGAAATAAGTAGATATGACTAAAAATAAAAAAGTTATGGATGTTACAATTACTAAAACAGACTGGTATTATATGTTAGAAGATAATCAAGGAGAATATATAATAGAACCATTTCCTAAAAAATTAAAAATGATAACATTATGTATAATTAAGGAATTACCTAGAGAAATAAAAGAACAAATATTAGACAAACTTATAATAGGACCTATAATTGATGAATATATAAATGAAAAAATTGGTAAAGAATTAGAAAAAGAAGAAATTATGCTACATTGTAAAGAAAAAATACAAGAACTTTCATTAATTAATTCTTAAATATGGAAAATAATTTGAATAAAAATTTAAAAAGAATAAAAATAATTAATCATTTAATATTAGATGAATTATTAACCCCAGGAGATTTAACAAAATATCAAGAAAACCAAATATTGAAATTAAAATAAGAAAAATATAAGGAAAGAGCAAATTATTTTGAAGAATTAAAAAGACTAGCAACTGATAAAAATAAAAAACAAAAGTACGATAAAATTATAAAGATACTGAATGCAAAATATATTATTTCAACCAATCAAATAAAAGATAATTAGATGGAAGATTTAAAAACATTAATAAAAATGTTAATAACTGATGTACAAAATCTAAGGCATGAAATAAAAGAAGAACTAAATATATTAAAAATGGAAATTAGAGAATTAAAAGAAGAAAATAAATGCAGAGATAAGAAAATAGATAAAAAATTCATAGAAAAAGAAATGTCTAAAATAGGGAAAAAACATATAAAACAAGAAAACCTCGTAATAGAAGTAGGAAGTATGGATGATTATTTTAGAAAAGATATTTTACCAAAAATAATAGAGGAAGAAGAAAATTATAAAAAAGCATTAGAAAAAAGAAAAAATATAGAAGAAATTCAAGAAAAAATAAAAATGAATGAAGAATTAGATTTATTAATAGAAAATTTTGACCAACTAAGTCTAGAAAATATAGATGAATACCAAGTTCTAATGAATACTGGAGGAAGACCTACCCCAACAGAAATCTCTAATCAAAAAATTGATCCAGATGAAAGTTATGCACCTATATATAATAAACCCTATAAACAATTCTATGTTAAAATAATAAATAGGCAACCACCGAAAGGAGATAAATATAGAGATAGATTTGAATTAAATGATAATTATGACAAACCAATTAACCATGGAGGAACAAAATTAGATTTAGATTGTAAAATAGATACTAAGAAAGCCTTATTAACTTGGGCAGATTCAATGATACTATTCTTTTTATATAACAAAGATGTTACTTGGGAAAATACAGATAGAAGAATAGATTACTTAATAGCATCATTTGAAGGAAATGTAAGAAATTGGTGGGAAGGAGTTAATGATGATACAAGATTATTAATGAAACGAAATATACAAACAGAAATAATAAAATCAGATAAAGAAGGAATAGAAAGATTAGTAGCCTATATTGCAAATGAATTCTTAGGAGAATAATGGATTAGAAATTTTCAAGATGAAGCAAAAAGAGAAAAAGACGATGCTAGAATAAAATTAATAAATTTAACAATTTGTGATATGTGTAAAATAAAAGAATACACTTGTGAATTTAAAAATTACTACTATATACAATTTTATAGTAATGAAAATCAGGAAGTATATTTAGATATGTACTATACTAAATTCCCCGGAACATGAGGAATATATTTTAAAATAGAATTTGAAAAATATATAAAAGATAATATAGGAATACCAAGATCTTTAGGAGCAAGAATAAAATTTCTATTTGATAGACTTGCATATATATGTCAATAAAGACAATTATTAAAAAGATCAGGAAAATTAACAAGAATATGTTGTGAAGATATGGAAAAACTTAAACAATGGGGATGTTATCCTGAAAGAAAAAATATTAAAAGAAAACATAAAAATAGGAGATTTACAAAATTTAGAAATTTTAGGAAAAAATATACAAAACCTAAAAGAAGATATTATAAGAGAAAATTTAGTCCAAATAAACAACAAAGGAATAAATCCTATAATAAAAAGGATAAAAACCAATGCAAATGTTGGAATTGTGGAGAAATAGGTCATATAAGTCCAGATTGTAACAAAAAGAAAGTGAGAATATTACAAATGGAAAATTTGGAAATAGAAGATGAATTAAGTGAAATATCTGATATTGAACAATACTATGGTCAAGAAGTATATGTAAGTGAAACAGAATCAGAAGAAAAGGAATCAGAATCCGAATAAGGAGATTGAAGAAGTAGAAAAAGATAATATAGAAACACAAGAATATGAAAGTATAGAAGGATATGGATTAAAAGTAACTTTTGATAATAATAAATTCAAAAAATTACAGAAATTATCTTTAGACTTAAAAGTAGGAAAATGAGAAATCTTTGATAGAATTTGGAAAAGAGAAAAGATAGCTATAAATGAATATCATAAGATTGAAAAAATTATAGATGTGAGAACAACTCAAGGAACACATAAACTAAATCTTTTAACAAAAAATACAGTTGATGAATTATTATCAAAAATCAATAAAAGACAAGTGAAAAGATCCAATATGTTTATTTAGCTGGAATACAAATAATGTTTAAATCCTTATTCAGGGAAGGAATAGATTCACCTTTAACAGTGAGCTTACCTGATGGAAGAATAATAAATTTAAGAGATAGTCATTTAGGAACCATAGAAGGAAATTTAGCATATAAGAAATTAATATTTACTTGTTACCCAAAATATTGTATTTCTTTAAAAGATAAAAAAAATTTAATGAAGTTTTAGGATTGCATTTTAAATTACATAGAAATGATATAATGCAACCAGGAGACCAAATTATGACTATTGAATATAGAGCTTTATATACATTTACTAATTCTAATTATGGTAATATTTATTCTAAAAAACCATATATAGAAGTTCATAAGGAATGTAAAGATATTAGTAAAATTATAGAGCCAAACAAACAAATAAATTTAATTCCAAAGGAATATGAATTTAGGATATCAACAGATAAACCTGATATAATAGAATTTAGGGAAGAAGAATACCCTGATAAAAATATAATATTTAAAGATGGAAAACTAATTAGAAGATCAACAAGTCTTAGAATACCTAGACTATTAGGAGAAAGTAGTCATACAAGAGAAATGAAACTACATAGGAATACAGGAAATATGAAAATAAATGAAGAATATTTTAATGGAAGAGAAAAAATATCAGGACCAAATATATTAATAGATACAGGAGCTAGTGAATGCCATATAGCTTCAATAAGAAATAAGGGTTTAGTACCTTATAAAACAGAACCATATAGATATGTAAATTTTGATGGACAAATACATACTACAGAATTAGAAGTTAAAGTACCTATAAAAATAGGAGGAATTGACCTGATAGTGCCATGTTATATAGATGAAAGTATGAATATAAATCCTCATATATTATTGGGAATGAGTTTCTTAAATGGATTTGAAGATTATAGTATAAAAAGAGAAGGATTGTATATATTTCATAATGGACAAAATATATTATGTAACAAAGATGAATAATCAAATAAGTTTTCCATTAGCAGTATATATACAAGTTACTATTATAGAAACAAATATAACAACTTGTGCCTTAATAGACACAGGAAGTGATATAACTATATTTAAAAAATTCTTAATTAAGACATGAGAAAAAAAAGTAAAATAAAAATAACAGGAGTTACAGGAAAAGAAACTCAGATAATAAATAATGCTGATAAAATCAGTATAATACTTGGAAGTAAGCAAATGATAATTAATAAGATATATAGTTATGATAAGTTAGAATGTGATATATTATTAGGAAATGACTTTATACAATAGTTCCAATATTATAAACAAAATAATTATATGATCATGTTACAAACCCCTTGTGGACATTTATTAAAAATACCAAGAGAATTTAGACCATACAGAATTCAGTCAGCCCAACGTGGTGATAGATGAGAGAAAAAACCAATTATACAAAATGAAATAAGAAATAAAAGAATAATGTATAAAAAAGTCTTAAAAATAGGAGTAGAGATAAGTATAGAAAAAATTATAGAACAATTAGAAAAAGTTTATGGAGAAAACCCATTAATATTTTGGAAACCATATCATCCTAAAGCAAAAATAGAATTAATAGAAAATGTGATTATAAGAGTAAGGCCAATAAGGTATATTATACAAGATACACAAGAATTTAATGTTCAAATAAAAGAATTACTAGAACAAAAACTTATTAGACCAAGTAATGGACCCCATAGTAGCCCAACTTTTATGGTAATGAAACATTCTGAGCAAATTAGAGGAAAAGCCAGAATGATTATAAATTACAAGGAATTAAATAAATATACTAAATTTGATGGATACTTTTTACCAAATAAAGAAGTCCTAATAAACCTTGCAAAAGGAAAACAATATTATTCTAAATTTGATTGCAAATCAGGATTTTGGCAGATAAAAATGGAAGAAGATGGTATACAATATACAACATTTAGTACACTTCAAGGTAAATATGAATGACTAGTTATGCCGTTTGGATTAAAAAATGCACCTCAAATATATCAAAGAAGGATGGATGATATATTTAGAAAATTTAATAAATTTCTGATAGTATATATAGATGATATATTGATATGTTCCAATAATAAAGAAGAACATAGAAACCATTTAATACAATTCATAAATGAATGTAGAAAGGAAGGAATTGTCCTTTCTAAAAAGAAAGCTATTATAGAAAAACAAGAAATTGATTTTCTAGGATTAACAATAGATAATAAAGGAATTAAATTACAAACTCATATATCTAAAAAGATAAGTAGTTTCCCAAATAAATTAGAATCCAAAGAACAAATACAAAAATTCTTAGGATGTCTAAATTATGCTGAAGGATTTATTGAAAATATTTCTAAAAAGAGACATAAGATACAAATTTTACTTAAAAAAATAAATACTAAGTGATGGAATAATGAACATACAGAAATAGTTAAATCATTAAAAGAAGAGTGTAAAAATTTACCAAAACTTAGACTACTAGATGAAAAAGATAATTTAATTGTTAATACTGATACCTTAGATAAATATTGGGCAGCAATATTAAAAACAGATTTAAATGAAATTTGTAGATATTCAAGTGGAACCTTTAACCAAGTAGAAATAAATTACACCACACATGAAAAAGAATTATTAGCAATTATTAGAGGAATAAAAAAGTTTTCATTATTCTTATTATCTAAGAAATTTATTGTTGAAACTGATAATTCTCAAGTTGTAAGATTAGTCAGGAATAAATTACCAATGGAACCCCAATATAGGAGATTACACAGATGGCAAGCTTATTTATCATTTTATAATTTTGAAATTATCCATATTAAGGGGATTAACAATTTTCTTGCAGATTTTTTAAGCAGAAATATTGAATTTGCAGATGGATAACACCATAAAGATACTAGATGAGCTTAAAGTCATGGCTCTTTATGCCAAGGATGAAGCTGAAGATATCAAATATGGGATGGACCAGATGAACGAAATATTACAACATAATGTTAAAATTATGATGGATATAAGTTCATCACATATGAAAATTACAAATGATATTATTGATCAAATTGAAGCTATTAAAGCTCAATTAAGATCACCAGATACCAAAGATACTATTGGATACCAACAGGTTAATACCAAACAGGTACAAATACGGAGTGATCCACCAAGCGGAAGCAGCAGTGGACCAAAAAAGGATATTACTATTCAAAGTCCCAAAAAGATTATTATCAATGAAGGACATTCTAAATGTATCAGGATCCAACCAGATGAGGAAGACGAAGTCCCTTTGTCTCCAAAAGAAGACGAATACAAGATAGTCACTAGAATGATGTATGAATTAAAAACAACTGATTCATATTTCATTTCACCAGATGATCATATTTACTCAAGGATAATAATGATGAAAGGATCCGAACCAACAATGGTAAAATTGATGGCTGACTATGGATATTTGGATTTAATTTATCCAGATAAAAATTTTAAAGAACTTGAAAAGTTTGATGACATATTCAAATCTGAAGTTTCCAAGTATGCTTAGGGAAGATCTATATATTTAAAATTTTATACCCTTAGTCCAGAAATAGATGGAGGAATATTCTATCCAACAGAACATATTATTACAATTGGATATGTTGGATGGAATTTTGCTATAGATATGGGAGAAATTAATAAACCAGTACCAAAATTTACCAGAGCATGGATGAAGAACCGAAGAGTTCTTGGATACAAAGTTCTTTATAATATGGCTAAAAATCTTTATACGAAAAGATTTAGATGTTTATGTCAATATGAAGGATACACTCTACTTACAAATGATGGAATGCAAAAATCTGAAATACTTTGAGATTATATCAACAAATTTGACACACATCAGATGCCAGGATGCATATCTACCTTACAAAGAGCATGTGAAGCCAGAGAGTGCCCCACTTGCCAGCAAAATCAAAAAGCAGATTCCAAAGAGATAAGAAAGATGTGATTAAAGGAAGCCAGCTGCATACCAAGACAAGGATATAAAGGAGATGTGACTCTAATGGAGGGACCAGGAGGTTCTTAATTTCAAAGCACTAATAGTTTAGTGATATATGACGAATGCAATGATATAAGAGGCTAATAATTTTGCCTTAATTGGATGTATAAATAGAGGCCTTCAGGCTTAGAGAAAAACAGAACGAATTGGAGAGAAAAATTTGAGCACTCAACTTGTGAGAAAGCCAAATCTTCTGTTTGAATACCAATTTTTCAATATCAATACTATTCAGATATTATCATTCACATTCCAATCCTCTTAAACAAATATGAGATTCTAAACTACTCTTCCCGTAGATTCTTGAAAGGTTGAAGAAGAAATTTATTTCTTACTTTAACAAAAAGAGAGTTTTCTTTAGTTAAGATTTATAGTTTTAATTCTAAGAACCGACACAGTGAAGGCAAGAAGCTGAAATAGCAAAGAACCCTGTTAAGGCAAATGGCCGCTTGAGGGAACAGTTTGCATATTCAGAGCCTGAAGGTCACTCGATTCTAAGGAGAGGAACTAAAAGATCAGAATTAAGGTAAAAACTATTGTTTTTGTTAAATTTGGAAATAATTCTTCTTAGATCTTAAAGAATCGTAGGGAATATTATAATGATGTTTTGTTTAGATACATGTTTTATTGATAATTGAAATGCCAGGATATACTGTAAAAGGATTAGATAATTTACTAGAAAAAATGAGAGATGAAATGAAATATATTGCTCAAATATGTTGTCGATGGAAGAAGAAGGAAACATAATAGAACTTGAAAAGATGGATGGAAAATTAAAAGATATTTTTAAAAATTATTCGAATATATTTCAAGATAGAAGGAAATTATATAATAAAATTCAAGAAAGAGAAAGGATAATTATCCATAATAATTAAACTATTATTGTTCCATTATACTAATTAAAAATGCCAGGATATACAGCTAAAGGATTAGATAATTTGTCAGAAAGAATATTATGAAAGATAAAAAATATTAGATCTCAATTAGAAAATAGAAATAGAACATATGAGGAATATATAAAACTTATAAAAGAATATGAACAAAAGATTAAAGATTATGCTAATCTAGTAGATCAAATGATAGAATTGGTAGATAGAGTTGAAAATATAGAAATATAACATAACAATTGTCAAAACTATTTATAAAGAAAGGATATACTTTGCAATAAACAAACTATATATCATTAAGGGTAAAATAGACATTTTCACAAAAACCTAAATGGATCTAATACACCCGGCTAATTTGGAAAATACCCCATTATTAAGCCTACCTTATTTGATAATATAATTTTAACAAAATTAAAATATAGTTTTTACATACATAAAATGAATAATGTTACTTGTATATAATGAAGTCGCGTAATGATTTGTAAGCAGACGAGGTGTCAAAAAAATGGAATTTTTTTTCTTTTATTTGATTGAAGAAATTTTGATCAAATCATATCTTATCACATTATGTGTATGTAAACTAAAAGTGGACAAAAAGTCCAAACAAAACTAGAATCAAACCAAATCGAGCAGTTCAATTCGATTTTATAAAAAAAGATTAATGATTTTGATTCTTCGAATTGAAACTCATTTGATTTTAGTTTTGGTTCTAATCGGTCCTAGTTTTAGGATCGAAAATCAGAATCAGAACCAAACTTGATTTTTGATTTTATATATATAGATCCCTAATTTTGTATTCATTGGAGATAAATCCATTAATTGTGTACACCATAATTTTGTATTCACTTGAATCATTTCTCTTTTAACTCATTTTCAATTTGCACAACGCTGCGGCACGTCGACACCACATTTCATTACATCGGTGGAGGAGACTCTTTCAAGCTCGAAAAATAGAATTGATCAATCACTTAAAATGCCATCAAACTATTTTTTCACCTTCATTGTTTGATGAATTATTTGTGTTACAAATAAGCATTCATGGAGTATTAAACGGTTAACCAATAAGCTTTTTATTGTTGTATTATAAAATTAGTATCAACATGCATCAATAATTCTTGAACAGTTTGCTGCAACATGAAGCACATTTATTAAAAGGAAAACTCAAAAAAAAAAATTCTATATATTTCAACCTCATTTCACGTTGCCACATTAATTTATGTAAGACAATTAATTCAAAAGCATAGCATTTAAGAATTTTTCACACAAAATTGCCAATTAGTGACAGTATTCTTGAAAAATTCAGGAGCATGCTCCAAGATATATGCAGCTTCAACTAGTAAATAGTGATCGAAGATGGTGAGAGTTTACAGCTTGTGTCCAATGTTCATTGCCATCAAATGCAGTGGCTGCTCCTAGAAATCTAGCTCCTCGATAAATAGGTCACAATCAGAGAACAACAGGTCACAATGAAAGCATTAGAAGACACAAATATTCAAAGTAAAAACATATATGGTCACGGACAGCCACAAATAACACAAATGTGATGACAGAGATTCACAATTAACACATAAAATGTCACAAATAGTCACAATTAACAGAAATTTGGTCACAAAAAAAAGTCATTGTTCACATATTAGATTATAAAATAATGTTTACATAAACATAGTTACAATCAAGACAACACTAATACGTATAGTCAAAGTTAAGACAAATGTTACAGACAGTCACATATAGAAAGACCTGGACACATACAATCACATTTAAGACAGATCGGATCACATACAATCACATTTAAAAAATACATAATCACATACAATCGAAGTTTAGAAAAACTTGGTTACAAGCAATCAAGTTGAAAACGGATCTAATTACAAACAATAACATTTTACATAGATCTGATAACAAAACAATAATGCATACCCGGTTACAAACATTCAATTTTATGATAGACTTAGTCACATACAATCAACTACTGAATCACAATAAAAAATTACATAATCCTACATGGCTACATTCTCATGCGGATATTCCCTTCGCAACTTCCAATAACTAGATCCATCAATTTCCCTTTTTAAGTTGGAAGGAGGCATTAGAAGAAGTCTTCACCCCAATTGATATGAATATGTCATTCCACATCCCCACCCAACCTCAACCCACCGAACCCTTGGTCACAATAAAAGAAAAATAAACAGTAAAAAATTCAAATTCACCATTTCAAAAAAATAAAATAAACTTGGCATCTAAAGAGGACTAACAAATTGAATTCTACTACCTTCCAAGTGTAAGAGTGGGACAACTAAGCGTCTAAAATGCTGTTGATAGGCAGTCGGTGGGTTACATAGAGAAATAAGAGAGAGAGTGGTGGGAGTAGTCTTAGAAGTTACCCTTTTGTGGAATATATATTGTTCGATTGTGATTGGAGAGAGATAAATGGTAGAATTCTGTTATCCCCCCTATTCGAGGTCCCAGCCGGACACCACGTAAGCAAATAGGTCCACGTGGGACCAGATGCCAACTGAAAATAGTCAGCAAGTCAAAAGAGACCCAGTAGGTCAGACACGCCAATGAAGACAAGTAAGCCGAGGTTCTCAATACAAATACCCGAAGTTATCACATTGCAATGAAGTCCAATCTGAAGCACCTCATCAAAGACGAGGCTCAGGCCCATCCGAGGCTCTCTCAACTTGTTCGTGGTTCATAAAGCCGATGCTGACCCATGTAATGGATTTGAAGATCTCTTAGAAATGATTGATGTAATATTTGTAATAAAATGTGTCAGAATATCAGTGTGTCAGCCTAAGAATAGAACGGCCCGCCATCTACAAAACATTGATTGCATAGATGGGATGGTGACGTAAGACTTTAGCGTGGAGGATGCTGCCACGTGGTTTTGATCCGACGGTCACCACGTCGGCCGGAGTTGTATAAATGGCCTCAATTTGTATAAATGAAGGATGACAATTTTTAGGTAAGAAAGAAAAATAGAAGAGACGACACAAGAAGAGTTTACATGTCTTGCTCTTGAAAGTTGGCACATGTATGATAAACCAATATATTGAGATTTCAATACCAAGAAATTCATATTCTCATATTTATCATTCCACATATTTCATTACAAAAGAGAAAGTTAGTTTGGGAAGATCAATCGGGCATTTGTCAATAGTACAAGCTCTGTCGAAATCAAACCGTCGGAGTCTGAACATTAATATTCCAGCCTAACTACCGTTCTCATCCCGGTAAAAACATGTCGGATCCGTACTTGACGTGGCAAGGGTAGACCTAACATTTGTTGAGTTCATTTTTTGGGGTCAACAGTATATGTATATGTATATATATTTATATTTATATATTATTATATTTCATTTACCACTTGATTTTTGAAAGTAATTTGTAAGATTGTTAGAGTCTACTAGTAATATATTTTTCCCCCACACAAAAACAAAAAAAACTTTTTTTTGGCCTTTTGGTGTCTCCCTCTTTTTTCTTTTAATATTTTTTTTCTTTTCCCTTTTAATACTTCCCCTAAATTAGACTGAAAATAATATCCAAATAATATACTGCTCGTTCAGTTCAACAGCCACTTTGACCGACAATAACAAGACACCCACAATCTACACCTATTAGTGCGTGTTTCTGAAATTCCCATGTGGGTAGGATGTGTGAATAAATGAATGCTTATGTTGCAAGAGCGAGAATAAAATCTTGGGAAGTTAATAACAATACAAGAAATGTTCTTCAAGATGTGAACTAATATACATGGATCCACCATGTTTAACAACCTGGATGTTTAATAGCAAATTTTAGACGGTCACTTTTGGTCACTTTAAAGTGAAAAAAGAAAAGTAACATTTATTTGTTACTTTCAAAATGAGTAATTTATGTATGGTTAATTGGCGCAAAACGTCCCTACCTTTGCCTCTGTTTGAGGAAAACGCATACGTTTGAATTTTTGACGCAAAACGTCCATACCTTTGATTTTTTTGGTGCAAAACGTCCTTTTTCCTATTTTTTAACATAAAATGACCGATATACCCTCCAATTGAAATAAAACAAAAAGGAAAAGAAAAGAAAAATAAAGAATAAATTACAATTTGCTCCTAAATTTTTTAACAATTCCGTCCTAACAGCACTCCATTTTTTCCGTCCTATCCATAGCCTCCGCCTTCACCGGCCTCTTTTGATGCAAGCACACAAAATGAAGCAATTACCCTTTTAAAAAATCAGTTTCGAATCAGAACTAAATTAAAAAGTGGTGGCTGTGCCACCAAACTCCACCACAAATGGTGGTGGTTAGACCCACAAAATTCAATCCATGATTTTCATTGTTAATTGATAAAATTGGTTGATTACCCATGACCATACGATTGCCAATTGAAGATTTCTTGGTCGAAGTAAGCATTTGTAAGAAGGCAGATTCATCTAATTCCTCAGTTCCAAATTTTTCCCAGACACCGCGAACTTCAGCCATGAATTGATGGAAATCTGGACAAAATTGACCTTGACCTATTGCAGGGCAAGGTGCGCCAAGTGATGGGGAGTCAGGACCAGGTAGTCCGAGGCCGTCAATCGACCGGACGGCGCCGGAATCAACAGAAGAAATGTGCCCTGTCGCACTGTTCTCGACAGATTTGTTTTCTGGTTTAAATTCAACATGATGGAGAGATGTTCGGACAAAATTGGTGACATGGGAAGGGTCGTCCAGGGATGGGTTAGTGACCGGTGGTTGGCTTCGGCCAAGTTGGTGGTTGGCTCCGGAAATAGAGACACCGGTGGTTTGCACATTTTTTGGCAGTGAACTTTGATTCGTGGTTAAAATTAGGAAAAATGAAGTTTTGCGCCAAAAAAATCAAAGGTAGGGACGTTTTGCGTCAAAAAATCAAACGTAAAGACATTTTCCACAAACAAAGGCAAAGGTAGGGACGTTTTGTGTTAATTACCCTTTTTGTATTGGATTGTTACCATGATCCATTTTACTGAGCCAGTAAATCATTTCATAGAGGTAGTCAAACTGCAGCGTCCGCATTATAACCAGTTTAACTATTAACCAAATCCTACAACTTATGTGAAAACTAAACTTCACCATAAATAAGGTTTAACACCAGAAAATTGCAACGGCTGGGTCGCACCAAATGTTCAAAAACCTCAAATAAAGAGAATAATTTACAGAAAACATGTTCAGCAAAATGTTTTCAAAAGTCAGATACTAATTATTCTAAAGCCATACCCATGTTCTTATCTTTGCAAGTACAAACACCACTGCGTTGCTACACGCCAAGCACAATTCTTAAAACACAGAAGTACAAAATCATAGCATAGCAAACCCACAAACAGGGGGTGTCTCCCCCATAGCAAAACTTGGCCGGTGGCCTTCGGACTATCCATTGTGTACAGGTGCAATCGGCCACTTCCATTCAGAAGTCAAGATTTAGAACCCACCAACATGTTGCTTTGGTACATTACCATATCGTCCAGGAATCGAGTTATTGCTGCCATAAGCTGGAGGAGCGTTGCTCAGGCCGGGACAATCTTTCGCCCAGTGCCCAATTTGATGGCATTTAAAGCACTCGCCACCAGCACTTGCCCCAGGAGTTGGGTTACTGCTTCCATAAGCTGGAGGAGCATTGCTCAAGCCGGGACAATCTTTCGCCCAGTGTCCAATTTGATGGCATTTAAAGCACTCACCACCAGCACTTGCCCCAAGAGTTTCCCTATTGCCATAGCTACTTCCATAAGATTGTCCCTGGCCAGTCATAACATTTGGACAATTCGCAGAACTATGACCTGTACCACCACAGCTATTACAACTCGTATAAATGCCAGTCAGGCCAGATGAAGCAAGAGTGGAACTACCATACTGATTAGAATATGGACGCGCCATATTTGGTGATACACCAGTTTCTCTAGCCAAGTTGCTAGTATTTCCACTGTAATTTATAGTAGATGCAGTGGGTTCCCTATATCCAGTACCAAAACCAATGGTGTTCATTCCAGAGGTTGGACCAACATTTTCACTCTTCAGAGGTAGAAAACCAGAGTCCTCTCCTTTGAACTTAGCAATTGAGTCCAGAAGATACCTGGTCTCAGTTTGGAAATTTACTTTCTCTGCTTTGACTACAGTTGACTTTACACGCTGTTCATCGCTAAATGTCTCCTCCTTCACTTTCAACTTGAAAATGTATTTTGTAAAAAGAACACTACGCATGACTTCGGCGAATTTCTCATCGTCTTGTTCTTCATACTTCAAATAATACAAATCTTTTGCCGATATACCCATTATCTCCTCCCCACATTCCTGAAAAGCAGTCACCCACGTTAAGCCAGTGTGATCCTGAATCTGGAGCTGGAGTATATACCTATAATCACATTCATCAACCAACTGATCACATTTATCACAACGCCATTTCCCATCGCCATTATTCGTAACCTTTTTGTTGCACTGGCGATCCCCATTCATGATGGGACATGCAGTGTAGCAAAAGTTGTCCACTTTTATAAATGAAAGAGTGGCAGACACTGTAATCCAATCAGGCTTCTCAGAAGTCCCTAATCTTTCGTCCTTAATCTGAGTTATAGTTTTCCTCACATCTGTCCGGACCATGCTCGTTGTTTCCCTGGAGATGGATACAGAAGGTGTGTGCTTTCCATCCTTTTCAAACCATACTTTGAGTTTGTGGGCCTCTGGAAAATCTGGCTCTATAAACAGCTGGCTAGTAGATATGGTTCCTACCGCTTTTCCATTAAAATCATTCACTCTACCAGATTTGATTGCCAAAACAGGAAACACCCCAGAGTCGCACATTTTCTGAAGTGTTTGACCTTCTGCATTGCAAAAGCTTCCCCACAAGGTTAATTCAACACTTCTGCCAGATGTATCCTTTAGCTGGAGCGCTCTTTTCTGAGTTTCAGTGCCATTTTTTCTCATTATTGAGCTGGATGGGCTGATAGATGAAACTACCCCAATCACATCCACAACACTGTTGTTCTCCACGCCTTCAATTTCATCTATGGAGCGAAAATGAAATTGCTGCTGCGGTATAGATTTGTCATCCTCAAAGCAAGGCTCGACAGTTGAAGTACCATCAAGAAAAATTTCATGTTCATTGCGTAGGTGGTTGAAATTCTTTTGAGCAGGCTTCAATGTTCCCTTTGAGATCATATAAACTCTACCAGGTTCAATTTGGTTGTAAAACTGATCCGCCACAGCATTAAAGCAGGTTACCCTTATTTCCCCACCATCCGAATCGAGAAGATCAAAAGAAAATACTTTACCATCACCTCGAGGATTGTTGTAGTGCCTCAGTTCCCCCTTTGCTGTCACCCTAGCCTTAATAGTCCACCTGCCTTGATATGGATTTAGTGCAGCAATAGGAATAATCCTTGGAGGAGCTTCATTTTTTGCTATAGGTCCTCTATTAGCAAACATTGGAGATGGCTGCTGGTAGAATGACTGAGGTGGGCGTACATAACTAGTTGCAGGAGCCCGTGAAATCCCATAACCAGACTCTGTCCTGGGATAGGTCGGAGGCGCATTAATTGAATTATATTTTCCTGCATCAGTATTGCTGGCATAGGAGTGTGAGCCCGCACTTCTGTCAATTTCAGAAGTTGGTATTCCACCAACTACGTTAGGCCTAGGAGCTGAACCAGCAACATAAGATTGAGTAACAGTTGCATTAGCTGGCTGATTCATTGGCTGAACTGAGGCTGACGATCTGGGTATAGAGATGCCCTCCCCATCAGTTTTAAGTGGCAGTGGCCCGTAATGCTTCGGTTCGCCAATGGTATCACATTTCTCAAGTATCACATCCAGATTAATAATAATTATAATCCTGCTCAATATTGGAAGAGAAAGTGATCAATATACTAGTAACTTGATAAAAAAACAGTTCATATAGAGTGTGTTTGGGACACATTCTTTTGAAAGAATGTATTATTGAATAGTAGATTGATGGAGAATGTGTGGTTAAAAATGAAGGAAAAGTTATTGATGTGATGGAAAATATTATTTTATTGAAGAATGTGTGGTTGAAAATGAGTAGAAGAATGAGAATGAAAAAAATAATGTGTACCAAACAGGGCTATAATATAAAACAATGAGAAAGTCCAAGGAATAAACTATATAGAAAGTACGATAACAGATTCACTTGCTCTGGGAAGTCCAGTACGACTGTAGATCCCACACTGGGTAATATGAAGCAAAATCTAACCATAGAACGAGAAAACTACCATAATGTAAATTCCTTCTTCAAAAATTACTCAACTTGAAGGCCAAGAGTCCTCTCACTTTAAGAGGGAACAAGTTATTCCAATGAAGAATGTGTTCATACTGCTTTACTAGATAAATTAGTTAAAAGCACGAGTCAAAAAAACCAGATTAGCAGGTATCATAAGTATCATGTGAATGAAGAAAGAGACCAGCATTTTGAGACCTGTTTCTAAAGTCAAAGATGAAAAAATTACGATATCGCATCTAAAGAGGAACACATTTGCATGCAAACATAAATGCATTAATATAATGGATTACTTGTATTCATAAAGCACAAACCTTGTGAAATAGGTAAAGAAAAAGGAGGAAGAAAGAAAAACATATACAAAGTCTATTATTTCCCAGACATGTAAAGAATTGATTTTGGAATATATATATTAATTTTGTCCATTATACCCACACACACACACACACACACACAAAAAGCAAGGAAAAAAGGACCCTTTGTTTTGATTGCAGCAAATTCTCTTGAAATTTGATGCAATTTTCTTTGCTTTTTGGATCAATAAAATCGAGTCAAAAACCTAAAGATACAATGTTTAAGGCAAGTATAATCTATCTAGTCATTGGTTTCTACTACCAACCAAATGATGAGTTTAAAAGGCAATATAGTTTAGAAATATCTACAAATCATGATTTCCTAGGACTTATAATTTTCCACCCAATTCCTGCCAACATGACTAAAACTCCTGAACCCATAACTTCTTCACACTTGACTTACAAGAATACACTAGACAATAGTCAGATTACCATCAGGATTTCAAATTTCTAAGAATCAGGGTGTTCTTCCAAATTAATTTACAAGAATTTCTGAAAAAAATTATCATTTCTGTCTAAACAAATGAGAAATAAGTTAAAAAAAAAAGTCAGTTTCATCCAGATAATCGCACAAGACTCAATCAGACAAACAACAACAACAATCAAACAACCAATAATAGGTAGCATAGTTTCGCAAACTCACATTCGTGTCTGGATGACATTACAGACGAACTCCGTCAACTGAACAATAGATCCCTTCAGCAATTTATCCGTTTGGACCAATTCGTTCTTCTGGGTCGCCAGCATTGCCTGCTGGAGAAACGACCCGTCCGACAACAGAATCCGATACCTCTCATTGTTGCTATTCTGGTTCTGGGTATTGACTAGCCGAATGTCGGACACTTGCAGCACGGGCTTTATTTCGGTTGCCTGAACCTCGCCTCTCGCCAGCATCGAAATTGCGCCTTCGGTTAAATTGACTGGAGGCATTTCTTGAGTGAAACGATTAGGGTTTTTGGATTGTGAATCGATTGTTTGTTTGATTTGGGAAAGATAAAAGGGGATAAAATGGAGAGTTGGAGGGAAAAATGAAACGTGAAAAGGGTTTTGAAAACCCTAGGAAACAGAAAGGCGGGATAATGGTTCCACTTCCCTCTTTTCGGCTGAAGAAAGTAATTAACAAAAATGGGAAAATAACAGATATGGTCCCCAATACATTAAAAATGTATCATTTAGGTCTGTATTTAAATTTATTTTCATACTCAGTCCCCAATCTAATTTTTAATAAAGCAAAAACAAAATACAAGTAATCTGCTTGTCTTTTGCGGGTCTCTCGTTTGACTCACTGGCTTATTGAAAGAGTAGCTACAAATTTTCAGCCTTCTAAATTCCTAGAAATTCTTATAAATCACACACAGAACGTAAATAAATATCCAAATACCATTCCTTGTCTCCCTCAAAACGCCGATCACCGGATAAAATCTACGGTGAGTTGGGTTCGCGGAAGGAAACAATAATCATACCCTTCCGGACGTCCCCATTTACAAATCCTCATGGATTTCCCAGAAGAGGAGCAGAAGAAGAACGTTAACATTAGTCTTTTTTACATAATTATGCGTTCTTGTTTTGCCCTTGCCTTTTGCCTCTTTTCCTTGTTGTTACTATCATTTTTCCTGCTTCAGCTAGCTGTTTTGGATGGGAATATGTGGATTTGGAACCCCATTTCTTTGCCCTCTCAATGCAAAATAGTCTCCAGCAGTAAGTCAGCGTTATTATTCGAATTCTTTTTATTTTTGTGTATTTAGTTATATATTATTTTGTTGGGTTTTAATAATTTTCTGGAGTTGAGTTATTGGCTTTGTTTATATTAGTTGATAATTTGTGGAAATGTGGAAAGAACATGACCTTTGGATAATTGTTAATGTTTGGTTCGAAGAAATACTATGCCAATTATGTGAATTTGGGATTCGGGATTTTTTGATTGTTTTAATAAAAGGTGCCAAAAGTTTGCAAAAAAGTTTTAGAATTACACAAAAGTTCGCAAAAAAGTTTTAGAATTACAAATCCTTACTAAGAGCTTTTCAATTAAACCATTTTTCTTTTGCACGTTGTTCGAGAAAGAACAAGAATTGTGATTTGTATGTACTGATTGAGCATCGTAGAATAAGTACTTGATCAACATGAAAATTACACTATGCATATATATTTCTAAGAGCTATCCCGCCCTTGCTTATAGCTGAAATGCGTACTGCAATAAATTCAAATTGACATCGTTTTTTATCAATTATCATGAGGATGGTATCAGCTATCTTTGTCAGATCAAGGTCTCCTATGAAACTTGCACTCATGTATGGTTGTCTACTTTCAGAGTTGAATTACTGGACTTCTTGATGTATCAGTTTAATTACAAAAAATAGTTTGAGCTGCACTATGCTCTCTTGGTAAATAGAGTATGAACTCATGGTTGAAGGTAAAACTTATGTGTCGAGGTAAAACTAAGTTCTTTATATGAGGTATAGCCAGTTTGGGAAACTTTTTCTAAAAGTATATTTTGATTATAACCAGTTGAAATAGAAGTTATGTGGTTGGATGTGACCATATTTTTAACCGGTGTGAATTTTTATTTCTAATATTTAGAGGATATGTGGCATTTGTATATCGTTTAATAAAAGTACCTTGTTTCTTATAAAAAAAGTAATCCAGTCTCTCTTTCATGCAATTTTGAGTATGATGAAGGCAAAATAATAATTTCATTTAATTTCGGGTTTGTTCGTTTTTGGCGAATTGCTAGTCTAATTTGATTGGAAACGGCCAATGATCATAACTCAGGGCCTTTGGCCCTGATGTACGTCAAATTTTGGGCAAATTCCATCGTTTAGGCCCTCAATTAAGCGTTTTTGCCGTTTATGTTGTTTTGGCAATGTCTTAGTCAAATAAACTCAGATTTGATTTCCGTTTGTTGGGAGATGATCCTGATGATTAGGAGAATCAAGATCTATCATTATCTCAATTTTTCCATTTTTGGAAAAAAATAATATTTTTTATTATTAGGTAATTTTTTTCATAATTTTCTTAGGGTTACGCTATTTAAACGTTGTAAGCCCTTTGAGGCAACTCAGTTTTGGATGAAATAAAGTTTTTCCTTAAATTTCTCGTGATTGAAATTCTTTCTGTGAGATTTTTGTCTTTTCTATAATCTTTCCTTGCATCAGTTGGTATCAGAGCGGAAGTCGTTCCTTCACCATGCCATCAAGGAGACGTCAAGAAGCCCGTGAAGTCCTAGTAGAGGAGATACATAGACGTGATAAAATCGCACAAATGCGTCAACAAGTGGAGTTGCTGACACTTATGTCGCAGCAACATGCGCCTAGAGGTCGTGGTCGTCGTGGCCAGGTTCCGATTGAGGAAGTCCAACACCGTGATCATAATATTCAGAATATCACGATTGAAGACATTGAAGAAACAATAGAGGAGGAAGAGTTTGATTATGACAGTCTGCCTGTATTTGAAAATGAAGACATTGAAGAAGCAATAGGGGAGAACGAATTTGATTATAAGAGTTTGATTATGATTGTCCGCTTGTATTTGAAAATGAAGACACTGAAGAAACAACAGAAGAGGAAGAGTTTGATTATTAAGGTCCGCCTGTATTTGACAGTGAAGGTGTAGAAGAAGCAGCAGAGAAGGAGGAGTTTGTGGTTGGTGATGTGGGTTAGGCATTGGTGGTGAGGCGGAGTTTTCTGACTTCCCTGGGAAATAACACTGACTGGTTGCCTACTAATCTCTTCCAGTCGACGTGTACTATTGGGGAAAAGAAAAGTGTGTTGCTTCCAGATAAGGGCTCAGTAAAAACAGTTGGGGATGACGCTAATTTACTGACCAGAGTGAAGTTCGAGACAAATATGGAAGGATATGGGATAGTATATGTGCTGGTGGAAAAGTCAGTTGACAGTGAGCAGGAGGTCACTCGCAGGATTCAGTCATTGTTAGAGGAATTTCATGAGGACTTTCCGGAAGAGCTTCCAGATGGATTGTCTCCAGAGCCGCCATTTTGTGGTGATAATTCTGATGATGATGAGGTTTCTATCCCGTCAAATTCGAGGGTGAATTTTTCTCAACCCGTGGAGAATAATGAAGGCAAAATAATAATTTCAATTAATTTCGGATTTGTTCGTTTTTGGCGAATTGCTAGTCTAATTTGATTGGAAACGGGCCAATGATCATAACTCAGGGCCTTTGGCCTTGATGCACATCAAATTTTGGGCAAATTCTATCGTTTAGGCCCTCAATTAAGCATTTTTGCCGTTTATGGTAATTTTTGTTTTGGCAATTTCTTAGTCAAATAAATTCGAATTTGATTTCTGTTTGTTGGGGGATGATCCTGATGATTAAGAGAATCAAGATTCGTCATTATTTCAATTTTTTCCATTTTTGGAAAAAAATAATATTTTTTATTATTAGGTAATTTCTTTCCGAATTTTCATAGGGTTTCACTGTTTAAACGTTGTAAGCCCTTTGACGCAACTCAATTTTGGATGAAATAAAGTTTTTCCTTGAATTTTTCATGATTGAAATTCTTTTTGTGAGATTTTTGTCTTTCCTATAATCTTCCCTTGCATCAGATTAGCAATAGGATTAGAAGATTTTGTTTTCTCAGATTTTTGTTCTTTTATTTATTCACTTTAATGATATAGTCAACAAGGCCATATTTGTGATTTTTGTGTTACGATTTTAGAAACACTCTTACTTTAATGTCCTAGAATAGAAGGTTTTATATTATTTGTAGAAGTTCGAAAACCCAAATGCATATCTATTTGTGTAAACATCAATATGACTTGGTGCAAATAGTTAACGTGAGTAATATAATTCAGCTTCTAATTTCATGAATTCATATCTTGTTCTTACATTTCTGTATTCTCTTGCAGGTGTGGACCTTAGGTCATCTAAGGTTTGTGAACTGGGGCCGCTAAATTATAAAGCGAAGTATGTGTTATATCCATTTGAAAGTAAGAAGTATCGATGCCATTATGACTACTATTGGGCTTCTGTATTAAAGGTGATCGTTTACTTCTTGCACCATGTGCATATTATGATCTGCATTTGTCAGTGAAGTTCTTTCATGAATTAGATGAATTTCAGCAAATTGGATTCTCGGTTATGGCAATCATCTATCTTTGGTTAATAGTTATTAGATAACTTGAGTGTGAAAAGAGGGGAAATGACACATTTCAAATCTCTAACGAGTTGTGGAAAAACCAAATTTTGGCATTTATATCTCAATTTGATAGCACCTCTTAATGTTTCTAAGAACTTTATGCGAGAAAAAGAAAGTGATGGACCTTTATTAGAAGCTAATACAATCATTTTTTCTTTTCCTTTGCAGCTAGGGAAGATTTTTGTCTTAGAATTTTTTTCTTAATTTTTTCAGTCCTGAATTGGATATTCATAATTTACTTCTTCCATCTTCTTTTAATGTCTTACCTTTCAAAAAAAAAAAAAAAAAAAATCTTCTTTTAATGTCTTGGTTTGAATTAACACAGAATTTTAGTTGAGAGTTGAAAGAGAGGGTATTTGATTCAATCTTTCACTTTTAGCCACTTAACTAATTGCCAATACCCTTATTTTGACAGGTTGAATATATAGATCATTCTGGGCAGGCAAGGCTGGCAGTGGCCGAGGCTCCAAATGAAGCTCTCCCTTCTAACTGCAGACCCAATTTTGGTGCTGCTTGGTTGGCCAAAGATAAATTTAAGGTTAGCAACAAAGCCTAGAGCCTTCGATGTAATGTGAAACAACTAGCAAGTGGTGTGGGGGATAGTTTACTTCTTCCATGATATCTCTATACTTATTAGGACTATCAAATGTCCTTATTATCTTGCTTGTTCAGGTGAATGAAACGTATGAATGCTGGTATACGTTGGGCATTTCTAAAGTGAACATCAATCTTGATGGTTTATTCGATTGCAAAGCAAAGGAGCTCTCTACTGTTGAAATGCTTAGATGGTATTCCATTGTGTGAGTATTAAGCAATTGAATTTTTCTTTTTATGATCATTCTTATTTTTAGTGATTCAAGCTATGCATGATTTTATCTACAATGTAGCACTATTACCACGTTGGGATAAATTGCATAACAAAATCTTACGTAAAGCATCATACTCTAAAACTCTCCTAAGCCAAGCAGATGTTATTCCTTCTCACATTTGTTTTGTGTGTATTTCTCATGTACAAGCAAATTTATGAAGTTGACCCGCTGTATCCACCTGATTCACTATATCTTCTAACTAAAGTTTTGGTGCGGAAGCGTTTTAGAAATTCTTATAATAAGAATTATATAATAAATAAGAATGATATTTGAACAATCATGTCTTGTATATATTGAATAATAATTGATTGTTGTTGAAAAATGTACAATGCCTTTGTATTTATAGGTAAAACTATTCTCTAATCCTATTAATATAAGGAAACTAAATTCTAAAAGGAAATAAACTAAAATCTTAATCTAAAATAAATTATAAATCATATTCTAATCAATAAATAAAAGAAATCCTATTCTAAATAAGAAATAAGAATAAAAAGATAAAACCCATTAGAACTAGAAAAGATAAATCACAATTGTAGTAGGAAACTACTAATCATGATTATGAGTGTGTTTGGTAGGGATTTTTAGGAGAAAAATTGATTTTTGAATAGTGATATGATGGGAAATGTGTGGTTGAAAAAGAAGAAAAAAGTATTGATGTGATGGAAAATATTATTTTATTGAAGAATGTGTGGTTGAAAATGAGAAGTGATTTACTGTAGAAAAGGAGAATTGTTACCAAACAGGCTCTATGTACTATATCAATCCCCTCCTCTTGAAAAAAACTCGTTCTCGAGTTTTCTTGAAGAAAGAATCAATCAATCGGGAGGAAAATACTTAAAAATTTCTGCAAATACTGATATTGAAAAAATGATCATTTCTTGATGTGCTCGATAAACGTCATTATATTCTCTAGTTGCATTCTTCAAAGTTAACTTTGTTCATATCATGCTTGTTATATTTTCTTCACAGATGATTTGCAAATGACATTCTTTAATAAACGAAGCATGATTCGATTTCTCATCGTTAAGTTCGCTCTTGATAGAGGCCACTTGTGCTATTTTCAATTCTTCGTACTTCTCACCTTTTGCTATAATGTTTAGTGATTTTTTTCAACACAAAAGAATTGGTACGTGGACTCAAATACTTATCGTCCATGTTTTCCTTATTTTTATGCAATTCTTTAATACTAAAGCTATGGAAAAGGTCAACAAAATTTTTATTCTCAATTTGACAATCTTCACCTTTGACTCCTGCAAAATTTAATTTCTTCCTCTCCTGTTGGACACTTCTGATCTTCAACTTGTTCATCCTTGGAGTGCGGTTCAATCTTGAAGTTTTCACTTGTAGTTTCCATATACAAGGAATCAACAAATTTCGGACTTTCAACTTGCATATGCTTTTCTTTTTCTGTTTTAGTAACATGGTTAGGTACATCTTGATTATTTTGAATTACTTCTTTTTTAGCATCATCTGCCTTATAAGCCTTTTTCTCTATGTCATTCATAAATTGCTCATCACATGACACCAAGACAATCTTTTTATCGTACCACCTAAACACATACCTATTATCTCGACCTATGTAAGTGGCATCTACATCATAGTACCATGGTTGTCTCCAAAGTACATGACAATTGTCCATCTCTACCACGTTACATATAATCTCATCTTTGTAGTATTTTTCAAGAGAAAGTGAAATTTTACATACCTCTATATTTTGAATTTCTTGCCCCTGTGAAGTTTGATAGTAAGATGAGTAATTTTCAGTTTTTAAATTTAAAGCTTTCACTAATACTTTGGACACCAAGTTCTGACTACTTTTATGATTTATTATCACTTTGCATACTTTGTTGTTGATGGTGCATCGTGTTTTAAAAATTTTGTTGCGCTTCAAATTGGACTCTTTTAGATTTTCTCGATAGACTTTTGTAGAATCCTTGATAACTCGTGTGTATTCAAATTTAGCTAGGACTTGAGGAAACTCTCTAACCACATGTTGCCAAATTTTAATCTTGTTGAAGCAACCGACATTCATTGCAGTTAAAGTCTATAAATTCTTGTTAGCTTGCTTCTTAATGGGTTCGCGATTCCTTTCAAGACTCAACGCAGTCACCATCTGTGTGATGTTATGAAGGGTTTCATCGATCCCCTTGATTCGTTGTTCGAGTTTGTCAAGCCTCCGTTCGTCGTCGAAGGTTCGACTGCCATCAGGACCATCGTCGGCCATCAGATTGAGACAATGTCCTTGCTCTGATACCAATTTTGGTGCGGAAGCGTTTTGAAAATTCTTATACTAAGAATTATGAATAAATAAGAATGATATTTGAACAATCATGTCCTGTATATATTGAATAATAATTGATTGTTGTTGAAAAGTGTACAATGTCTTTGTATTTATAGGTAAAACTATTCTCTAATCTTATTAATATAAGGAAACTAAATTCGAAAAGGAAATAAACTAAAATCATAATCTAAAATAAATTATAAATCATATTCTAATCAATAAATAAAAGAAATCCTATTCTAAACAAGAAATAAGAATAAAAAGATAAAACCTATTAGAACTAGAAAAGATAAATCACAATTGTAGTAGGAAACTACTAATCATGATTATGTACTACATCAAGTTTACCTTGGCTAAGGTTGTATTACATTGCTCTTTGTAGATCCTACATATACTGCCTTTGATGGGACAATCTCCTAATCCTGATCTTATAGAATTGACTAGCAAATCATTTAAAACCTCTAGAATGGCCAAAATATAACTTCACCCTCACTACAGCTTATTTGTTACGTGTTGGAGATATTCTGCACATGAAAAGATACCTACTAATTACTATAGTTACCCCTGCGCAGAATATACCGTATATCAGATTTAAAGATTCACGGTGACTCATTTTAAGGTTGATATTACTATTGAATATTTTCTCGTCAAACAGTTCTATTTGTATGAAACTTGTAATTATTCTTGTATGTAACTTGTCGGGTGCATGGTAAGTTATCATTCTCGTGTCAAAAACAAAGTTCTAAACGTAGGTAAGAACGGATCATCTCTTCAAATTCTCCTTTTTCTATATTTTCAATTATTCTCCGTCAATAGTATTGTGCTCGGGTTTTTGTGCCTATTTGAAGTACCCTTTTGCATTTTTATGGTCTTGTTATTGTATCCCCGTCTTATCTAATCAGATGCTCGTGACAGATTCACAAGTTTATTGAAGTGGAGGTTTGGTGGCACGTCAATTGGGCTATGGAGATGGGATGCAATAGCAGGAGTTGTTACCGGATTTTCAACTTCTTTGATATCCGTCACTTTGGTTGGATTTTTATGCCCATTGATGTCTTTTATATGCCGATTATGTGCAGTAAAGAAACTCCCTCATTTTCCTAGTACCATCCTATTAAAGCGAGCCTGGTTGTTTACATTATACGTCTCTTTCATGAGTTGGGTCACTATTCAATATATAGAGAGGCTTGGCTTTAAGATTTTATAGTTCCAATATTAGGTGGCACTCATTTTTCTAGTAG
This sequence comes from Fraxinus americana, assembly GCA_035079005.1. NCBI lineage: Eukaryota > Viridiplantae > Streptophyta > Magnoliopsida > Lamiales > Oleaceae > Fraxinus > Fraxinus americana. The sequence goes on from CM068720.1 coordinate 29,463,091, forward strand.
TGTTACTCGCCCCAAGGGCTCATGATTCTGAGTAGCTGTAATGTTTTTGTACCAGTGTAAATAGCTTGTCAACTAGTGTTCGAATTTGTTTCACAAGTAGAATGTAGCTTTTCAATGAGGACCAATGTAACATTTTCTTCTCATATCTACTAATTTGTAGTGATTTTAGCCTCTCATATCAGTGTATGATGAACTCCCGAGGTACTTAACAGAGACCTTAGGTTATTTGGTTCATTCGATTGGACTGCATTATGAAAGAAAAGGCAGTTGAGATGTTTGTTTGATGTCCTATTATACTTTATCCAGGTGAATGTATTGAACATGCACAACAGATTAAACAACTTCTGCAAATTATTGTGGTTTAGGGATGACAAAAAAGCTTATCGGCTCAGGCTCGATTCCCCCAGCCGAGGCTCGGGCCGAGCCCCATTTTGGGCGTCGGCTCGAGCCGGCCCGTGACTAAGTAAATATAAAAAAAAATTAATTTTTTTTTAAGTTTATATATATATATTAATATTTCGTTATTATTTATAACACGTACATAAATTGCACAAATTTTAAATACATTATAAAAAAATATAGATTTATAACGAATTAAAAAAAAAACACGAGCCCTGCTCGACCTACTAAGGCTCGAGCCGAAAGCTTGGATCCAGCTTCATTTTTTTGGCCAAGCGTTGACTCGGGTCCAAAAAAGTTCGGACTTGTTTTGCTCGAGTCGAGCTCGAGCTTTGAGTTTCGGCTCGTGGCTCGGCTCGACGACATGGCTATTGTGGTTTCAATGTGTTCCCAATGCTGGACGAGAAGTCATCCACTAAAATTATTGAATTAGGATCCACAATGTCACATAATGAACAAAATGGGAAGAAACAGGTGAGAGAGAGTATGAAGTTTGATTTAGACAAACTCCGATATGAAGAATAGAATTTGCATCAACTATTGTGACTCTAAATTAGAAAGAGAATGACTTCATTTATATAGGATTATCAGAGGAAATACGAAAACTTTAAAAGGATCTCCAATTGTGGTGTAAAATAGGTCTGAATTGTAATTTATATCTCCAAAGTGGTCAAAAACCTCTCCAACGAAGAGAAGCAAAGGAAATGCAAACTCATTTTCCGACAGAGCGTAAAAGAAGTGTAAATTTACTTTATATATATTTTGATTTTAGATCAATCAGGATGTAAACGATTATGCAAAAGTTGTTTTGAAAATATCAATTTATACCCAATTTTACACCACCATTGGAGATGCTCTAACCGAAGAACATTGAACATTTTGTTCCACATAATAGTAAAGCTCAGCAGTCAGATTCAAAGCTATCCAACTTTTAAGTTAACCGAGTACACTATCAAAAGTTTCAAAATTAGAAAAGAAAAAGGTTTTCTAACACTAACATCAATCAGTATATATTACACCATAACTGAAGGAAATAAACAAACAAATGTTTCCATCATTAAAATGTCTAGAAATCGTCCTCTTCCTGCACGTCATCTGCAGCTAGAAGATGATTAAGAGCAACCTTCGACTTCTTGCTCTCAGGTTGGTTTTCCTTGATATCCTCTATATCACCTTTTCTCTTCATCAATTCATCTATACCGTCTTCAGCTTCTTCATCTCCACGCAAAGCAGTGTCACCATCAGATCCTTCTACTTCTTCCTTAGGCGGTGATTTTGGTTCGGCCTTTTCATCTTTTTCTCGACCATCAATAACTGGTTTGCCAGATGCTGATTTACATTCAGCTAAAAACGAGCGCACTTCTTCACTGCTGGCAAGATCAAAAGAGGTTTTCCCAGCCTTGTTCTTGGAATCCGTATTTGCACCTTTCTTCACCAAATACTTGACAATTTCGAGGTGAGACCCTTGAGCAGCAAAGTGAAGAGCCGTCATGCACTTTCTGTTACAAGACTTGATGGAAATTTCAGATGTAAGAAGAATCTTGATTACTTCTAGATGGCCCTTTTGAGCAGCAAAGTGAATTGCACCCATGTCATCCATGGCAGCAGCACCTATATCTGCCTTATTCTTGCACAGAAAATTCACCACCTCTGCATGCCCAGACCATGCTGCTAGATGTAATCTGTGGTTCAATATCATTTAAGGAAAAGAGAGAGTGCAAAAAACTTGAGTATCAAAGTACTTCAACTTGAGATTTTATAAAAGAAATCAAAGTGCTTCTTTGGCATGGAGTGCTGGACAGTATTGTCCACTGGACTGCATGACAAAAAAGATTAACCTTTTTTCTTCTTTAATACTGTCAACTAGTATCCATTCCACCTTCCTGACAAGCCAAAATGTCTAGATTCCCACTCGTTCCCTCTCAGTAGCTTGCTCCTTTCTTCTTGTGGGGAGTCTCTCTCGACCCTTCTTAGTTTAGTATGATAGACGATCTGGCTATGAGTTTCCAGGCAGCAGCAACAACCATCAACTTGTTAACACGTCCTGCATTAACAAATTGCAGATAACGCTCTCACACTCCTAAAACAATTTTCTAACGGTTCTAGCCTCTAGGGTACTAATGACTATCTTCATGCTCTGAATGTCACAAAAAACATTCAAACCCCACCTACTTTAACTTGAATAATAAAAACCTTCATTTTTATGTTGTTGGGAATTGACCAAATCATAATTAAAATGAAACATTAAGGCAATAAATTGTTTTTTCACAAGCCAGTTGAAGTGGGGTATGCAAGCAAACCATCATAGGTGAATTCCCCTACTCAGTACTAATACGACAATGGAAGTCTATCTTCAAATAGTACAATCCTTACTTACATGGTGAACAGGTGTTTGATTGTCTGGAAAGAGGCCCACATTGATTAAGAATGATAATTGCATATTTATATGATTTCATTCTTTTTAAGTTACAATATAGTGGAATACTGAAGGCTACATACTGCTTTAGAGCCTGCTCACACCATAAAGAGTGGTGCATTAGGCGCTTTAGAGGCACACTTTGTACTTCCCATGTACGCACTATTGTCACGAGCTTTTTTGGAATTATATAGAAGTGACTTGGCATCAGGTGGCAAAGGGTGCATGTGTGATGATGTAGCGACTAGCACCGGGGGCCTTTGGTGTCACCTCTCATCAGGAACTAGGGTCTCAACATTCACTAGCCAATAGGTTTTCCTAACCTGCGCCTATGTGGAGTGTCGATTTTCAATTGATAAGACACAACTAGTCTGGTCCGTTCACTGAATTTGATTGATCCAGGGTGCAGGTGCAAGAGAGTTGTGGACCATCACAGCAGGGTGCAATCCGACCAGACAACTTGCGTTCATTCTGGCCTTAATCACATATTTATTGAATTGGATCCAACCATGTCCATACGCTATAGAGCATGGGGTGGCTCTTGGAGGGTTCAGCTTATACTAACCAATTACCTCATGTCAAAAAAAAAAATCTCAATGCTTGTCTTTCTCACACTTAACGCGAGAAAAATAGGGCGGCAGATAATCTAGCCAATATAAGGGTATCCATTAGGAGGTACAAGGAGTTTCATGCCAGTGATCATTCTATGAAATTGAGCCCATGTTTGGCCCGCATTTTCTAAAACTCATTTTTACCCAAACTCAGTTTCAACCACACATTCTCTCAATAAAATTATTTTGCAAGTTAACCCGTATCCTACATTTTAACCACACATTTTCCGAAAAAAAAATCGCTTTTCACAATATTCTCAAAAAATCTCTATCAAACAAGGGATGAAAAGCATTATTTGGTTAGAGGCACGATACATAACTTATTTGCGTTCACAAGTTTAAAGCCTATTTTAATTAGGCTGGCTCATATTCGTATGATTTTTCTAGTTTTTTAATTCAGCTTCGTTTGTAATGGAAGCAGTACTTCAATTTTTTTGGCTTTTCAATCTTCACTGTTTTGTTTGTATAATTTTTCTCTTTCTTCGTCAAGGTTTTCATTGCATCTCACCATTTTGTTCCATTTTCAACAACATTTTACCATCTCATGTTATTTCTAGAGCAAGAACAGCAGAGAGAACTCTTACCGATATTCCCCAGGTCGAAGAAGCATGTAACACAGTAGACTCAAATGCATAGTTGGGCGATGATCATTAAATTAAAACAGAAAAAGACCCCAAAATTTCGCAGAATTTATTATGCTTTTTCCTCTTCATCTATATTCACAGCAATCAAAAATCCCCTGACAGAAATATATGTTCAAAACCTTCAAAATTGCGTGTCAATTAAATGGAATTAGCTTCTTGCAACTAAGGTGCCCACTAAAAAATAAATAGCAAGAGGAAAACAGTAAATAAATTACCCAGTTCAAACCTTCCAATACAACACAAAGAGACACATAATTATCATTCGTTAAAAGAAATGTAAAGAAAACGAGAAATTGAAGGAAGAATAAACCGAAGGATACGGTGTACGGGAGTGCCTGTCACGGGAGTTTACGGCTAGAGGATTCGTGCTGCAAATTGTCTGCACGGCCTTCAGGTCCCCCGATCGAGCCGCCGCGTGAAGCTCTTCACTAGTAGAATTAGCATTCACTGATGGCCTTTTTGGATTTCCCATTCTTTGCGGGGAATTTGGTTTAGGGAATGAACGAAGAGAACTGTAGGGAATTGTACAGAGTTTGGGGTTCTCAAATGCTTCGTGGAAGAAGAAGAAGAACTGAAATGCGATTTTTGGGAATAACAACCGAATCACTATATAGGCTGTAAAATAGAGAAATTTTGAACATAAGTCTCAAAAAGAACTAAGGCTCCGTTTGATTAGCCATATTTTCCATGGAAAATGGAAATTTTTTTCCATTTTCCATCTTTTGCGCTGTTTGATAGCCTAAATTTTCCACGGAAAATATTTTCCCCCCCCACCCGCCACGTCAGCATTTTCCACGAAATCCTTGAAAATATTTTTCCACCATTTTGGTGGGAAAATATTTTCCTACGGCTAACTCAATTTTTTTTTTTTTTTGGCAATGGAAACAAATGTCATGACCAATTGTAAAAAAAAATTTCACTTTAATGGACAATTTCCATACAAAACAAAGTCAAACGAACACTAAACTTTGATGAAAAAAATGATTTTTTAGGAAATAATTTTTTTTTCATTTTTTTTTTTACTTTTTGGCAATGGAAACAAATTTTATAACCAATTGTGGAAAAAAATATCACTTTAGTGGACAATTTTCATGTAAAACAAAGTCAAACGAATAGAAAATTTAAAAATTTTCCGGGTGGAAAATTATACCAATCAAACACACTTTAAATCATTTTCCCTACAAAACATTTTCTAGGCAAATCTTTTCCCTGTAAAACATTTTCTTTCCACCCATTTTCCACCCTTGCAATCAAACGCACCCTAAACAAATCCTTTGGGTATGAAGGAACAATGTTGAAATAAAACTAGGTTCTCAAACAGTTTCAAAATGTTTATGGGGTTCCAAGAAACATTTTCACATCATTTGGGTAGGAAGGAACAATGTTGCTCTCCTAATACCAAATGAAATCAAAATATTTAAGTAAAGGTTACACGTGTCGCCATTTTCGATCGTCGTAAAAAATTCCCATTTTTTTCAAAAAAAATCTTGAAATTAGTCAAATTTTCAACGTCCTCCTTCTCCATTATATCACGTAACCACACATTCTTCCTCACCCATTCCTCCTCCTCACGACAAACTTCTCCTTCATTTCCTTCATTTTCTCTCTCCTTCCTTTCCTCCATTTTCTCACGGCCTTTCCATTTGCAGTTGATGTCAAACAATAGATTTTAGAAGGATTTCACAGTTGGAATACAGGTTTGGATTATAGCCATTCATTTATATTAATTCTTCAGTGTTAATGTCTAACAGTAGATTTTAGGAGGATTTGGTGGTTGGAATACAGGTTTGGATTATAGCCATTCATTGATTGTTCTTCAATCCTCTGTTCTGATCGAGCATTCCTTCTGATTGAATTTGCAGGTGAGTTTGTGCCTCCGTGTGTGTCTCCGTGCGTGCACGGAGGCGCAACCTTGTGCCTCTGTGTGTGCAAGAAGGCGCACCCTGAGCGCACGGAACACACCCGTGTGCCTTCGTGCACGTCCTGGAGGATTTTTTTCCCTTTTTTTTACCATGCTAGCCGAATGTGCATTTGAAAATAATTTTCCTTCCATGCACATGGTGCCTCGTGTTTTTTCAGTATCTTTTCGAACTTACCTAACTTTATTTGGTCGTGTTTCTTCAGTGTTTAGTAATTCGTGTGAATGTCATCAAAGTATATTAATATTATTTGTTTCTTGTTAAAATTACAGGTACAAATTATCTATTTAGCTATTTATATTATGGATGCTGATGTTGGAAGTTGTGGGCTTGAAAAGAAACGTCGTCGAGCAATTTATGCTCAATCAAAGCAATCTTCTAATGCGCGATGTAGAGAATTGTATGCTGAGGTACAGGAATTGCGTGGTCTGCGTCGACAACAGTTGTATATTCAGAGAACAAAAACAACAACAGGAGGGGATAGTTCAGATGCAGGTGCAGCATGTTAGTTTTTTCTTTTATTATACTAATTGACTATATTATATTACTTGGCTTCTTTTATTTTCTTATTTCACTTCACTATATATTAAAAGAAACAAAGTAAAGGTTACACGTGTCGCGCATTTCCCATCGTCGTAAAAAATCCCCTTCTTTTAAAAAAAAAACCCTGAAATTAGTCCAATTTTTGGCGTCCTCCTTCTCCATTATATCATGTAACCACCCATTCCTCCTCACCCACTCCTCATCCTCACGGCAAACTTCTCGTGCCTTTCCTCCATTTTCTCACGGCCTTTCCATTTGCAGTTGATGTCAAACAATAGATTTTAGAAGGATTTGACAGTTGGAATACAGGTTTGGATTATAGCCATACATTTATATTGATTCTTCAGCGTCAATGTCTAACAGTAGATTTTAGGAGGATTTGGTGGTTGGAATACAGGTTTGGATTATAGCCATTCATTGATTGTTCTTCAATCCTCTGTTCTGACCGAGCATTCCTTTTGATTGAATTTGCAAGTGAGGTTGTGCCTCCGTGCGTGCACGGAGGTGCACCCTGAGCGCACGGAGATGCACCCGTGTGCCTTTGTGAACGCCTTGGAGGATTTTTTTTTACCATGCTAGTCGAATGTGCATCTGGAAAGAATTTTCCTTCCATGCACACGGTGCCTCGTGTTTTTTCAGTATCTTTTCGAACTTACCTAACTTTGTTTGGTCGCGTTTCTTCAGTGTTTAGTAATTCGTGTGAATGTCATCAAAGTATATGAGAATTATTTGTTTCTTGTTAAAATTCCAGGTACAAATTATCTATTTAGCTATTTATATTATGGATGGTGATGTTAGAAGTTGTAGGCTGGAAAAGAAACGTCGTCGAGCAATTTATGCTCGATCAAAGCAATCTTCTAATGTGCGGCGTAGAGAATTTTATGCTGAGGCACATGAATTGTGTGGTCTGCGTCGATAACAATTGTATATTCAGAGGACAAATACAACAGCAGGAAATGGTATTTCAGATGCAGGTGCAGCCGTTAGTTTTTTCTTTTATTATACTAATTGATTATATTATATTATGTAGCTTCTTTTATTTTTTTTATTATGTGTGCATTAATCTTTTGCCATATCTAAATTATATTTTTTGAGTGATATGTCAGCTAGAGAAGTTGTTCATCTTCATCAAATAGGTAACTTGTACTTCCACTTAATAATATTAGTTGTTGCATCAACTCCATTCAATCTATTTTGAATTTTTCTTATCTGAATTGTATTTTCCAATGTTTTAGGTGGCTTGTCACACAGGATTGTTGATAGTTCTCAAGAAACAGGTGGCTTATGCTTCAGCTTTAGTATGGTGCAAATTTTTCTTCTGCTGGAATTTATAGTTTGTTTATTTTTTAACTAGGTTTTACTGCTTTGTCAGAGTTCCAAATGTTAGAATATACTTCCAATATTTTACAGTACGTTCCAACCAAATATTACTAGTTACCTATGCCAACAATTTGTCATTTCTGTGGAGCGAAATTTTTTTATAAAGAGAGTAAAGGTTTTTGCTGTTGTGATGGGAGCACTAAACTAAAAATTAATGATATACCTCCAAAATTACATCTTCTATCTACATTGAAATCTGACGAATCAGTTAACTTTAGAACTTATATTCGAAGTTATAATTGTAATTTTTCTTTTACTTCATTCGGTGTAAAATATGATAAAAACTTGTGCCAGAGAATTAAAGGAATATATACTTTTAGAATTCAAGGACAGATATATCATTACCTAAATCAACTTCTTCCTATGGATTCTAACCCTTCTTATTTACAACTTTATTTTTATGATACCGAAAATGAAATAGAAAACCGTTTAAAAATATCGGATAAGCTTTCTTAATCAATTGTTGAAAAATTAATGCGCATTTTAGAGATAAATCCATATGCAAATTTTTTTCGAAGTTCAGCTTGTTACTGATTTGGAAAACCATGAGATAAAAATTGCATGTAATTTAGGTATGGATCAAAGGGTTTATAATGCTCCGACAGTATCACAAGTTGTTGCGATTTGTGTGAATGATGAACAGTGTAATCTTGGGCTTCGTGATATACGTGTTTATGCCCATTCGGTAGTAAGCATAGAGTGCATTATTATTTTGGATGTTATGATGCTCTCCAATACCCTTGTTATTCCCTAATGGAGAGAGCAGATGGCATCAATGTATTGAAAGAGTTAATAAATAGTATAGAAATAGTGATATTTCTTCTGTTGATACTATGCTTGATGTCCATTATGCTGGTTCGGCTGAAGAAATATTGAAGAATGAGGTTGCAGGTTTGAAAAATACATTGTTTCTTGATTTAGTTTTTTTATTATTAACTTTTATTTTTTTTCCTATATTTTTAGTTTTGCACAAAAAACGAGGACAATTACAGGTGTCTTGTCGTGAATTCTATTGTTATAAACTGCATGTAAGGTCATTAGATAATTCTATATTGCTACATGTTGGCCGTCTTTTGCAACAATAAGTAGTTGACATGTATGTTAAAGTTGAATCTTCTATATTAGATTACTTTCGTAATAATCAAACACAAATACGTAGTGGAGTTTATCAAGGTATTGTTGATAGTGTACATAATGGTGAAACTAGCGGTTCAAATGTAGGTCGAAGGACTATTTTGCCATCATCTTTCGTTGGTGGTCCTAGAGATTTGAATAAAAGATACATGGACGCAATGACATTAGTCCAAAAATTTGGAAAACTTGACATCTTTTTAAGAATTACATGCAATTCCAATTGACTTGAAATTAAGCAAGAGTTAAAATTTTGTGATGAAGTTTAGAATAGACCCGATTTGGTTTCTCGCATCTTTAAATCGAAATTAAAAGAGTTGAAAAAAGATTTATTCAAGGAATATTTGTTTGGACCAATGGCTGTATATATATATATATATATATATATATATATATATATATATATATATATATATATATATATATATATAGTGTGTGTGTGTGTGTGTGTGTGTTATTGAATTCCAAAAAAGAGGTTTGCCACATGCTCATTTCCTAATTATATTGAAATCGGGCAAAAAAAAAAAATTCTTTCTTCTGAAAGGGTGGATGAAATTGTAAGTGCCGAAATTCCTGATAGTACAAAGTATTCTTATTTACACTCTGTTGTTGTGAAGCACATGATGCATGGTCCTTGTGGTGTTTTAAATCCAAATAATTTGTGTATGGAAAATGTTGGAAAATGTAGAAGTCGTTATCCACATAGTTACACTTCGCATACTTCTTTTGATGAATCTTCTTATCCAAAATATAGAAGGCGAAATGATGGTAAGAAAGTTAAGGTCAGAAAACATTTTCTTGATAATAGATGAGTTGTACCTTATAATCCTTATTTATTGGCTAAATATGACTGTCATATGAATGTAGAAATCTGTTCAACAATAAAAACTGTTAAATATTTGTACAAATATGTTTACAAAGGATATGACAAGATTAATTTCTCTTTACGTGAAAAGAATAGAATTGATGATATGAATGAAATAGAAAGATTTTAGTCTGATAGATGGATTTCTCCCATAGAAGCAACTTGGAGGATTTATGGATTCACTATGTATAAAATGTCTCTAGCTGTTATTTCATTACAATTACATTTAGAAAATAAGCAATTGGTTACATGCAAAGATAGTGATAATCTTAGAAAAGTTATTGGACTTGATGTTTTCCAAAAAACAATGCTTATCGAATTTTTTACAAATAATATTACTAATCGACAAATAACAAAGTTTTTGTACAAAGAATTCCCTGAATATTTTGTGTGTGATACACAGAGTAAGTGTTGGACTGATAGGAAGAAAAAAGGGTACTGTGGTTAAAAGGATTGTGACAGCAAATCTTAGAGAATGAGAGAGATATTACCTACGAATATTGTTAAATCATGTTAAAGGACCAACATCGTTTGAAAATCTTAAATTTGTGAATGAAATTTCAGTAAAAACTTTTCGTGAAGCTGCATTATTGTAGGGTTTAATTAAAGGAAATAATAATTGTGAATTGTGTTTACAAGAAGCGTGTAATTATCAAATGCCTATTTCATTGCGCTGTTTTTTTGCAACACTTTTAGCATTTTGTGGTCCTGATGATCCAAAAAAACTCTGGAACCAGTTTAAAGAATTAACGTTTGAAGATCTTTTACGAAAAGGTATGAGTATCTCTAATGCAGAGGTAAATGCATTAAAGTCTATAAATTCATTTTTGGAACCACTTGACAAATGTTTGAATGACTATGGATTGACTATTTATGATGTTAGTATCCAGTAAGATGAAGTATTAGAAAGACTTGTTAGTGAAGAATTAGAGATGTTCATATCTGAGAGTGATGTTTCATGTGCTGATAGTCTTAACTAAGAGCAAAGAGATGCTTACAATGCTATTCTAAGTAAAGTTTTTAGTAATGTTGGTGATATGTATTTTATTGATGGTCCAGGTGGAACAGAAAAGACATTTTTATATCGTGCATTACTTGCAGCTGTTAGATCAAAAGGTTTGGTTGCTTTGGCAATGGTATCATCAGGAGTGGCTGCTGGTTTATTGCCTGGTGGTCGAACGACACATTCAAGGTTTAAGATTCCACTTCATATTCATGGTAACAGTGTTTGTATAGTAAATAAGCAATCTGCTCTAGCTGATTTGTTTAGAATGACGCGACTAATTATATGAGATGAAACTCCAATGATAAATTGTCAGGCTGTGGAACCTTTAGATAAGATGTTAAATGATATAACTAACACCGATTTACCATTGGTGGAAAAGTAATAGTTTTGGGTGGAGATTTTCGACAAATCTTGCCCGTTGTCCAAAGAGTGAGTAAATATGATATAATTGCATCGAGATTAGTCAATTCTAATCCGTGGCCCCATTTTACAAAAAAATAAAATTAGTTCAAAATATGTGAGCTCTCTTAGATCCTTCATTCTGTGAATATTTGCTTCGAATTGGAAATGGAACAGAAAACAACATTCATGTGGTATGGTTAAACTCTGGTTTACTATGATTATAGATTATGAGGAAGATAATATTTCATTACATAAATTAATTTAACCCCAAAAAATGAACATGTGGATAACATCAACAGTATTCTCATTGATCGCTTCTCAGGAGATGCTTATACTTTTTACGGCTTTGATGAAAAATTGGATACGACGGATGAATTAATGCAAGAAGACTTCTTCAATTCATTGACCCCAAATGGTATACCACCACATCAATTAGTGTTGAAAATTGACTGTCCTATTATATTACTTCGAAATATTAATCCCGCAGAAGGGTTGTGTAACGGAACAAGATTAATATGTAAACACTTTGAACGCAATGTCATTTGTGCTGAAATTGCTACCGGAGAATATAGTGGCAAGAAAGTTTTTTTTATCCCGTATTCCTTTTATACTACTTGAATCTGATAAAACAGTGTTTCCATTTAAGAGGACACAATTTCCAATACGTCAATGTTTTGCAATGACTATAAACAAATCGCAGGGACAGACTTTAGAATATGTTGGCATATATCTTTTACAACCCGTCTTCTCACATGGACAATTGTATGTTGCATTATCAAGAGTAAGGACAAGTTTATGTGTTAAAATTCTTGTGAAACCAATATTATCCATTCAAATCCATGCTCGGTGCACAAAAAATGTTGTTTACCAAGAAGTTTTATCAGTACTTATGTAATTTTCTTTTTTTACTTCTTCTTTATACCTTACTACATTTACTATTAATATAACTCTTATTGTTCAACAACCATTATTATATTTTTATAGCCTATTGTTTACTTCCATTTCTTTATAGTTGTTTACAAAAAAATGTAAGATTGAAAATTGTTGTTTCTATCCAACAAACATTTCTATAAGGTTACTTATTCTTATATCCTATAGTTTCATATGATTACCAACTTTATTTGAGAACTTCTAACGCAGTGTAGTTGTCAATGATATCAGGGAATAATTTGGCTTTAAACTGAGGGTTCTAGCTTAAAGTGACAACATTACAAGAATGCATTGCTGTCTGCCTAAAATATACATTAGAAGTGTTTTAGGCTATTTGGGGACACAGTAAGCTATGTTCCAGAATCACGGAGCTATTTGATGATCCATGAAGACTGCTGTAGTGAAGAATTACAAGCGGAGTAGCACAGACTTTATGGTTAATTACAGGCAGACAAGCTTTGAGATATGCGAAAAAAAACCAAGGCTCCTGTACATTTTTCTTTAGTATTGGATAAAATCAATTGTCATATACAACAATAATATTATTTACTAGAGCTACTTTTAGTTACTTCTCATTTTTCTGGTTTAATTTTTTTGAAATGAGTGTTGTATGATGAAGTTATGGTAACTTTATGAAAACTTGTTTATTGTGGATTCTCAATTCAATACACTTCATTTATAAAATGTTAGTTGTTGAAGAAAAGAAGATGAATAATGAATTTACGAAAACTTCTTTACTTTCTCAATTCGATGGTTGTTGGATAAAGAGAATTTTCACTATTCAAATGTTATTTTTATGTTAATTGTAGAGGAAGAAGAGAGTAAAATAAAAGGAGAGAATGTCCATGCATGTTATTGTGTGCACGGCGCAGGGAGAGTCTCCATCCGAAATTTTCTCCCTGCAGAGAGTCTTCGTGTTGCAGCACAGAGAGCTCTCATTGCAGGTGGAGACATCTCCCTGCATCACATAGACATCATAAATAAAGACATCTGTTCGAGCCTGTATAACTTGAGTGATTAAGTCTGCAAGGGTTTAAAACCTGGTGCCTTATGGTTATCTGACTTGGGAGTCATCGGCCTAAAGCTCGCTACAAGGGTTATATAGAAAGCAAATGAAAGATTTTATAAAAATATATAAAAAAAATTGTCTATTGATGAATAATATGCATACTTTTATATATGAAATGCATTGATTAGCCCCAGACATCCGGTTGATATAACTATATCTCTAATACGAGGCAAGTAGCTTAGTTTAATCTCAAATGTTGAAGTAATAAAAAATAGGAGAATCTCTACTTGTTGAAGTGTGAACTTGTAATAGTACGATCCATCTAAACCGAGAGATGGTAAGGAATAGAATTGAAGAAGTTCAACTTAGATACACCCCGGGGAAATTGAGTGAAAAGAATAAGTTTGGGGGATGTGTATCTTTCGAGTGATGTAAATGAATATTTGACTACTTTGGGTCGGGTATGAGCTAATCATGATCTTAATATGTTGACATGAGTTTTCACAAACACACACGTCAAGTTATGCATGTAGCATGTGGAGATTGATTTGATTTTGCGCTGTTGTAGTTGTTCATTTGTTAGTACTAAGTTCCAATCTTGAGACACAGCAAGTTATTAAACCATGTTTTATATGGAGTTAAGTTACAATCTTGTTTGAGGACAAACAATATCTCAAGTTTGAGGGTATTTGATAAGTGCATTTTATGCACTTATTTGGGTCATATTACTTGGGTTTCATGTCGTCAAATTATTAATTTTTACTTAATTTGAGTTAATTTTCTTTTGTTTTAGTTATGGACTCATTTGAAAGAATTGAAAAAGAAAGAATGTTGAAATCGATGAAAATCTACAATTTTAGAGATTAAAGTCTACACTATAAAAATTGAAGGTCAAAATTGTATTCATTCTAAAAATGGGGTGATTTGGAGAAAAATAACATTAATGGGCCTGTGGACTTGCAATTTGGTTAGGATTTCAATTACCAATTGGATTGGGAATTCTAATTACAGTGGAATTGTTTTGGCGGCTGATTTGTTTATTCTAGTAATGGGCCTCAATGGAAGAAATTTGTGGTACACTATATATATATATATATATATATATATATATATATACCCTACAAACAGAACACACGGGAGGAGAGACTCGCACGGACAGAAATTGCTGGGGTTTTTTTTTGGGGCTGAATAGAATTAATGCGCATAGGAACCCCCTCAGGCAGAGGAAGTTCTCTAGGCTGAATTTATACATATATGCAGACAACTCGGCAGCAGAGAGTAAAGACAGACGCAGAACTGGAATTGAAGAAAAAAGGCGGATGTGGCAGATTTATTTTTGATGCGGCAGATTAATTTTTGGTCAGAATTAATCATGTTTCGTTAATTTTTGGTGATGTCGTTCCACTTTTATTTATTCAATTTCAATATCATGTTAAGCTAGATTTATTTGTGCTAGGAGATAGATGAACTTTGCTATGTAATCTTGGATTTTAGTTTTACAATTATTGATAATCAAAACATGTTTTAAGGTTTGAATGACTTTTATTCAGTTATTTGTTTCCACAATTATTATGCATGTGATTGTGTGAGTGTGGTGGTCTATTTCATGCATTCGAGAGAAAGAGAATAGACTTGACGAGGTATTAGTCATCGTAAGGTCCGATAGGGGATAGAGATATACCCCTATGCCTTGCATAAATCTTTAAGTGATCATAAAAATACATGCATTCTTGTGAATTTACATTCGTCATAGAGATATAGTCGGGTGGTTTACATGAATAGGTCCAACAATTCTCGAGAGAGATTATTGGATAGGTTAGGATCATTGATTTTTCAAACTATCAAGCATGTTGTTGATGTTGTAGAACTAGATTCCAAGGCGAACATTGCAAGGGGATTCATGATCCTAGTACTCGTTTGTTATTCATAAGAAAAATCCAATTTGCATTCGAACTTTTAATTGCATTTAGTTGGTAAAATTTAGTTAAGTTGCATATATAATCTTTTTTTAGTTACAAATCTTTATAATCATCTCAAAAAATCTATAGATTCGGTTAAGGTTTTGGTAGTTAAAATCAAACGAATTCAATCTCTGTGGGAACGATATCCAGAATTCTCAATTCCACTTTATTACTTGTTACGAACCGTGCACTTGCGGTGATTTAAAACGAACAATTATTTTTCGTGAACAATTACCTTTGTAACAATATCCTAGACCTTATAGGAGGAATTTGTTGAAAGATTGTGGGAAGGTAGATGTGACCAAGCGGGTTTTATTGAATGTCACCATTGGGAGATATAATGATGAAGTTTGGTGTGATGTAGTTCCATTAAAATCTTTTCATATCTTGTTTGGGAGACCTTGGAGGTATGAGATGAATGTTATTTATGATATGGAGAGGAACATGTATAGGTTTCTTTAGGATGGGGTAAAAATCACTTTGGCTGGGTTGACACTAGAACAATCCTTTGCAGACCGATGGAAGGTGAGAGGTGAGATAGAACGGGAAAATCAAGAGAGGGAGATGACCACACCTAAGGAGAACACCGGAGTTGAGTTGCCGGAGGAGTCCAGAAATAAGGAAGTTGAGATGGAGGATGGTGGATTGAAAAATGCAGTTGATATTAGGGAGAGTGAACCAATTAATGAGCCGGAGCAAGAGCAGACTGATACAAAAATTGTAGAGATGGTTCAGCAAGAGAGTGAGCAAATAATGGTAGAATGTGTTGAGCAAATGGTTGAAAATGTTGTGGGGAATGAAGAGCAATGTTCTATTGTTAAACATGATATGGTGGAGACGATGCATTTTGAGTACGAGGACTCATATCTCATTGAGGGGGAAGCTAACAAATTCAACCTGTTTTGCTTAATTCTTTCTTCAGGTGGATCGTTGTACGTGGGAGTTCATACAACATCTATGGGTGATTGTGTTTGTGCTGCAATACATCCATACCTAGAAAATGGATGGGTACTGTGTATTGATCCTATGCCATGGAAGGAAAAAATTTCCATTTGATCTAGGTGGTGTAGTGATGAGTTGTGTAGTAGGCTGGTTATCTCCTACGCGATCACAAGCTACGAATTCGAGGACGAATCCTTTCGAAGAGAGAGGGGATGATATGATCCGGGATAGGCAATCACTTGGTCGAGTTTTGGAGTCCAAATTGAAGAAGTTAACAAGCCAATGTTCAAGTTTCGTGAAGGGCTCGGGAGCCGAAACAAGTTGGATTCATGGTTTGGAAGATATTTGGAAAGAAAACGAGCAGTGTGAATGAAAACGGACATAACTTTCAGCTCGGTTGTCAGATTTTCACCCATGAATACATTTTGGAAATGGCACGAAATTCTTCTTAGAATAATCTGAACTTATTAAGAGGATTCTTGTGGCGTTCAACACCCAGTGCGGATCAACGTATTGTGTAATCAAGAGGTCTTTCAAACATCATTCTTGATTGGTTGCTTGGTTCATTTAATTCTTGGTTCAAACTCAAAATCGGGATTATCTTTTGGACTTTTTTGGGATCTTCAATCTCGTTGTGGGTTGTGTAGTGTTCGTTGCTACGTGGTTCTCATCAATTTGGTTTTATAACTGTTGTTTAGTCTTGTATTCAGCATATATTTAAGTAATGTTTTAGTCATCTCCATTCCAATTTTCACAACATATATTTAAATAGTGCTTTAGTTTATCTCTATTCCAATTTTCACATCAGTAATAATAATACAGCTGTTAGTATATATTTAAGTAATGGTTCATATACTTCTTTCTTTTCAATATATTCTCAATTAAATCATTTTTAACAAATTTTGGCTTTAATATTAATTATAATTATATCCATTCACACTTTCACATACACACTCAACTACCCACCCTTTACACTTTCATCTACCCAAATTCATAACCAAGTCTCTGCAAAAAAAAAAAAATTGCTCACCAATTCCCTGTGAAAAATTTTCTTCTCCAATTCCCAATTTTCATCTCCAATCTTTCAGCTAACTGCAGGAAAAGGTAAGTTATATCTACAAAAATATACTTGCAAATATAATTTTTGTTTTGTTAGAAGTAGTCGGCACCAAGGGAAGTGGAGGCACGGTATGTCTCCCCGTGTGGGCGCACGGAGACACAGTACACACGGTACACACTTCGTGCCTCCGCACGTAGACACGACACTGTACCTGCATGCTCTGTCTCCAAGACACAGTCCAAAAATTTATTGGTTTTTTTTATCATTATGTATTTTTATAATTTTTGTAGATATCTTTAGAATATATATTATCTACAAATCACTGGTTTTCGATTACAATCAGTCAGTTTCCAAATTATAGATATGCGAAAGATTTTGTGGATTTTATCAATGCTGATCAACAGGCTTTATGTAGTAATTTCCATGCAATCATGAATGGAATGATTTATAGACGAGAAGAAGACCAACCGTTTCGTAGCAAATTAATTCACGAATTCGTATTGAGATTTATAGATTGTGGCAAAAACAATGAACTTTAGGTGAAATTAGACAACCATTTCGCATGCTTTAGTCTACGAGAGTTTTGTCTTATTACGGGATTACCTTGCCACGAGGTATCTGTTGATCTTGACTTCCATAATAATCGACTTAAAAATCAATATTTCCTTGGTGTTAAGAGAATTAGTATGAAGATGCTGTATGAAGCATTTCATCTCTATGAAGACGAAGAGGATAAATTTAAACTGGAATTGGTGATGTTAATAGAGTGTGTTTTGAAACCGACGGGAAGACATATTGATTACAGAACACTGGGTATGGTTGAGCAGCTTAACGACTTCCTTCAATATCCATGGGGGCGTAAAGCATATTTTGTGTTGTTAAATTCATTGCGAGAATCTCAACTGAAAAGAGTACACAGACTAGAAGAAAATCAACAAAATGAATGTAAATATGCATTACAGGATATCCACTAGCCTTTCGGGTGTGTTTTTGCATTCTTTTATTTTTCACAAATGTAAATATAGTTTATATATCTAATCTTTAAAATCTTTATATTCAATTTTATAATTTTTGTATTCAATTATCTCAGTATTGGATATACGAAGCATTCCCACAGATTGAAAAAAAAATTTGGATGACTTAGATACAAAACATTGCAATGTCTAAGAATGTATAGGTGAAAACCGAATAGATTTTGGACAGAGAATACAGTTAGACAATTTTTGGATAATGAGGAGGTAATTAAATTATTAAATTATATTTCTTTATTAAGTATTATATTTCTTTGTCTTTTTTCAACAAATCATTTGAGCATTTCAATTACAGATTCAAGTAATTGCAGTCTTAAACCCTACTGAGGAAGAATTGCAAACAACGTGGTATACGACTCTTTCATTGCCAGATGACAATCAACATAATTTTATATATGTCATTGCAGGTAAAGATATCAACAATGTAGCAGAACAAATCCCTGAAAACATGCCACCTGGGGCTGGCCCAAGTTCTAACTCCAATTACGGAACTGGAGCTGGCCCAAGTTCTAGCTCCAATTACGTGACGAGAGAAGAAATGAAGGACATGTTCAATGTATATAGGCAGCATGTAGTATCAGATTTGTGCAGCAATTTGAAAACAGGCATTGTTCAACAATAGGAAAGCTACTATGAAGTGATTCTTCGCAACCAACAGCAGTTATTTGAACAACAAAAATGGCAACAAGACCACTTTCAACAACAACAGTGGCAACAACACTACCAATGTCCAGCATGCAAAATTACGTCGACACTAGTTTAATTTCATTGAGGTCTTACATAGATGAAGAAAATAACAATATGATGAATAAAATATCAGGCGGAAAACAAATATGGAAGCTATTATGGCTTCCTTCCAGAAAGATGTTCGTCCTCAAGAGAGTCCAATTGCGAAGGATGCCTCGACATCTCAACATGTGGAAGATGTTGAAAGATTAGCCAAAAACAAAAACGACAAAAATCTTGGACATGTTATGCTCTGGAGAGTTATACTTTGGAAGATTATCGTATGGACAAATATGTCGTTCTTAGAGATTGGGTATCAAAGAATCCATCCGGGTAACCAATCTAACTTCGATATTAAAATTTTACTTTCATTCATTTAAAACTAATTTCAATTATTTTATGCAAAACGTATTACGACGATGGAACTGGCAATCTCCACAGCAGGGATGTTTTGAAAAGTATAATAGAAATAAGACAAGATATCAATACTAAGGTTACTAAAATTAATTCATCGTTGATTATACTTATTATATTTTATTTATAGTTACTTATTCCGTCACTTAATATATTTCATTCATCCTTATTTTATCTATTATAATCTTGACATGAAATTACATTTGTTGAGGCGACTTATCAAAGAAGGTTGTACTGGTCTTTCAAAGGAATTTGCAATTCTCGATTTTGGATTTGAAGCCGAATGTACTCACGAGTAAATGATGCGGACAAGCAGAAGTGCAAGTAAAAAACAATCACTGAATCTTGCTCGTCTAGAACAATACATGAATGTCATTTTACCATCAAGTGGTAGCCCATGGTTAGCATGCAATTATTTATTAATTCCATGCTGGCATCAAGGCAATAATTGGTATATTTTTCGTGTGAGTTTTCGAGAATGAAAATTCTAGATATATGATTGTAGACATAGTGTTTATACCACACAAGAGGTCATGGATCATGCAAACGCAACATTATATGTGGTCCAATTATTATTATTGTCAGAAGTTTCCGTCAGTCCAATTATAAAGAAAAATCGAAACAAACAGATGGAAGTGGAATTATACCCTACCTGCCTTGTATAAATAATGGGTAAATATTATTTACTTCTTTTTCATCTCACTTTATTTTCATATTTATCTCTATAGCTAATTTATTTTAACGAAAAAATTTCTCTTCCACAGGCCAAACTGTGAATTTTTTTTGCTGAAATATATAAAATGCTTCATTTTCGGATATCCTATTAAATTAGTTTCTCCAGACAAAATGACTATGTACAGACGAAAGATGGTAGTAGACATTTGCACCAATCAATACTTTCTATGTCCTCTTTCATCCTGACATGAATATTCAAACTTAGATTTAATAGAAAAAACTCCCAGATTTACAATGTAGGTTTTCAGCGGTGGTTCTTCTACTGCCTGCTCCATCAATTGCTAATATGAGGTAAGGGTTTTTTTTTTTTTTTTTTTTTTTTTTTTTTTCAGTCAATTTATGGAAATTTTGGTTTTGTTGACTGTAGTCAATTTCTATATTAATTGTTGCTTCTTCATGTTATTGGATTGATCCTACTTCACATGGTCTATTATGTTTTATGCATACAAAACTTCTCAAGGCAATTTGACAACATGATGGTGACCTTATCTTTTGGATATTGTTATTCATGGATACTACATTTGGCTAAAATTTTTGTTATGTTTTCTTTGCCGATTATGAAAGTTGGAGAAATGATGACTTTGCAAATATGACCTATTATTTTGTCTAATATTCGAAGTTGCATAGATGCTACAAACATCATAAAAGTTTATTGTTTAATTTTAGAACAGAAGGCAAAGGAAGCAGAAGAGGACTATACTGGTCAATTTGAAGCATTTCTTGTGAAGATTAATATGTTAGACAAGAAATTGACTGGTTTTGAAACATATGCTAAAGAGCTTATCGATTGTACTAGAAAAGGGAAAATTCTGTATAACTAAAAGTCCTCCTCCCGGACAAATCTAAACCATGAAGAATTCTAAAATATAATCATTTTTATTTTGTAGATAATAATCAACTAATGTGCAACGCACGTTTTCCCCACTAATTATGTATAAAAGTACTTGTTTTCAACTATGCGATTTCTGAAACAATGATGCATGAAACTGTGTCGTTTACTTGAATTAGCCCCTCTGGATGGGTTTTACTCTCATTTTCAATCATATATTTACTTAATAAAATATTTTACATGTAAACTTAATTTTTTTTTTTTCATAATTTATAAATACACATTCTCCTAAAATTCATTATTCAAAACATTTTTTTTTTTCAAATTAATAACCATCAAGCATGGGCTTAGCTTTGGGTTAGGGTTCGATTGAACTTTGACATGACGAATTAATATTTTTTGACACTAATCATTTTAATAAAAATTTAGTAATCTTTTTAATCTCGAATAAAACTTACAACTTAGAGTTGGCATTAAGTTCAAGCCTCCCTTTGGTCTCATAGCCTGTCCTATGAAAAACCACAATTTTATAGGGCTCAAGGTCGAGCGAGCGAGGCCTCTTTCCACTTTCGCGGACACATTTATCATCACTTTCATGGATCTACAGCGATCAAAGCATGAATGTCAAATCTCAATAATTACAACTTATACATAATAAGATGTTTTTCGATTTTTTATTATAATATTAATTATTTTAGACTGATAAAAAAATAAAATAGTGCATACCTTGAAAATTTGCAGAAACTTCTTACATATTTTTCAAGTTTTCAAAAATAAACATATTTCTCAAATTGTAAATACCTCGCATTAAAAATGTTTTCTTCGTAATAAGATAAAACTATGTTTGTGGACGGGGTTTGGGCCGATGTAGATTTTTCTTTTTTCTTGAATTTATTTCTTTTTTAAGTTAACAATTGAGCATTTGTTGGATCGTATTTTAAATCAAGAAAATATCACTTGTCAACAATAAAACACTCGTGTAAGTGTGCCTTTTAGAATACTACCAGTGAGAGAGCCAACTCTTAGCCCTATAAAATTCTTTTAAGAAAAATATAAAATGGGAACAATTTACAAATATACAAAAAAATATATAAAAATTTAAAATATGTTAGACAACCTATTTTTCAAAATAGGGCCAGAGCTGGACCG
The DNA here is from genome assembly GCA_035079005.1 of Fraxinus americana. Classification (NCBI taxonomy): domain Eukaryota; kingdom Viridiplantae; phylum Streptophyta; class Magnoliopsida; order Lamiales; family Oleaceae; genus Fraxinus; species Fraxinus americana. The sequence continues at coordinate 29,485,193 of CM068720.1, forward strand.
TACCGGTTCATTTCCGAGACTGGACCGGATTTTTGGAAGTCCGGCCCATTGCCGCCCCCAAAACTTACAATTCACAATAATCCGTTTAGTAAACCCGGTTCAAAAGGTTTAGAACGCGCTACCAATAAGTCGGCGCGACTCCTTACCCAGCATTACATGTAGCGTCAATTTCACATTTACAGCTACTCCAAAAAAGAGGATTTTAGAAAGAGAGATTAATTTTCCGTTTCCTTTTCTCATCGCCGCCTATCAACGAACGCCCGTCGGTTTCTTCATAAGCTCCATATTATTTTGGTGAATTCCTATATTATTTTTTCTCTCTATTAAATTCGAAATTAGCCAATTTTTTTCTTCTTTTTGATCCTTTGCACCTTTCACGGAAGTACATAAATAAACAACCTTTCATATTTAACGTAGTTATTAATTCTTGTTTTTTGTATTTTATTGTTTATTTTCCTCAGAATAAATTTAGGGTTTTTAAAGATCTTCGAACTCAATGCACGCGACTTCTTATATTATTAATTTTCCCAAACAAAGACCTGTTGTTAAGAATCAGTGCCTTCTTATTTTCTAAAATGTTTGATTGTAACTTAGTTTTTTGATTTGTTACTTTTGTAGGATACTACGATGGCACAGGAGAAAATTTTAGCCCTCACGGACCAAGTAGTGGTGTCTCTTAATGCAATTTCAGATGCACTTAAGGTGTTAAGAAAGGAAGGGGCGGAGAAGTTCAATCCTATAATTATCACTCAAGCTTTACCAGACAGTAAATTTCCCCCCTCTTAACTCTTCTTGTTATTTGTTTTGAAATAGTTAATTTGTTGTAGATTGTTACTTAACTTGCTTTGATGTGACACGCTGATTTTAGCAAATTAGATCATGATTTCAATTTATTTGAAAGAAAAATTTATTAGTTTTACAGAATGTTGATAGGGTGGGAGACTGGAGTATGTGGGAAGTTAAAAAAATATACTAGGGTTAGGAAAAATAAATTCTCTCCAAAATGATTTTAAAGTGTCTGATTCTTCCTGCCGCTATTCAACCACAAGTGCTGTGCTATTTTGTAGTATATATGGCTCTTGAAATTCTTTTCACTTTGAGATTAGACCAGTTGGGCTGGGATCCCAAGTGATGAAAATAGATTTTTTTTTTTCCTGACCAAAATATTTTTTTATTTTTTTAATTAAACTATGTTCACCTCTTTAGTTCAAAAGTGGCTTTATGCTATTTGGGCAGAAATGCATCTTATGACGTAGAGATATGGGCAAATCTCAATTACATTTTTAGCGTAACCTGGGTGTATATTGCATATTGTAGCCTGAGTAAGAAAAAGTAGGGTTAAATTGACTCACCAGTACTGGATCTCAAGCGGTGCAAAGCTTTAATGGAATGTTTTAGTAAGGTATTATGGTGAGGTAAGGCGGCATATTTTGATGAGGGAGATGTGAGTATTTTATTTTATACACATTGGGCAGCATTGCAAATCTACAATCACCTCAGAACCAAGAAGGGGTCTGCCTTATCCAACCCCATGATCTATGTCTATTCCTCTGCCCCAAAAGGCACCAAATGTTGTGGCATTGGATTCTATCTTCATATCTCCAACAAGATCCTTAATGATAATTTCTATCTATAAATGAAAAAACAGCCAGTTTATCATAATTCAAGGAAATTCTTTTGTTAAAAATGAAATAAAAACCCTAGCCAAATGCTGCTTTGAAGCCAATGCATGACAAGTTAATGCTCTACATTAGATGGTAATTTTTGTACTTGATCTTCCACAAGAAAAAACTACTTCAGTTTGTAGCTATACAAGCTCCGCTTGGCCAGTTCCAGATTTCATCAAGTTATAAAGCTTCGGTAAACAAGCTGATAGACGTAAATATGCGAGCTCGACCAAAGATCATTCACTATTGTTTCTTAGGATCTCGAAGCTAAGCTTGCAGTTCATCAATTTTCCTGCTGGCTTCAACTCATTCAATTCCTGTGGATGGTAGTGTCGGAAGAGAATGTGGGGCTAGGACTGGTCTCTAGATAACATGCAACCATCAAATCAACATTGTGCATTTAATCACGATCCGAACGTTGACCTTTGAAAAAAATCCTTAGTTAAGAAATAAAATATAATATCCTTAAAAGTTAGCTAAAATTAGAATATGATCTTTGAATCATACTTCTACCCATAGGCCATAGCTTTAGGAAATTCTTATCAAGTATAAGTTCATTTTACTTGTTTAAAAAGCATAGAAAGTTACAAAATCTCCAATTTATACATTACAAATTACTGTACTTTGAAACTCATAAATGAAAATCTTATTTTATTCTATCTCAATGCAAACCATGTGCTGTTAGTAAGATGATTGATGGATGGAGACATCTATATATATCTTTTGATCAAAATTTGATGTGGTAGGCATGATAATTTTTGGATCTGATTTATTCCCATCACATTCTTAAGTTATTTTTTACTTGTAAGAAATTAATACTTGAACCCTCAATAAGTGAAATGCACATATTGCCTAATATAGTTCCAGATGCAGTGAACTGTGTCAGTCCCTTCCTTGCAGTTTCACTTAATAGTGCCTAATCTTCTATTTTTTGTTTCTGAAAGACTATTGATCATAAAATCTTCGTGTTGGTTTCAAATTGTAGGTTGATGCCGTAGTGGATTACTATTCTGGCTAATAGCCTATTGATGTTGTGATTTCCATTGATTCATGTCATTTTTACATTTATTGTCAATTTATGGCAGGTCTGCTGTCGGTGGAATCTTCATCTATGGATGTTGTTGTATATATTGGTAACTCATTTGAGCTTCCCAATGATCAATTGCTTGTCAACATCTCAAGAGTGTTGAAGCCCGGTGGAACTGTCCTTCATTGGACTTCTCAATCTGCTACTGGGAAAGTGGTAATTTATTACAAGATAAAATTTCTTGATGAATTAACTTGTAACCATCTTCCATCCATTGAAAGTATTTACTGATTTTATTTGTGGTCTCATTGCAGACAGACTCTTCTCTCAAGGGCAAGTTCCTTCTGGCTGGTTTTCTGGATGTACAATCTGCTGAAAATGGCCAGTCCTTTGGGGTGCGTCTCTCTCACACACACACTCTGCTGTTTATGCTCTTATGCCCACATGGACACACACATTCCTCCACGTGTATTGTTATAAACTTGGCCTGGCCAAGCTGATTGACCAAAACATGGTGGGCTGGGCATTGCCAGGGGGATTTGTAAAAGCCGGTGTACTGAACTGGTTCTTGTCATCAAATTGATGATATTTTATCACTTTATTTTTCAGTAACACATTGATAATAATATGATTCAGCGACTGTTGCGATGAATTCGATTTAGAGTTTCAATGATAAAATGATGGGATTTGTTAGCTCGTTAACAAATTTTTATTATTTTTATCGTGTTTTATCAAAATTTGGAATACATTTTGGTCCATATTATACGTCAAATGAAATGTTAATCTCCTAGGGGCGCCAGGAGGTGCACCTTGATTGAGGGAAATGGAGCTCGAATCAATATTATTCTCCATGCACCCACCATTCATCAGTAGCGACCTTGCCAGTTACCACACTTCATTATTTCGGGCTGTTGGACCTTATTATTGCACTATTACGGATATTAAAATAATGGTCAAAATCAGATTCAATTGTCAACTCCTCCTATTGGAATTAGAACAACATTTGATTAGCCTTTTATGATACTACCCTAGTTTCCATAATTGATTTCCCAAATGCTAGACCAGAAAAAAGAGAACTCCTTTATCGTCTGCGTAGGGGCTCTTGAGGCCCCTACACTAGTAAAGTATTTAGGAGCCTGTTTGAGCCCCATTTTTTTTTGACAAAAATGTATTTTGGAATAGTGATTTTATGGAGATTGTGTGGTTAAAAAATAAGGCAAAGTTTTGGTTTTGCATGTAATATTATTTTACTGAAGAATGTGTGGTTAAAAATAAGAGGAAAATATATTTTGAAAATATTGGGGACCAAACAAGGGCTAGATAGAATTTTAATAACCTTGAGTATGTTTTATATTATTTTCATGAGAACTGTGATTTAATCGACGACTTGCAAATTGAATTTACCTGATGACTCAACCTTTTGTGGGGTTAATGTCTGAGCTTGGTAATTATGCTCCTTTGCTTCTACCATCTCTTTTTTGAAATAAAATACTCCCAGTTTTCCATGTCAATTGTTATATGAGAGTTGAGGAATCTACTGTAGTCACTGAAGGATTGAAGTATGCTGGAGCTGATGTTGTTAATCTGCAAGCTATGCACTCTATTTTTATATTTATATGTTGAATCATTTAGCAGCTTTTAGTTCCTATAATTAAATATCTTATTTTGGTTGTCCTTTTATTGCAAGGTACTTGTGTAATTTCATTTAATGATATTGACCTGGAAATTTTTTTCTTGAAAAAGTAACTGTTACAAGCTTTATTGAGCAGTCCATATATTAGTTTTTGATTCTTTTGTCAACCCTTTAAGATATTGATGTGGCTTATGAAAAATCCTGACTTTAATTATCTTTTCCACAGATTATAGGCAAGAAACCTTCGTGGAAGATTGGTTCATCCTTCTCAATTAAGAAAACCTCACAGTCTCTACCCAAAGTGCAGATTGATGATGATATGGATCTGATTGATGAAGATAGTCTCCTAACTGAGGAGGATTTGAAGAAACCCCAGCCACTACCTGGTCAGTCAGATTGATAAACTTCATTGTTTTTTATTTCTGCAATGTTTTACTTTTACCCCCTATCATGCTAGTTGCATGCTTGCTTCTGGAATAGGTGATTGTGAAGTTGGAAGCACGAGGAAAGCCTGCAAAAATTGCACTTGTGGGCGTGCTGAAGAAGAGGAGAAAGTGCAGAAGCTTGGAGTTACCATGGATCAGCTGGATAATCCTCAATCTGCTTGTGGAAATGTATGTTTAATTTGATAATGCCTGTATAATTCCACATGCCGTAGCATTTAGAAGTGGATCATTTATGGGCAATTATATGACAATTCTTACTTTCGATGTCTTAGATCCTCTAGTAAGTTTTAACCTATAATGGCTCATCTCTGTCTTGAAAAAACTGGATTGCGCTACTGGTATGATGTCTGCCGATCACTTTCTATGGCACTTTAATTGACCTTAGAAGGGAGTTGCAGTTAATGTGTTGTTCAGTAGAAGGTCTGATCTTGTGGTATGTGGCAACCTAGAATATTCACTGTGGGTTAAACTCATCACCTCATTGTAAATGTAGGAAATGAATTAGTTAAGCTGGTTTTTTTTTGTCAGACAACTCCACACTTCAAATGATGAGGGGGAACTATCGTTATTCGAGTGGGAGAAGAACAGTCCTTATAGATACTTGAGGGGACAGAGATATTTATATTTTTTTCTGCAATTGCAAATTACGTTTGTTGAATGTTAGAGGCGGACGAATTGTAGTTCACATATATTGATTTATGCTTTGCTTGTGTTACGAAATAAAGCTGAAAGGAAATCTATGATATATATGAGAAATTCTTTGATAAATCAACTTTGAAGTCTCTGTCAAATTTATAATAAAATGATGTTATTACTTTTTACAGAGCTTGAACTTGATCATTGTCAATCCATGCCTTACCATTGTATTGCTTTTGATTATTTACTATTATGGGTAACGGAATGGTGATTTTGGTTTCAACGAATTTTTCTTATCCAATCATTATCAAGGCTTTATGTGATTTTGGAGTTTGTAGGTGGAGTTTTAGTTATATTTCCTACCATCTGATCTGTGCATTTTGTTTGTGCAGTGTGGTCTAGGTGATGCTTTTCGGTGCAGTACGTGTCCTTACAAGGGTCTTCCAGCATTTAAATTAGGCGAGAAGGTACCTATCAAGCATTAAATGCAACTGATTCCATCCCTTCTCTTTCCTTGTACTGTTGCAGATCCAATGTTTCTCTTTGGTCCTAAAACATTTGATAATACCTGAATCTTGCAATTTCAAAATCATCCTTTCATAAATGCAAAATGTTCTCCAAACTTTCTCTATAGGCTTTATTTTCAGGGCCTACGTTTTGGCTGGTTTCCTGTCTATGGCCTAATAATGATGCTTTTATCTTGGATGTTGTAGAAGAAATATGAGGAATTGAATGTGCTAGGCAACACAAGGAGGAAAAGAGAAGTTTAGGGATATTCTTGTTTTGATCAAGACATGAAAGATAATGGGTTTATTTTTCAGTGAAAACGAGTGTTGCAAGGAGTGAATTTATGGTATTGATCTAGGTACATTTGTTTGTAGTTGAAAAATGTCTTCTGCAGATTGAAAGAGAGAATCTCCACTAGTGATATTGGGTTGACGCTGATAAAAACAAGAAAGCACGTGCAGAATTGACACTAGGTTTACCTAGATTTTGTGGCTTTTGAGTAGTGGTTATGTCACCCCTATAGTTGAGCTTCAGTATGCTGGATTATCAACTTGATCTTATTGAATCCTATAGTTATGTGGACATATGCAGCCTGTTAATTTTATAAGTCTGGGGCTTGATGCCAAGTTTGATACACACTGTTGATCATCATTGTTTTACGCTCTAGGTAACATTTTGTTGGTCATAAAATTGTCAACACATAAAAATGAAAGAAGATAACTTGTAGGATTGACAGTAGGTTTACCTAGATTTTCTGGCTTATAGTGGTTATGTGTTTCAGAATGCTGGATTATGGATTACTTGATATTATTCAATCCTATACTTGTGTGTGCATATGCAGCCTGTTAATTTTGTAGATCCCAGATCTAAGTGTTTGACGCTGTTGATCATCATTGTTTAATGTACTTGTATGTCCAAATATGAGATAAACATTGCCTGATGTCTCTCTCTGTACAACCTTTATGGTGCAAGATGGAGTAAGTTCTTTACTGATGAAACATAAAGCATAGCTTTCAAATATTCCTTCTTGTTCCTCTTACCTTTTTTGATGATTAAACTGTGATCAGATGCGCACTGAAGGACTTGATGAAATCAACTGTGGTTTTTATAATTGTAGTTCCTTGATGTCAAGGAGGGCCTTTTATTTTATGATTCACTTTTATACGGAGCAAAACTTATGCTGAACACTAATTTTTGTTTGGCAGGTAACTTTGTCTGGGAACTTCCTTGCAGCTGACATTTGATTGGCAAGAAGTTGAACCTGGAAGTCGTAGTTGTGGTTGGTACTATGAAAAAGCTATGCTTAATGGCGTAGGTTTTTTGGGTCGTTGGCTGTTGATGTCATTATGAAGGAAAATGAAATTTTACCTTAGATGGAGAGTAAATGAATGACAAACAAAAAAAGAACTTGTATGCTGGATACGATAATCAGTGCTATTGATGTATTTTTGTGATCTATTGATGTGAGTTCTTGTTTTAAAGAGTCGCATCGAGTAAATCTTTACGGTATCTTGGGTGCCAGTGTAGATTTATTTGCAGTCCTATTTTTGGTATGTGAAGTCGAAGTGAAATGATATGTCGTGCTGTGAACACTATACATTACATGCAAACTAATTGGAGTATCACAATGCCGATGAAAGGATTTCAAACTTTTGGCATGATTCTCAGGTAGTTTATATGCTCACTAGGAATCTTACACCTAAAGTCAAACCAGAGTTCTGGTTTCTATTTCTTCTTGCGAGACCGTCAAAGAAGTTGATATAGAGCTAGGACACAATCAAACCCAAACAAACAAAATGTCGAATTGAATTGGACTCTCAAGGTTTGGTTAATGTTCAAAAATTGTGTATGAACTTTCAAGTCATTAGGAGTTTCGGAATACAACGACAAGCTTGTTGGTTAGTCTTGTGATACTATAACGATCAAGACGATTACAGCATCATGGGACCTAGCAAAATTGACAGAATTGTCTTTTCATTTCATAAAAAAGAATATTATTACAAGGATTTTGCTATTTGTACACGAGCCCTCCCACACACCCGTCAAATCAAAGCACGAAATCACGGCTGGCGAGGGAGAGAGAGAGTCAGTCGGCTAGTCAGAGAGAAAGTCGGAAGAATAGTTTTCTAGTAATTGTTATCACACCTTCCAAGTACCTATCAAATCAGGATCAATCAACTTTTAGTAATATCATAAAAGAAGAGAACCCATGGTGGGGTTCTCTGAGCTCAAAAAGGTGGGCCAGGAGCCCTCCAATAGGGGGCAGCCACTTGTAAAATGTGTTCAGAGTTACCAAGAACCCCACGTAGAGTTCTCTCTTGCACAGAACCCATGGTGGGGTTCTCTGAGTTCAAAAAGGTGGGCCAGAAGCCCTCCAATAGGGGGCAGCCACTTGTAAAATGTGTTCAGAGTTACCAAGAACCCCACGTTGGGTTTTCTCTTGCAGGCATTCGAGAACCACCTTCTTTGTACATGTGGAACAGGGATGCTATTAGCGCAATTGAAAATATTACTATAACAAAAACAACAGCTGCAAAATCCATCGTCGCTTGCCCTAGCAAAAAACATTCAATAAAAAAATCGTGGATTTTTATTGTGAGGGGACTGTATACTGGGGTGTCCTTGATGTACATATCACAAAACTCCGTCGGGTAAGACCGCCAAGAATATAGCTAGACTCGGCATGCCACCTGTAAGGGACATTTATCGAGTAAGGGAATTAATTATTGAGTAAATATGAAATAAATAAATATTTCAGGTTAATTATTGAGATTTTGTGAAATGTGTTTTTTCTTTTATGTACTGAATTTTCAAATGTGTCCGTGAATGGGTTTTCTATGAATTGCTGTAATATACATGTAAACTTGTGTGTGCCTACTATTTTACTTCTATGCCACTCGAGATTCTAGTGAAATGTGTTTTCTTCACTGAATTGAAATGACTTTGTACTCAACTTTATCAATGTGAGTCGGTAACTCTATGTAAATATTTAGCATACTGAGTTGAATTTTCTGCTCTACAGTAGTTTAATTTAGCCCCCTGTTTGGCAACTATTATTAGGGGAAAATAGAGTTTTTGATACTAATTTTTAGAAGAATGTGCGATTAAAAAGAGGGAAAATTTTGGGTTCACGTACAAAATATTTTATTGTTAGAATATGTGATTAAAAATGAGTATGTAAAAAATGAGGTCTAAAAATAATGGATGTCAAACAGGAGCTTAGTCCATATGGACGTTGTATGTGGAGAAGTTTGGCCACTTCGGCTTGTGAGTGAATTTGAGATTTACTTACGAGTATCGTTGGATTATCGGTGTTGATAATGATTTTCTCATTTGATGATGTTTTATGTCTATTGAACGTGTAGCATAAATCTTGACAAGGATAACTGGACATGGAAAAAGGACTGGATCATTTTCTTAACTTGACATTCAACTTCAATTTTTTTCAACATGGGATACCTGTATCGAGGTTCACATTGATAGGAGCATTCCCGGGTTGCAGTAATATATCACGGTCCTGTGCACGGTTTGGTGGTAGACCCCTCGGCTCCTCAAATAACTTCTTGAAACTTCACATCGTCAATTTCAGTGATACCAATAGCTTGCTCAAACTTGGGTTGTCTTGAAGCTTTACTACCATGTTTCGTAGGGTTGAACAAAACTCTTAAACCGAATCAGACCGAACAAGACCTGATCCGATCCCAACTGAATTGAACCGAGCGATTCTTTTTATGTTAAATACCCGAACGAGTATTTGAATGGAGAATCGACGTGTTCGGTTCTCGTTTCTAGACTAAAAACCAAAGAATCGAATCTCTATAATTTTTTTTTATCTTAAATGATTCAAATTATTTTATTTTTTTAAATAAATTTGCTAACTAATTAATTTAACCCAAACCCAAAATATGTTTTTCCTATTTCTAATTTTCAGCCCAAATCCCATTTAATCAAATTGACATAAGTTTTACCAAAACGTGTTTATTCTACCGTAGTGTCTTTTTACCGTTCTGGTGAAATCGAAATGGAAGCTCAGCTGCACCTCTCTTCATTATTGTGAGCTTGCTATATTTTCCTTGTGATTTTAACAATCAAATTTATGAAGGGTAATTAACACATAACGTCCCCACGTTTGTTGTTGTGGAAAACGTGACTACTTTTTATTTTTTGACACTTTCACCCTTATTTTCATATTTTATTGTGCAAAAGCCATTTTCACATATTTTCTCAATTAAAATTATGAAATGACGAATATAACCTTCTCTTTAAATAAAACAAAAACAAAAAGAAAAAGAATTAATTGCAATTGCAGTCCCAATTTTTTTAAAAAAGCACAAATAAGTGACACATAAATTATTAAAAGGTTAATTAATACAAAATGTCTCTATCTTTCACCGTTATTGCGAAAAACGTCAATACTTTTCATTTTTTTTTGGTATTTTCAGCATTAAAATGTCTCTATCTTTCACCGTTATTGCGAAAAACGTCAATACTTTTCATTTTTTTTTGGTATTTTCAGCATTAATACACATTTAATTGTGCAAATCATCATTTTCATTCAATTTTTCAATAAGAACTATGAAATAATTAATATACTCTCCTATTTAAATAAAAAAATAAATGGGGTAATAAACGGGGTAAGAACATCGCCCCGCGTTAAATGGATAATAGGGCAAGGAATTGCTTAGCGGGGTGGGGGAGGTTGCCTCGATCCCGCCCTATTGCCATCCCTAATGAAATAATAAATATACATTCCCATTGAAATAAAAAAAATATTTTTAATGATATTTTACTTGTGTTAATGAAGAGAAACTCCTGAATGGGATAATAAAGAGACCTTGCTAAATCTAGAAGACATGAGAAAAGAAATTAATATATTTGATAAATCTTGGCCTTAAGGAAACAACTACTATCCCTTCCATGTACTAATCAATTAGTACTAAAAGATTAAGCCCCTGTTTGGCACCCATTCTCTTTCTCTTTCTCATTCTCTTTTTTCATTTCAACTACACAATCTCCAAATAAAATAATATTACACACAAATCTAAAACTTTTCATCATTTTTCCACCACACATTCTCCCATCAATCACTATTCCAAAATTTTTCAATCCATTAAAATGGGTGTCAAACACTCCCTAAGCTGAATTACTTCAGTGAGTATTAACTCGTATCAAGTAGTATTATTTCAGCCATTGTATTGAACTGAATTTTGTTTGATTTCATTCATTTTCTTAATTCAGCATCAAGTTGTTAACAATGGCTGAATTTTGTTTGATTTCATTCATTTTCTTAATTCAGCATCAAGTTATTATTAACAACAAAGAATTCGAAGCCAAATAATTACTAATTCAATAGTAATTAATTTCATTTTGAAAATACAATTTGAATATGAACAAGTCATTTCTGTTTTCAAATTTAAGGTACTTGTGTAATTTCATTTAATGATATTGACCTGGAAATTTTATTGCAAGGTACTTGTGTAATTTCATTTAATGATATTTTTAATTTCTATTTCTCAAATAATTTATTTGAGACTCGTTTGTACTTTTAAAAAAAATTGGGACTATGGTTGTAAATTTTTTAATAATTTATTGGGGACTTCTTTGCACTTTTTTAAAAAAATTGGGACTATGGTTACAATTAATTTTTTAGCTTTTTATTTAAATATGAAGGTATATTTGTCATTTTAAAGCTTTTTTATTGAGAAATTGGATAAAAATGGATAGAAATGATGGTTTGCTCAATTAAATGTGTAATTAAGGGTGAAATGTCGAAAATGCCAAAAAATAAAAGGTATGGACTTTTTTGCAATAATAGTGAAAAGTAATACATTATGTCTAAATTACCCCTTTAATAATTTATTTGTGACTCATTTGCATTTTTTTTTAAAAAAAAAAATTAGGATTGTGATTGCAATTTATTTTTTCCTTTTTCTTTTTGTTTTATTTAAAGAGAATGATATATTTATCATTTCATAATTTTTAATTGAGGAAATATGTGAAAATGATATTTTGCGCAATGAAATGTGAAAATGTCAAAAAATGAAAGGTATAGACGTTTTTCACAATAACATAAAAGGTGAAGACATTATGTGCTAATTACCCATTTATGAAAAACTCAACAAAGAAATATAAAAGATATCATAAGATTGGACTATATTATTTTGTAAGAACTAAGATGGAACATGTTATTAGTTGAATTCATGTAGCATTATGTAAATATTTAAAATTTTAATTATTGTACGAAACCTGGGAACCGAATCGAACCGAATAAAATGAAACCCGAATGGTTTCATAATTAAATTTGAACCCAACAGTTCTACCTACTAAATACCCGATCAAATCGAATTGGATCATGTTTAGCCCTAATGCTTCACGTGTTTAAACTAAGAAAAGAAGCTAGAATATTGTCATAGTAGAGTCGAGACGAGTCCTGTCCAGCCCAAAGCTACGAGCATGATTGAAAGGATAGGGAAGTCTATCTAAGACTACTAACTCAAGTAAAAAATAAATGCTCTCACTAATTAGAGGATAATGGAACCTAAAGCTTATCAGTCCATATATATACTAAAGCATATAGAGTGCTTGGACTTGACTCAAATATTTAAATTACAAGTCAGAGTTGGACTTGAAAAACGTAACCGAGTTAATTTTTCATATCCCAATCTACTGCCCACATTTTTCCAAGGCGCCAAAGCGAACACAGAACATAAAAGCAGATTAAAGAGCAACCTACTGGCTTTACAAAATTAAGGAACAAAAAAAGTTGGAAGTAGATGAACTTAAAAAAACCGAGGGGCTTAGTTCAACGAACCTTACAGCTACTTTTGACATGTAAGCAAGCAGCCATAGTAAAACCAGTAAGCCATCTCGGTATGTCTACGGCTAATGCTCTTGAAGTAGAACATCCATAATAATAACTAATAAGACAACTGATCAAGTACTGCATCTGCTATCCACAGAAAGAGCTAAATGGCAACTCGTACAGGTCTGAGATTGAAAGACTTTGTCTGCATCACACCACATGAAGATAATAAAAAGCGTTGAGAAGGAGAAAACCCAGAGAGAGGGGGGGGGGGGGGGGGGGGGGCCAGATGGTTTGAAACAGCAATAGCCAAAAATAGTAATAATAATAAATAAAAATGAAGAAAGATGGCAATCGTAGCCTAGGAATACAATTACAAACATGCATAAGAATGTGAATGTCAATAAAATATATAGAAGTGGCAAAAGGAATACAAAAACAGAGTTAAATTGAGCCAAAGTGCAAATTTTCTTACCCCAACAGTCAGATTCACATCCAGTAGCATTTCTGCTTCGGTTGTGGCTATCAAGATCCTTTCCCCTTACCAGAAGTTCTCCATAAGTGCTATCAAGGCCTCACGAAACCTCACTTTCCATGTTGTCATCTAAAACTTACCAATATTAACAGCTAATTACTGCTGGAGTGGAAGAACTCTGCACCAGACTCAAGAATGACCAGGCCTTTACAAGAACAATCCTGTAAGTGTAAAAGTTTCTGCTTCATATTCTTCTCGTTTGATCCTTGAGGACCACAATTGTTCTCAGTTATTTAGAATCTGTCAGTTCTTGACACAATAGCCTGAGACAGTACAATTTTTGACATTTACAAAAACCATAGCAAACAAAGATGCAAAAATTACAAGTTATTTGGCAAGCGTTTGTAAGAAATTTATCCAATATTTTTGATAGATATCTGCTAATTAGTGACACAATAACCTGAATCACTCCAAAACTTTTCAGCCTGAGAAGTTGAACTCACAATTATAGTATATGTTAGAAAAGCTTATCTCACGCTACATGTCTTGATAGAGAGGACATGTATCACTGAAATTAATATGTTGTAACAAGTCATATATACACTAATTTGAATATTTATAATGCAAATCAGCCTCGACATATATTTGGGCTCTGGTTTGCAGTAGAACAAAAATGGATACATACAACTTGGACACTTAAATTAGATCAATGACACAATTAATTCCTAGTGCTGTGCAAGCAATCCAAAAATGAACCACATCTTTCAGACTCCGTAGATGTATTTGAGCAACATAAAAGAGATTCTGCCTGCATTAGTTCAGAAAATTATCAACTCTCTAGTCTTCAAAGCACAATTGATCATGAGGCTTGTTTTTGGATCCTAATATTAAGTTTTGCATGAAGTGCATCAACGCCTTCCTTTCTTGCCAGAGAATTAGCTGCTGCTTGTTCCTTCAGAGCTTCCTTTTCCAATTTCTTCTTTTCAGCATCAGCCTGCTGCTCATTTTCGTCGCGTGCTTTATTAAACATCTTAGTGAAGACAACCAATATTTGTGTCACTGCAGATAGGAGCCCAAAACAACCATGATGCTTTCCATAAACCAGAAAATGCATCAACAATATGAAAATCACATATTCATTATTTCACATATTTGGCCAAGAAAATTTATTAAATTTTTATCTATCATTACTGATATATGGAAGTTCACAAGTTAATTAATTTGTTATGCATGCCTCCACCCAGAAAACAAGCACTCCTTCAATCAATCAAGCGGGGACCCTGGAACTTTACGAGGTGGTTTAGGCACCAAACACTGGTATTTTAACAGAAAGCTCAACCAACCACCCTAAACAAGGTCTACGCACACCTTAATATGAGTTGCTAGAATATCATGCATAAGTCAATTCACAATGTAAATAATCAACTTTGGCTACAAACTCAATGTCATCAACGGTGGTGTTACATTCGCTCAGCCTTTTCCTTCATAAATGATAAAATGCTGCTAACTGCAATGAGGAAATGAGGACAAAATAATGAAAGCGAACTGCAAACATTTGTGTTTGTACAAGCTTGGAATGTCCAAAAATCAAAATAGAAATTCTATCAAACCTTGTTCAAAGGGGAATCGTGCTGGATCTTCGCCAAAATACTGTGACAGTGAATCCGCATTTCTTCCCTGCATACGATATATTAGACGACTAGACAAGCTTCTGGTCATTATATTACTTGAAAAAGGGATTTTTTATTTTTATTTCTTGCCACAGGAGAAGAACAATTAAGCTCACCACTTCAGAATACAGGGCAGTAAGTGACCTCACTTCAGCCTCAGCAGTACCAAGGAAACTCTTTAAGACCTAAAATTACAATTAAGAAATTAGTCACAACTTCAAATGTTAAATCATCTTTTATTCTATAGTTCATTTCTTCTATTTATGAGCTCTCAAATAGCTTGAAAGAATATTGACGATAACATGCAGTTTCCAGAGTATTCAGCATCGCCAAAGAAGATTGTCCAAATCAACGAATTTTTTTCCATGTTTAGCATGTCATGGAGTATAAAATGGCTTCATGTAAAAATATAGAAGAGCACAAAAGAGCATCTTGAGAACCTTTAATGATGAACCAAAACTTCCTATATTCAAGCAAAATAGATAGCATATCACACAACAGTAATCACTACGAAGAATATAGTACGTGAAGAACAGTCTTCTATGCAACTACCACTGTGATCAGAAAGAGGTCAGAGTGAGGAAAACCAGAAGAAAGGCTGATGAAACATCCTTCTGGACCACGATAATATGACCACGCCAAAGTGGGTTTAGATAGCGAGCTCACAATAATGAAGAGAGGGACAACTGAACTTCCAATTCGATTTCTCCATAACAGTGAAAACAGCACTGCAGTAGAATAATAGATTTAGGTAACATTTAGGTCAATTTGATTAAGAAGAACTGCTCGATTCTATTCAGTTCGGATAGGGTCACGTTTGGTTTGATTCGGTTCGGGAGTTTTGTCCAGTCCTAAGAAACACGAAAAACAAAATTTATTGAGCTACAATTGATCTCAGCTAGATGTACTTTTCAATCTATCACTGCATACATGTTAATTTTTCATCATCCAATGCATACACTGGAACACCTTTTTAATGTATGATTTTGTACCGCGAGGATACACATCGAAGTATAGTCCATTATATAGATAAAAGTAGATAGATCAACCATTGAAAATCCAGAGTCTCAATAATAAAGGCCACTAAGTTTCCAAGATATATTTAAAGCACCGTCAAAAACATGGGAACTGTAGAACGTAAAAGCAAAAGGTATTTAAAAAAAAAGAATCATAACAAATATTGAGTGATTATGTCCTAACAACTATGAAACTGTCACAGACTCTCGCAAAACTCAATACCTGAAAGTTTGTGAATGGTAAACTCAAATCATAAAAATTATTTTATTTTATACATTTATACAAAAAACTAAATAACATAAAACATCTTGAAGAAATTCAGTTAACACACAAACATGCTTTGCAGCTTGTAGGAATGAAAACAATTCTACACGATCGCTGGAATATCCAAAGATCAGAGGGATATAAATGATGTACAAACACTCAAATAGAAAATATGCATTAAGAAATCATGCTTCAAACTTTAGCAAGGCACTGATAGGGTGACGAACATTTGACAAGAATGTTAAGCCAAGGGCATCGATTTAAGAAATGAAATTTCAGTATGTAAAAGATAGAGATTCCGCTGAATTGACAAGACAAGCCCAAGCCTACCATGACCTCACCAGAAATTGCAAGGATTATAGTGCACTGAGACATTTGATAAATATTTCAATAATTTTTCCGCTTTCCATGATCCTCAGTTCACAAAAAATTGTGAAAAAACATTTGATGATATATATTTTTTAGATTTCTCTATTGGTCCATAACCACATAAAGCCCCCGTTTGGCCCCATTAAAATTTTAATACATTTTTCTCTCTTCTTTTCAACTACACATTCTCCAATAAAATAATATTATACGTAAACCGCAAACTTCTTCTTCTTTTTCAACCACACATTCTCCAAAAAAACACTATTCTAAAAATTAAAATCTCAAATAATCGGGGTCAAACGGGAGCAAAATACACTCAAGAACAAACTATCTCTTTGTATACAGATTTAAAAAATACAACCACTGAAATTCCAATCCACTTTGTGACAATGGATTCACCATTCCCAGAGAAACACGTTATTGAAGATGATAGAGGCCAAGCTTAAAGTCGTGTCTGCAGTGTCTTGTGTCAATGTGTTCGTGCTCTGTAATTTGTTTATTGTAATTCGTTAGTCTAGGGTAAATAGTTGAGTTAGCCAGGTTTACGTAATTAATTTCATTTATTAATTGAGTCTCCACAATTCAGATATTTTCCTCTCACTTGCTGCTCTTGTATCTCTCTGCTAGGGTTTATATATCCAGATCAAGTGTTACAGTTAAATCTACATTAGAGAGTGATGGAAAGCAATCCTTTGAGTGGCAAATGTTACAGAATTGATAATATCCTGTGAGTGACATTACTTGTAATATTATTATATCCTGAGAGTGAAAGTAGTAGACAGGAAAAAAACAAAAGCACAAAAATGTAACTGCGGAGAAAAATTCCTTTACATCAACAGAAGATATGCCCTTCAGCATGACCCCGCATCAGGTAGAACCATTAATCTCATCATAACATCAAACTTAGCAATGCATCCACAACATTAAATAGATCAGCAATAGAACTTCCTTACCTTCCGAAAGCCCAAAGATACATCACCATCATTCTCTGATGCAGTGAGTTCCTGTTCAACATTCTCAAGGCCTTTGCTCACTGCTTGCATTTCTTCGGCCAAAGACTTCAGTTGGATCTTGTGTGCCAAATTCAGATGAACAAGCAACAGATACTTCTGAGTCAGTTGTCCCTAAATGACAAGCAGCGATGAAAGAATATCTAAAAATGTTTTACACACCTTAGAGGCTGGTTCCACATGTACAAGATCCTTAACGAAATCTACCAACTCTGGCATTTTCTCTGCAACAATCTAAAAAAGACAAATGGATAATTAACAAAGCAGTACATGCTTAAGCAATATTTTCCAACTAGTAGCCAATGTAAGTCCATATGGAAATCTTTAACAACTCCGTCATACGGGGTTTTACTCATGCTCTAAGGTAAAGGAAATTCTAATGTCTTGTGATTAATTAATATTGGTCTCAAGACCAATTACATTGGCAGAAGTGATACAATTATACAGGTGTTAAGATTTGGAGTTACATCTTAAAATGTCAACCTCGTTAAAAGTAACCCGAACTCTTATAAATTAATCTATGTTTTTGTTAAAGGGTATTTAAGTCTTTTATATAATACCTAGGGTTTCCTAAGTTTTTATTATAAATAGTGTGAGAGGATAACACATAGTAGAGCCTTCTTACTCTTTTACTTCAACATGGTATCAGAGCAAGGTTATGGGAGATTAATTCCATAAGATTTGTTCAAACCCTTTTTTTTTTTTTTTTTTTTTATCTTTTCTCTGCCTCTTTTTCTTAAAAAAAAAAAAAAAAAAAGGTTACTGTTCATTCCGCGTCACTGTTCATCCCGCGGTACTGTTCATCCTCCGATTTACTGTTCATCAGGAGGTTACTGTTCACAGTTCTCAGTTTTGGTCAGATCTACAAATGTTCGTAAGTCGGGTTATGACTCTCACGTTCTTCGTTTAAACCCTACAGTTGTTTGTATTGTTGGTTTGTTTCCCTTGTGCAAACTGTTTATTAGTTGTTGAATTGGAGGGTATTAATCTCGATGACTACACCTCAACCATTAACAACCCGTAAGTTGAACGGAACCAATTATTTAAATTGGTCTAAAGCTGTGAAAATAGCCCTAACTGGACAGGGAAAACATCGTCACCTCACGGAATCCGCCCCGGCAACAGATAATAAAAAGCATGACGACTGGATTCAGGCTGATGCGCAGATTGTAACATTGTTGTGGAATTCGATGGAGCCTCAGGTGGCTGATCTCTGTACTCATCTAGATACGTGCAAAGATATATGGGAGTATCTCCGTGTATTATATTTTAGTAATCTCACTAGGATGTATGATTTATCGGTAGAGTATTTCCAACTTCAGCAAGGTATGCAATCTGTTACAGATTATTTTGCCACATTCAACCGCCTCTATGAGGAGATGAATACTATCCTACCAATGACTATCGATCTGAAAGAAATGCAAAAGCAACGTGAGCAGATGGCTGTCATGAAGTTCTTGGCTGGATTACGTCCAGAATTTGAACCAGTCCGATCTCAGATTCTTTCTAGTGCTACTCTCCCCACCATCACTGAAATGTATTCTCGCGTCTTGCGTAGCACTACCAAGGACAATATTTCTGGCTCGAGTTCGTCTACGTCATCTGAGCATTCGGCACTCGTTACGCAGATTCCTACACGAAATTGAGGTGATCAACTTAGTGGTGCTCGTGGTGGTTTCTCTCGTGGTAGCCGTGGTAGTGGCCATCGGGGTGGACGTAGTGGCCGTGGTGGTGGGTCCGTTCGTCAGTGTTCCTTTTGTGGTTTGGAGAATCATAATAGAGAGACATGTTGGAATTTAGTTGGCCGTCCACCCAAATTTGCCAATGCAGTGACATCTAATCCAGATAATCCTACCATTCCAGAATCTCAGGCGACCAAGGACATATCTGATGAAGAATATGCTCAGGTCCTTCAGTATAGGGCATCTCAACAGGCATCTCTTCCCATTGCTTCTTTAGCTCAACGAGGTACTTCTTCTGCTTGTCTTTCTATTTGCCCATCCCCTCCCACACCTTGGGTCATAGATTCTGCGGCCACTGATCACATGTCAGGTACATCTTCTTTATTTACACATTTTCAGTCATCTTCTTCGTTGTCCCCTGTTACAGTTGCTGATGGTTCCACTGTCCCTATCCGTGGCATTGGTACAGTGGAACCCTCACCCTCCTTATCTCTCTCCTCTGTCTTGTATATTCCTTCGTTCTCCTTTAATTTGATGTCAGTTAGTAAGCTCACCAAACATCTTAATTGTTTTGTCTCATTTTTTCCTAATTCTGTCGTTATCCAGGATTTGAGGACGCGGAAGACGATTGGCACAGGGCGTGAGGAAAATGGCCTTTATTACCTTGATCATGATAAGAGTCCTGCAAGCCCACCTACTGCCTGTCCTGCTGTTGCATCCGCTCACCAGATCCATTGTCGCCTTGGTCATCTCTGCCTTGGCAACCTCAAGTTACTTATTCCTAGTTTAAGTCATTTGTCTTCATTAGAGTGTGAGTCTTGTCAATTGGGTAAGCATCATCGTGTTTCATTTGCTTCCCCAGCTCATGTTCGAGCATCGAATCCTTTTTGTTTAGTTCATTCAGACGTTTAGGGTCCTTCTCGTGTTACTTCTACACTTGGTTTTCATTATTTTGTCACTTTTGTGGATGATTTTCCAAAGTTACTTGGCTTTATTTAATGAAAGATCGTTCAGAATTATTCTCTATTTTTTGTGCATTTTGTACTGAAGTTAAAACTCAATTTAATGTACCCGTGCGTATTCTTCGTAGTGATAATGCTCGAGAATACTTTTCTCAGCCATTTACTTCCTTTATGTCGCACTCTGGTATCCTGCATCAATCTTCTTGCCCTCACACACCACAACAAAATGGGGTTGCTGAGCGTAAGAATCGACATCTCTTAGAAGTGGCCCGGACTCTCCTTTTTGAGATGAACGGTCCCAAACACTTCTGGGGCGATGCGGTTCTTACAGCTTGCTTCCTAATCAACCGGATGCCATCCTCTACCCTGAACGGCACGGTTCCCCATTCCATTCTTTTTCCCCGTTTACCCTTGTTTAGTTTACCTCCTCGCATATTTGGGTGCGTTTGTTTTGTTCATCAGTTGACTTCCGGCAGGGACAAGTTAGATCCCCGTGCTTTAAAATGTGTCTTCCTCGGCTATTCTCGCACGCAAAAAGGTTATCGGTGTTATAGTCCATCGTTATGTCGCTCATTTGTGTGTGCAGATGTTACATTCTTTGAGTCCACTCCTTACTTTTCTGCCCCATCCTCTCGAGATGATTTGGATGTTACACTTCCTTTGCCAATTGACCCCACCCCTACACTATCTTCCTCTGCCCCAGATCATATCCTCCCCAATCATTCTTCAGCCCCTTTGCAGGTATACTCTCGTCGCCAGAAGGACGCCTCCGCTGTTGTGCCCATCGTTTCTGTGCCCTCAGATTCTTCTCCAGTAGACCCACCCTTGCATGACCTGGACATGCCCATTGCCATCCGGAAGGGTAAGCGCCCATGTACTAACCATCCTATTTCTAACTTTGTCTCATATGCGCACCTATCTCCTTTATACTCCTCTTTTGTTGCTTCTCTGTCCTCTATTTCTATTCCTAAGTCTATTTCAGAGGCCCCTACTCACCCTGGTTGGGCAAAAGCAATGGACGAAGAAATGTTTGCCTTACATCAGAATGGCACTTGGGATCTCGTCTCGCTTCCGCCTGACAAAACTATAGTTGGATGTAAATGGGTGTACATTGTTAAGGTTCATCCGGACGGCACCATTGATCGACTTAAGGCTCGCTTGGTTGCTAAAGGCTATACTCAGGTCTACGGTCTTGATTATTATGAGACCTTTTCTTCCGTTGCCAAGCTCGCTTCTGTTCATTTGTTCATTTCTCTGGCTGCCACTTTTCACTGGCCATTACATCAGCTCGATATCAAGAATGCTTTCTTAAATGGCGATCTCACTGAGGAAGTATATATGGAGCAACCTCTTGGGTTTGTTGCTCAGGGGGAGTCTGATTTGGTATGTCGTTTGAAGAAATCTATTTATGGCCTCAAGCAATCTCGTAGAGCATGGTTTGGAAGATTTAGTGAAGCGGTCACTGATTTTGGTCTTCAGCTTTGTGAAGTCGATCATTCTGTCTTCTACAAGCATAGTAAAGTCGGGAGAATATTGTTAATTGTGTATGTGGATGACATCGTGATTACTGGGGATGATCACAGTGGTATTCAAGAACTCAAAAGGTGTTTGCATAGTAAGTTCCAAACTAAAGATTTGGGGCACCTAAAGTATTTCTTGGGGATTGAAGTTGCTCGATCAAGTCAAGGCATTTACCTGTCCCAGAGAAAATATGTCCTTGATCTATTGAGCGAAACAGGAATGCTAGGAGCAAAACCTATTGACTCGCCTATGGATCCAAACACCAAATTATTGCCAGATCAGGGTGTACCACCGACAGATTCAGCTCAATATAGAAGGTTAGTTGAGAAGTTGAACTACCTGACAGTTACCAGACCAGATATCTCCTTTACTGTTAGTGTTATCAGTCAATTCTTGGATCGTCCAATGATTTGTCACTGGGATGCAGTGATTCGTATTCTCCGATATCTGAAAGGTGCTCCTGGTTGTGGTTTGCTATATCAAAATTTTGGACATACTCAAATAAAGGGTTACACAGATGCAGATTGGGCCGGATCACCCTTAGATAGGAAATCTACTACTGGGTATTGTGTGTTTGTTGGTGGTAACCTTGTCTCTTGGAAGAGTAAAAAGCAGACGGTAGTGGCGCGATCGAGTGCAGAGTCGGAATACAGGGCAATGGCGCATACCAGTTGTGAGTTAACATGGTTGAAACATTTGTTGGAAGAACTTGGATTTGAACACACTTCACCGATGGACCTGGTATGTGATAATCAAGCAGCACTTCACATTGCTTCCAACCCAGTCTTCCATGAGAGAACGAAGCACATTGAAGTTGACTGTCACTTTATTCGAGAAAAATTGCTGCAAAAGCAAATTGAGACTAAATATGTGAATTCAGTTGATCAGTTAGCTGATATATTTACTAAACCGTTGGGGGGCTCAAGGATAAAGTACATTTGTAACAAGTTTGAAGCATGCAATATATATGCTCCAACTTGAGGGGGAGTGTTAAAGGATATTTAAGTCTTTTATGTAATACCTAGGGTTTCCTAAATTTTTATTATAAATAGTGTGAGAGGCTAACACATAGTAGAGCCTTCTTACTCTTTTACTTCAACAGTTTTCATCTTTATTCGATATGAGATTTTATCCCTTAATATGTCTCCTCAAGATTATGGCTTGTTTGAGCAGACAAATCTTGAAATCCATGTACTCAATTTTTATGAGTCTTAATCGGATCGAATTGCTCATTGGAACTTAGCGGGCTTTGATACCATATTAAGATTTGAGCTTCCATCTTAAAAGGTCAACATTGCTAAGATGAGTAGTCCAAACTCTTACAAATTGGCCTATATTTTTATCTCTATTCGATGTGAGATTTTATCCCTTAACAACAGCAAAAAGACAGTATAAGTACAGATGATGCTCTACCTTACATAAGTAATGCATCAAAGTCATTTTGTTGTTTCTAGCTCGAGTATCAGAAATTTAAGAAGACTATCCAACTTGAATCCTATGGCTGATCCTGCAATGCAAATTATAAAGAGGTGTTCAGTTAAAGTTTTTCTACGAAACCAAAACAAAGTACAAACAATAACGTTAGTTTTCTAGGGATTAATACCTTGTGCAGTGCCCTGATTAAGAGCGTTTCCCAAAGTGAGAATTGTCTGCATTATTTGACGTAATTTCAATGATTCTTTGACCTGCCATGATGCACAAGACTTTCAAGATGTAGTTGACCCACGATAAATAAGTTTAAACATCAAATCTTTACAAAGGTATCTCTCTAGCAGCATCATTGATTGTATTCAGGCCAGACTTTAAGTCTGTCACCTGAAGAACAAAGCAAATAAAAAACTACGTCCAATAATAAATTTCAATGCTCGGCAAGTTTCTAACAAGTATCAAATAACACACCTGACTAGAAAAGGTTATTGTGAATGCAAATACTCTTAATTTGGCTTCCACTCTAGGAACTTTCATTAGTTCCAGGAAAAACTGAAAGAGTAACCAATACAACTATAAGTAATGAAACAGTATTTTTGCAATTCCCTTCACCAATCATTGAAAATCGGACCTGTTCACACTTTCCCAGCATCTCCTTATCCCCATTGTAATTCTGAAATATAAAAAAGCCAGTTAAAAAGACAACTTGAGAAACATTCGCTGCAATCTTATGAGGACGTAGAGATACAATGCAAGATTCATAGTATATAAAAGCACGACGACCTTTTTAATTTAAATTAGGATAATTGAAATTTGATAGACAGATTTAAGATCTCAAGAATTTGCATGTTGAAGTACGGAGCAAGTTGCAAGTGTTCAATCTACACGAGTGGTAGACAGGAAGATGTGATTGGAGGGTGGTCAGTTAACTTGCTCATGTCAGCTTAGTTCAAGTGTAAAAGAAGAAAAAAATAAGAAATGAAAGAGCATAAAGGAAAAACAAAAGAAAGACTCAGCTAAATAACATCATACTACATATACATCAAAATTGTATATTATGTTACCGAAGAAAGGCCATCATCTGATAATATCTTCCTACCATACACCTACGAGTACAATAGTGTGCTTATCAGACTCTTTTTGCCAAAATAAAAAAAATTACATAATACACTTGCAGGGTTACTGTAAGAAATTGAAAGACAAAGAGGAGGAACAAAAACTGATTAATTAAGCATACACACGACACCAACCACTTAAGGTTGAACAAGATACAAAATATAATATTTAATACACTTTCTATCAACTACTACCACTACACAATTGAAATACTACATCAGCTTTTCAAAGGACAGAACATCCTGTCATATGGCTAAGTCTAACACCTTGATCATTACAACAAAAACGTGTGACAAAGTGGTCATACAAAAATCTCTTGAATCAATAAAAGTGTCACACAACATTCATCACTCCTCCTTGACACTTTTATTGGAAACACCAAGACAATTTCTTAGTGTTTCAAACCTTTGTTTAGGCAGTCTTTTAGTAAATATGTCAGCCACCTGATCTTTAGAGCAGCAATGCAACAGCTTCACTTCTCCCTTTTTCTTGAGCTTCTCTTTTGAAATGGTATTTGATGTTAATATGCTTAGTTCTACCGTGAAAAAACAGGATTTTTCACAATGGCAACTGTAGCTTGATTATCACAGAAAATTGTAGTTGCTTCCGGTTGACTGTGCTTCAGATCATTCATGATTTTCCTCAGCCATATAGCCTGGTTTGTTGCCTTAGTTGCAGCTACATACTCTGCCTTAGCTGTAGATTGAGCAACCGTTTTCTGCTTGATGGAGTTCCAACATATGAGACTTGATCCAGCATAGAAAACATAACTAGAAGTACTCATCATATAATCCATAGAACCAGCCCAATCACTGTCCGTGAACCCTGTTAAAACCAGTTTCTCAGCTTTCTTGAAACTGATTCCATGGTTTTCAGTACCTTTTATATACCTTAGAATTCTTTTGGCAGCCTGAAAATGGATTTGGCTGGGCTCCTGCCTGAATCTGGACAATAAATTAACAGCATACATAATGTCAGGCCTTGTAGCTGAAAGATACAACAGACATCCAATCAGACTTCTATACACCTTTCCATCGATTTTAGTTGCACCATCATCCATCAACAACTTCAAATTCTGGACCAAAGGAGTATTAACTGGCTTGCAATTTTCCATATGAAACTTCTTCAATATTTCTCTAGCATATCTTTGTTGGCATACAAAGAGTCCTTTGTCTGACTGATCCACTTCCATACCAAGAAAGTATTTCATCATCCCAAAGTCAATCATTTCAAAGTCTTTCTTCAATTCATTCATGAGATTTTTGATCAAACCATCATTGCTTCCAGTGATCAATAAGTCATCAACATACAGTGAAATGACAATCAGATCCCACCCCACCGATTTGATATATAAAGTTTGCTCATTTACACTTTTGTTGAATCCAAGTTTACACAAATGGCTGTCAATCTTGCTATACCAGCTTCTAGGTGCTTGCTTCAAGCCATATAAAGCTTTCTTGAGCAGATACACCTTGTCTTTTTCACCATTTTTGACAAAGCCTTCTGGTTGATCAATGAATATCTCTTCAATTAACT
This sequence comes from Fraxinus americana, assembly GCA_035079005.1. Taxonomy (NCBI): domain Eukaryota; kingdom Viridiplantae; phylum Streptophyta; class Magnoliopsida; order Lamiales; family Oleaceae; genus Fraxinus; species Fraxinus americana. The sequence goes on from CM068720.1 coordinate 29,510,961, forward strand.
CTCCATTCAGAAAGACAGATTTTACATCCAGTTGATGAATCTTCCAGTTTGAATGTGCGGCTAATGCAAACAATACTCTAATTGTTTCAAGTCTTGCAACTGGTGCAAAGGTGTCTGTAAAATCAATTCCAAATTTCTGAGAATATCCTTTAACTACCAGCCTAGCCTTTAGCTTATTGATCGAACCATCAACATTTAACTTGGTTCTGAACACCCATCTGACTCCAATAAAATTCTTGTTACTTGGTTTGTCAACAAGTAACCAGGTGTTGTTCTTTTCAATTGCTGCCAATTCATCCTTCGTAGCTTCCATCCAACCTTTGCATTGTGCAGCTTCAATGTATCCTACTGGCTCCAGAACAGCAGAGTTACAAGTAGCATAGATGTCTTGAAGAGATTTGGTTTTGACTACTTCATTTTCTGAATAAGCTTCACCATCAGATTCAGCATCAATTTGAATTTCATCTTCATCATTACCGGCATCTTCATTTACATCATTTTCAGTAATTTCATTTTGAGCACTCAGCCTAGGAGCTTCAGTTCTATCCACGATGTTTAATTCCCAGTTCCATAAGGACTTTTCATCAAACTTCACATCTCTACAAGAAACAATTTTGTTAGTTTGTGGATTATAAATTTTGCACCCCTTTGCATTATCACAATATCCAACCAAAATTCCAGATTCTGCCTTCTGACTGAGCTTGTCTCATTTAACGTCAGGAATATGTATATAACATACACTTCCAAATATCCTCAGGTGGGATATATTAGGCTTTAACCCATACCAAGCTTCATAAGGGGTTAATCTTTCTAAGGCTTTGGTAGGAAGGCTTTATTCATTAATCGATGTATTTACAAATTTCCTTCCGCCTGCCTAAGATTTTAGGAATATCTTTCTCCAGCAATAAACATCTAGCCATCTCCATGTCTGTTATGTTTCTTGTTTCGCAGACCCCATTATGTTGTGGAGAGCAAGGAATCGTAAGTTGATGCTTGATTCCCACTTCCTCACAAAAATTGTTAAACTGATTGCTTGTATATTCTGTCTCATTATCTGTCCTTATTTTACAATTGCAATCATTCTCAACAAGTCTCTTAAACTTTTGAAAAACTACTGGAACTTCAGATTTTGATTTAAGAAAATAAACTCAACACATTCTTGTAAAATCATCAATAAACAAAATGAAGTATCTACTATCATTCAAGGTTGGAATTTTCATGGGACCACAGACATCAGAATGCACAAGCTGAAGTTTAGTGTGAGCTCTCTTGGCTTGATTTTTAGGGAAAGAGAGTCTGGTTTGTTTTCCCTTTTGACAGATTTCACAAACACACAGGGCATCTCCCATCTTTGGTAAATTCTCTACAATTTCATGTTCACTTAGCTGCTTAAGTGAAGTAAAGTTTACATGTCCAAACCGTCTATGCCACAGTTCAGACTCAACTTCAATACTAGCATAAGCTTGCAGTTTCACACTTTCCCAGTTCAAAGGAAAACTTCTGTTTCTCATTTCAACAGTCATGAGTTCCACATTATTTTGATCTAAAATTGTACAACAATTATCCTTAAACATTAAGGTATAATTCTTCTCAATAAGTTGTCCAACACTTATCAAGTTTTAGTCAATGTGTGGAACATATAAAACATCAGGAATAAACTTCTTACCTGATGGAGTTTGGACAACAACTTTGCCAATGCCTTGGACTGCTACATATTCTCCATTTCTAACTCTGACTTTTGATCTGTAGTTGTTGTTCAACTCAACAAAAATATCAGGATTGGAAGACATGTGATGAGTGCAGCCACTATCAAGTAACCAGACCTGATTCTTGCTGCAGACTGATTGGTTCAAGGCTGAAAACAAGTGTTCTTCAGATGACCTTCAGCAACCTTTGCTTGCTCAGTTTCACTTTTTTCTTTTTGATTTTTGCAGAACTTTTCAATGTGTCCAAACTGCTTACAACCCCTGTATTGAACTCTTGTCTTCAGCCAGCAAAACTTAGGAGAATGACCCTTTCTTTTGCAATGTGGATAGGGAGGATAATTAGTAGCCTTTCCTGTCCATTTTGTTGTTTCCTTCCTTTCAACTTGAGGCCTTTTTTCACTCAAGTTTGCTTTAGTCCTTTGCTTCCCTTTTGCAAACAAAGCTCCTTCAACTTGCTCCTCTTGCCTGAACAGCCTTCTCTGTTCGGTGGCATGGAGAGCATTCACCAACTCGGCCAATGAAATGCTTGACAAGTCTCTAGAATCCTCAAGTGAGGATATCTTAGATTCAAATTTTTCTGGAAGACTAATCAGGACTTTCTCCACTACTCTCTTGTCAGGAAGATCATCCCCAAGTAACCTGATTTGGTTAACAATCTTCATCAGTCTATTAGAAAATTCTTTCACAGCTTCTGATTCCTTCATTTTTAGCGATTCAAACTCTCTTCTCAGATTCAATACCTGCATCTGCCTTGTCCTCTCATTACCCCTGAATTCTTCCTTCATCCTGTCCCAAGCTTCCTTGGCAGTTTCACAAGTGATTATCCTTGTGAAAATGGCATCCGAGACAGCTGCTTGTATGCAAGAAAGAGCCTTGAATTTCTTGGCAACCTCCTCGCTATGTTGCTTCAGTTGGGCAATGGTTGGATTGGCTCTTAAAGGAGGTGGTTCAACACCTGTTTCAGTTATCTCCCACAAGTCATATGCCTTCAAGTATGCCTTCATTTTTGCAGACCAAAAATCATAGTTATCTCCTGTGAATGCTGAAGGTAATGGTGCTGAAAATCCACTTGAAGCCATATCACAATCTCACAAAAAAATCACTCTGTTTTAAGAGAGAATTCTAGCTAATGAAATCACACTCTCTTCAGTTCTTTCATGCACCTTTTGATCCTTCAAAGATCCTTAAAGGCTCTGATACCACTGTAAGAAATTGAAAGACAAAGAAGAGGAACAAAAACTGATTAATTAAGCATACACAGGGCACCAACCACTTAAGGTTGAACAACATACAAAATATAATATTTAATACACTTTCTATCAACTACTACCACTACACAATTGAACTACTACATCAGCTTTTCAAAGGACAGAGCAGCCTGTCATATGGCTAAGTCTAACACCTTGATCATTACAACAAAAACGTGTGACAAAGTGGTCATACAAAAATCTCTTGAATCAATAAAAGTGTCACACAACATTCATTAGTTACAGAAGTTACAACTAAAAACCAGATTTTACAATCAATTTTCTTACTTACTGTGTTTGGTAGTTACATTCTATCAATAGTGTAGCGAGGAACTTTTTTTTTTTTTTTTGAAGGGATCATTTAAAACCAAGTTTGTGCTTCTTTCCATAGCACGTCATAAAACTTCACCTCCATCCATCCCATCAAACCAATTTTAGCATTTGAACTGTTATTTTAAATGCTTGACAGCGCTATAAAGCATTGCGCGGAACCTGAAATCAATGAGCACCTAACTGCGGCACATTGACTTTAAAATACCATGTCATTTTTACCAGATATTAACACAACATTATCAAGAAAATAAAGATTTCATCATTGAATGTAAGCATCATAGCAGGGTGTGTAAATATAAAGAATATGGAAAACAAGTGTCCAGTTGGTGTCATGATAGTTGGACCCCACTATTAATGTGCAAGAGTGGTACTGATGAGTCAGTTTTGTATGGAAAGGAACTAGTGAAAATTGAAACTAATAACAAAACAATAGCCCTCAATTTTAAAGTTTGATTTCAAATAATTCTAATCTAGTGGATAATAAGGAAATAAGTACAAGAAAATCTCATGATAATCACTGGAAGGGGAGCAGGGGAAAATTGCAGGAGAACAAGACATCTTGGTTTTTTGGTCATAACTCATAAATATAATTCAATTTTCCCCAAGTTCCACACCAATCATTAGGTTATCCATTATCTTTAGTGCGGTCATCACTTGAAATGCAATGTGTCCGGAGTTCTGCGGGTCAAGGTGACAAGTGTTCAGTTAACTTTCCAACTCCACCGAGTCATTTGACCCAAGTGGGACCTATGTGGTTCATCATTACTGGCAAAATCATAAACATTTTGATCAAGCATTTCCAATTCTATATAAAAAAATGACTAGTCATTCGCCAATAGATGTATTTTTTTTTTTGGCTCAAAGAACTCTCTTTTGTATTAGTATCATAACATATGATTCAAGAATGGCGTATCTCACTCTTATATTCTTAGGCTAATTAATCCATGTACTATTGAAGCAAATAATTGTATTGTGTACAAAGTAGCATATGTTTCCTTCCCACGTTTTATTAACTATGCTTGCAGGTATAAAATGACAAGCTACAGCTTTTAGCTACTTTATAAGCTTTTCTCAGATGGGAAGGCAGAGGAAAACCCCCAAAAGAATAGTTAAATCTTAAAAAAAATGACTTCTCTAATGCAAGGAAAGCAGAAGAAAGTTAGGGACAGAAGAGTTCACAGCAAGACGCAAATCAGAATGGCAGCACAGATGAAAAGTTCAAGGTCTAATTTGATGAGATTAAACTTGTTTGTAGATATGCACAGAAGTAGGCAAGAAAAGCTAATACCCCGAAAGTTGTAAGTATGACACCAAGTTCATAAACATGACTAGACTACCTAAAACTATTCGCACTAGGCATACATGCATGAACACAAAAGGAGAGGGAGGAAAAGTACCTTCAGGGTCTCCATTTCTTCTTTTGTGGGACAAAATTTTATAAGATTCTCAACTTGATCAATGTCCAGGGCTGAAGAATCCAAAGTCAGTATGGCATTCTGGAAAAACAAGCAAGAAGCATCCTCTTGATGTTAATTTATGATTAATCCCTAGTGTAGAAAAGGAAAGAAATATTTGTAATTATAGAGAATAAGTTAATGGTGTAAATTAGGAATTAGCTAGTACAGCTAATTAGGAATTAGCTAGTACAGCTAGATAGCTAATTTTTAGTCAGTTTCCTGTTTTTTGGTTATTTTCCTTATTTTTTAATGTATTCTCCTCTATAAGAGAAATCTGTACAATAAAGAGAAATATACCGAAAAAGATTTCATGGTATCAGAGCCATCCTAAAAGTTTTTTCAACCGCTTATGGCTGAGATAACCTCAAACCCGCCTCTTCCAACACAAAACCAAACTCCCAATACCTATACTCATCCAGTTCAAATTACCACTATTCGCCTTAATGGTGATAATTATTTACGGTGGTCTCAATCAGTTCGGATGTATATTAGAGGGAGAGGGAAGATTGGATACCTGACTGGAGACAAGAAGGCACCAGCAACAGAGGATCCAACGTACGCGATCTGGGATGCAGAAAATTCGATGGTGATGACTTGGCTTGTGAACTCCATGGATGAGGATATTAGTTCCAATTATATGTGTTACTCCACAGCCAAGGAACTCTGGGAAAACGTGAATCAAATGTACTCTGACTTGGGAAATCAATCTCAGGTCTATGAATTGACTCTGAAACTTGGTGAAATCCGGCAAGGACAGGACTCTGTAACCAAGTACTTCAATTCATTAAAACGTCTTTGGCAAGATTTGGATCTGTTCAATGATTATGAATGGAAATCCATAGAAGATGCCAAATATTACAACCGTATTATTGAGGCATCTCGTATTTACAAGTTTCTTGCGGGACTCAACGTAGAGTTTGATGAGGTTCGGGGGCGGATCATTGGCAGGAAGCCACTTCCTCCAATTGGCGAGGTGTTTGCTGAGGTTCGAAGAGAAGAGAGCCGCAGACATGTAATGCTAGGAAAGAAGACAATTGACGGGCCAGCTGAAAGTTCTGCCCTTCTTAGTATCGAGGCTGCTGCTAATAAAACAACCAAATTTCAGAAAAAAACTGAAGAGAAGCCACGGGTCTGGTGTGACTATTGCAACAAACCACGTCATACCCGAGAAACATGCTGGAAAATCCACAGAAAATCGCCAAATTGGAAGAGCAGTAAACCTGATGATAAAAATACCCGGTTGATTCCTAGTGCGAATGAAGCCGAGACATGTCCCTTCACCAAGGAACAGATGGATCATCTTCTGAAGCTGCTAAAACCCAATTACTCACCAAGTAGTATTCCTACTGTTTTTCTTGCACAAATAGGTAGCACACCCAATGCTCTTTCTTCCTATTCATATTATGCTCCTTGGATCATAGATTCAGGAGCTTCTGATCATATGACCAACTTTTCAAATTTGTTTTGCACTTACTCACCATGTTCTGGCCTTGACAAAATAAGAATTGCAGATGGTACTTTCTCATCAATAGCAGGGAAAGGTTTGATTAAATTATCTGAAGAAAAAAACCTTAATTCTGTTCTCCATGTTCCCAAGTTAGCTTGTAATCTTTTGTCTGTGAGTAAAATAACTAAAGATTCTAATTGCCGAGTGATTTTTTGTGATTCTTACTGTGAATTTCAGGACCAGACCTCGGGGAAGAAAATTGGCAGTGCTAAGTTGATTGATGGCCTTTACTATTTTGATGAGGATTTCTTTGGGAATAAAAAGGTTCAGGGCCTTAATAGTGTTAGTTCTAATTCTGTGTATGAACAAATAATGCTTTGGCATTTAAGACTGGGACATCCTAGCTTCCCTTATCTTAAACACTTGTTTCCTACTTTATTTAAGGGTTTGGATTTTTCATCATTTTATTGTGAAAGTTGTTGCTTATCTAAGAGTCATCGTACTACTTATTCGCCAAAACCTTATATTCCTTCAAAACCATTTTATTTAATACATAGTGACGTTTGGGGACCTTCAAGAGTCACTACTATTTCAAAGAAAAAATGATTTGTCACGTTCATAGATGATCACACCCGTCTATGTTGGGTTTACCTAATGAGTGAAAAATCCGAAGTTGGAAAAATTTTTAAAGATTTTTACACAATGGTTGAAACTCAATTTCAAAAGAAAATTAGGGTTCTTCACAATGATAATGGAACTGAATACTTTAACGGTATTTTGGAAAAATTTTTGAAAGAAAAAGGTATTCATCACCAGTCCACTTGTGTCGATACTCCTCAGCAAAATGGGATTGCTGAAAGAAAAAATAAACATTTACTTGAAGTAACACGTGCTATAATGTTTTCGATGAATATTCCAAAATATCTTTGGGGAGAAGCCGTTTTAACAGCAACTTATTTAATTAACAGGATGCCTACACGTGTTTTAAAATATAGCACACCTCTACAATGTTTTAAACAATATTTTCCCTTCTCTAGAATGCACTCAGATTTACCTCTAAAGGTTTTTGGATGTACTGTCTTTGTTCGTATACCTAATAACACTCAGTCCAAACTTGATCCTAGGGCAGAAAAGTGTGTGTTCATAGGGTATGCCTCAAATAAAAAAGGATATAAGTGCTATAATCCTCAAACAAGGAAAATTTATGTGAGTATGGATGTCTCTTTTTTGAAAATAAATCCTACTTTCACAAAATTCTCTTTAAGGGGAGAATGAGGTAATGGAAGAAAATTTTTCAGATTTATCTCCAAATCCTTTACCAAAAGTAATTTTGACTACTATACCTCATTCCTCTCTTCCTACCATTTCCAACCTTCAAAGTCAGGAACAATGTGAGAATAGTGAAGGAAGTTCTGGTAATATAATGCCGAACATTAATGTATTTGAAACAGGGGGAGAATCACTACTACAGCTGAATCAAAATGATTCTAACACTGAGCCTCTGGTTTATACTCGGAGAAAACGTCATCAAAAGAGTCAAAGGCAGCCAATTACTCTTGGTAATGATCAATCACAACCCTCGGGCACTGGACCTGCAAATATCACGGGTATGTCCGATCCTAACTCATCTTTAGTTCCCATCATTTTCCCTAGCAAAGAATCATCAGACCTTAATATTCCCATTGCTATTAGAAAAGGAATCCGAAATCGCACTAGGAATCCTAGATATCCCATTGCTCAATATCTTTCTTATGACAAACTTTCTCACACTCATAGGGCATTTACCTCAAAAATCTCACACTTGTTTGTCCCAAGAAACATTCAGGAAGCTCTTGGCGATCCAAATTGGAAATTAGCAGTGATGGAAGAGATGAATGCTCTTAGAAGAAGTGGTACTTGGGAGATAGTTGACTTGCCTAAGGAGAAGAAGACTGTAGGTTGCAAATGGGTCTTTACTGTGAAGTGTAAAGTAGATGGTAGCATAGAAAGGTATAAGGCAAGATTAGTAGCTAAGGGGTTCACTCAAACCTATGGGATTGATTATCAGGAGACCTTTGCTCCAGTAGCCAAGATAAACTCTATTAGAATTCTATTATCTTTGGCTGTAAATTTGAACTGGCCATTACACCAGTTGGATGTAAAAAATGCATTTTTAAATGGTGATCTTGAGGAAGAGGCTATTGAGCTCAACCTCAAATTACATCTTTCGAAAACCGAAGAAGTCCTGGACAGAGAACAATACCAGAGACTTGTTGGAAAACTGATTTACTTGTCGCATACTCGTCCAGATATAGCATTTGCAGTTAGCATGGTTAGTCAGTTTATGCATTCGCCTGGACAAGAACACTTCAATGCAGTCTATAGAATTCTCAGGTACTTGAAAGGGACTCCTGGAAGAGGTTTGCTATTCAAGAATCGTGGGCACTTGCAAGTTGAAGCCTATACTGATGCGGATTGGGCTGGAAGTGTTGCTGATAGACGATCAACTTCTGGCTATTGCACGTTTGTTGGTGGCAATCTTGTTACATGGCGAAGTAAGAAGCAGAATGTAGTGGCGAGAAGCAGCGCAGAAGCTGAGTTTAGATCAGTTGCTCATGGGATTTGTGAGGTGTTGTGGATTAAGAGACTCTTGGAAGAATTGAAAGTTTCTAATCCACTACCCATGAAAGTGTATTGTGACAATAAAGCTGCCATTTCAATTGCTCATAATCCAGTGCTTCATGATAGAACAAAGCATGTGGAGGTCGACAAACACTTCATCAAGGAAAAACTAGAGAAAGGATTAATCTGTATGCCTTACATTCCCACTACTCAGCAAGTTGCAGATGTGCTTACTAAGGGACTTCCTACTGGGCAATTCAATGAGCTAATTGGCAAGCTGGCTATGGAGGATATCTTCAAACCAGCTTGAGGGGGAGTGTAGAAAAGGAAAGAAATATTTGTAATTATAGAGAATAAGTTAATGGTGTAAATTAGGAATTAGCTAGTACAGCTAATTAGGAATTAGCTAGAACAGCTAGATAGCTAATTTTAGTTAGTTTCCTGTTTTTTGGTTATTTTCCTTATTTTTTAATGTATTCTCCTCTATAAGAGAAATCTGTACAATAAAGAGAAATATACCGAAAACGGTTTCACCTAGTCTATGACAGAAGAACTCTCGATTAATTATTAAGTGGAATATATTGGAAACAATTCACTATACTTGTTTAGCTCCAATGAAGAACAGAAGATATGCCAATTCTCCAACACTATATGATAGATAATAGTAATGTTGCATTACTATAAATCTGTCACATAATTGCAAGTGGTTGTCATTGGAAGCAATGGAGGCAATCATAAATGTCCTAGAAACACGATTAAAATACTTCTATTTCTTGTGCCTTCCTTCTCTTATCTTGAATCTTCCCCCTCTTATTAACTGAGGGGTTTCCTTTTAATGAGTTCAAATGACAATCAACAACATAGACATCTTTCTAAATTTTGTAAGCCAATTTCTATGTTTTGCACCCCAGTGTGCCCTTTCACAATTGATTAAGATAGTATGTCAATGCTAATCAAGCCATTGAGTTTGAAAAATCCTGATTATTATAAAAATATTTAAAATTGGAAAGAAAGACCTGATATATTTCAAGTAAGGTCGTCAAGAAAAGAAGGAAATTGAGCAAATGAGCCAATGGTCAAATTATTTAGCAAACAAATTCTTCATAAAAAACAATTACAAAAAGTCTTTGAAGTCAAACAAGAATATATAAAATACTTTTAGCATATGGTAAGCAATCACAACAAGAACAACATGCGAAGCCTCCCAATTAACTTGAGATAAGACCACACGAATCCTTTCTAACTTCATTTATTCAAGCACTACATATACTGAAAGGTCTAATAAAATTTAGAGTATGTTTGGCAAGTGTTTCATGTCAAATCACTTTTAAGCCACATATTTCGTGGGATCCAAGTATTACCAACTTATCCACCACTTGTTTCTATCTCTATCTGTTCATAAGCACTTGCCAAACATACCACAAATCTTTTGTCTAACCTCATTATGTTAATTTTGACATACCCCTCTTTCAACCTATTTTGATTGGGATCATATAGGTTTTGTGGACGGGAACTTTTTTAGGTCGATGCAAGACTATCACATCTAGCCAAATCATCCTTCCCCTAATTTTCTAAATAAATGCAAACAATATACAAAAGGAATATAGAGATCCAGACGGTAGACATATCAAATTTATATTGAGCATGAAGGAAAAAAAAAAAAACTTAAATATTTTCAGCCTCCACACTAATTCCAAACGCTTGAAATTTTGTGTATATACAAATCAATTACAAAGTGGCATTTTAAACAATTTCCCAACAACACCAGAAAAGAATTGCCATTCAACCCCACTCAAAATTTGAGTTATGTTACCATGGATGAAGAATAGAACTTACAATCATATCTGGCAGTGGAATCTTAACCTTTGTGAGCATAATTTCACAATTATAGGCTCTACGCAAATCAACCTAACAATAAAAATCACAAAAGCGTAATGAATAATCTAAAAACTAGTTTTGTATGACGATAATTATCAGTAAATATTAGAAAAAAAAGAAAAAGAAAAAAATGAAATGCAGAATATCAGAGTATATCATTGATAAATAGAATAATGTGCTAGATATCAACAAATGACTTTGTTTGTTAAATATATTGAAAAGGGGTAAACCATTTCCCTTTTTCCAACACTCTTGTTATTATATATGTAAACCTTCAATTGGAGGCGGCTAAATCCATGCATATAATATGATCGTACTTCATGAAACAATCAATGTTGTAACACCAGTTAATTCATGAAGGAAAAGACACTCAGCTACATTAAAAATTTACAACCATTTCATTTAGTTTTGAAGGTCAAGAAGCTGCTCGGGAATTAAAAGGTAACAAAAGTATACATTTTAGAACTCCATGTTAAGAATCTCTCTCCTCCCAATGACAACAATATTCTAATAATTCAATTTTAAGAGATTGATTATGTGAATATTCTGGTCACATAAATACGTATATTGCCAAATTTTTCCGATGAATAGTACGAAAAACTTAATTTAACGAATTAAAAATTGTAATTGAAGATATTCCTTTCCATTGATATCATGATTCAAGGGAAAATGATGATCTTTTGCGGTACCTTTCTTAATTGTGCTTGAGATGAGATTTATCACTACTTTTCCTTTTGGGCGTAAATAGTAGGTTTCCAAGGTGTAACTAAGATATCTCAAGCATATGCAGCATGAACATGACCTTAATTCAAGTTACATCAGTCAATAAGTTCATATATAAACATTTTTCATGGAATATTGAAAACAAGGAACATTGTTCACATGCCAATTGCACTTTTGCTGGTTTTTTAATTTTTGAACCGCGTTGGCCTCCAGCCTTATTAGCAATGTCTGAAATAGATGCCACGGAGAACAGATTCTTGAGCTCAGATATATCAATTTCAGGTGCCCTAAGAAAACATCAATGCTTAGAATCAGAATTTCACATAATAAGATATATTACAGAATAAAATGTAAAAACAGAGTCTACAGAGATGAATTACATTTTTCTTCAATGATCTCCCTCTATAAAAGGAGTCAATTAATTCAGAATAAGTACCGTATTTCCTAAACAATCTTTGTAGTTAGCATACCTCGATTGATTTTCCTGTTTCTGAGAATCAGCCCACAAACTCCCTTGCATTGCACGTGTCACTTCCACCCAATGTAAAGGCTTAAGTGATTTTTTTTAGGTGGAATTGAAGAACCAGTGAAGCTTCGTCCTCTTCCATGACTCGTTGATCCTGACACAACTCTTCCCCTTCCAATAGATGAAGGTGGTGGTGGTACATTGGAGCTCTTTCCACCAGGTAGTGAAGGTGGAGCCGGCACTGAACCACGGCATGGAGGTGGTGGAGGTGGAGCTGAGCTATGGCTCAGAGGCAGTGGAGGTGGAGCTAGTGCTGAACCACGACTTGGAGGCGGAGCTAGTGCTGAACCACGACTTGGAGGTGGTGAAGGTGGAACTGGTGCTGAACCAGAACCACGACCTGGAGGTGGTGGAGGAGGAGGTGGAGCTGATCCATGACCTAAAAGTCGTGGAGGAGCACTGGGAAGTTCTGGTGCTTGCAGAGGAACTGGAGGAGTCGAAACATGCAGAGGCAGAGGACCTCCAAGAGGAGGTCGTACTGGTCTGTAACCATTGCTGATCGGAGGTGGCGGCGGCAGCACAGGTGGTGTAGGTGTAGGGATCTTGGAAGAGACTATAGGAGATGAAGTAAGTGGGCCATTACTCTTCGTGGGTAATGGAGGAGGGGGAGGAGGAGGGGCAGGCGGAGGTGGCGAAGTTCCTTCTGAAAAATCAGGTGGAAGAGACGGTGGGGGCGGTGTGGGAACAGTTCTAGTACTAACAAGAGTAGGTGGAGTTGGAGGAGGGGGTGGAGAAAAAGGAGGAGATAATGAAGGTCCTTTAGTAGAAATAGGAGTAGAAGGAATTGAAGGTGGAGGCAGCAGCAGAGGTACTATACTAGAATTAATAGTGGGTGGAGGTGGCGGAGGAGGTATTTTTCTAGAAACAAAAGGAGGTGGAGGTGGAGGTGGAGACGGTGGTCCTTTACTTGAACCATTAGGAGGTGGGCAAAATTCCTCCCCGGGACTAATAAGAGGTTGTTGAGAATGTATTTTACTAGAACAAAGTGGAGGGGGAGGTTGTGGTGGAGGACATGTGGTTGAATCTAGCAGAGGTGGTGCTGGTAATTCAGGGGCTGTTGTAACAGAAACAGTGGAGGAAGGTAGTGAAGGCTCTACTGTTGGGGGGTATATTGAATGAAGTTTCTGTACTAGAATATTGTATTTTATTTAAAGGTTCAGACGGAACATTAGAATCAAATTGACCATCAGTTTCAGGAGAATAATGGACAGGATCAACTGTGGCCGACATTGAGGGCTTCATATGATCCTTGGTGGATTTGAGATTAGAAGCTTCATCTGAAGTAAAAGCAGGGTATGAATGATCATCAAGAAAACTAACTTCTGCTCCGCAACGTTGACAAATCTTTGACATCATCCGACATAGATAATTGTTTAAGTAACCATAAAGTGGCATCATCACTGGAGTCAACCCAATCTACACCACCAAAAAGTTCTTGCACCCGAGAGAAAGCTTCAATAGGCAGTCCACCATGTTCCTCCCCATTTAAGATTGCAGCTGGGGCTTTTGAGGGAGAACGGGTCTCAACATCTCCAAATAGCACCTGTGCTTATTAGAAAAATCAAATTTCACTGAGATGTTAAGGCAATTAAAGAAAATTTGTCTTGCTCAACTATGTAACTGAATCTTTACAATGCAAAAAAAAAAAAAAATAAAAAAAAATCACCACCTCAGCTCGAAAGCCTTTAGGAAACCGTGCCTTTGAGTCCCAAAGAATATCCAAGTTCTCAGAGTTGAGCATAAGAATATTGGACCGAATAAAAGCTGTATTGAACATTGCTCGAAACATCATCACTTCCCTTTCTGAATCCAAGTCTAAATGGACACATTCAAGTACAACATCCCCTTGCACCAGACGTTGTATATCGATCTTTATCACGTCACAATCCTTCTGTAAATGATCCCCATTAGAACTCACAGAAGAGCCATATGGACTTCTGCAAAAAAAATACCAAAACCAGGGATTTAACATCTTACTTGACGATAATGGCGAAACTGTCTACCCTTATGCATGGAATAAAGCATTTGGGTCGACAATCCATCCTTGCTAAGGCGATTTCGATAAAAAATATGAACAATTGGCCTGCAGCCTTTTGGATTATCAAACCTTGGTATAGCCCGAAAAATCAGACAGTCGAAAGAAAGAGCTCTCTTGGGCGGTGGCCACTCGGGGGATATATTTCTTCTTGATATGTATTGAAGGTACCGGAGTTGAGATGGGAATGGATTCAGCGGAGACAATAACTGCAACAAACCTTTGGACTTCCTTTGTAAACCATTTCAAGAGTTTTCCTCTCGCCGCTGTGCAACTTCCTGTAAACCAGGAAACTGGCTAAAACAAAGGCGAGGAGCAGCCAACAACCTCTTTCGCAGTGGAACAAAACTACATTCTGGCTATTCCCAAGATAAAGCCAACTCTCACTAACACGAAGGAAATGGCGAATCAAAGACAGTGGCAACAAGGGACACCCCTCGTATTGCCTTGGATAATCCATAACCGTGACATCATACTCACACAAAATCCCTGCAAACTGGCTCCTCTTTTCACCTTCCCGAAAATTAAAAGCAAGAAATGAGGAATCAGGGAACTCTTCATGTAAATCAGTGATGATTTCTTTCACGTATAGCTGGTATATCCCCTCAGGCAGTACCTCCGATGAGAAACACGAGAGAAAAATGCAAATGTAGAATGTCCTCTCATTAATAAGGATAAATAAAACATAAAAACTTCCAACTTATATTCTAAAATTAAACAAAATGTAATTAATAGTATTAATGTAAAAATAAAAATAAAGATTCGAATTTGAAGCTTCAATTTACCGTATACTCTATCAGAGAGTTCAAGCAAGCCATCTGGGGGTCTTTTGTAAAAGAATCTACTGAATAAGGACATACTGTCAATCAAAGTCACCTCCAAATGCACATCCGATTAGTCAATACTTCAAAATGGAAACAATAAACAAATAAAGCTCAAAGCACCCATAAGTAAATATATATTCTACTTAATTTCATAGATAACCTATAGTATCACAGTCAAGTAAGTTCGAAGATTGTAAATTCTAAAAAACGCAAGTCAAAATAAAAAAGAACGAAAAAAAAAAAATATTGGATTAAACAATTAGGCAATAAAAATTAATAACATCAAACTCAAAATTGCTAATGCAAAATGTAAATGACATAAAGTAATACGGTAACGATAAGGGAAATTAGTTCTGTTGGCCAACTCTCAATATGTTTTTGTCCAAAAGGCCTTTGACCAGATTCTTCAAAAGAAAAGGAAATTTAATTATTTAAAAGTGTTAAAATACAACTTTACCGTTCTTTTGTAAAGGAAATTTTAAAGAAATTTTTGAAGGTTCAAGGTTTCGAACCTTCAACCTCTATGGAAAAAGATGCTCCCCACACCACTAGGACATTGAACAATATTGTTTATTTATTGCAATAACCTATATATAAATCTTGACAAATTATATTCAAATTTACAAGGTTCAAGGATTTGAACCTTCAACCTTTATAAAAAAGTTTATTAAAATGTTTTTCTCACCACTAGAACATTGAATAATATTGTTTATTTCATTGCAATAACCTATATATATATTGAAAAATTATAGTCAAATTTTTAATTTTCAGATATTTGAACCTTCAACCTCTAAGAAAAATGATATTTCCCTTACCACTAAGACATTGAACAATATTGTTTATTTTAATGCAATAACCTATATATAACCTTATAGTTCTGAACATCTTGAAAAATTATGTTAAATATTTCACTTTATTTTATATATGGATTATGTATTGAAAAATTAATTTTAATAAAGATGAATTGAATGTCTACAAAATTTATGATTTCGAAATATATAAATAATTAATGACAATTAACTTAAAATCATTAATTTTATTTCAAATAATTTTTTTTATATTTTTAAGTAATCATCCACCAGTCCAACCATTAAATTTTTTATTTGTTTCCCTTCATCCCCCACATAAACTTTTTATGGCGTACAAGATATACTTTTTTATATACCTTAAAAAATATAATTGTCGTTTTATATACCTTAAAACGATATATATGTCATTTTAATTAAGATTAAAATTGAAACGATATCAATGTCGCCAAAATTGTACGGAAACGATAATGACATCGTTATGTGTCAAATTCACGAAATAACATAACAAATTTAACGAGTTTGAAATTGTTTCAATTCAAATCATAACTACAACGATATAGATTTTGTTTCTTTTCGTAGAAAATGATAATTATATCGTACTGGCTAAAACAACTATTCGACTGTCGATTTTACGCATAACGACATCCATGTCGTTCTCTATGAATTGAAACGACATAGATGTCGTTTTAGCATACGTTTCAATCGAAACGAGTTCAACATCGCTAAATTTGTACTGAAACGACATGTGTGTCGTTATGTTATTAAGTGGGTTTGGTACATAACAATATCATTATCGTTTTATTACAAATTCAACGATATTGATATCGTTTTAGGACAAATTATAACTAAAACGACATATATCTCGTTTCAGTTTGTATATAACGATATTTATATCGTTCTGTAAAAAATGATGATTCGACAAGCCACGACCACCAGACATGCATTCGACATATATAGGACGATCGAAATAGGTCATCAAGTGGGCTCGTGTCACTTGAATGATTTAGAAAGAACGAACGAACGAAGATAGTTTCTTTTTATCGAAATAATTCGAAAGTTGTATATAGCCATAAGAACACAAATATTCTCATAGTTTCTTTCGATTGAGATCGAACCCTCTTGATGACCTATTTCGATCGTCCTATATATGTCGAGTGATCATGGAAGTCGAATGATCATTTTTAACAGAAAGTATATAATTTTCGTTTTATATGAACTAAAATGATATATATGTCGTTTTAGTTATGATTTAAACTAAAATGATATCAATGTAGTCAAAATTGTACTGAAAAGATATGGATATCATTATGTATCAAATCCACAAAATAACATAACAACATCCATATTGTTTCCGTACAAATTTGAAGAGTTTGAAACCGTTCCAATTCAAATAATAACTACAACGTCATAGATATCGTTTCTTTTCATGCAAAATGATAATTATATCGTTTTGGCTAAAAATAACGATTCGATAGTTCACAATCACCCTGCATGCCTTCAACATACGTACGACGATCGAAAAGGTCATCAAGTAGGTTGATGTCACTCGAATGAATTAGAAAGAACGAATGAAGATACTTTCTTTCTATCGGAATAGTTCGAAAGTTGTATATAGTCATATGAAAACAAATATTCCCATAGTTTCTTTCGATTGAGATCGAACCCGCTTGATGACCTATTTCGATCGTCCTACATATTTCGGATGCTTGTCGAGTGATCGTGGACGGTTGAATTTTCATTTTTAACAAAAAAGATATAATTATTGTTTTATATAAACTAAAATGATATATATGTCGTTTTAGTTATGATTTAAATTGAAACGATATCAATATCGTCAAAATTGTACTGAAACGATATGAACATCGTTATGTATCAAATCCACAAAATAACATAACGACGTTCATATCGTTTTAGTACAAATTTGTCCAGTTTGAAATCGTTTTAATTCAAATAATAACTACAACGACATAGATATCGTTTCTTTTCATGCAAAACGATAATTATATCATTTTGGCTAAAAATAAAGATTCGATCATCCACAACCACCCAGCATGCTTTCAACATACATAGGACGATCGAAAATATCATCAAGTGGGTTGACGTCACTCGAATGATTTAGAAAGAAAGAATGAAGATACTTTCTTTCTATCGGAATAGTTCGAAAGTTGTATATAGTCATGAGAACACAAATATTCCCATAGTCTTTTTTGACTGAGATCGAACCCCCTTGATGACCTATTTTGATCGTCCTACATATGTCGGATGCTTGTCGAGTGATTGTGGAAGGTCGAATCATCATTTTTAACATAAACGATGTAATTATCGTTTTATATAAACTAAAACGATATATATGTCGTTTTATTTATGATTTAAACTGAAACGATATCAATGTAGTTAAAATTGTACTGAAACGATTTGGACATCGTTATGTATCAAATTCGTAAAATAACATAACGACGTCCATATCGTTTCAGTACAAATTTGACGAGTTTGAAACCGTTCCAGTTTAAATAATAACTACAACGTCATAGATATCATTTCTTTTCATGCAAGACGATAATTATACCGTTTTGGTTAAAAATAAAGATTCGATCGTCAACAACCACCCGGCATGCCTTCAACATACGTAGGACGATCGAAAATGTCATCAAGTGGGTTGATGTCACTCGAATGACTTAGAAAGAATGAACGAAGATACTTCTTTCTATCAGAATAGTTCGAATGTTGTATATAGTCATGAAATGATATTGAAGTCGTTTTTATTACAGTAACAATGTCTATATCATTATGAAAATCAGCATGTATTTCATACTGAAACGATATCCAAGTCGTTTTGTTGTTACGGGAACGATTTCAATATCGTTACGAAAATCAGTGAATCATTGTGCATTTAATATTGAAACGATATCCAAGTTTTGTTTTTGTTATGGGAACGATTTCAATTTCGTTATAAAAATCAGTGAAGCAGTGTGTATTTCATACTGAAATGATATTCAAGTCATTTTTCGTCATAAGAACGAGGTCAATTCGCTATTATGTCTTTTTACACACAAAGATATTTTAGCAATTTACAAATTGTATTTTCCTTTTCTTTGTATCTTGAGGCCATCTAATTAAAAAAGATAGTTCATGGGCTTTTTAACTAAAAAATTGCTTTGACTTAGCTTTTTAAATGAAGTCCCCTAAAGATAACTTATTAGAACAAGTGCACACAGATGCACACACACACACACACACACATATATATATATATATATATATATATATATATATATATATAAATGCACGAATTTGAATAGGACGAACTGGATATAAGGCGGTGGAGAATGTGAATGGAGATTTACTTGCAGTGTTAACTGAGCTGATTCCATTGTGTTCACCGGCGTTGGTCGTTGTATTGGCGGTGGTTTCGGCGGCGTTTCACCTTTCACTTGGATTTTGAACGTTCAAGTTTCAATTTGAGGAGGATTTTTCTTTTCTAATTTTTTAAATTAATTTTGTAGTGTTCAAATTTTTTAATTTGAAATGTGGCTGTAATCATGTAAAAATGGGCGGGCCGGGCCCGGATACAGTCTCGTTAAAATAGAAACCGCCCATACGGGCTTTTCGGGCCGGTCTGGCTAGGACCGGTGACTCGGCCCGGACCGCAAGGCTGCATGGGCCGGGTCGGCCCGTCAGCTCACTCATGTGTTTTTTTTCAAAAATAAATGGTAAAAATTATAGTGAAAATCGATAAAAGTTACATAAAAATAAATTTTATATTGATTTATTTTTCGATAAATTTTACATCAATAACTAAATAACAAAAACTTACAATTTTTTGAACAATATTTTGCTTAACTTGACAAATTAAACAGTTTTTAACTATTTATAAACTTATAGTTAAAGTACATCCCAAATAGGTTGGCACCTACTTAACTATAATTTCGTCATTACAAATCAGATTCTATTCATCTACGGTAAGATTTTTAAATTTTTGAGCAATATCGTCAGCAACTTTATCTTGCATTCTTCTATCTGCAATTAACCAGTCTTTCACCAGATGCGAGTTTCTAAAATATCTTCTTTAAATTTTGGTCTTCTTTCATCTAGCACTCTGTTACCTGCACTAAAAGCAGACTCCGATGCCACTGTTGAGACTGAAACTGTTAGTAGATCTCAAGCCATTTTTGATAATATTGGATATGACCGTTCATTTACCTTCCACCATTGTAAAATATCTAAGTTGTCAATCTCGTCTTGTGGAATTAAACTATAGTGATGAAATTGATAATATCTTTGTAATTCAGCTGGTGTAACATTCTCATTTGAAAATGAACTAGTAGATGAAGTAAAAGACACATTGCGTTTCATGGCTATTAAAGAAAAGAAAGAACTTTTACCTTTAAAATTTGTAGCAGAACTCATAGTAGAAGGAACATTTTCATTATTACCATATTTCATATCATAAATATTGTACATTTCATTAATAAAGCATTCATTTCTCGGCTTGTAATATTTATATTGAAAGATAAAGTTTCAGAAAGTTGGTCCGTAGCACACTGAACTCCAAAAAATTTAATACGAGGATCCATTACAGCTGTAATTGAAAAAATCATTGGCATATTTTCGTAATATTTTTGAAACTTGTCCTCCATTGTACAAACAATATCATAGAAAAATGGATCGTCTTTATGACTTGAAGCAATTTCTACAAATTGTAAGAGTACAAGATTACTTGTTGGATAATAAACTCAGGAACTAGTTTTTGTTGTCTTATAGAATGGTTTCAAAGCAATATCATGTATAAAAGCAAGAGGAAACTAACAATTAAAATATATAACTAAGGCATACAAAACAATGCAAGTAAAACATGTGTAACACCAAAGCATATAATACTACGTGTATCAATAACTTAGAATTAAAATCTAGAATATTAATGCCAATATTGACAAAACATTAAACACAATATCAATATCAATCAAAAATATCTCTAACTCTCTTTAGGTCAAATATCTACGAAAAAAATATCAACTTCTTCCCCTAATTCATATACTACTCAACCCTTTTGAAATAAATACTCTCCCCTCCCCCCCCTTTTATCACCCCCCTTTCATCACGAATAAGAAAGGGAAACAAGTAATAGAATCATGAATGATATATAGAGAAATGAGTGAAAAATTATGCAAAATATGTGATGGGAGAATAAAATTTTTCTTTTTCTTTTGAGACAACTATTTTTCGTGAATTTTTAAATATAACATCATGAACAATTATTTGCTTAGTTATGCATGTATAATTTATAAATAGTAAAATTTTTCCATATAATTAATTTAAAACCTATATGGAATAAATTATATATGCCTCTCATATGTCAAAAATGACACTTAAGTGAGATTCAAAATCTTTTATCTGTAAGAAGGGAGAGTGAATTGCCCAAATAGTCACTCAACTTTACGCCATGCTTCCAAGAGGTTACTGAACTTTCAAAATCACCCAATTTATCACTGAACTTTGGAAAAGATTTTCATGAAGTCATTGAACTTTAAAAATCACCTCATTCATCACTGAACTTTGTAAAAAGTTTTCTAGGGGCCACTAATTCAGTGATTTCCTAAGAAACATTTTACAAAATTTAGTGATCTCGTAGAAATGTTTTGCAAAGTTTAGTAATGAATGAGGGGATTTTTAAAGTTCAGTGATCTCGTGAAAACCTTTACAAAGTTCAGTGATGACTTGTGTGATTTTTAAAGTTCAGTGACTATTTGAGCAATCTACTCTAAGAAAGGACATGTAAAGAAATCATTGGTGAATGACTATATTCCTTAAATCATAAAAGTCAAACCCATTGCTCTAGGATCTTTGAAATAAAAAGCTCATATTTAACTTTTTTCGTTGTGTAACATTTCTTTCTCCTCTTATTTGTGAGCATATATATTTTATTCTATTTAATGTGCAGATTTATCTTCATTAAGCTAATCAAATGACCACTGAACAAGTTTTAAGCCGATAACTCCCAAGTCAGATCACTATAGGGCACTAGATTTTAAGATATCCAGCTGACTTAATAAATCTAGGCATAAAGGTTACAAAAAAAAGTATAAGATATATCTCAAAATTTTTATATGAAATTCAAATCTTTTAAGCTCAATAATCTTTTTCTTTTAGGGAAATATACAAGAGTTTAGGTCAACAAGTTAAAGGTCAATTCATATTTAAAGTCACCTCACCACACCCGTGACTGTCATTCCAAATCTCACACAATCGATCAAGACTCACTTATGAGAGCTTATTGTGTGCAGTGCAGATGATATATGCAATAACCTCTACTAGGTGCTCCAAATAAGTTATAAATAAAGTTGCTGAAAACTTTATTCAACATTAATTAATTTTACTAGTACTTGATTACAAAATAACATGTCCAATGATATCACTTTAAAAGTGTTATAACATCAAAAATTCTTTTCCATTTTTTTATTAATATTTTCTAATTTTTTTTTTCATTTAAAAAAAATAATGCAAAAAAAGGGAAAATATGGAGTGCACATTAATATGTAAATATCATGAAGAATGCAAATGCATGCACCTAAACACCTAATCAAGGCAAAGAAAAGCTCTTACTATGAAAGCAACGCGAGCAATACCGCAATTAATATCATCACTTTAACTTGTGAGTTTACTCTTTTTGACCAAAATCTTCTTAGAAGAAAATGTAATCTTAGTTAATTGAGTCATCAATTCCTACATTCTTAGACTTAACAAAATCAAGTACACTCTTGTTTTTAGAAGAGGTAGCGAGTCCCCCCCTTTGATTGGAGCTAGACTTGTTGTCAGTGAGAGTGGCATTCACATACATACCTAGGGTTTTCTTATAATTTGGGCACTCATATTTAACACACACACACACACACACACACACGCACGCACTAAATTCACCTTTAAACTTATCAGGAAGTCTCTTATTGTTCCCAGGGAATTTCATAAATTTCCCAGTAACTTAGGCATGCTCCTTATCCTCAGGTTTGTCATCATCAGTGGTCTCACAATATGCTTTCCCAACAGTTTTGAATGCTAAATGTATGTTTTTCTTAGACTGAGGTAGGCTAAGTTCATGTGTTTAGAGAGATCCTACAAGCTCTTCTATCTTAATAACATCCAGGTCTTTGCTTTAACTTTCCTTACTATCTTAGCATCGGAGATTTGCTTACCTAAGTTGAAACTAAAATTGACTATACGATTCAATTTAGTATAGAAATTATCAAAAGACTGATCATCTTTCATCGTAATTTTCTCAAATCTACTAGTCAACATATGTAATTTAGAGCTTTTAACGGTATTGGTTCCCTCATGTGTGATTTCTAATGTATCCCAAGCATCTTTAACAGTTTCACACAGAGATAACCGTTTAAAATCTTCAAAGGAATAGCCATAAAGATGCATGGACACCTCTACTATTCTAGTTACACATAGCTAAGTCTTCCTTAGTCCAAGAAAATATATCAGTTGGTGTAACAACACCCGCAACTGATGTAGATAGGGTAGTCCAACCCTATTCTTCACTAACCCAAACCCACTCATCCATGGACCTAAGAAATGCTCTCATTCCAACCTTACAGTAAGAATAATTACTACCATTAAAGAATGAAGAAACAGAAAGTGCTTGACTTATCTAGACAAATAGGGTTAAGGATCGCAATTAAAATTTGATAGGAATTGTTAGGTAATATATGTATCACTTTGTTTACACCCAAATATGCAGAATTCACCAATAAAAAAGAGCATGTCACTTATAAAATTTAAACCCTAGGTTAAACAATTACAAATGTATAGATCGAAAGCATAAAAAGTAAATAACACCAGAAATTGGTGATAGAGGAAAACTCCTTAAAGAACTCTTCGCAATAATCAAATACGTCCGGGCAAACCTTGCCAAAAAGATCCACTAGAAAAACTAACTTACAATTTATTTAAACATTTTTAAATCTTAGCTCACTCTGACCACCCAACATTTAAATCATTGAAGAACTCTTCGATTGTGCGATCAACACTTCTCAGCAACTCTAGGCTATTTTTTCTCCTCGTGAATTACTAAGAACGAACTCATTATGGAGCGTTGGAACTCCAAGCGCCTTTTCTCCAACTTCAAACTCTTAAAGCTTATAGATTAAGGTAAGGATTTTTGGTGTCTAATCTTTAGATCTTCTATATTTTGATCTTTGGTTGAAGCATGAGATTATGGAATATGTATTTGATATTCAAAGGATGTTCTCTTGATTAAATTAGGGTTCAACCAATAATGTAAGATGTTTCGGATGAATTATGAAAATTGATTTTGGCTTGAATCAAGAGATCTTTGGAATGTGTTTGGGATATTCAATAATATGATCTCTAATACAAAGTAATGACTCAACACAATTTGTGATGGACCTATACTTGGGTATATATAATATGAAGTATTTGAGGTTGAATATGATTGGAAAGTCAGCTTAAAATTGCGAACTAGGGTATCCCGGATAAACTCGTCATTCGGGCGCCAGCCTTGTGCTTAGCAAGCAGCCGTTCTCGTGCTTTGAGCGGTTTTGCATCGACTTGTTCCCCTTGATCCATATTTGACATCATTGACTCCTTCATGACCTATACTACTAATCCTTGATTATTTTAACTTCAATTACAACTCAATAATTCATGATTTTGATACATCTCATCACTTGCATAAAAACAATTCTCGAAATGAAATTGATTTTGGAAAATGGAATTTGTGATTGAAATCTTTTAAAACCAAAATCTAATCATTTCGGACAATCGAAATTTTGAATTGGTCTGCCGAAACTCTAACGGTCTGAATATTTTACAACGGCTATAAGTGGACTTCGGTCGACTGAAAGGTGTCAGCCGAAAATCCCTGAAGTTGGTTGTTTTGCTCTATAAATACCAAACTATTTTCCATTCAATTTCACCAAATTTACTAGAGAATTTTAAAGAGCTTATTCATTCAAAGATCATTGAGCTTACTTAAGTTTTTATCCAATTCATTTATTACAAGAATCTTTTGATTGTTTTTAAAACTTGTTCTTCATCTATTTGCTCAAAGATTCCACTTAAGCAAAGAAACTTCCATCTCATCTATTTTCTCATTCTTGACTAAAACTTTTCTTTGCCAACACTTATTTAAGTGTAAATCTCTCTCTATATTTAACTTTGTACTATTTGTTAAGCGATATTCATTGGTTGAAAACTTTGGTACATTGATCTTTACTATTGCATCAATTATCATTCATTAAAGTTTTGCAACATAAAACACTTGAGCTTAAATATTTGCTATCTATTGATGTGTTATCTTAACTCTCTAAATACTTGACTTGATTATATCATTTGTTAAGAGAGTTGTTTCAATCGTAAAATTATCACTTAATTCTTGACGGTTTCGAGAGCCTTGTGAAAACTCGATTGTAAGGATAAGTACTCCTTGTTGTAAGTCACTTAAGAGTAGGTGCCCCTTATTGTAAGTCACCTAAAGATAAGTACTCTTTATTGTAGTCATTAAAGGATTGGTACTCCTTGTTGTAAGTTATCATTATAGTGCATTTGGCCTTACTCATGACGGAGAGCTTGGTAACGGGGACGTAGAACACATTGTGTATCGAACTCCATTAAATCGGTTTGTTATCTTTACATTATTGCACTTTACTTTATATTGACATTATTGTGTTATATTCATACTTGAATTAAGTTATCGCATTTGCATATTTACTTGTTATATTACACTTTGCATTTATATATTGCGTATTGAATAATTTCGAGACGAAGTGTCGAAAAAGTTTCAAAAACCAATTCAACCCCCTCTTGGTTAGTTATTCTTGGGCTAACAAAGTGATCATAGACACTTTAATTCGTATGCTCAATAATAAATAAAACCACAATTATTTATTATAAATTATTATCTCATCGTAGCGAAATAGACTATATGGGCACACATTAGATTTAAGAAAGAAAGAAAGGTAGTAATCCATCTGTCCTTGAATGGTAGCCCTTTCAGGGATTAAAGAGATATCGCCACGGGTAGGAGTTAAGGTAGTCATCTAAAAGAATGGAAAATTTATCTTGAAGGAATTAGGACCATTGATCAATGAAGAGTTAGCATTCTCCTTTCTTTGTGAATGGAGGCATCTTAGAACACGGATGAAGACAAGGTCGATAGTATAAGTATGCTCGGAAATAGAGTACATTGTTGCAGGTAAAGTGCACAATGAGCTCTCTAGAATTCATTTTTCATAGTAATATGGGGATTTGTCTACTACTTGAACAAGGATAGGCCTAGCAACTTTGTGAGAATTCCAGGCTAGGCACCTAACAACGGTTTTTCTGACAACTGGGGTTATTCCAACAATAAGGGACTAAGATCTAGGGCTTTATTAAAATATGGATGCTTCCCCCTCTTGGCCAATGTAGAGGATTAGTCAAAGCTCAATCCCAACAATCTCACTCCTGTTTAGGAATAGATTTGCCACTGAACTAGGCTTCCATTATCATTGAAACATGAAGCGTAAGTGAGATTTCGATGTTTTGAGAGAAGGAATCCGTGGATAAATGAAGTTCCGTATAACAGAACTTGTTGCACTTATCTTACACGTAGTTGTCGGCGACTTAAGAACAAGCAGTTCCGCTACGCAAAAAAGTGTAGGAGCCCATCCCAAGTTAAATGGTTAATGAATTTTTAATGGTTGAATGAACGTGACCAAACCAATTTCCTTAAATGGAAGATGAAGTTTATCTCCAATCTACCAAGGTCTGAGGTAAGAGTTATATAATATGGGAAAATAGGTAAAGACCGGCAGAAATATACTCTAGTCGATTTTGCGCCAATTAATTAATATGTAGTGTTTGATAAAGTTATTGACTTAATATCTCAACTTTCAACTTAGTTTTATTTCTGTTCTCTTAGATTTTGTAATACTTTTAATAGAAGTACTTAACTTCTTGAAGTATAATTTTCTTATCAATCAATTAAGGACCTATGTTTTCTGAAGTTTGTCATTCTTAATAAAAAACCATAACAACTAGTCCTCGTAAAAAAATAAAATTCATTCTCATTAATAAATAATTTCCATATATTAATATAACAGAGAAGCTTAAAATATCGGGATGTTACACAATCAAAAGCTTCATTGTTAAGAATTTGCTAATATATGTTCCACTGACTTACTAGATACATTACTCCCGCAATGAGGCATTGGATGAAGTTACAACTTAAGATTCGAGGGCAAATCTTATCCAGCTCGAGGAGAATGATGAAGAAGAGTTCGACTGAGTCTATTTAATGTTTTAACAATTTTTATAATCATTTATTATTAGATATGTATCAATTTTAATGAGTTTAGGATGCAATTTCAGTTAACCATAGACTTAGGTCTTTAATTACCGGCCGCAATTGTATTGCTGGTATTCTTTGTCAGTCAATGAAAATCAATAAATTCTCAGTGGTCATGTACGAATCAACGAGTCTTGATAGGCAATTCCCCATATTTTACGTGAATCAACAAGTATTGATTCATGTTCTTCAAATGTTCACACTTGCGCTGCATTACTTTTCAATCACACACATGGAAACGTGTGCGTGAGTGAGTTGAGTGTAAACACTTTCACATGAAAGATTAAATGCTAAAATGAAGAACATATTACCCGAGTAAACCCTCTACATTAAAAGTACAATGAAGAATTTGAGGTAAAGAAAATCTAGGAGTCTTTCAAAAGATGAACAAAAAAGTTAAGGGAAAGATTGTTGGTGTACCTGAAGGAAGGTGCTCCATGGAAATAATTCTACCTCCTATCCTTTTGGCAAACTCTCGATAGATACATAGTGAGTTTGATGTGGGTGTTCGATAAATTGTTATTTGAATTATTTACTAAGGGGAGTTTAGCCTTTTCTATTATTAGGGTACAATAGATGAATTAATGCTCTATTTGTAACCGATAAATAAATTGTGACGTATAAATTTTTGAATTGTGATCGTAAAATAATTTGTGACATATAAAAATTTTGATTGAAAATTTGTGACTATCTGATAAGCTGTGACTTATAATATTTGTGATATGTGACTGATAAATAATTTGTGACATATATGTATTTGATTTGTAGTCTCTTGGTAATTGTTTGACATATTCAATAAAGATTTTGTTTGTTAAAAGGCATCCAACAATACTAATGATCTCAACTCAGCATTACTAATAGAAGGAAGAGTTAACAATCAAGAAGAATGGGAGTTTTTATACCCTTATTACAAACAAGAATTCTTATAATTTCTTATTCAAATTCTATTATAGTCGTTTAAAAATAAGAGAAATTATTTACATAGATTTTTCAACTTCAAACAATGAAATGAAGACCTGATGGGAAACTCAAACAGAGTTAACCACCTAGAACTCTGACATGTTAAAAGTTTCAGGTAACAGATGAGACGGAACTCAGTAGTTGGAGGGCCTAAAATGATTGTATATCACACTGCATTATTTAATTTCATAAAAGACATTTTCAAAATATAAGACACCGCCTAGTAAAAAAATTGATGCTTAAAAAAGAGTTCAACTAACTATAACACCCTCTCTCACATTTAAAAATTCTTATAAAATGAATTATGCACTTACATATACTATATCATTTTAGATCTATTGACAACGTTGACAAAATAAATAAATAAAAAAAAATGCACCAGTTTTGTGTAGTCAATAAAATATTACGAACCTTACATAGGATATACTATATTCTCACTTGCGACCTCTCCAACGTCAGCCAATTTATCCTAACTGCGTAAAATATTGAAGCGCTTTTCGTGTAGTCACTTCAAAAGGAAGGAAAAGTGATAGTTGCATGGTGAAATTCATTTGACAAAAAAACTCACATTTGAACTTCACAGTTACATTGTTAGTCACTTATTTGTGAATGAAGGACCAACCTCTTCTCCGAAAGACCATGGCTCATGATCAACGCTATTTCTAATAGAATGCCCACGACAGAAAGGAAACATAGCGCCCACACCCATCCACCTTCCAAACAGCTTTGGTGTTGCGTTCCCAGAAAATCCACCAATATCTGGCCCTGAAATTGGCTGTCCACTAAGCCCCTGGACACAAGCTCATTAATATGGTCGACTATAGGGAGAGGGAAAAACTGAAAGTGGCAGCATTCTTTAATTCAATGAAAGATTCAGTTAGACATACTCTCCCAAGCATCTGTGCGATAACAGTTGAAAATAAAATAGAAAATGTCATGATATCGTAAGAAGAAAGGATAAGTACCGGAATCACTTTTTATCTCCCTCTTAGATTAAAGAAATACTTGAATAAAAGCACATATTTATGATTATAGATTCTTAACGCACTTATGTGCATAAATTCATTCTCACACGTGTATGCACACAACTCACGAGTATTAGCATATGCTTTCAAGTCCCTCGTGAGGCTTCTCATTTTGCAGAGCCTATTGTTTGAAATATGCTTCCAAATCCCTCCTTGTGGGCTTGAGGCATGAAAATTTGACGTTGATAAACAACACAAACAACAAATTTGACATGCTGTGTTCATGAGGGATATCCACGATCTCCCTCAGGTGATCTCCTCGTACAATTCCGTCTCTTGCGACCATTAACAGCACAAGTATTTCTCATTGACCGATAGCATAGAAGTACCGCAAGGGAAGCTTAAATGAACCACTTAAATTCCTCCAGAGTTGTAAATTAATTATTGTAGATGTTAATTTGTTCTTTCACATCCCTTAACCATGTGAATAATATCTGAGGTGCATTTCTTACTCATTTTTTTCATTCCCAAGCTTTGTAAGGTGATATTTTGTTATATATCTCTATTGACTGTCACCATCGAGGGTAAACATAAAGGTCCATATGATGGAGGATTAATACTAAGAATTCCTTAAAAGAGTCCATTGGTAGGTTTGGTAATGTGTAGTTGGAGGTGAATGAACCCAACGTATAAATATTGATGACACCAAAAATAAAAAGTTCTGAGTCCGGAATGGTGGCACATTGAAACACAAAATAATGTTGTCTCCTTTACAGTTTTCAAAGATATGTTCTGCAATAACTTCCACTTACCAGATTAAGAACCATAGGGATACTCATCTGAAGATGCGGCCAAGTAGACGCGTTATCTCCTGTCCACGTAGCAGCATACCTTTGGCTACCCACATACCCAGCTCGAGTAAGGACAAATGGACGTTTTTGTTCGTTAGCTAGTTTCACGCCTTCATATGTTGATCTTGCCATCAGCATACCATAAACCTGAAATAAGCAACTGATATCAGTAATGAAAATTCATATATTATACATGATGTGAAAGAAAATCATTAATTAGTAGATTATTTTTCATTTTCTCATAGTAAGTAAACTAAAAAGCTTCAGCTATGCTTATCAATTTCATGAGTAAAGTTTCAAAGAAGAGTCCAGGGTCAAGAAGTACATTGTGATAGTGTGAATGGTTCTGTTTGCCTCCATATTCTGGATCTCCCCTATGAATATTGCTCTCAGGCATTGTCTTAGTTTCGGGCTGCAAGAAAATATGTTACACAAAACCAGGAAAAAAAATGCACTTCTAACAAAGTTTAAACTTCACCTGATCCATAACTGCCGGTTCATTCATATCATTCCATAAACCGTCCACACCATTAGTAACAAAGTCCTTGACAAGACTAGCCCACCATGAACGGGCTTCTGATTTTGTGAAGTCTGGAAATACACAAGGCCCAGGCCACACCTTCCCTATAGATAGAAGCAAATAATATTAATGATTGACAAGAAAGAAGCAAAAGTTCGTAGAAACAAAATGTTTCCTTGCCAGTTGCCACGAGTTCGTGAGGAATGATGGAGGTATCATATGTACCTACAAACGGCTTCTGGGAAGCTGTTTGAACCCAGATATCTCTTTTAGAACCACTGTCGTAGACAAAATAACCCTCTCCATGTTTGATTCCTGGGTCAAGCATCGAGTTTGCTTTGAAACCATTTTGATGAAGATAGTCTACAAGAGACTTCGGATCCGGGAACCGGTTCTAAGAGAGATAGAAACAACAAAATGTATGTTTTATAATTCATCTCTAGAACAAACCAACTTTTAAGTAGATGGAACTTGCCTTATCAAATGTGAAACATCGAAAACCATCCATGTAATCTATGTCCATCCATATGACATCACAAGGTATTTTTTTTTTCACGAAATGTTCTTGCAATCTGCATTGGGCAAGTGAAAAACGAGCTTAACGTTAAATGTAAACACGCTTGAAGAACTAGCTGAAATTTAACAAAAGTAATAACAATATGAGCTTCCGATAACAAAATTCCAAGTTTACATTGTTCGTGTTACATAAGAAGGTTCATAGCATTTAAAGAGGACCACAAGTTTGAGACTATGAAAACTAACATAATCGAACACGGAAAGAAAAATTAAATGATGGAGAAAGAAGTAGAAGGTGTATGAGCAAAAAAGAAATCTGGATACTGTATATTGTCAACCTCACGAACTCGTGCATCAGAATCATAGCTCCAACGAGATTGCTGATAGCCCAGTGACCATTTAGGTGGCATAAAAACAGTACCTGCTAGCAAAATTCCTCAATCAAATAAAAGCAGCAGGGAAGGTACATAGACAGAGCAAAAACAATAGCGTGTGACAAAAGACAAATTTGATTGTGGATCATGTATTGAGACTGTTAGGCAATTTGTTGTCAAACGACCTCCCTGGGCGATGATGAAAGTCTCGGTTGTTTTTATCCAATCGGCATTGGCCAATTGACTGAATATATATCAACACCACAATTTATGGAACTATCCACGTAACCCACATTGGCCATTCGAAGCAACCTAATTTAATTAGGGTTGCTCATTGCCCAACCCGAATTAGGACGGCTCTTACCGGTTAATAGCTCACCTTTCCTTTGTGTTATTGGGCCTATGACCTAAAAGCCCATCCATTCACTATACATAGCAGCCTAATGTCCAACAAGCGTGAAAAATTATATAGCCGTTCTTTGCCTTTGAAGAGAATCGATTTTCACAGTCTTTGTGCTCTCTTTACCTTGCTTTGTGATCTTGGTAGTGAAATCTTTTCTTCTTCTTAAGTTAACCTTTGTGGTTAACATTCCTAGCTATTTATTCTTCTTCCTCCATAGCTCTTTGTGGGTTAATTCTCGGTTTTGAGCAACCAAGGAAGGAGGTGAAGGTTTGTGGTGATTTCTTTGATTGTGGTGTTGATTTTGGAGACTGAGCCCGGTGATTCTTGGTGCAAAGTGTTGGTCTTCAATTTACATATGGTATCAGAGCTTTAGGAGTGATTTTCGGACCCAAAATCGACCAAGAACGGACCTGGAATCGCGTGAACAGTGCTGCCAAAAATTCTGGACAGATTTCTTCAAGCAGTCCGAGTTTCTTCAAGCAGTTTGAGCACGTTCCTTTGGGTTTTTCAAGAAACCAACACCACAAGAGGCCTCTGCAGGTGGAGGCGATCCTCCCTGACCGGCGCGTGAAATTCCGGCCGGCGCGTGTGGCGACGCGTGAATCCCACGCGCAGAGGAGGAGGGCGGCGCGTGGGGCGTTTTCAGGCCTCAACTTCTTCAGGCAGTTTGTTTGTCTTGATTTCCTGAACGTACTGATATTTTTGTTTAAGTGTTTCAGGTTACGCAGGAAAAGTTGGACGATTTTGCCCCCGGTTGTTCGACGGTTGAGGCTGCAAAACGCTTAATGAATTACTTTAGACCATAAATTGTGGCTCTAAAGCAGTAATCTCGCAACTCTTGATAATTACGGACTCAGACAAGTTCGCTCTGGTAAATTGGCTGATCCTCTCGTTAATTTTCAGTACTAGCGCGTCATCGTGTGGGGTGACATTAGGTTTGGGGTTACCGTGAAGGGGTAACCATTGCTTGTGCTAGAAATTAGGAAGTAATTGCTCTCTTCGTTCGTTACGTAATTGGAATTTGCTCTTTTGATTAATTACAGCATTTTATCGATTTTCTGATATACTGTGAGTGAAACTATTTTTGTTATTATCTCTCTGGTTGCTTTTGTTAAGTCTCTAAAATACCTAGACCTTACCCGGTTGAAAATTTCCTTGATCTAAGATCGTGAATCTTACGAAACCCTGGGAATCTAAAAACGGTGTATAGTTGTGAACCTAGGTCTGCTTTGTGTGGCTTAATTGTGATTTTGTGTTTCTTGTTTGAAAATGACAACGCGCAATTTTGATTTGGGGACTTTTACTGGAAAATGTGATTTTTCTATTTGGCAACAGAAAATGAGGGGTATTTTGGTTCAACAAAAAGTTTCAAAAGCCATTGATGGCAGTTTTCCCGCTGATTTTTCAAAAGAACAAAAAGAAGAGGCTGATGAGCTCGCTTATACCTCTATTATTTTACACTTGGCTGACGCTGTTTTAAGAAAAGTGGGTAAACTAAAAACCACTGAAGAACTTTGGAAAAAGTTGGAAGATCTGTATTTGCTAAAATCTACTCCCAACAAGCTTTACTTACTTGAGCGTTTTTTCAGTTTCAAAATGGATTCTTCAAAAGAATTGGATGACAATTTGGATGTGTTTAACAAACTTGTTCAAGATATTGTTAACTGTGGTGAGTTAGTGTCTGAAACATACAAGGCTATAATTTTGCTAAATGCTATACCTGATACTTATCGTGAAGTCAAAAATGCTATTAAGTATGGTAGAGACACGTTGACACCCGAAATTGTCGTTGACTCCCTTAGAAGTAAGGAGATGGAGATGAGAGCTGCAAAACATGATAAGAAAAGCGGTGAGATTCACATGATGAGAGGTAGAACTCAGTTTAGGCAAAACAGTCATGATGGTTACCAAAGTAGTGGCGAGTCAAGTAGTAATGGACATAGAAAGAAGGGCAAGGTAAACATTGTGTGCTTGGTAATCTCCAATTTGACATTCCGTGACAAAATCATTTATTTTAAGATAAAAATCAAGACAACCTAACACTATTAACCCAAAGTCAATTCCAAAACTTTAACTCAAATCTTGTCATACCTATTTTTTGAAACACATGAAAATAACAATACCATGTATAAAAGCAAGAGGAAACTAACAATTAAAACATATAACTAAGGCATATAAAACAACGCGAGTAAAACATGTGTAACACCAAAGCATATAATACTACGTGTATCAATAACTTAGAATTAAAATCTAGAATATTAATGCCAATATTGACAAAACATTAAACGCAATATCAATATTAAAATTTTAACCAAAAATCAATCAAAAATATCTCTAACTCTCTTTAGGTCAAATATCTAAGAAAAAAATATCAACGTCTCCCCTAATTCATTTACTACTCAACCCTTTTGAAATAAATACTCTCTCTCCCACCCCCCCCCCCCTTTATCATGAATAAGAAAGGGAAACAAGTAATAGAATCATGAATGATATATAGAGAAATGAGTGAAAAATTATGCAAAACATCTGATGGGAGAATAAAATTTTTCTTTTTCTTTTGAGACAACTATTTTTCGTGAATTTTTAAATATAACATCATGAACAGTTATTTGCTTAGTTATGCATGTATAATTTATAAATAGTAAAATTTTTCCTTATAATTCATTTTAAACCTATATGGAATAAATTATATATGCCTCTCATATGTCAAAAGTGATACTTAAGTGAGATTCAAAATCTTATATCTGTACGAAAGGAGAGTGAATTGCCCAAATAGTCACTGAACTTTACGTCATGCTTCCAAGAGGTCACTAAACTTTCAAAATCACCCAAGTTATCACTGAACTTTGCAAAAGATTTTCACGAGGTCATTGAACTTTAAAAATCACCTCATTCATCACTGAATTTTGTAAAAAGTTTCCCAGGGGTTACTAATTCAGTGATCTCCTAGGAAACATTTTGCAAAATTTAGTAATCCCTTTTGAATTTTGCAAAGTTTAGTAATGAATGATGTGATTTTTAAAGTTCAGTGATCTCGTGAAAACCTTTTACAAAGTTCAATGATGACTTGTGTGATTTTTAAAGTTGACCCCTTGGAAGCATGACGTAAAGTTCAGTCATTATTTGAGCAATTCACTCTAAGAAAGGACATGCAAAGAAATCATTGGTGAATGAATATATTCCTTAAATCATAAAAGTCAAACCCAGTGCTCTAGGATCTTTGAAATAAAAAGCTCATATTTAACTTTTTTCATTGTGTAACTTTTCTTTCTCCTCCTATTTGTGAGCATATATATTTTATTTTATTTTATGTGCAGATTTATCTTCATTAAGCTAATCAAATAATTACTGAACAAGCTTTAAGCCGATAACTCCCAAGTCAGATCACTATAGGGCACTAGATTTTAAGATATCTAGCAGACTTAATAAATCTAGGCATAAAGGTTACGGAAAAAAGCATAAGATGTATCTCACAAATTTTCTATGAAATTCAAATCTTTTAAGCTCAATAATCTTTATCTTTTAGGGAAATATACAAGAGTTTAGGTCAACAAGTTAAAGGTCAATTCATATTCAAAGTCACCTCACCACACCCGTGACTGTCATTCCAAATCTCACACAATCGATCAAGACTCACTTATGAGAGCTTATTGTGTGTAGTGCAGATGATATATGCAATAACCTCTACTAGGTGCTCCAAATAAGTTCTAAATGAAGTTAGTGAAAACTTTATTCACCATTAATTAATTTTACTGGTACTTGATTACAAAATAACATGTCCAATGATATCACTTTAAAAGTGTTATAACATCAAAAATTCTTTTCCATTTTTTTATTTATATTTTCTAATTTTTTTTTCATTTAAAAAAAATAATGCAAAAAAAGGGAAAATATGGAGTGCACATTAATATGTAAATATCATGAAGAATGCAAATGCATGCACCTAAACACCTAATCAAGGCAAAGAAAAGCTCTTACTATGAAAGCAACGCGAGCAATACCGCAATTAATATCATCACTTTAACTTGTGAGTTTACTCTTTTTGACCAAAATCTTCTTAGAAGAAAATGTAATCTTAGTTAATTGAGTCATCAATTCAGTTAAGTGACTTACTTGATTAGTCAAGAATCTAACATGAGTAGTTAGATTTTGTTTGTTGTTCCTAATTAAGGGCTTATGACACTTAGGTCTTATGTGACCTAAAACACCACAATTGTGACAAGTGGAAATGAATCTAAGAGTAGTTCTAAGTCTCAAATTTTGAACCTTGGGTTAAGGAAACCTATGTTGCACAAAAGATCTTTGTTCTAGAGCTCCTACATTCTTAGACTTAACAAAAGCAGGTACACTCTTGTTTTTAGAAGAGGTAGCGGTGTGAGAAACTGTGTCTTTAAAGCTTAAACCTCTCCTATTACTATCTGGTGTAAGAGTTTTAACCTTAATTTCTAAGGACTCTTTTTCAACCCTTAACTCGTTCAATATTATAGTAGACTTCTCAAGTTTAACTTCTAACTTCTAAACTCTCATTTTCTAACTCAAGTTTATGAAAATTTTCAACTTAATGCACTCAAACAATTCATCAAAAGCCTCATAAACTCCACGCTCATCTTTTGGTTCTTCCTTTGAAGAGTTAGATTGCTCTATATCCTCAACTCTCTCATTTCCCTCTATAGGTTCACTCTTAACCACAAAGGCAAATGCCATATAATTCCCTCCTTCATCTGGATATGAGTCCCCCCTTTGATTGGAGCTAGACTTGTTGTCAGTGAGAGTGGCGTTCATATACTTACCTAGGGTTTTCTTATAATTTGGGCACTCATATTTAACATGTCCAAAATCTTGGCATTCATGACACATCACAGACATTTTCTAGGCATCTCTAGTATCACTTTTCTCTCTTTTATCTTTCCTAACAGTTTTGAATGCTAAATGCATGTTCTTCTTAGACTGAGATAGGCTAAGTTCACGTGTTTGGAGAGATCCTACAAGCTTTTCTATCTTAATAACATCCAGGTCTTTGCTTTAACTTTCCTTACTATCTTAGCCTCGGAGATTCGCTTACCTAAGTTGAAACTAAAATTGACTATATGATTCAATTTAGCATAGAAATTATCAAAAGACTCATCATCTTTCATCCTAATTTTCTCAAATCTACTAGTCAACATATGTAATTTAGAGCTTTTAATGGTATTGGTTCCCTCATATGTGATTTCTAATATATTCCAAGCTTCTTTAGCAGTCTCACACATAGATAACCGTTTAAAATCTTCGAAGGAATAGCCATAAAGATGCATGGACACCTCTACTATTCTAGTTACACATAGCTAACTCTTCCTTAGTCCAAGAAAATATATCAGTTGGTGTAACAACACCAGAAACTGATGTAGATAGGGTAGTCCAACCCTATTCTTCACTAACCCAAACCCACTCATCCATGGACCTAAGAAATGCTCTCATTCTAATCTTACAGTAAGCATAATCACTACCATTAAAGAATGGAGAAACAGAAAGTGATTGACTTATCTACACAAATAGGGTTAAGGATCGCAATTAAAATTTGATACCACTTGTTAGGTAATATATGTCTCACTTTGTTTACACCTAAATATGCAGAATTCACCAATAAAAAAGAGCATGTCACTTATACAATTTAAACCCTAAGTTAAACAATTACAAATGTATAGATCAAAAGCATAAAAAGTAAATAACAACAGAAATTGGTGATAGAGGAAAACTCCTTAAAGCACTCTTCGCAATAACTAAATACCTCCGGGCAAACCTTGCCAAAAGATACACTAGAAAAACTAACTTACAATTGATTTAAACATTGCTAAATCTTAGCTGACTCTGACTATCCAACTTGTAAATCATTGAAGAACTCTTCGATTGTGCGATTAGCACTTCTCAGTAACTCTAGGCTATTTTTTCTCCTCATGAATTACTAAGAATGAACTCATTATGGAGCGTTGGAACTCCAAGCGCCTTTTCTCCAACTTCAAACTCTTAAAGCTTATAGGTGAAGGTAAGGATTTTTGGAGTTTAATCTTTAGATCTTCTGTATTTTGATCTTTGGTTGAAGCAAGAGATTATGGAATATGTATTTGATATTCAAAGGATGTTCTCTTGACTAAAATTAGGGTTCAACCAATAATGTAAGATGTTTTGGATGAATTATGAAAATTGATTTTGGCTTGAATCAAGAGATCTTTGGAATGTGTTTTGGATCTTCAATAATATGATCTCTAATACAAAGTAATGACTCAACACAATTTGGGATGGACCTATACTTGGGTATATATAATATGAAGTATTTGAGGTTGAATATGATTGGAAAGTCAGCCTAAAATCGTGAACTAGGGTATCCCGGATAAACTTGCCATTCGAGCGCTAGCCTTGTGCTTAGCAAGCGGCTGTTCTCGTGCTTTGAGCGGTTTTGCATCGACTTGTTCTCCTTGATCCATATTTGACATCATTGACTCCTTCATGACCTATACTACTAATCCTTGACTATTTTAACTTCAATTAAAACTCAATAATTCATGATTTTGAATACTAAAATTATCAATTACAATTTTGGACCTATCATAGACATTGTGCCATTTTGAGATTTGACTACGAGAAGAGGTTTATTCTATGATACTAAGCCAATTTTTGGCTTGAATAGGGTCAGTTGCATATTCAATTATGAGAGGATTTAAACAGCGTCCTCCACTTTGTCTTAGTTTTGGCCTCAGTTCAATCTAGGTTGGGTTTTGACATTGATTTAACTACTAAGTTATTTGCTCTACTAACTAGGTCAACATTTTGATCATTATCTAAAGAATAATTTTAATCATCATTAGGGTTTTTAACTATACATACTAATTATTCAAGGATGTCTACCACTTCTACGATAGGCATACCAAACTATAATATACATTCCAATATTCAAATTAACATCACTTTGTCCAACTATTGGTGTAAAATTTAGTAATAAACCCATTTTTAATTTTTTTGAATTAAAATATGGATACCGCATTATATTGGTAATGCTACCAATCCTTTAGGGTATTTTAAGTTTGTGTACTGATAGTATATTCTCACTGGTTACACCTGCATAGGATGGATTGATAGAAATAGTCTTACTGATCTAGTTTCTTCACGAATTACTTGTATAAATTGGAGGTAGTTTCAACTTACAAGTTACACCCCCATCTCACATGTGGTTGCCTACATTGCCCGCTCAGTGATCTCGTGCTTACCAACTTTTGGAATGCGGAAGCAAAATTATCCAAAAATTAAAAATTTCTTTAATTCAATAAACAAGATCGTCTAAATGTTCACTTGTATATTATATCAAGAATAAATAATTCGAATTTTTACCTAAAATCGATTGTCAATTCTTAAATTAATTCTGAATTACAAACTTCCAAATTTTTGGATCACAAGTTTTCAGCTTTTTAATTCCATGAACATGATGCTCCAAATCTCGAAGTCTTCTATGGTATTCCTCAAAGCCAAAACTATACCGACGGGTAGGCACATTCTTTTAATTAAATCAAGAAACTAATTTTTGGAGTGGACAATAAATTTTTTTTTTTCACTTTCTCTCTCTCTCTCTCCAATTTAAATTCTATGGAATTATGTATTATGATTGTTCTAGGATTTCTATGTCCATCTAGTAACTATTTATAGAAATATTGGTGAATCAAAGAACCATTAAAATCACAAAAATATATACATAGAGATTTAAATGAAATACATGGCGATCAAGTGAAATTTAATTCTCCGCACAGTCATGCTATGGAATTAAATTCGACAAGTGGTCCGTTCAATACACTTCAAATGTACTAGTGTCAACTTTTACTATTTGTGTGATAAGGTCAAATCACAAATCCGAATAGTGAATCCGTCAACACTACAACATTCCAATACAATGTGCCAACCCTTATACATTAGTTGTGAACAAATTATTTATGACCAAAATATAAGTTATGTCACGCTGTACTTCTTAACGCAAGTTCCCAACTTATATCATCACAAGTGATCAAAGACACTTTAATTCGTATGCTCAATAATAAATAAATGCAATAAATAAATAAAACCACAATTATTTATTGTAAATTATTATCTTATCGTAGCGAAATATACTATATGGGCACACATTAGATTTGGGAAAGAAAGGAAGGTAGTAATCCATCTCTCCTTGAATGGTAGCCCTTTCGGGGATTAAAGAGATATCGCCACGGGTAGGAGTTAAGGTAGTTGATAAGTGTATTTATACACTTATTCGGGACTTGAAACTATATAATTTTATTGTTCTTTTGGCAAAATACAACCTAAATTGTGTTATATTGCATCTTGTAGATAAAACTCAATGTTGGATGAAGAATTGGAGAAAAGAAGCGAAATATGTCGAAAAATGGAAAAATTCAAAGTAAGGGAATCAAAGTCTACACTATAGAAGTTGAGGGACTAAATTGCATGGATTTGAAATATTGGAGGACTTGGAGAAATGCAAGATTTACTTGGGCCTTTGAAAGTCTAATTGGACCAAAAAAAAAAAAGAGAGGGTTTCCTAGGGCGGAAGGAAGAAATAGAGAGACAGAGGAGACGGAAAAAGGAGGGGAGAACCGGGCTGAAAATTGAGAAAAGAAAAGGGAGATAAATTGTGAGAGTGGGGGAAAAGATTGGAGGCATCAATCCATAGATATATACACACATTGCCGGCAGCAAATTGAGGAAGAAATGGAGATTTTCAGCAAAGTGGGGAGCACTCGGGCAGAAGAAAAATAAAACAGAATTGGTGGCGGCCATATTCCATCATTTCACACACATTGAAGGGGAGATTAGGGGCTGAATTAAAGGGATTATATGCGCATATAGTGGGCGGCAGATTGGGGGGTGAAGGAGAGAGGATAGTGGGCTAAATTACACATATAAACATTCTTTTGCCAGCTGATTTATACACCAGATTTTTACACAATTTGGCAGCATTATAATAGTATTTACACGCATATAGTGGTGGCAAATTGGGCTGAAAATTGAGAGAAAAAGAGCAGATGGCGGGCAGAAATAAATTGAGAA
The DNA here is from genome assembly GCA_035079005.1 of Fraxinus americana. Lineage (NCBI taxonomy): Eukaryota > Viridiplantae > Streptophyta > Magnoliopsida > Lamiales > Oleaceae > Fraxinus > Fraxinus americana. Next base: position 29,551,549 of record CM068720.1, read on the forward strand.
GAAAAGCTGGCCGCGGTAGCTGCAAATTGGGAATTAATCACGTTCCGTCAATTTTTAGGTGATGTCGTTCCACTTCTATTTGTTTAATCTTGATAATATGCTAGGCTAAATTCTCTTATATTGGATGGATGATGAAGCTATTTGATTTTTAGTTTTTAATTCGATACCACGTGTTTCTAGTTTAATTTTTGCATTGTGATTTCATAAATATGTATGATTCTATTGTTTTAATGTTTGCGTACCATTAGGACACTAAGTTGCTTATTTATAGTGTTTGAAAACTCACACTAGGTAGAACACTGTTTATGGAACGCACGGGCAATAAATATTAGGAATAATATTTATGGCATGTGCGATCATGTATGATAATCCTAAACGTCAATGCATGTTTGTCATATGAATTCGGACTAGGAATAGGATCGTCTCGTGGCAATCACGTGTTTATTATATTTTGGGAAAGAATAGTAAATAAAAGTGGAATTATTGATCGTCACAATTGCATGAATTAAATTGATTATCATTGGTTGAGAATTGAAACTAAGAATTGAATAGTGAAGTCGGAAATCCAATACACTTACCCTCATTTGATTTAAAAATCATTTTTATTGCTTTTGTAGTTATAAAATGCAGTTAATTAAAAATCAATTATCTTTTGTTACATTTGTGAATTTAAATATATAAAATACTCTAAAATTAAGCCTTATTCCTTGTGGGACGATAACTCACTCATCACGATTATTACTTGTACAACGAACCCGTGCGCTTGCGGGATTTTCATGTAACAAGTTTTTGGCGCCGTTGCCGGGGAATAACGGTGTTAATCTTGGGTATTTGATGTTTTAGATTCACTTTAATTTTTATTTTTTGTAGTTTTTAGGCTATTATTACACTCATGAGTTCTCTTGTGTCTTGATTTTTTTCAGGCGAAGTTGGTATATGCAAAATCTTGACGAGCCAAATCTCTTTTCGTTAGATCACGAAATCGAAAAGACATTCAAAAATCGCAAGAGAGTGCAACGTCAAGCAAGGAGAATGGCCGCAAATCAGAATCAACCACAAAATCAGGTTCATCTTCAAGAGCAAATACCACAGCCAAATCAACATAGAGCCATCCTAAATGAAGCTCCTATTTTAGTTGGGGATTATGTAAACCCAATTCCCGCACCAGTGCAACCTGCCGTGGGATATCCTCCCTTTGGACAGCCTAACTTCCACCTTAGACCGGATGTCATAAATCTGTTCCAAAATCACCAAGACATCAGGTTTTTTGGAAAAGCCAAGGAGAACCCTCATGAACATATTTCGGCTTTTCTCATGTTATGTGAGATGTCAGTCATGAAGGGGTATCAACAGACGCTTTTCGAATGCGGTTATTCTCTCATACTCTGAAGGATGTTGCTAGAGAAGGGTTTATTTGTTTACCACCAGGGAGCTTACAATCATGGGCCGATATGGTTCAAAAATTCACGATGAAATTCTTCTCACCATCTCGAGTCCATCAAATCAGGAATAAAGTCCACACTTTCAAGCAGAAAGATTTAGAGAGCTACCCTGAGGCATGGGAGAGGTTCAAGAATTTGTTCAGAAAATGCCCTAACTTTGATATTCCTAAGCAAGTTCAGCAGTATCTCTTCTACTACTTTCTACAACAAGAGTTTAGGAATATGGTAGATGCCTCAGCGGGAGGATCAGTGATGAAACTTGACTTCGATGAAGCCTATGATTTATATGAGAAAATTTCCGAAAATCAGTCGATGTGGCCAACTGGTAGGGAAGCTCCAAAGAAAATAGCAGGGATACACAACGTGGATGCAATGACAGTGGTGACTGCACAAACGCAAGTTCTTACAATGCAAATAGACAATCTATCCCAGTCAGTTAACATGGGACACCAATCACCACCTGTTTGCGAAGGTTGTGGGGCAGATCATACTACTACAAGCTACCATTTGGCTTCTACACGTGCTAGTCAGCATGTGGAGGTGAGCTACGCGCAGAACTTTCAGAGACAGCAAAATAATCCCTACTCCAACACTTATAATCCTGGTTCGAAAAACCATCCAAACTTTTCATGGTCTAACAACTAAGGACAAGGACAGGGAGGAAACAGTCAGAATAAACGACCGGGGTTCCAACGGTAGCAACAACAGCACGTAAAGAAGCCATCATTAGAAGATTTTCTAGCTCAGTACATTACTAAAATCGAGACCAACTTTAAGAATCAACAGGCCTCAATCAAGAACTTGGAACAACATGTGGGACAGATAGCAGTCGCATTATCAGGTAGAGCTCAAGGGACTTTACCTAGCAATAAAGAGAAAAATCCTAAGGAGCAAGTCCAAGCAATCACTACCCGTAGCGGGGTCCAGTTACTAGAAATACATGTGAAGCGGCTACCACCAGTTATAGAAAAGGTACCTACCTCGGGCGATGAGCATGTGGATTAGTCGAACAAGGCTACAGAGGAAAATCAAGTTGAGTTACCAACCGTGCCTATCAAAGCATATGTACCTCCGATCCCATTTCTACAGAGGCTGGAAAAGCATAAGCTCGACAAACAATTTCAGAAATTTTTGGATGTATTCAAGAAGTTTCACATCAACATACCATTCGCTGAAGCTTTAGCCTAGATGCGTAGCTACGCGAAATTCATGAAGGATATTCTATCAAACAAAAGGAAGCTGGAAGACAATGAGACGGTCATGCTTACCAAGGAATGTTGCGCAATTCTCCAACATAAGTTGCCACCAAAATTAAAAGATCCAGGGAGTTTTACTATTCCTTGCAATATTGGTAACTTATATATAGATAAAGCATTGAATGATTTAGGAGCTAATATTAATTTAATACTTTTATCTCTTTTCAGGAAATTAGGTTTGGGCGAAGCAAAAGCAACTACAGTTTCATTGCAATTGGTTGATAGATCGATCAAGCATCCTAGAGGCATTTGTGAAGATATCTTGGTGAAGGTCGATAAATTCATTTTTCTAGCAGACTTTATTATCCTGGATATGGAAGAAGATAAAGATGTCCTGCTCATTCGGGGTCGTCCATTTTTGGCTACGGGAAGAGATCTGATTGATGTGTAGAACGGTCAGTTGATATTGAGATTGGATGATGATGATCTGAAAATCAATGTGTTTAAGGCCTTCAAATTTCAAAACGAACCAGATTCTTGCATGCAGATTGATATAATAAAGGAAGTAGTATCAAAGACATTCAGACTTGATCACCCTCAAGAACCTCTTGAGGCTTGTTTAGTGCATTCTCAGGATTTACCAGCAGAAAATGAGGAGACATAAGAATGTGCATGCTATTTGGAAGCCATGCTACCACGTTTCAAGCAACCATGTTTGGAACTCGGTAAAGGACCCACAAGACCTTTACCATCTATATTGCAAGCTCCAACACTTGAATTCACCTTCGCTATGCATACATGGGGAAAAAGAATCCACTTCCGGTAATCATCTCAAATACACTAACAGAAATAGAGGAAGATCAACTACTGAGAGTACTTCGGGAGCACAAGACAGCAATATGATAGACTATCTTAGATATAAAAGGGATCAGCCATTCGCTTTGTATGCACAAGATATTGATGGAAGAGGATTACAAAGCTTCAGTTGAGCATCAACGCAAATTAAATCCTACTATGCAGGAAGTGGTAAGAAAAGAGGTATTGAAACTTCTGGATGCAGGAATCATTTACCCTATATCAGATAGCCATTGGGTCAGTCTAGTACAGGTCGTGCCGAAAAAATGGGGAATCACGGTAGTTCCAAATGAAAACAACGAGCTCATTCCTACGTGCACAGTTATAGGTTGGAAAGTTTGCATTGGTTATCTTAAACTTAACAACGCCATAAGGAAGGATCACTTTCCCCTTCCTTTCATTGATCTGATACTGGAAAGACTTCCAGGTGATGCTTATTATTGCTTTCTTGATGGTTATTCAGGGTACAACCAGATTTCTATAGCTCCAGATGATCAGGAAAAGACTACCTTCACATGCCCTTACGACACTTTTGCTTATAGGAGGATGCCTCTTGGTCTTTACAATGCTCTAGCCACTTTTCAGCGCTGTATGATGTCTATTTTTTCGGATATGGTGGGAAATATCATTGAGGTATCTATGGATAATTTTTTAGTCTTTGGAAAGTCATTCAAGGAATGCCTTGAACATTTGGGAAAAGTGTTGCAGCGATGTGAGGACTCCAATCTTGTATTAAATTGGGAAAAATGTCATTTCATGGTTCGGGAAGGGATCATGTTGGGGCATTTGATATCGGCACGGGGTATTGAAGTAGATAAAGCTAATATACAGGTCATCAAAAAACTACCACCTCCGGTAACAGTGAAGGGAGTTAGAAGTTTCTTGGGTCATGCCAGATTCTATTGCCGTTTCATCAAAGACTTCTCCAAAATCTCGAAGCCTCTGTGCAATCTATTGGAAAAATGGCTTTATTTCATTTTACTGAGGAATACTTGACGGCTTTCAACACTTTAAAGGAAAAATTTGTCTCTGCTCCAGTGTTAACTTCTCCAGATTGGGATTATCCGTTTGAGCTTATGTGTGATGTCAGTGATCATGCAGTGGGGGCAGTTTTGGGTCAAAGTAAGGAAAAGAGGTCTTATGTCATTCACTACGCCAGTAAGACTTTGGATGAGGCTCAGTTGAATTATGCGACTACAGAGAAAGAGCTTTTAGCAGTGGTATTCGCCGTTGACAAATTCAGGTCATATTTCATCGGGTCGAAAGTGATTGTCTACACGGATCACTCAGCCTTGAAGTATCTAATGAGCAAGAAGGATGCAAAGTCGATACTTATTTGATGGATACTCCTATTGCAAGAGTTTGATTTGGAATTTCGAGATAAAAAAGGGAGTGAAAATGTTGTTGCAGATCATCTATCTCGCCTTGAATCACATGAACCACACCCCATTAAGGAGATAAATGAAGTTTTCCCAGATAAGATGCTTTTTCAGATCATCACTACGCCATGGTATGCTAATTATGTCAACTATTTGGCCCGCCCCATCATTCCACTGGATTACTCAAGTCATCAGAAGAAGAAATTTTTCAATAACCTGAAACACTACTTTTAGGATGATCCGTTTCTTTACAGAAGGGGTCCAGATCAGATTATATGCCGTTATGTGCCTGAAGTAGGACAATCTCAAATATTGGAATCATGTCACTCTGTACCGTATGGAGGTCACTTCGCAGTAGTCAAGACATCAGCAAAGGTACTACAATCAGGTTTTTATTGGCCTACGTTGTTCAAGGATGCAAATTATATGGTGAAAAATTGTGATAACTGCCAAAGGACTGGAAACATATCACGGAAGAATGAAATTCCCTTAAACAACATTTTGGAGGTCGAGATATTCGACGTGTAGGGCATTGACTTCATGGGACCTTTTTCCTATTCCTACTATCAACAATACATATTGGTGGCAGTATATTACGTGTCTAAATGGGTTGAAGCTGTGGCTTTGCCAACTAACGACGGCCGAGTGGTAACTCAATTTTTGAAGAATAATATTTTCACGAGGTATTGCATCCCAAGGGCGATTATTAGTGATGGTAGAAAACATTTTTGCAATCGCCAATTTACATCATTGTTGGCTAAATATGGAGTGAAACACCGTGTCTCAACTCCATATCATCCTCAAACTAGCAGGCAAGTGGAAATCTCCAACATGGAGTTAAAGAAAATTCTCGAAGCTATAATCAATACATCACGTAAAGATTGGGCTAGAAAATTAGACGATGCACTTTGGGTGTGTAGAACAGCATTTAAAACTTCGATTTGCATGTCTCCATATAGGTTGGTATTTGGAAAGGTTTGTCATCTATCGGTTGAGCTCGAGCTCGAGCATAAGGCATATTGGGCAACGCACTTGCTAAATTTTAATCTGAAGGCTACAGGGTTCTTCAACTTCATGAGCTCAATGAGTTTCGATTGGATTCATATGAGAATGCAAAAATTTATAAGGAGAAAACCAAAAAATGGCATGATAAGCATATACGGGAAAAAGAGTTCGTATTTGGTCAGCAAGTGTTGATGTTCAATTCACGCCTCAAAATTTTTCCAGGAAAGCTAAAGTCTAGGTCGTCGGGTCCTTTCACGGTAGTGGCCGTGTTTCCGCGTAGGACTGTGGAAGTGGTATCTCATGATCAACAAAGGAGGTTCAAAGTGAATGGACAACAGTTGAAGGCTTATTGGGGAGGTGACTACTACAGTGAGAAAACAACGGTGCCACTTAATCCTGCAGACTAGCCTCGGCAACAAATTCAAGCTAAAGACTTTAAACAAGCGCTGGTTGGGAGGCAACCCAACACTTCTATCTCTTTCATTTATTTTGCTTTTAGAATAATTTAAGATAATTGATATTAGTTTTTCTTTTATTATTATTCAATTTTAGGACTCATCATCCATACCCCCTTTTTCTTTAGATCTTCGATATGTTAGTTTGTTTAATAGTTGTTAGAGCTAAGTACCACTTGTTCCAGGTATTCAATCTTGAATGTTTTATTTGATTGTTTTGCGTAGGAACATCAAGTTACAGAACATCTAAATCAACATTGACCAATGAGCCTTCGGGAGCAATATGACAGCTAGCCATCGGATTCCAAGCTATATCAGGGGAGTCTTTTTCATCATTTTCTTCACTGCCCCTTTCTATGCAAAATTATGATTTATGACATTGAGGACAATGTCTACTTTAAGTTTGGGGGTAGAAAACATGAGTTTTTCCTTTGTTTTGATTCTTATATGTGTTTTTGTGTGCTTTTAGTTTTTAATTAAAAAAAAATTGCATGCTTGTGTGGCAATCACAAGTTTATTATATTTTGGGAAAGAATAGTAAATAAAAGTGGAATTATCGATCGTCACAATTGCATGAATTAAATTGATTATCATTGGTTGAGAATTGAAACTAAGAATTGAATAGTGGAGTCGGAAATCCAATACACTTACCCTCATTTGATTTAAAAATCATTTTTATTGCTTTCGTAGTTATAGAACGTAGTTAATTAAAAATCAATTATCTTTTGTTACATTTGCGAATTTAAATATATAGAATACTCTAAAATTGAGCCTTATTCCTTGTGGGACGATAACTCACTCATCACGATTATTACTTTTACAACGAACCTGTGCGCTTGCGGGATTTTCACGTAACAGTAGTCATCTAAAAGAATGGAAAATTGATATTTTGAAGGAATTAGGACCATTGATCAATGAAGAGGTAGTATTCTCCTTTCTTTGTGAATGGAGGCATCTTAGAACACTGATGAAGACAAGGTCGATAGTATAAGTATGCTCGGAAATAGAGTACATTATTGCAGGTAAAGTGCAGAATGAGCTCTCTAGAATTCATTTTTCATAGTCATAAGGGGATTTGTCTACTACTGGAACAAGGATAGGCCTAGCAACTTTATGAGAATTCCAGGCTAGGCACCCAACAACGGTTTTTCTGACAACTGGGATTATTCCAACAATAAGGGACTAAGAGCTAGGGCTTTATTAAAATATGGATGCTTCCCCCTCTTGACCAATCTAGAGGATTAGTTAAAGCTCAATCCCAACAATCTCACTCCTGTTTAGGAATAAATTTGCCACTGAACTAGGTTTCCATTATCATTGAAACATGAAGAGTAAGTGAGATTTCAATGTTTTGAGAGAAGGAATCCGAGGATAAATGAAGTTTCGTAACAGAACTTGTTGCACTTATCTTACACGTAGCTGTCGGCAACTTAAGAACAAGCAGTTCTGCTACACAAAAAAGTGTAGGAGCCCATCCCGAGTTAAATGGTTAATGAATTTTTGATGGTTGAATGAACGTGACCGAGCCAATTTCCTTCAATGGAAGATGAAGTTTATTTCCAATCTACCAAGGTCTGAGGTAAGAGTTAAATAATATGGGAAAATAGGTAAAGACCGATAGAAATATACTTTAGTCGATTTTGTGCTAACTTAATATGTAATGTTTGATAAAGTTATTCACTTAATATCTCAACTTTCAACTTACTTTTATTTCTGTCCTCCTAGATTTTGTAGTACTTTTAATAGAAGTACTTAACTTATATAAGTATAATTTTCTTATCAATCAATTAAGGACCTATGTTTTCTGAAGTTTGTCATTCTTAATAAAAAACCATAACAACTAATCCTCGTAAATATCTACAAGGTTCAATATTTAAAAAAATAAAATTCATTCTCAATAATAAATAATTTCCATATAATATAACAAAGAAGCTTAAAATATCGGGATGTTACACAATCAAAATCTTCATTGTTAAGAATTTGCTAATATATGTTCCATTGACTTAATAGATCACTACAAAAAACTTATGATTTCGCGACAAAAAAATGTTATTGCAAAAATTAAGATTTTGTTGTAAAAATAATTTAGCGACAACAAAATGTTTGTTGCAGGCATTGTCGCGCTATATGAGTCACACAATGTATTCTTTGACAACTTTCAATTTAATGTTTTAACAATATTTATTATCATTTATTATTAGATATGTATCAATTTTAATGAGTTTAGGATGCAATTTCAGTTAACCATAGACTTAGGTCTTTAATTACCGGCCGCAATTGTATTGCTGGTATTCTTTGTCAGTCAGTGAAAATCAATAAATTCTCAGTGTTCATGTACGAATCAACGAGTCTTGATTGGCAATTCTCCATATTTTACGTGAATCAACAAGTATTGATTCATGTTCTTCAAATGTTCACAGTTGCGCTGCATTACTTTTCAATCACACACATGGAAACGTGTGCATGAGTGAGTTGAGTGTATACACTGGCACATGAAAGATTAAATGCTAAAATGAAGAACATATTACCCGAGTAAACCCTCTACATAAAAAGTATAATGAAGAATTTGAGGTAAAGAAAATCTAGGAGTCTTTCAAAAGATGAACAAAAAAGTTAAGGGAAAGATTGTTGGTGTACGTGAAGGAAGGTGCTCCATGGAAATAATTCTACCTCCTATCCTTCTGGCAAACTCTCGATAGATACATAGTGAGTTTGATGTGGGTGTTCGATAAATTGTTATTTGAATTATTTACTAAGGGGAGTTTAGCCTTTTCTATTGTTAGGTTACAACATATGAATTAACGCTCTATCTGTAACCGATAAATAAATTGTGCCGTAAGATAATTTGGGACATATAAAATTTTTGATTGAAAATTTGTGACCATCCGATAAGTTGTGACTTATAATATTTGTGATTTGTGACTGATGAATAATTTGAGATATAAGTATTTGATTTGTAGTCTCTTTGTAATTGTTTGACATATTCAATAAAGACTTTGTTTGTTAAAAGGCATCCAACAATACTAATGATCTCAACTCAGCATTACTAATAGAAGGAAGAGTTAACAATCAAGAAGAATGGGAGTTTTTATACCCTTATTACAAACCAGAATTCTTATAATTTCTTATTCAAATTCACTGCCTTCGATGGTAAAGAAGGGGTTTTTATACCCTTATTACAAACCAGAATTATTGCATATATAAACCTTATTAAACAGAACCATATATGGAAGGAAACAAAAGAACACACATGAAGTAACGGAAAATAAAATATGAAAGTGAACATAATTATAGAACACATTTTCTTGTCTTCCAACCCTCCTGCACTTCCTTCACTTTCTTCACTCTGCACTTGCTATTTTGGGAAATTTGATTTGCACAACCTCCCCATCAGTACCCCACGCATCAGGCTATTTGACAAATCGAAAAATATCACAACTATTAGAGTCAACAAAGGGAAGACTTTACTTTTTTGATCAAGCAAACTCCTGACTCAAAAATAATGGAACACTGCGAAAATAAATACATACCACAACACCAATGCAAATCAGTAATTTCACATGTAAGCGGCGCTTTGGTCTATCCCAAGACCCTTCAGATTTCAAAACTTTTAAGGTTACCCCAGAAGACTGTAGTTCAGCAACATATGTTGTCAACAAGTATTTTCCTTCAAGGTATTCATATCCATCACCAGCATCTTCGTAGAGAAAACCTTCAGCTTTACCTGTGAATAAAGAGAAACAATTCAATTCATTTAATAAAACCACCTCCATAGACGAAAATATTATTTGTTTTCAACCTTCAACAGAAGTTACCATGTTCATCCAAAGCCACCAGCAGAGTTATATCATCTGTACGATTAGCTTCACCAACATGTTGATAAGGAGGAGCCAAAGGAATGATGGATCCTCCTTTTAGATACAGGGATGGCAAATCCTAGTACAACCAGAAGTAGGAAAAAAGTTAGAAGGCACAAATTATTGATAAAAAAAATTCGGAAGAAAGTAAAAGGTCATATAATAGGTTATTTAGAAGTACCGGATGATAATCTTCAAAATCAAAACTCATCCATATTCCTTTAGGCAACTTGCGCAGCAGTTGACTTGACACCTGATCTTCCATGGTGCTGCAAAATCAAATACAGGACACAACAGAACTTAGAAGAATAATATTTCCTATTGTAGCACCTATAGACGAAATGAAAATTAATCAACAGAAAAATAAGAGGGAACATTGAACTCGTAAAAGAAAGCATATTTGATTGCAATAAACATATTATAGAGCGTTAATCCCAAACATTGAATCAACCATTGTCTTTAAGCTCAAAAGAGGTGAGAACCTGGCACATACAAGAAGTGGTCCCAACAAGAATGAATTTTCTTGTTTTCTTAACTCGATATCCTTGGGATCTGCAAAGAATCTTAACATTAGTAACCACCAAATAAAGGCGAATGCAAATGTCAAGAAGTCAAGTTAATTGGCCATCATAGGGACGCACCAGCAAAAAAGGTTGGAGTTGCCACTGGGATACCCAGTGTATGTGCCAAGTAAAACAGATTATATATGTGAGGTAAAAGCTGATACCGCCTCCTCAATGCCAATCGACAAACTTCTTCACACTGAGAGAGATAAGAGTCTCGCAATTGAGGAAATGAAGAGTAGCAAGCAGTAATCTTAAAGCAAATGCATTGATAGCAATGTCACGAAAGATAATAACTAGTAAAAATTAGGTTGTATCAATAGAAATTCAGTTGAAATAGTATAATACTATTTCTATACCAGTACAAGGAGATAGCTTGGGTCAAACATAGAGAATAGAAGTATAATGCACAAAATATAACATTTCAGGTAAAACTAAATCACTGATTTGCTACTTCAGGTGGCTTTTACGTACTAGGTATTACTAGGATTTGAGCCAAGTTCCAGAGAACTAATAAAAAACAAAGATGTTTAGGGATTCAGTTTCTTCTTCCACAAAATTCTATTATACTCAAGTTTAAAAATAAAAGAAATTATTTACATAGATTTTTCGACTTCGAACAATTGAATGAAGACCTAATGGGAAACTCAAACAGAGTTAACTACCTGGAACTCTGACATGTAAAAAGTTTCAGGTAAAAGATGAGATGGAACTCAGTAGTTGGAGGGCCTAAAATGATTGTATATCACACTGCATTATTTAATTTCATGAAAGATATTTTGAAAATATAAGTCACCGCCTAGTAAAAACAATTGATGCTTAAAAAAGGGTTCAACCAACTACAACACGCTCTCTCACATTTAAAAATTCCTATTAAATGAATTATGCACTTACATATACTATATCATTTAGATCTATTGACAACATTGACGCTATGCAAAAAAAAAAAAAGCACCAGTTTTGCGTAGCCAATAAAATATTATGAACCTTACATAGGATATATATTATTCTCACTTGCGACCTCTCCAATATCTGCCAGTTTATCCTAACTACGTAAAATGTTGAAGCGCTTTTCATGTAGTTACTTCAAAGGAAAGAAATTCATTTGACAAAAAACTCACATATGAACTTCACAGTTACATTGTTAGTTACTCATTTGTGAATGAAGGACCTACCTCTTCTCCGAAAGACCATGGCTCATGATCAACGCTACCTTTAATAGAATGCCCACGGCAGAAAGGTAACATAGCGCCCACACCCATCCACCTTCCAAACAGCTTTGGCGTTGCGTCTCCAACAAATCCACCAATATCTGGCCCTGAATTTGGCTGTCCACTAAGCCCCTGGACACAAGCTCAAGCTCATTAATATGGTCGACTATAGGGAGGGGAAAAAACTAAAAGTGGCAGCATTCTTTAATTCAATGAAAAATTCAGTTAGGCATACTCTCCCAAGAATTTGTGCCAATAAAAGTCAAAAATAAAATAGAAACGTCATTATATCAGAAGATGAAAGGATAAGTACCGGGGTCACTTTTTATCTCCCTCTTCCATTAAAGAAATACTTGAATAAAAGCACATATTTAAAATGATAGATTCTTAAAACAGTTATGCGCATAAATTCATTCTCACAAGTGTATGCACACCACTCACGAGTATTAGCATATGCTTACAGGTCCCTCGTGAGGCTTCTAATTTTGTAGAGCTTATTGTTTAAAACATGCTTCCAAATCCCTCCTTGCGGGCTTGAGGCATGAAAATTTGACGTTGATAAACAACACAAGCAACAAATTTAACATGTTGTGTTCGTGAGGGATATCCACAATCTCCCTCTAGTGATCTCCTCGTACAATTTGGTCTCTTGCCACCGTTAACAGCACAAGAATTCCTCAATGACTGATAGCATAGAAGTACCACAAGGGGAAGCTTAAATGAACCGCTTCAATTCCTCCAAAGTTGTAAACGATCTCATCTTTTAATTATTGTAGATGTCAATTTGTTCTTTCAGATCCCTTAACTATGTGAACAGTATCTTAGGTGCATTTCTTACTCATTTTGTTCATTCCCAAGCTTTCTATGGTGATATTTTGTTTTATATCTTTATTAGCTCTCACCATCGAGGATAAACATAAAGGTCCATATGATGGAGGATTAATATTGATGACACCAAAAGTAAAAAGTTCTAAGTAGGGAATAGGGACACATTGAAACCACAAAATAATGTTGTCTCATTTATGATTTTCAAAGATATGTTTTGCAATAACTTCCACTTACCAGATTGAGAACCATAGGGATACTCATATGAAGATGCTGCCAATTAGACGTGTTATCTCCTGTCCACGTAGCAGCATACCTTTGGCTACCCACATACCCAGCTCGAGTAAGGACAAATGGACGTTTTCGTTCGTTAGCTAGTTTCATGCCTTCATATGTTGATTTTGCCATCAGCATACCATAAACCTGAAATAAGCAACTGATATCAGTGATGAAAATTCATATATTATACATGATGTGAAAGAAAATCATTCGTTAGTAGATTATTTTTCATTTTCTCATAGTAAGCAAACTAAAAAGCTTCAGCTACGCTTATCAATTTCATGAGTAAAGTATAAGTACTTTAAGAAGAGTACAGGGCCAAGCAGTACATTGTGATAGTGTGAATGGTTCTGTTTGCCTCCGTATTCTGGGTCTCCCCTATGAATATTGCTCTCAGGCATTGTCTTAGTTTGAGTCTGCAAGAAAATATGTTACAGAAAACCAGGAAAAAAATGCACTTCTAACAAAGTTTAAACTTCACCTCCATAACTGCCGGTTCATTCATATCATTCCATAAACCGTCCACACCATTAGTAACAAAGTCCTTGACAAGACTAGCCCACCATGAACGGGCTTCTGATTTTGTGAAGTCTGGAAATACACAAGGCCCAGGCCACACCTTCCCTATAGATAGAAGCAAATAATATTACTGATTGACAAGAAACAAGCAAAAGTTCGTACAAACAAAAAGTTTCCTTGCCACGAGTTCACTTTTTTTTTTTTGTATTTTTCTTCTTCCTTTTTCTTTTTTGGTTTCTTTTCAGTTTTGTGCAGGAAGGGTGAGGAGGGAAAGAGGTATTATATGTACCTACAAACGGCTCCTGGGAAGCAGTTTGAACCCAGATATCTCTTTCAGAACCACTGTCGTAGACAAAATAACCCTCTTCATGTTTGATTCCCGGGTCAAGCATCCAGTTTGCTTTGAAACCATTTTGATGGAGATAGTCCACAAGAGATTTTGGATCCGGGAACCGGTCCTAAGAGAGATAGAAACAACAAAATGTATGTTTTATAATTCATCTCTAGAACAAACCAACTTTTAACTAGATGGAACATGCCTGATCAAATTTGAAACATCGAAAACCATCCATGTAATCTATGTCCATCCATATGACATCACAAGGTATTTTTTTTTCACGAAATGTCCTTGCAATCTGCATTGGACAAGTGAAAAACGAGCTTAACGTTAAATGTAAACATGCTTGAAGAAACTAGTTGAAATTCAACAACAGTAAAAACATTATGAGCTTCCCATAATAAAATTTCGAGTTCACATTATTCGTGTTACATAAGAAAGCTTATAGCATATAAAGAGGACCACAAGCTTAAGACTAAGAAAACTAACATATTCAAACACGGAAAGAAAAAATAAATGATGGAGAAAGAAGTAGAAGGTGTATCATGTATGAGCAAATAAGAAATCTGGATACTGTATATTGTCAACCTCACGAACTCGCGCATCAGAATCATAGCTCCAACGAGATTGCTGGTAGCCCAGTGACCATTTGGGTGGCATAAAAACAGTACCTGCTAGCAAAATTCCTCAATCAAATAAAAGCAGCAGGGAGGTATATAGACAGAGCAAAAACGATAGCGTGTGACAGAAGACAAATTTGATTGCATGTGGATCATGTATTGACACAGAAGACATTTTGTATAATTCAAATTATATGGACAGTGAAAATGAAACATTATTTCATGTTTTTTAGCCGCGTAGTCGGAAGGGGTAGAGTAGAAGAAGAATAGAGTACCAGGAAAAACGTAGTCTTGGTTTTAAATTATGTAACAACGCATGAAAGTCGCTCAATTTGTGAATTTCAGTCACAAAGGAAGCCAAAAAGACAACATTATGAATTCCAATATACCCCTAGTTATCAGAAGTATTATGCTCTATACAGTCCCAAATACCCCCAAGTAAAGACATGAAAAATATTTAGAACGACTGGAAATGACAAGTGTAATGATCCGTAATTACCAACAGCACGGGAGAAAGACATAAGAACATCTGCTGGTGAAGAAAATGGACCAAATGTGATCAAAGGATATGATGATGGAGCAATGATCTTTATATTTGATTCCTTAGTCAAGTCAATCTGCTCAACCGAAAACCTGAATTTTAAAAAGCTATTTTGTCTAACAATTAATCTTACAAAATAACCAAGAAATCACAAGTACCTCACATCGTCTTGTGGTATCTGCAAGAACCCCTAATGCTTTTCCATCAGGGAGAACTGCCAGAATCCAAGGATGGGATTGATACAAGGAAGTTGTCTCCACATCATAGTTGAATGCGTCAGTATTCCAAGTAAAAATCTGTTTATAGTAAAAATACAGATTTCCTTCAAGAACAGTATAAAACTATACACAGTGACAAAAATGCTGGATAAAGTAGCTTACTCTCTTTCCGGTTCGCTCCAGCTGCCCACTTACTTCTCCAGTTCCATAAAAAGAGGTACCAGATGGCAACTAGAACACCAAAAAGTTCGATCCAGTTTATTAAGATATCTAAAATTATAAAAACTATGGAATCAAATTGAATAATGTTTTAACAACATCCAAGTATGTACAATTCTGAAAGCACGATGATAAATAATATTACCTTAATATTGACTGTTTGTTCTCCCGTAGCACATTCAAATGTTGGAGTGTAGGTTGGATTTACATGACAGTTCATAATTGGAGTATACCTGTGTTTTGGATTTTTGAAAGAAATGCTCGGTAATGCATTTTGTCTATCATCCTCCAAACAATCAAAACGAAAAACTCCTTTCTCAAGAATTGGAAGAGGTATCATTTCACTCAATTGCACCTTGGAGCATGCAGTCCCTTTACTTTTTGCCATCTTAGATACTACTAATCGTTCACCAATCAACCTCTTTGTCACCATATACATATATATATGGCACAAGATGTTCCAAACTTGGGATGACAGCAACATAGTTTCCATACTTGGGAAGACAGCAACATAGGTTCCATACTTGGGAAGATAGCAACATATGTTCCAAACTAGAGAAGAAAGCAAAGTATATTCCCATATTTTGCACAATAAATATTTAAGTTCCTGAGTCGTCAAGTTTTAAATATGATAAGTGCATTTTATGCATTTATCTTGGCTTCTTCTTCTTATTTATTTATAAATAAATTGATCGAATATCTACTTAATTTGTGTAAACTATGTTAATTGTAGGAAAAATCCCAACTTGGATACAATTTATATGAAAAGAGGTTATTTAAAGTTTAATTGGAGTTGATTTGAAGTAATTGAAGATCAATCGGATTGCAAGAGATCAATTTAAAGTACTAATGGATCATTCAGTAAAAAATCATAAGTTTTGGGAGTTAAATTTTACATTTGGAAAGTTTGAGGACTAAATTGCAGACTTCGAAACTTGCTTCGGGTCAATTATTAATTACTTTGGAATGAAGAGGACTTAATTACGATATTAGAAGATAAAGGATTAAAGTCACATCAGAAAAGAATCCAATTGAAAAAGGGGTTTATTTCCTTTTATTTTTGAAACTCTTTGGTAGAAATCAATTTGAACTCTTTTGTAGTTTTCAAGTTGAACATGGATTTTGCCTAAATCTTGTTCTATAAATACATACCTTAGTCTAACAACTAAAATGAGGCTTGTAGAGTTTCATAATACACATACATTTAAGTCAAGGCTTGAGAATTCATTGTACACATGTTATTCAAACCATAAAAAGAAAAACAAAATCAAGAAATCAATCAAGGTGCTAGGGTTTTAAGATTTCACAAGAAAAATGCGGAATCTTAATTTTGATTAAAAAGTTCTAAATCTCAAATTAGTTATGTGAATTGTGTTGGAAAAAATGGTTGAGTGGCTGACTTTGGAGCTAAATTTGAGTGGGACCTGATTGTTCGTTTTGGAATATGGTAGTTGATTTCGTGAATACATCGCAATCATGTATTTACTTACCAAAAATGATGCTCAGGTGAATGAGAAATTGCTGCTCAAAATATGACATGTGAAAGGAGTTTATGTGGATAAGAAACTAAAATAAACTTGTCCCACACAGGAAAATGAGGAAACCAAAAATCACTTTATATAAGATTGCACTTTGGAAGGGTGTAATCATGTGTACAATAGAGGCTCTCTCTACTTGCTCGCGCAGGGGGTGTAAATCACTGACAGAAATGGGTTTCGGACCTTGAACTCGTATGCGAGTGCGACCTGCGTACACGAATGTTGACCGAATTGACCGAAAATTGGCTCTTCAGGCGGGCCTACGTTTTGGAATTTGTTTTTATTTCTAGAACTGACTTTTGGGTTTTTGAAACTTCAAAAATTTTGAAACTTCCTTAGTTATTACAAGTGAGTTATGGAGATTTTTTGGAAGTTAAAAGTCTACATAAGAGAACCTTTTTCCTCCAGTTCAAACACACGAAATTTCCTCCTGTTCCACATACTATCGAAACTCCAATTCTGCATTCTGCTTCTGTCCATCTTGCATACTATTTTCCTTCCAAACCTTATTTCGATTTTCTAGTAGTGATATTCTTCATGCACTAACTCAGTTCGTCGAAGTAAAAATCTGGTGTGTTCCGATTTTACTGGTTAACCGTTGTATCCTAGGAAGCAGACGCTTAAATTATACCTCAAGCACGAATGGTGAGGGGGAGAATCTGTTTTAAGGAAACTTTGTTAAAACAGGCCTCGGTTTGGGATTTTTTTTTTTGTTACAATTTCTATTTCTTATTTTGTTATTTTACTGCAGTTAATGAATTATTCTCCTTGTTGTTTTTCGTAAGTTGTTTATTAAATCTAAACCAAGACAAGTCACAGATTCTTGGATACGTAACTGAAGAGAAACTGAAAAATTAATAGATGTTTTCTGTATGTATCTTAGCATGCAATTAAATTATTTTTAAGCTAGAAAATCATTTAACATTTGTGTGGTGAATATAGCTTTCGAGATTCTTGACTGAAAGTGCTCCAAAACTCAATGAGGGTAAGGGAGATGTTCAAGCGATCAGCGCATTTGATGCTTGGAACTATTCGGATTTTCTGTACCGAAACTACATTACGATCAGCTTAGCAGACTCGCTATACAACGTATATAGTACTGTGAAAACTGCTAAGGAGATGTGGGAGTCTTTGGATCGAAAATATAAAATGAGGATGCCTGTGCTAAAAAGTTCATTGTCGATAGATTCTTAGATTATAAGATAGTGGACTCCAAAACAGTAATCAGTTAAGTGCAAGAACTCCAAGTGATTATTCATGAAATTTATGTCGAAGGGATGATTTTGAGTGAAACTTTCCAAGTAGCTACAATTATTGAAAAATTGCCCCTCCCCACGTGGAAAGACTTTAAGAATTATTTGAAACGCAAACAAAAGGAAACGAACGTTGAAGAACTTATTGTCAGACTTTTAATTGAAGAAGACAATAAGAGTTTTGAAAAGAATTTGTTCAATCCTAATGTCGCTAAAGCCAATATTGTGGGACATGGTCAAAGTAGTAAGAACAACAAAACTAAGGTTGGGCCATCCGATGGAAAATGGACCAAGCTGGGACCGAAAAAGGGCATTTCTAAGACGAAATTTCAAGGAAAGTGCTTCAATTGCGACATAGTAGGACACAAATCTTCGGAGTGCAGATTGCTAAAGGAGAAAAAAGAAGCAAATGTAGTTAACTACATTATACATGATGTGTCGGGGATGAATCGTGCAGTAGTCATTTTTGAAGTGAACATGGTGGGTTCAAATCCAAAAGAGTGATGGAATGACACCGGTGCTATAAGGCATGCGTGCTCTGATAAAGAGCTATTTATGGCTTTTGAAGTAATTGAAAATGGAGAGAAGTTGTTCATGGGAAATTCAGCAACTTCTAAAATCAAGGGATAAGGTAAGGTGATTCTGAAGATGGCTTTGGGAAAATAGCTGACTCTTAATAATGTGTTGTATGTGCCAAAAATTTGTAAGAACCTAGTGTCCGGATCACTTTTGAATAAGCATGATTTCCGTATTGTATTTGAGTCTGACAAAGTTGTTTTGTCAAAAAGTGGAATGTTTGTCGAAAAAGTTTAAACAAAAAATGAATAATGTAAACTCTTTTGCTTACTTGCTTGAGTCTTCCAATATGTGACATGGTAAACTAGGATATGTTAACTATGATACTTTACTTAGACTAGTTAACTTGAATTGCATACGCGCATTTCATATTGATTCCAAACATAAGTACGAAACTTGTATTGAAGCAAAACTGACAAGGTCATCTTTTAAGGGAATACAGAACTACTTGATTTAATTTATAGTGATTTATGTGATTTAAAATTTATACAAACAAGAGGTGGCAACAAGGACTTCATTACTTTTGCCGATGATAGCACAAAATACTGTTATGTATATTTGCTAAAAAGTAAGGATGAAGCGATAGAAAAATTTACTCTCTATAAGAATGAAGTTGAAAATCAACTTAACAAGAAAATTAAGGTGTAGAGAAATGATAGAGGTGGTGAGTATGAAGCTCCATTTGCTGAATTCCGTGCACAACACGGAATCATAAATAACCACCGTACTTTATTCACTGCACCAAAATGGTGTTGTTGAAAGGAAAAATCGCACTTTAAAAGAAACAATGAATGCAATGCTAATAAATTTTGGATTACCTCAGAACGTGTGGGGAGAAGTTGTGTTGTCAACAAATTACCTTTTAAATAAGGTGCCCCCAAAAGAAAATGGAAAAGACCCCTTATGAGTTATGGAAACGAAAAAGTCTTCCTATAAATACTTACGAGTGTGGGGGTGTCTTGCTAAAGTGGCTGTCCCAACACCAAAGAAGGCGAAGATAGGCCCAAAAACTGTAGATTACATCTTTATTGGATATGCACAAAATAGTAGTGCTTATCAGATTCTTGTGTATGAATCTAAAATCTCAGATATACAAAAAAACACGATGATGGAATCGAGAAATACTTCGTTCTTTGAACATGTATTTCCATATAGGTCCAAAGAAAAGGTAAGCTCTTCTAGACGGACATATGAGATTATGACTGAAAATAGTCAGGACCAAGAACTAGAAGAAGAGGTTGAGGTTAAACCAAGACGTAGCGATAGGGAAATGATAGAAAAATCTTATGGTCCAGATTTTCTGACATATATGCTTGAAAGTAAACCTCAAACCTATAAAGAAGCTGTGAACTCCTTAGAAGGATCTCAATGGAAAAAGGCCATTAAAAGTAAAATAAATTCTATTTTGCAAAATCATACGTTAGAGCTAGTGGATCTTCCTCCTAGAAGTAAACAACTAGGCTACAGATGGATTTTCAAACGAAAAATGAAAACAGGTGGAACTATTGAAAATTATAAGGCCAGATTAGTAATAAAATGTTACAGATAACTGGAAGGCCTTGATTACTTTAATACATATTCTCCAGTAACAAGAATAACATTTATTAGGATAATACTTGCGATTGTTGCTCTACAAAATCTTGAAGTAATCAAATGAACGTTAAGACTTCATTTTTAAATGAGACTTAGAGGAAGAAATCTACATGGAACAACTCGAGGGGTTTTCATCTCTAGGGCAGGAAATAAAGTATGTAAATTGGTGAAATCATTATATGGCTTGAAACAAATACCAAAACAATGACATAAAAAATTTGATAATGTCATGATGGAATATGGATTTAAAATCAATGAGTGTAACAAATGTGTCTACATCCAAGACACTAAAAATGGTTATGTCATCTTATGTCTTTACGTTGACGACATGCTTATTGTTGACAGCAATGATAAGATGATTAAATCCACTAAAAATATGTTAAATTCGAAATTTGACATGAAGGATATGGGTTTAGCTGATATTACACTTGGAATTAAAATTTCAAGAACATCAGATGAGCTTGTTCTAAGTCAGTCTTGTCATGTGGACAAAATTCTAGAATAGTTCAGTAAGGATGATACTGAAGTGGCTAGAATACGGATAGATTCAAGTCAACATCTATCCAAGAGCAAAGGTGAAAGTGTATCTCAAGTAGAATACTCGAGAATTAAGAATGTATCTGGTTCCATCTTTCTTTCGTTAGTTAAACCACCTTTTTCTAAAAAGGATTTTAGGAAGTCTGATGTATTTGGTGAGTTGTACAATATTAGACATAGCCTACACAGTGAGTAAACTGAGTAGATATACGAGTAACCCAGACACTGATCATTGGAAGAGAATAATAAGAGTACTGAGATACTTGAGATATACTCGTAATTTTGGACTGCACTATATAAGATATCCAGCGGTCATTGAAGGATATAGTGATGCTAATTGAATATCTGATATAAAAGACTCAAAATCCACGAGTGGATTTGTGTTCACATCGGCAGGTGCAGCTATATCCTAGAAATCCTCTACACAAATAGTGATAGCCAGATCTACTATGCAATCTGAGTTTATAGCTCTAGATAAAAGTGTTGAAGATGCTGAATGGTTACTCAACTTCTTAGAAGATATTCCAAGATGGTCAAAACCTGTGCCAGCAATTTGCATTTATTGTGATAGTCAATCAACAATTGGAAGGGCACAGAGTAACATGTACAATGATAAGTCTAGACATATACGTCATAGACACAATATCATAAGGCAACTACTCTCAACTGAAGTTATAACATTGCGGATCCGCTAACCAAAGGGTTAAATAGAGAGTTAGTTGAAAAATCATCTATAGACTTAAGCCCTTGAATGGATAAGTCAATATAAAGGAAACCTAACTTAGTTGACTGGAGATCCCAAGATTTAGGTTCAAAGGGACAACCTAACTATAAATACATGATAGAATCACTGTGAGGGATATTACCTCATATCCATTCCTATGATGCGATAGTGATGCCCGTAAATATAAAGAATATACAATGGGCTTTTAATGATTCTTATGCATCGAAAAATCGAGCTAAGTAATATGGGTTACTTGTAATAAGAAATTACCGACATGAGAGAGAAGTGGGGCCGCTTCTAGGAGAATTGTGTGTGGTGTAATTCTTGTGTTCTCTCACAGAACTAGGCGTATGTTCATGGCCAAAACGAATATAATAATGAGAAATGAAATGTGTTCTTCCTGTGTGGAGTATATCATCGTTTACATAAATGGCAATACTTTTCAAAGACATCACGTCTACTGGTCAGCTAGTAAAGTAAATATACTTTCACAAAGGAAGGTTCAAAGGGTAACCTACCTATCCTATGCAGGTGTCAACCGTTGAATTATATCACCAAGTCGTCATGTGTCACATTCATGAGTCGCCCCCAACTTTCATTCATTTAGGGGATTGTTGGAAAAAAAATGGTTGGGTGGCTAAATTTGGAGTTAAATTTGAGTGGGACCCGATTGTTCATTTTGGAATATGGAAGTTGATTTATATTTTCCTTCGTGAGTACATCGAAATCATGCATTTACTTGCCAAAAATGATACTCGGGTGAATGAGAAATTGGTGATCGAAGTATGCCATATGAAAAGAGTTTATGTAGGTAAGAAAACTAAAATAAACTTGTCCCACACAAGAAAATGAGGAAAGCAAAAACTACTTTATATAGGATTGCACTTTGGAAATGTGTAATCATGTGTTACATAGAGGCTCTCTCCACTTGCGCGCGTAGGGGGTGCAAATCGCGGACCGAAATGGGCTTCGGACCTTGAACTCCTATGCGAGCGCGACCAAAAATTGGCATAGATTGACCAAAAACTGGCCCCTCAGGCAGGCCTACGTTTTGGAATTTGTTTTTACTTTCTAGAACTGCCTTCTGGGTTTTTGAAACTCCATTAGTTATTACAAGTGAGTTATGGAGACTTTGGAAGTTAAAAGTCTACATAAAAGAGCCTTTTTCCTTAAGTTTAAACGCACAAAATTTCCTCTTGTACTGCATACTGTCGAAACTCCAATTCTGCATTCTGCTTCTGTCCGTCTTGCATACTGTTTTCCTTCCAAACCTTGTTTCGATTTTCTGGTGGTGATATTCTTCATGCACTAACTCAGTTCGCCGGTGTAAAAATCTGGTGTGTTCAGATTTTATTGGTTAACTGTTGTATCCTAGGAAGCAGACGCTTAAATTATACCTCAAGTACGAATGGTGAGGGGGAGAATCTGTTTTAAGGAAACTGTGTTTGCACAGGCCTCGGTTTGAGAATTTTTTCTTGTTACAATTTCTATTTCTTATTTTGTTATTTTACTGCAGTTAATGAATTATTCTCCTTGTTTTTTTCGTAAGTTGTTCATCAAATCTGAACCAAGACAAACCATAGATTCTTGGATACGTAAGGGAAGAAAAGCTAAAAAATTAATAGATGTTTTCTGTCTGTGTCTGAGCATGCAATTAGATTATTTTTCAAGTTAGGAAATTATTTAACACTTGTGTGGTGACTATAGCTTTCGATTTTAACAAGATAAAAGTCACTGTGATTATTTTGATTACTTTTTCTGTTCATCTTCACAAATAAAGAAGTTTGTATTCCAACATAGTAGTTTATCCGCTTAAATATAATAAGAAATTGTTTTTGCTTCTGTTCTTAATGTTTGGATTAATTGGCCATTAACTCATTGATTTTACAATAATTACGTAGAGATGCGAATTATTTGTTTAGACCAAGTTATAAAAATTGGTAATTAGTATAAAACGTAGATATACTTATGCTAGTTAATGCGATCGTTATATGGATTATTAGAAATTAAATACGTTTAGCTAAGATTTATTCACATGGAGATATGAAATTGATTTTGTTAAATAAATTCAATGAGAACTTGAGAGGTGTAAATTGAAAATATTAAAAGAATTCGATCGGGTAAACATAATCAATTGTATAAAACTTGATAATTGAGATTAAAAAGATAGTTATGGTAAAATCATGAATCTTAACACTTAAACCATCATATAAAACAATCAACTTTTATTTTCCAATTGTTAGATAGTAGTCCTTGTTAGAATAATATCCGAACTCATAGGTCCACTTTATTACTTGTTACGATCCATACATTTGCAGAATATAAAATTGACGACAAAATACTTGGGAGTGTACAAACTCATAGAATTTTTATTGAGAAGTCTAATCTAATCTAAATTAATTATAACTCTAGTCTAGTTGAAAAAACTCGAGTTCGTTTTTGAAGTAATTGCAGAAAAAGACAATACGTAAATGAAAATCAATCTAATGTAGGGATGTAAATGGATCGGATATGTATCGAATCTGCCTATATTCGATTCGATTTGATAAGAAAATTAACTGAACTGATCTGATAATCCACGGATATTTGATTATTAAATCCATATCTGATTTGCTATGTTATCGGATATCCGATCCGAAATTAATAAAAATAAAGAAAAAAAATCGATGTTCTTTAAAAAAAATTGAACTAACTTGAGGCCCACCTTTTTTAATAGCAAGCTCAATAGTGACTTGTACCATCATGATATTCCTTTTTAAAGGAGAGATTCTCTTTTAGTTTTCTATTGGCATTCGATGTAGGATAGGGTAAAATTGAATTTGAATTCTAAATATAAATATTTTATTTCATTATTTCCATTAACAAATCAAATTATTTATTATTTATTAATTATTAGCTTTTGAAGTTGTAAAATAAATTACAATAATAAATTTAATTAATAAAAATATAGATATTTATTTAATTTAAATTAGTAAACTAAAAAAAACTATTGTTTTTATAATATTTTACATTTATGTGTATTGTTATTTATTCAATTTGACAACCGGTTCGATACTAGTTCAACCCTTATTCGACTTTTTGACCCTTGAGTGTCTTCCTTTTCCTGGTCGATGCCCGGGTCGATTTTTAAAACATTGGTTGAAATCAATTTTTTTTTTTCAAATTTTCCAATTCTTCAACATGTTTAATAATTATAAAATTTTTCAACTTTTTATGTTTTGAATTTGATTACTTTTTTATTCTAAATTTATTTATTTTCTCATTTATTTATTTTAGTGATAAATAATATAGCATGAAAATATTTAACCGACTTAATTATTTATAACAAATCGGATCAGATTGTTATCGGATCAGATTGACCTATATTCATATTTGATCTATTTAGTTAACGGATTATCGGATTCGGATCTTGATTGAGTTATCGAACTAAGTTCCTAAATCCATCTCCCGTTAATTTTTTCGGATTCGGATCAAAACCCAATCTATTGACAGTCCTAATCTAATGTTGGATTGTAAATTATCAATTTTTTTTGAAAAAAAAAAAGGCCAGGCAAAACAAAATGGATAAGTATACTAAAAGCTTAAATGACACATCAAGTATAGCATATGAAAGAAAGAATTCAACTAAGAGAAATGAAGTTGAGAAATAACAACAGCTTCGTCTTTAGAGATCAAATCACTTGCTAATCTAATATATCCTATTCTAAACTATTAGTTAAAATTGAATGTATGAATAAAATTTATATATAACTAGAAAAATTTTAATATAACGTTACATTTTACAATTGTACCCGACGATATTTTATAGCGTAAAATTCATCTATAATAGAGTCTAGACCTAAATTAATACTAAATTCTCGTTCAATTTTTAGCGTTAAACAATCAGAAAGAAAATCATCATCCATTCTGTTACTAATTTCCGTCTCCACATGTTTCATTGCTGAAAATCCTCGCTCCACTGTCGTTCTTGAAACTGGTATCAATTTAGTCAAAATAATGTAACATCGGACCTTCTACTTGCAACCAATTCTCGACAGAAATCAGAAAGTGTAGGCACTTGAAATCAAGATTCGATAATCACATCATTCTTATAATGTTGCAACTCAATTTTCAAACAAGAGGGGCCGTTCTCTTCGTGTTTCAGTTTTGTGTTTTGTGTTTTGAATTCATTTTGTGTTTTCTGTTTTGAGTGTCTGTTTTGAAATTGCTAAAAACTCGTTCTCTTTGTCATTCTGAAAAACTGTTTCTCAAAATAGAAAACTTGAAAACGCGTTTACTTTGAAATTCTGAGAATTTTTTTTTATAATATTTCATTCCATAAATCTGATTATTCAATAAATTTTAATAGTTTATTATTAATCTATTGAAGAAAAAAATTAATGAGGTAACATTGCTACAATTCTCTCGTCTAATTCAAATGCTTTATTTTATTTCCGTGTCCAGAACAAAAAAAAATACATATGTTATCTTCATCACATTCTTCATACAAAGATAACAAATTTTTCGAACTATTTGATTTCAGACAAGGAAACCATTTTTTCCTCTTATGTGCAACTTAAACTAAAAAAATGGTAACATAACAAGCAAAACGGAGTATTTTACAAATAAGTAATGACCATTACAATTAATTCAACGAAGTAACAAAATTTATAAAACATTTTTACATGAATAAACAAATGAGAACTCTCCTTCTCTATAGTCTTGTTACATCACTCAAAAATGAGATCGAGGAAAATAAACTTAAACCACTCGTGCTAAAAAATAAGAAAACTGATTCTCTGCTCGAGAATGTATCAAGTGCATCTACAGATTCTTCATCACTTTCCCCCGAATGAGAACTCTCCTTCTCTATTGTCTTGTTACATCTCTCAAAATTCTCCACTTCTTCATCCTGAGATTGAACCTACTGCACATCACAATAAGCGTTTCTCCAAAACCAATTTGCTTAGAAGCACTCCACCATGAGCAATGGTCACTCCTTGCAGCAATTTTCCAAGCAATGTCTGAACTTATAAAACTATCTAACAAAAGGAATCAAAAGATGAAATGGTCAACATTAATTTAAACAGTTCAAGCAGCTTCCTTCAAACAATGCAACACTTAGTTCAAAGCAAAGACACAAGTGGTATAAAGCAATAACACATGCTCTGATACATGTTTGGTTTTCCTCAGACAAATCAGTAATTACCCATATACTAGCCTTCATATATTTGTGAAAATGAGAAAACCAGAAGTTTAGTCCTGTTTTCAGGTGAAAGCCTACACTGGGTGAAACCATGGGCTTCTCTTAAAGCAACATTCTATCATTCATTTAAGTAGCATTTTATCTAACAGGCTCCGTTACTAATCCACAAATTTAGACACGTCACACAAAGTTAAAAAGCACTTCCAACTGAAGTGCTCATATATCCTTGTCCAGAAATATTTATATCCTCGCCAAGAACATAACATGTGCAACCACAAATTGAAAACTACTAGAGTGCAACACAAAATTTTACTGGCATTTTTATCTAAAGACCCAAAAAAGGAAGATATTATGTCCTGCTATACCTAAGAAAATACCATATAAATGCACGCCATATCTATTGTAGTAAACAGATTTGATATATGAAAATACCTGCATACTTGTGGAAAAGAAATCGATATAATTTAGAACAGCCATGACTGCACCAAATTGCAAGCAAGCATGGGGTTGTTCACGAGAAATTTTCTCTAATGCTTGCAAACACTAGATTAGGTAAAAAAAAACAACAATCAAAAGTTAAATTTGTTAACCAGAATTCAATCCCATACGATGTACAATAAAATAGACACGTGGACAAAGTTTCAGCAACATACTTGCTCGGCCACGTCCAAGTATTCAGTCACCATTAGTTTTTGACAAAGGACAGGAACTGCATCATGTCTAACGAGAAACCCTGAGGACCGAGGATTAACATCACACAAATAAGTTATTGCCCTTGTTGTCAAGAGCATTATATCAGGATTGCTGTCTTGCCTAGCCAACTTCACAAGTATAGGAGAAAACGAGTCCGTCATTAAGCTAGATAATGAACTATCAGTAGCAAAGGACAACAATTCACAAAGCTCAGTGAGGGCAGCAAGTTGCCCAGATTCCTCCACCTCCTCACTCAATCTTGACAACACATTCTTAAATTTGCTTTGATCACCCCATGATTGCCTTCTATAGTAGTCGCGGATGCTGCTATCGGAATCACAAGAACCATACATGGAGTTTGGGCTGAGGAGTTTGAGGTACTAGGCCTAAATTCAGATGAATTGCAAGCTTGCTTATCAGCCGGCCATTCATCTACTGCTTCAGTTCTTTTTTGACCTCGATTTTCCATTCTTATACACTCCTGTATAGAGTAAAAACACCTTTCATTTATAGATATCCATTTTCACGACAAAAAATCGTGAATAAAAGAACTAACTGATCATACAATAGTTAAACAAACATATTACCAGAATTTGTCAATTATAATTAAAGAACAAGAAAGAAACCCTATCGTTTCAACATAAACAAGAATAGAAAAAAACAAAATCGCAGTTCAGAAACCTAACTGAATACGTGAATAACTCAATTAAAAATGAAACTTTATTTTGCAATAACACGGAAAAATCAACCAAAATTAAGTAGAAATAATAATCCAAAGAAATAATAATAATAATATTGAAACAAAAACACAATTATTCAAAGCTAAAACAGAAACTAAATCGACTTACAATCAAAACAAACTGTCAAACTTTTCCCAGATTAATGTATTGACTCGAATATAAAAACAGAGGTGCCATTCAAATTTTAGGTACCTAAAGGTGGAGATTAAGTGATTGATCCAGCCAGGGTTAATAAAATTCAAGGAATTTCATGATTTTGCATCGAATAGTAGCTGATAATTTCCTCATCAAATTAACACATAACATATAAACGCATATATGTATATACCGCATGTATGTATTGAGCTGGTACGACAGCCTCCTCTTCTTCCTCCACGCTTCCAAAAATGGCAGTGGAAGCTTTGGATCGTGGGTTTGTGAGATGGGAAATGGAAATGGAATAGCAGGGAGAGGATAAGGCGAAGTCATTTCCCGTGTTTTCTAAAAATCACTGTGTTTGGGCTTGAAAATCACAAAACGTGGTTTCGGTCGTTTTGTGTTTTTAGTGTAAATTTTTTTTTCATTTTCAAAAACGTATTTTTGAAAACAGGATAGAGAACGCGTTTTCACTATTTTGGAAAACAGAAAACGACCCCAAAACGGCAAAGAGAATAGGCCCTAAATATCTTGTTGCGAAAAATGTTGAGGATAAAACTTCTGCGCAAGCTTGCAGATATTATCTATATTAAATGATTCAAAATGATTTGTTGGATCCAAAGTCGTACATAGAGAAATGAGTTCTATTCATGTATTCAAAATATCAAAGTGGTAATGATGTTCAACTGTAGGATACTCACGACCATGAGAACGACTAACCATGTAAGAACCATCAAACTTCGGTATATGTATATCATTTTTTGAGCAAAAAAGTTTCACCTCTTCAAGAAATTCTTCCCAACTATCTTCTCTCAATACTTGAAGGATACTTTTTGTAGTATGGACAAATCTCATAATAGTTAAGATGTCTTAAGCTTTCTTCTGAAGGGCCGGACAAAGTACATCCGTAATTGCCAACATTCTACGCATTAAATACAAGATAAATACAAGTGCAAATGTTGTCATGGTTTTGCATACACCATCAACTTCGGACCGAGTTCTTGTATTTGGAGAATGATCACTAAGATAATCAAACACTTTACAAGTTGCAACATATATATCAATCAAGCTCTTTACAGAGTTGTAATGAGAAGACCAACGAGTACCTCCGGCTCGTTGCAAATTACCAATCTGATTAGCCCCACTTCCCCTCTCTCGTTCTCCAATTTTCAACAAATGCTCAATTTCTTTTCTTTGGGCACTATTCAACTCATTGATACGCTTAGAAGATGATGTAATCATATTAATAACACTATCCAAATGAGAAAAAAATGAATTAATATTTGAGACAAGGGATCTGTAGAAACCAATGTAAGTTGTAAACGGTGGGCAAAGCAATGGACATATAATGCATAAGGACAATCTCTAAGGAATAATGCTTGTAGTCCATTCCAAGAACCACGCATATTACTAGCACCATCATACCCTTGACCTCTCATGTTGTGCACTTGAAGGTTAAAACGGACAAGAACATCAAAAATCTGTTTCTTAAGATTTAATGAGATAGCGTCACTAATGCTTTTGATTGCAAAGAAACATTCTGTCAAAATTCCATTACTACTCACAAACCTCAAGACAATGGCCATTTGTTTTCGTGAAGATTCATCCCATGCTTCATCAACAAGAATACTGAACTTCGCATCCCCAACTTCGTCACGAATTCTTTGTCGTACTTTATTGGCCATAATGTTTAAAACCTCTTTTTTAATGTCTGGAGACGTGTATGTAACATTTTTTGGGAACATTACCCAAAACAACATTTCCTACTTCCACATTCATTTTTCCAAATGCATCCACCAGTTCAATGAAATTGCCACAATTCATTGAAGATTGAGATTCGTCATGGCCTCTAAAAGAACAACCTTGAAGTGCTAACCACAGAACACTCTGAATAGTGGTCTTTAGACGCAAATGATTTTTCTATTTTTCCTCGGCCGATACAGATTGCATTACCTTGTCAATATGTTGAGTTGGTTTCATTAGATCTTCAACTCTTCTCTTACAACCATTATGAGACGATGACGACGTTGTACCAACATGAATAAGGAATGCACATTTACTTCCTTGGTTTACCCTCTTCCAACTGTCAAATCCAACTGTAACCAATGATGAAATAATAGATGGAGCACTATCATTGAGAAAAAGGAAGCAATAAAAACAATATGCTTTATGTGTTGAAGGTGTATATTCCAACCAAGGAAACTGATTGTACCAGCGCTTCTGAAATCGACGTTTCTACTCTCCACATTCTTTACTCTGATAGTCTAAAAGTTTTGGTTGATAAGATCTAGCATTTAGATAGGCTCTGATCACGTTCATTTAATGGATGTTCACATAGTTGCTTTCCTTTTCCTGAGTCCCGTTCAATAGAATCATGTGGTTCTACATTAAGATTATGAGATGAAGATCGTTCAACTTCAGGGGATGAAATTGGATTTAGAGTAGATGCCGTAGGAATTGGAGTACCTTTATATTTGTTAATCTTTGAAAAGAAAGATAACAAAGTTCTTCATTTCTTAGAAGAATGTCGATCTTCCTCCATATTAAACCTAAGAGCATAAATATCAAAAAAAAACTTCAATATCCTATAAATTCCTATATAAATTGCTATTGGCTAAATTTCCAAACTAACATTTCCTAAAAAAATGCCTAAATCCTAAAGCACAACTACAAATTACATAGCATATTATCATTTTAGCAACTTAGCAGTAGCAACTAGCAAGTCTAATTTTTATCAAACAACTTTTCCAGTTTTGCAACTAGCAGCCTTTCAATTTCAAATCATTCAATGGAGTATAAGTTGTCTAATGTTGCACTGCACACACAAGACTACAAACATACCTCATTGCAGGCCGCAAATGAAGGCTGAAGCGATGATTCAGTGAATCCTGAAGCACAACTGCAGTCTGCACTGCACTGCACACACAAGGGCCAAATTGACCCTAAAAGTTTGAAACAATTACAAAACAACAGTTACAAGGGGGTGTTGACGTAACTAAACTAATACCAAATAGTACAAATTAAAAGAAAAAGATTGAGAAACTAATGTCAATGAAAAAGATTTCATGAATTCAAGAATGAGATCTTCGTGCTGTGAAGTAAACATAGTAAAATCGTAGAAATCGACTATATCAATATCTGGCATTCTTAGAGCTCAAGCACAAATTGTAATGAAGCTTAAAAACCAAGACTAAGATCTTCCAAATGCAAATAGTAACAAATTTCAACTTATAAAGAAAAAATAAAAAACTGATTGCAAAGCAGAGGATTATTGCTAATCATCTAGCACCAGTTACAAGAGAAAATGTAAGTTTATAGCCTTCTTTTGGACTAATCCATTAAACGATTTTATATCTTAATTCAAAATTCAACTTTATACAAGTTGGGGTGCAAGAATCTTTGTACAGCTGATAATCTCACTCCCCTAATCCCAATGCCAAATCCATTTAACAAAATCCCGTTTCCTTTATCCCCAGACCACAGATGAATCTTTCTTCAGCCCTTGATACACAAAAGAGTAAAAACTACGCAAACATACCTCACTATAATGCATATAGAGCAAACATATCTCACTATAATGCATATAGAGCAAACGAACGAACATACGCACACAATCCCTCCCAACCCACAGTGATTGAGGATCACCACAAATCCACATGGCAAACCAATCTCAATTAAAAGAAAAAAACCTCCAATGGAACCCGTGATATCTACAGCTCCAAGTTCGTATAAACATTCAGTAAAAAAACCAAAAAAAAAATAAATAATAAATTACCTTGCCCATAGAAAAGAACTCGATAAGTAAGACAAAAGAGTTGTCAAAGAGAAAGAGAGAGAACAGAGAGGGACGAAGTCGTGAAGGGTTTCGACTTTCGTTGTTTGAGAGAGAGAGAGAGCAGAGAGGGACGAAAGGTGTGAGAGAGAGTAGATAGGGTTTCGCCTTTTGGATCAATTTGTGGGAATTAAGTTTAATTTTATGTGGATTGCAAATTGGGCTTTCAATTTTTCAAATGGGCTAGGACTGTGGGCTACTGGGTTGGACTTGGACAGTGGGCTATTGGGTTGAAAAGTGGAAACAATTGGGCTTTAACCAAATTTTTTTTTACATAGGCTGGGCTTGGGCAAGGGTGGGCTACAACCCACCCCTACCTTCGCCAATGACTATTAAGGTGTGGAAATGCATGTCAAAGTTGTCAAATGTACTTCAATACAAACTGAACAAAGTGGAGGAGCATCTCCAGGTTTATGTAACTTATTATCTTGAAAGATAACCATCAATAAACAAGGGTAGCAACTCATAGATAATCATTTGGAGAGGTCTACAACTTTACAATTGTTAAGATTTGGGATTCATTTTAAATGCTCAACTTTGTTAAACGGAATAGTCCAAACTCTTATAAATTGTCTATATTTTCATTTTTATTAGATTTGAGGTTTTATCCCTTAACATGTACCCACGAGATGGCGTCTCGTCTGAGCAAACCGATTTTAAAATTCATGTGCTTATTTTTTTAGTCTTAATCGGATTAAATTACTCGTTAAAATTTAATGGGCTCTGATCTCAAGATAAGACTTGCGATTCCATCTTGAAAGGTCAACTTTGTTAAGAGGAGTAGTCCAAACTCTTATAAATTAGTCTATATTTTTATTGTTATTAGTTGTGAGATTTTATTCCTTAACAACAATCACCTATTCACTGAATCTTCTTAAGAGTATTGACTTAAGTATAACTAGAAAATGACGCGAAAAGCTTTCGAAACCAAATCCATTGGCTTCTGTGTTGAGCCATTACAGCATAAGTCTTACCGGGATCTTCATTGAGCAAGCATTGTAACTGTCTATTTTTAGAAAAAACAAGCAAATAAATTGGATAACTAGATATCGGCCGGTCCATTGTACTTGCGAAATATGCTCATACTCACAAGCTCCTAGGATTCGAGAGGTCGTTCTGAAAAATCATGCAACATCTTTTGTACACCTCGATGCACGTCACAATGGTTACAATGACCAGAGACACCATAGTCATCAAATGTAATGATTGAGTTAATATCATGAGCACGGATTTCATCCTCAATAAATCCTGCCATTAGATTCCAATCCTATACTTTACCAAAACCATCATGCAAATCTGGATGGTCCAGATTCTTCACTTGTCGGTGAGGAATCTTGAGTATTGTGGAGGCCACAGAAAAAAGAATGGATAAGTATACTAAAAGCTCAAATGATACATCAGGTACAGCATATTAAAGAAATAATTCACTTAAAAGAAATGAAGTCGAGATATAACAACAACTTCGTCTTTGAAGATCAAATCACTCGCTAATGTGATATATCCTATTCTAAACTATTAGGGTGTGGAAACGCATGTCAAAGTTGTCAAATGTACGTAATTACAAACTGAACAAAGTGGAGGAGCATCTCTAGGTTTATATAGCTTATTAACTTGAAAGATAACCATCAAGCAACGATGGTAGCAACTGATAGATAATTGTTTGGAGAGGTCTGCAACCTTACAATTGTTAAGATTTGAGATTCCATCTTAAAATGTCAACTTTGTTAAGAGAATTAATCCAAACTTTTATAAATTAGTTTATGTTTTCATTTTTATTAGATATAGAATTTTATCCCTTAACATGCCACAACAATATCATAGCTTGTTTAAGCAAACCAATTTTGAAATTTATATGCTTATTTTTTTATTCTTAATTGGATCGAAATGCTCGTTGGAGTTTAATGGGTTCTTATATCTCGATAAGACTTCTTATTCATCTTAAAAGACCAACCATGTGAAGAGGCGTGATCCAAACTCTTATAAATTAGTCTATATTTTCATTGTTATTAGTTGTGAGATTTTATCTCTTAATAACAATCACCTATTCACTGAATCCTCTTAAGAGAGTTGACATAAGTATAACTAGAAAATGACACGAAAAGCTTTTGGAACCAAATCCATTGGCTTCTGTGTTGAGCCATTGCTGCATAATTCTTGCTGGGATCTTCATTGAGCAAGCATTGTAACTGTTTATTTTTCAAAAACCAGGCAAATAACTTGGATAACCAGATGTCGATCAGTCCAACGTACTTGCGGAATATGCTCGTACTCACAAGCTCCCAGGATTTGAGAGGTCTTTCTGAAAAATCCTGCAACAACTTTTGTATACCTCAATGCACGTCACAGTGGTTACAATGATCAGAGACACCGTGATTGAGTTAATATCAAGGGCACGGATTTCATCCTCAATAAATCCTGCCATTAGATTCCAATCCCATACTTTACCAAAACCATCCTGCAAATCTGGATGTTCCAGATTCTTCACTTATCGGTGAGGAATCTTTAGTATTGTGGAGGCCGAAAAGAGTTCTTCTTTTCTAATGCTACCCATCACATCTGCATCGCCAGTTGACAAGCATAGTATGTAAAGATTATGTCCCTCGAAGTCAGGTAATTAATGGCTGGAGTAAAGAATGTGGACTCGTCATCAGAATGTTTAATAACTAGTAAAACGTTTCTCCTTTCAAAAACCCTTCCATCATTTAAGAATGCAGCTTTGGTGTCATGGAAGGATCCACGAAAAATTTTGCAAAGAGAAGCGACCCAGAGTACAATCAATGATAATTAACCATTCCATGTAGAACTTTCCGCCAGAAAATTGCTCGATTGATCTTACTCCAGGCAAATAAAAATGGCCAGCCTGCCCTATCGCCTGCTGGATTGTTTGAGATTGACTGGAAGAACAAAGAAGAAGAGGTGATTGATTAGGGGAGGAAGATGGGATCAATTTGGGAGAGATTGGATAGTGCTGGCCAAAAATCAACTGGGAATCACATTCTCAATTATGTCCAAGTTAAATAAATCTAATGTAGCAATTAAGAGATGAAATCTTGAATTTTATCTCACACACTGACCACCATTAAGAGTTCGTTTGATTACAAGTATGAAACTTGCATGGGAAGAAAATCTTTTCTAGGTAATTCAACTGCGTATAAATTTTTTGCATGGAAATTGTTAATTATACATGTTTGATTGACTTAATTTTCAACTTAGAAAATATTTTATTTTTCCATCTTCTGGTATTTAATAGTCATTATTTTCTATAGAAATAGTCATTTTTTCCAAATTTAGTTGTTTGATAGCTATTATTTTCCATTAAATTGTCACTTTCTTCATGAAAATTAATCAGTGAATTTTCCGTCACAAAATCCTATTTAGCGAAGTGAACCAGTGTCATCTTTTTACTGTGATCTGAATGTCAACGATTTAATTAATTATAGGAATGTACCTTAATAACTACATTATATTAACACTATTATGCAAGAACAATATTCTGCTTTATCATCTGTCCAACATGCAAAAGAATTTAAATTGTTTCCTATGATAACTTGAATTAGTACTCATAGAGACGTGGCTAAAATTACAGTGGCTGCATTTTATGAAATCTGATAAAAAAATGAATTCATAACTTTCTAAGTTAGGGATCTGCAATTCGTATATAGATATATTTTTGTTTGTATTGTTCTTTTCTTTAAGAAAACTCTCGAACATCAATCAGATCCTCGAACCACATGATACAACCACTACTGGCTTTACGAATATCTGAATTGGCGTAAGCTATGCAAGACCAGTTCTTCAAGCATTCTGCCCAACATTGTTTTAGACGCGTGCTCTTCTTTAGTGAAAACTGAAGGAGATCTAGCAACTGCAAACCTCCAAGCTTTAAAAATTTAATGGGATCCAGCAGGCAACTCAATGGAGTCCTCTTCACACATCCACCAGACCAGTCAAGTACATCCCATTCACTTTGTGATCCGTATAAGCACTCACAAATTGTTCTAGTTACAAGAAACAAATGTGACTTATAAAGACATTGTAAATTCCCCAATTCCAAAATAATCAAGGCATACCTTTGAACCTGCACTAGAGAGGTGTGAATACTCTATTGGGAATTAATTCCAATTTCGGGGCTGTGTTTTGACTTAGTATTTTTTTTTTATTGTGTTTATTGCTATTGTTTAGAAAATGAGTTGGGCTTTTTTGTTCTAGATTTGAAGTTGATCTGGTATATACGAATCATGCCCACTAAGTGTTTATTATTATGTGTCAAAGAGTCTCGTAGAAATATTAGGGAGTAGTGGTCACGCGTTTGTAAATACCAAGTGTTGAATGTCTATTTAATCACTTGAAGTCCTGAAATAGAGGGAATCATTAGTCAATAAAAAAGGGTTTCTTCGTGATATTTGATATATATTGGAGAATTTGTAAATTGTAGGAGGTCATTTTAGTCTTTTTCATTCCTTTCATTTTCTATATATATTGTATAGCTTCAGTTTGTTTAATTCAATTTTGGGATCAACAGAATTTCCCTCCATTTTTGCCTTCTTCTCTATCTCTTTCTCTTTCACTTTTTACATGGTATCGGAGCGGTGAAGCTTTACTGCGATGGCATCACAAGGATCTTCCATTGGAGATTTGATCAGAGAGGAAGCTAATTCCAGGCAGTCCCTATTATCTTCATTATGGTGATAACACTAGTATGCAGCTCATATAA
This sequence comes from Fraxinus americana, assembly GCA_035079005.1. Lineage (NCBI taxonomy): Eukaryota > Viridiplantae > Streptophyta > Magnoliopsida > Lamiales > Oleaceae > Fraxinus > Fraxinus americana. The sequence goes on from CM068720.1 coordinate 29,588,590, forward strand.
GTGATCCTTACAGAGGACAATTATGCGACATGGAGTCGCGTTGTTGTTATGGCTCTTAGTATGAAGAATAAAGAAGGATTCATTGATGGAACTATAACTGAACCAAGCGCTGATGATCTGATGTATAGCGCCTAGAGGAGATGCAATCATGTAGTCTCATCGTGGATAATTAACTCTATCCCCAGGGAGCTCTATCCAAGTGTTATGCACAAGGATTCAGCTAGAGAGATATGGATTGAATTGAAGAATCGTTACAGTCAAGGTAATGGTCCTATAGGGATGACAAAAGAACCCGACAAACTCGATACCCGCTAGGTCCTACCCAGATTGGGGCTGGGATAACCCGCTTAATCGGGTATTCGGGGAGGGAAATTTTGTCCTGGGGCAGGTTCAGGTAATGGCGCCAGTTAAAATTTGTCCTTTGAAGAGTTAGATCGCTCTATATCCTCAACTCTCTCATTTATCTCTGTAGGTTCACTCTTAACCACAAAGGCAAATGCCATATAATTCCCTCTTTGATCTGGATAGGAGCCCCCCCTTTGATTGGAGCTAGACTTGTTGTCAGTGAGATACTTACCTAGGGTTTTCTTATAATTTGGGGACTCATATTTAACATGTCCAAAGTCTTGGCATTTATGACACATCACAGACATCTTCTAGGCATCTCTAGTATCACTTTTCTCTCTTTTATCTTTCCTACACACACACACACACACACACACACTAAATTCACCTTTAAACTTATCAGGATGTCTCTTATTGTTCCCAGGGAATTTCATAAATTTCCCAGCAACTTAGGCATGCTCCTTATCCTCAGGTTTGTCATCATCAGTGGTGTCACAATATGCTTTCCTAACAGTTTTGAATGCTAAATGCATGTTCTTCTTAGGCTGAGGTAGGCTAAGTTCATGTCTTTGGAGAGATCCTACAAGCTCTTCTATCTTAATAACATCCAGTTCTTTGCTTTAACTTTCCTTACAATCTTAGCCTAGGAGATTTGCTTACCTAAGTTGAAACTAAAATTGACTATATGATTCAATTTAGTATAGAAATTATCGAAAGACTCATCATCTTTCATCCTAATTTTCTCAAATCTACTTGTCAACATATGTAATTTAGAGCGTTTAACGGTATTGGTTCCCTCGTGTGATTTCTAATGTATCTCAAGCTTCTTTAGCATTTTCACACATAGATAACCGTTTAAAATCTTCGAAGGAATAGCCATAAAGATGCATGGACTTACACATAGGTAAGTCTTCCTTAGTCCAAGAAAATATATCAGTTGGTGTAACAACACCAGCAACTGATGTAGATATGGTAGTCCAACCCTATTCTTCACTAACCCAAACCCACTCATCCATGGACCTAAGAAATGCTCTCATTCTAACTTTACAGTAAGCATAATTACTACCATTAAAGAATGAAGAAACAGAAAGTGTTTGACTTATCTAGACAAATAGGGTTAAGGATCGCAACTAAAATTTGATACGACTTGTTAGGTAATATATGTCTCACTTTGTTTACACCTAAATATGTAGAATTCACCAATAAAAAAGAGAATGTCACTTATACAATTTAAACCCTAAGTTAAACAATTACAAATGTATAGATCGAAAGCATAAAAAGTAAATAACACCAGAAATTGGTGAGAGAGGAAAACTCCTTAAAGCACTCTTCGCAATAATCAAATACGTCCGGGCAAACCTTGCCAAAAAGATCCACTAGAAAAACTAACTTACAATTTATTTAAACATTTTTAAATCTTAGTTGACTCTGACCACCCAACTTGTAAATCATTGAAGAACTCTTCGATTGTGCGATCAACACTTCTTAGGAACTCTAGGCTATTTTTTCTCCTCATGAATTACTAATAACGAACTCATTATGGAGCGTTGGAACTCCAAGCGCCTTTTCTCCAACTTCAAACTCTTAAAGCTTATAGTTGAAGGTAAGGATTTTTGGTGAATCTTTGGATCTTCTGTATTTTGATCTTTGGTTGAAGCAAGAGATTATGGAATATGTATTTGATATTCAAAGGATGTTATCTTGACTAAAATTAGGGTTCAACCAATAATGTAAGATGTTTCGGATGAATTATGAAAATTGATTTTGGCTTGAATCAAGAGATCTTTGGAATGTGTTTTGGATATTCAATAATATGATCTCTAATACAAAGTAATGACTCAACACAATTTGTGATGGACCTATACTTGGGTATATATAATATGAAGTATTTGAGGTTGAATATGATTGGAAAGTCAGCTTAAAATTGCGAACTACAGTATCCCGGATAAACTCGCCATTTGAGCGCCAGCCTTGTGCTTAGCAAGCAGCCGTTCTCGTGCTTTGAGCGGTTTTGCATCGACTTGTTCTCCTTGACCCATATTTGACATCATTGACTCCGTCATGACCTATACTACTAATCCTTGATTATTTTGACTTCAATTACAACTCAATAATTCATGATTTTGAATCCTAAATTTGTCAATTACAATTTTGGACCTATCATAGACATTGTGCCATTTCGAGATTTGTCTATGAGAAGAGGTTTATTCTATGTTACTGGGCCAATTTTTGGCTTGAATAGGGCCAGTTGCATATTCAATTATGAGAGGATTTAAACAGCGTCCTCCACTTTGTCCTAGTTTTGGCCTCAGTTCAATCTGGGTTGGGTTTTGACATTGATTTAACTACTAAGTTATTTGCTCTACTAACTAGGTCAACATTTTGATCATCTAAAGAATAATTTTAATCAACATTAGGGTTTTTAACTATACATACTAATTATTCAAGGATGTCTACCACTTCTACAATAGGCATACCAAATTATAATACATATTCCAATATTCAAATTAACATCACTTTGTCCAACTGTTGTTGTAAAATTTAGTAATGAACCCATTTTTAATTTTTTTGAATTAAAATATGGATACCACATTATATTGGTAATGCTACCAATCCTCTAGGGTATTTTAAGTTTGTGTACTGCTAGTATATTCTCACTGGTTACACCTGCATAGGATTGATTGATAGAAACAGTCTTACTCACTAGTTTCTTCACGAATTACTTGTATAAATTGGAGGTAGTTTCAACTTACAAGTTACACCCCCATCTCACATGTGGATGCCTACATTGCCCGCTCAGTGATCTCATGCATGACAACTTTTGGAATGCGGAAGCAAAATTATTCAAAAATTAAAAATTTCTTTAATTCAATAAACAAGATCGTCTAAATTTTCACTCGTATATTATATCAAGAATAAATAATTTGAATTTTTATCTAAAATCGATTGTCAATTCTTAAATTAATTCTGAATTACGAACTTCCAAATTTTTGGATCACAAGTTTTCAGCTTTTTAATTCCATGAACTTGATGCTCCAAATCTTGAAGTCTTCTATGGTATTCTCCAAAGTCAAAACTATACCGACGGGTAGGCACCTTCTTTTAATTAAATCAAGAAACTAATTTTTGGAGTGGACAATAAGAATTTCTCTCTCTCTCTCTCCAATTTGAATTCTATGGAATTATGTATTATGATTGTTCTAGGATTTCTATGTCCATCTAGTAACTATTTATAGAAATATTGGTGAATTAAAGAACTATTAGAATCACAAAAATATATACATAGAGATTTAAATGAAATACATGGCGATCAAGTGAAATTTAATTTTCTGCACAATCATGCTATGGAATTAAATTCAACAAGTGGTCCGTTCAATACACTTCAAATGTACTAGTGTCACCTTTTACTATTTATGTGATAAGGTCAAATCACAAATCTGAATAGTGAATCGATCAACACTACAACGTTCCAATACAATGTGCAAACCCTTATACATTAGTTGTGAACAAATTATTTATGATCAAAATATAAGTTATGTCACAATGTACTTCTCAACGCAAGTTTTCAACTTATATCATCACAAGTGTGTTGACCTATGCTTCAATATAACTCCACTTGTTTTTATTATGACGAACACCCTCGCATTTCTAACAAATCCTGTTTGTTGAGTTTTTCATATATAAATTGTCTCAATCAATCAAAGGGCTCAAATCGTCATCCGTTGCAAAATCACTCGAAAGTGATCCTAAAAAATCAAGACCTTTGAAGAATAGAAGCTTAGAAGATATTTTATCGAATTTTCAAAATTATGTGTAAAGGTATAACTTGTCAATTTTTAGCAAGTATAAAGCTCAAATTTATTTTTATACATCTCATCACTTGCATAAAAAACAATTTTCAAAATGAAATTGATTTTGGAAAATGGAATTTGTGATTGAAATCTTTTAAAACCAAAATCTACTCATTTCGGTCGATCGATAGTTTGAATTGGTTTGCCGAAACTCTAACGGTCTGAATATTTTACAACGGCTATAAGTGGACTTCGGTCGACTGAAAGGTGTCAGCCGAAAATCCCTGAAGTTGGTTGTTTTGCTCTATAAATACCAAACTATCTTCCATTCAATTTCACCAAATTTACTAGAGAATTTTAAAGAGCTTATTCATTCAAAGATCATTGAGTTTACTTAAGTTTTTATCCGATTCATTTATTGCAAGAATCTTTTGATTGTTTTGAAAACTTGTTCTTCATCTATTTCCTCAAAGATTCCACTTAAGCAAAGAAACTTCCATCTCATCTATTTTCTCATTCTTGACTAAAACTTTTCTTTACTAACACTTATTTAAGTGTAAATCTCTCTCTATACTTAACTTTGTACTATTTGTTAAGAGAGATTTATTGGTTGAAAACTTTGGTACATTGATCCTTACTATTGCATCAATTATCATTCATTAAAGTTTTACAACATAAAACACTTGAACTTAAATATTTGCTATCCATTGATGTGTTATCTTAACTCTCTAAATATTTGAATTGATTATATCATTTGTTAAGAGAGTTGTTTCAATTGTAAAATTATCACTTAATTCTTGACGGTTTCGAGAGCCTTGTGAAAACTCGATCGTAAGGATAAGTGCTCCTTGTTGTAAGTCACTTAAGGGTAGGTGCCCCTTGTTGTAAGTCACCTAAGGATAAATACTCCTTATTGTAAGTCACTTAAGGATTGATACTCCTTGTTGTAAGTTATCATTATAGTGCATTTGGCCTTACTCATGACGGAGAGCTTGGTAACGGGGACGTAGAACACATTGTGCATCGAACTCCATTAAATCGGTTTGTTATTTTTACGTTATTACACTTTACTTTACATTGTCATTATTGTTTTATATTCATACTTGAATTAAGTTATCGCATTTGCATATTTACTTGTTATATTACATTTTGCATTTATATATTGTGTATTGAATAATTTTGAGACGAAATGTCGAAAAAGTTTCAAAAATCAATTCACCCCCCTCTTGGTTAGTTATTCTTGGGCTAACAAAGTGATCATAGACACTTTGATTCGTATGCTCAATAATAAATAAATAAAACCACAATTATTTATTATAAATTATTATCCCATCGTAGCGAAATATACTATATGGGCACACATTAGATTTAAGAAAGAAAGGCAGGTAGTAATCCATCTCTCCTTGAATGGTAGCCCTTTCGGGGATTAAAGAGATATTGCCATGGGTAGGAGTTAAGGTAGTCATCTAAAAGAATGGAAAATTGATTATCTTGAAGGAATTAGGACCATTGATCAATGAAGAGTTAGCATTCTCCTTTCTTTGTGAATGGAGGCATCTTAGAACACGGATGAAGACAAGGTTGATTGTATAAGTATGCTCGGAAATAGAGTACATTGTTGCAGGTAAAGTGCACAATGAGCTCTCTAGAATTCAATTTTCATAGTAATATGGGGATTTGTCTACTACTTGAACAAGGATAGGCCTAGCAACTTTGTGAGAATTCCAGGCTAGGCACCTAACAACGGTTTTTCTGACAACTGGGGTTATTCCAACAATAAGGGACTAAGATCTAGGGCTTTATTAAAATATGGATGCTTCCCCCTCTTGGCCAATGTAGAGGATTAGTCAAAGCTCAATCCCAACAATCTCACTCCTGTTTAGGAATAGATTTGCCACTGAACTAGGCTTCCATTATCATTGAAACATGAAGCGTAAGTGAGATTTCGATGTTTTGAGAGAAGGAATCCGTGGATAAATGAAGTTCCGTATAACAGAACTTGTTGCACTTATCTTACACGTAGTTGTCGGTGACTTAAGAACAAGCAGTTCCGCTACACAAAAAAGTGTAGGAGCCCATCCCGAGTTAAGTGGTTAATGAATTTTTAATGGTTGAATGAACGTGACCAAACCAATTTCCTTCAATGGAAGATGAAGTTTATCTCCAATCTACCAAGGTCTGAGGTAAGAGTTATATAATATGGGAAAATAGGTAAAGACCGGTAGAAATATACTCTAGTCGATTTTGCGCCAATTTAATATGTAATGTTTGATAAAGTTATTGACTTAATATCTGAACTTTCAACTTACTTTTATTTCTGTCCTCCCAGATTTTGTAGTACTTTTAATAGAAGTACTTTAACTTATTTAAGTATAATTTTCTTATCAATAAATTAAGGACCTAAAGGACCTATGTTTTCTGAAGTTTGTCATTCTTAATAAAAAACCATAACAACTAGTCCTCGTAAAAAAATAAAATTCATTCTCATTAATAAATAATTTCCATATATTAATATAACAAAGAAGCTTAAAATATCTCTATGTTACACAATCAAAAGCTTCATTGTTAAGAATTTGCTAATATATGTTCCACTGACTTACTAGATACATTACTCCCGCAATCAAGCATTGGATGAAGTTACAACTTAAGATTCGAGGGCGAATCTTCTCCAGGCTCGAGGAGAATGATGAAGAAGAGTTCGACTGAGTCTATTTAATGTTTTAACAATTTTTATAATCATTAATTATTAGATATGTATCAATTTTAATGAGTTTAGGATGCAATTTCAGTTAACCATAGACTTAGGTCTTTAATTACCGGCCGCAATTGTATTGCTTGTATTCTTTGTCAGTCAATGAAAATCAATAAATTCTCAGTGTTCATGTACGAATCAATGAGTCTTGATAGGCCATTCCCCATATTTTACGTGAATCAACAAGTATTGATTCATGTTCTTCAAATGTTCACAGTTGCGCTGCATTACTTTTCAATCACACACATGGAAACGTGTGCATGAGTGAGTTGAGTGTATACACTGGCACATGAAAGATTAAATGGTAAAATGAAGAACATATTACCCGGGTAAACCCTCTACACCTATCCTTTTGGCAAACTCTCGATAGATACATAGTGAGTTTGATGTGGGCGTTCGATAAATTGTTATTTGAATTATTTACTAAGGGGAGTTTAGCCTTTTCTATTGTTAGGTTACAACAGATGAATTAACGCTCTATTTGTAACCGATAAATAAATTGTGCCGTAAGATAATTTGGGACATATAAAATTTTTGATTGAAAATTTGTGACTATCCGATAAGTTGTGACTTATAATATTTGTGATTTATGACTGATGAATAATTTGTGAGATATAAGTATTTGATTTGTAGTCTCTTTGTAATTGTTTGACATATTCAATAAAGACTTTGTTTGTTAAAAGGCATCCAACAATACTAATGATCTCAACTCAGCATTACTAATAGAAGGAAGAGTTAACAATCAAGAAGAATGGGAGTTTTTAACCAGAATTCTTATAATTTCTTATTCAAATTCACTGCCTTCGATGGTAAAGAAGGGGGATTTAATACCCTTATTACAAACTAGAATTATTGCATATATAAACCTTATTAAATAGAACCATATATGAAGGAAACAAAAGAACACACATGAAGTAACGGAAAATAAAATATGAAAGTGAACATAATTATAGAACACATTTTCTTGTCTTCCAACCTTTCTGCACTTCTTTCACTTTCTTCACTCTGCACTTGATACTGTGGGAAATTTGATTTGCACAACCTCCCCATCAGTACCCCACGCATCAAGCTATTTGACAAATCGAAAAATATCACAACTATTAGATTCAACAAAGGGAAGATTTTACTTTTTTGATCAAGCAAACTCCTGACTCAAAAATAATGGAACACTGCGAAAATGAATACATACCACAGCACCAATGCTAATCAGTAATTTCACATTTAAGCGGCGCTTTGGTCTATCCCAAGACCCTTCAGATTTCAAAATTTTTAAGGTTACCACAGAAGACTGAAGTTCAGCAACATATGTTGTCAACAAGTATTTTCCTTCAAGGTATTCATATCCATCACCAGCATCTTCGTAGAGAAAACCTTCAGCTTTACCTGCGAATAAAGAGAAACAATTCAATTCATTTAATAAAACCAACTACATAAACAAAAATATTATTTGTTCTCAACCTTCAACAGAAGTAACGATATGTGCCGGCAAAATATATAAAATGGAGAAATTACCATGTTCATCCAAAGCCACCAGCAGAGTTATATCATCTGTACGATTAGCTTCACCAACATGTTGATAAGGAGGAGCCAAAGGAATGATGGATCCTCCTTTTAGATACAGGGATGGCAAATCCTAGTACAACCAGAAGTAGGAAAAAAGTTAGAAGGCAGAAATTATTGATAAAAAAAATTCGGAAGAAAGTAAAAGGTCATATAATAGGTTATTTGGAAGTACCAGATGATAATCTTCAAAATCAAAACTCATCCATATTCCTTTAGGCAACTTGCGCAGCAGTTGACTTGACACCTGATCTTCCGTGGTGCTGCGAAATCAAGTACAGGACACAACAGAACTTAGAAGAATAATATTTCCTATTGTAGCACCTATAGACCAAGTGAAAATTAATCAACAGAAAAATAAGAGGGAACATTGAACTCGTAAAAGAAAGCACATTTGATTGCAATAAACGTATTATAGAGCGTTAATTCCAAACATTGAATCAACCATTGCCTTTAAGCTCAAAAGAGGTGAGAACCTGGCATATACAAGAAGTGGTCCCAACAAGAATGAATTTTCTTGTTTTCTTAACTCAATATCTTTGGGATCTGCAAAAGAATCTTAACATTAGTAACTACCAAAAACAGGCAAGTGCACTCGAACGCAAACGTCAAGAAGTCATGTTAATTGACCATCATAGGAACGCACCAGCAAAAAAGGTTGGAGTTGCCACTGGGATACCCAGTGTATGTGCTAAGTAAAACAGATTATATATGTGAGGTAAAAGCTGATACCGCCTCCTCAATGCCAATCGACAAACTTCTTCACACTGAGAGAGATAAGAGATCGCAATTGAGGAAATGAAGAGTAGCAAGCAGTAATCTTAAAGCAAATGCATTGATAGCAATGTCACGAAAAATAATAACTAGTAAAAATTAGGCTGTATCAATAGAAATTCAGTTGAAATAGGATAATACTATTTCTATACCAGTGCAAGAAGATAGCTTCGGTCAAACATAGAGAACAGAAGTATAATGCACAAGATATAACATTTCAGGTAAAACTAAATCACTGATTTGCCACTTCAGGTGGCTTTTACATACTTGGTATTACTAGGATTTGAGCTAAATTCCAGAGAACTAGGAAAAAACAAAGATGTTTTGGGATTCAATATCTTCTTCCACAAAATTCTATTATAGTCGTTTAAAAATAAGAGAAATTATTTACACAGATTTTTCAACTTCAAATAATGAAATGAAGACCTGATGGGAAACTCAAACAGAGTTAACCACCTAGAACTCTGACATATTAAAAGTTTCAGGTAAAAGATGAGACGGAGTTCAGTAGTTGGAGGGCCTAAAATGATTGTATATCACACTGCATTATTTAATTTCATAAAAGACATTTTCAAAATATAAGACACCGCCTAGGTAAAAAATTGATGCCTAAAAAAGGGTTCAACTAACTATAACACCTTCTCTCACATTTAAAATTTCTTATTAAATGAATTATGCACTTACATAACTATATCATTTTAGATCTATTAACAACGTTGACAAAAAAAAAATAATAATAATAAAAAATGCACCAGTTTTGCGTGGTCAATAAAATATTACGAACCTTACATAGGATATACTATAATCTCACTTGCGACCTCTCCAACGTCAGCCAATTTATCCTAACTACATAAAATATTGAAGCGCTTTTCGTGTAGTCAATTCAAAGGAAAGAAAAGTGATAGTTGCATGGTGAAATTCATTTGACAAAAAACTCACATATGAACTTCACAATTACATTGTTAGTCACTTATTTGTGAATGAGGAACCAACCTCTTCTCCGAAAGACCATGGCTCATGATCCACGCTATTTCTAATAGAATGCCCACGACAGAAAGGAAACATAGCGCCCACACCCATCCACCTTCCAAACAGCTTTGGTGTTGCATTCCCAGAAAATCCACCAATATCCGGCCCTGAAATTGGCTGTCCACTAAGCCCCTGGACACAAGCTCATTAATATGGTCGACTATAGGGAGCGGGAAAAACTAAAAGTGGCAGCATTCTTTAATTCAATGAAAGTTCAGTTAGGCATACTCTCCCAAGCATCTGTGCCGATAACAGTTGAAAATAAAATAGAAAATGTAATTATATCGTAAGAAGAAAGGATAAGTACCGGAGTCACTTTTTATCTCCCTCTTCCATTAAAGAAATACTTGAATAAAAGCACATATTTATGATTATAGATTGTTAACGCACTTATGTGCATAAATTCATTCTCACAAGTGTATGCACACAACTCATGAGTATTAGCATATGCTTTCAAGTCCCTCGTGAGGCTTCTCATTTTGCAGAGCCTATTGTATGAAATATGCTTCCAAATCCCTCCTTGTGGGCTTGAGGCATGAAAATTTGACGTTGATAAACAACACAAGCAACAAATTTGACATGCTGTGTTCATGAGGGATATCCACGATCTCCCCCAGGTGATCTCCTCGTACAATTCGGTCTCTTGCGACCATTAACAGCACAAGTATTCCTCAATGACCGATAGCATAGAAGTACCGCAAGGGGAAGCTTAAATGAACCACTTAAATTCCTCCAAAGTTGTAAATTATCTCATCTTTTAATTATTGTAGATGTTAATTTGTTCTTTTACATCCCTTAACCATGTGAATAATATCTGAGGTGCATTTCTTACTCATTTTGTTCATTCCCATGATTTGCAAGGTGATATTTTGTTATATATCTCTATTGACTCTCACCATCGAGGGTAAACATAAAGGTCCATATGATGGAGGATTAATACTAAGAATTCCATAAAAGAGTCCATTGGTAGGTTTGGTAATGTGTAGTTGGAGGTGAATGAACCCAACGTATAAATATTGATGACACCAAAAGTAAAAAGTTCTGAGTCCGGAATGGTGACACATTGAAACACAAAATAATGTTGTCTCCTTTACGGTTTTCAAAGATATGTTTTGCAATAACTTCCACTTACCAGATTAAGAACCATAGGGATACTCATATGAAGATGCGGCCAAGTAGACGCGTTATCTCCTGTCCACGTAGCAGCATACCTTTGGCTACCCACATACCCAGCTCGAGTAAGGACAAATGGACGTTTTTGTTCGTTAGATAGTTTCACGCCTTCATATGTTGATCTTGCCATCAGCATACCATAAACCTGAAATAAGCAACTGATATCAGTGATGAAAATTCATATATTATACATGATGTGAAAGAAAATCATTCATTAGTAGATTATTTTTCATTTTCTCATAGTAAGCAAACTAAAAAGCTTCAGCTAGGCTTATCAATTTCATGAGTAAAGTTGAAGTACTTAAAGAAGAGTCCGGGGCCAAGCAGTACATTGTGATAGTGTGAATGGTTCTGTTTGCCTCCATATTCTGGATCTCCCCTATGAATATTGCTCTCAGGCATTGTCTTAGTTTGAGTCTGCAAGAAAATATGTTACAGAAAACCAGGAAAAAAAATGCACTTCTAACAAAGTTTAAACTTCACCTCCATAACTGCCGGTTCATTCATATCATTCACAAACCGTCCACACCATTAGTAACAAAGTCCTTGACAAGACTAGCCCACCATGAGCGGGCTTCTGATTTTGTGAAGTCTGGAAATACACAAGGCCCAGGCCACACCTTCCCTATAGATAGAAGCAAATAATATTAATGATTGACAAGAAAGAAGCAAAAGTTCGTACATGCAAAAAGTTTCCTTGCCACGAGTTCACTTTTTTTTTTTCTATTTTTCTTCTTCCTTTTCCTTTTTTTGGTTTCTTTTCAGTTTTGTGCAGGAAGCGTGAGGAATGATGGAGGTATTATATGTACCTACAAACGGCTTCTGGGAAGCTGTTTGAACCCAGATATCTCTTTTAGAACCACTGTCGTAGACAAAATAACCCTTTTCGTGTTTGATTCCTGGGTCAAGCATCCAGTTTGCTTTGAAACCATTTTGATGAAGATAGTCTACAAGAGACTTCGGATCTGGGAACCGGTTCTAAGAGAGATAGAAACAACAAAATGTATGTTTTATAATTCATCTCTAGAACAAACCAACTTTTAAGTAGATGGAACTTGCCTTATCAAATGTGAAACATCGAAAACCATCCATGTAATCTATGTCCATCCATATGACATCACAAGGTATTTTTTTTTCACGAAATGTTCTTGCAATCTGCATTGGGCAAGTGAAAAACGAGCTTAACGTTAAATGTAAACATGCTTGAAGAAACTAGCTGAAATTTAACAAAAGTAATAACAATATGAGCTTCCCACAACAAAATTCCTAGTTCACATTGTTCGTGTTACATAAGAAAGTTCATAGCATTTAAAGAGGACCACAAGTTTGAGACTATGAAAACTAACATAATCGAACACGGAAAGAAAAACTAAATGATGGAGAAAGAAGTAGAAGGTGTATGAGCAAAAAAGAAATCTGGATACTGTATATTGTCAACCTCACGAACTCGTGCATCAGAATCATAGCTCCAACGAGATTGCTGATAGCCCAGTGACCATTTGGGTGGCATAAAAACAGTACCTGCTAGCAAAATTCCTCAATCAAATAAAAGCAGCAGGGAAGGTACATAGACAGAGCAAAAACAATAGCGTGTGACAAAAGACAAATTTGATTGTGGATCATGTACTGACACATTAGACATTTTGTATAATTCAAATTATATGGACAGTAAAAAAGCAACATTATTTCATGTTTTTACCTGCAACTCAACTAGTGGGTAATCGGAAGGGGTAGAGTACAAGAAGAATAGTGTACCAGCAAAAGCATAGTCTTGGTTTTAAATGATGCAACAGCACATGAAAGTAGGTCAATTTGTGAATTTCAGTCACAAAGGAAGCCGAAAAGACAACATTATGAATTCCAATATACCCCTAGTTATCAGAAATATTATGCTCTATACAATCCCAAATACCCCTAAGTAGAGACATAAAAAATATTTAGATCGACCGGAAATGATAAATGTAATGATCCGTAATTACCAACAGCACGGGAGAAAGACATAAGAACATCTGCTGGTGAAGAAAATGGACCAAATGTGATCAAAGGATATGATGATGGAGCAATGATCTTTATATTTGATTCCTTAGTCAAGTCAATCTGCTCAAGCAAAAACCTGAATTTTAAAAAGCTATTTTGTCTAACAATTAATCTCACAAAATAACCAAGAAATCACAAGTACCTCACATCGTCTTGTGGTATCTGCAAGAACCCCAAATGCTTTTCCATCAGGGAGAACTGCTAGAATCCAAGGATGGGATTGATACAAGGAAGTTGTCTCCACATCATAGTTGAATGCGTCAGTATTCCAAGTAAAAATCTGTTTATGGTAAAAATACTGATTTCCTTCAAGAACAGTATAAAATTATACACAGTGACAAAAATGCTGGATAAAGTAGCTTACTCTCTTTCCGGTTCGCTCCAGCTGCCCACTTACTTCTCCAGTTCCATAAAAAGAGGTACCAGATGGCAACTAGAACACCAAAAAGTTCGATCCAGTATATTAAGATATCTAAAATTATAAAAACTAAGGAATCAAATTGAATAATGTTTTAACAACATCCAAGTATGTAAAATTCTGAAAGCACGATGATAAATAATATTACCTTAATATTGACTCTTTGCTCTCCCATATCACATTCAAATGTTGGAGTGTAGGTTGGATTTACATGACAATTCGTAATTGGAGTATCCCTGTGTTTTGTATTTTTGAAAGAAATGCTCGGCGATGCATTATTTCTATCATGCACAGAACAATCAAAACGAAAAACTCCTTTCTCAAGAATTTGAACAGGTAACATTTCGTGCGATTGCACCTTGGAGCATGTAGTCCCTTTATTGTTTGCCATCTTAGATACTACTAATGTTCACCAATCAACCTCTTTGTCACCATATATATATTACACAAGATGTTCCAAACTTGGAATGACAGCAACATAGGTTCCATACTTGGGAAGACAGCAACTTATATTCCAAACTAGGGAAGAAAGCAAAGTATATTCCCATATTTCACACGATAATTATTTAAGTTCCTGTGTCGTCAAGTTTTAAATACGATAAGTGTATTTTATGCGCTTATCTTGACTTCTTCTTCTTATTTATTTATATATAATTTGAGCGAATATCTTTTTAATTTGTGTAACTTGTGTTAATTATAGGGAAAATCCCTACTTGGATACAATTTATATGAAAAGAGGCTATTTGAAGCTTAGTTAGAGTTTATTTGAAGCAATTGAAGATTAATCGGATTGCAAGAGATCAATTGGAAGTGCTAATGGAGCATTCGGTAAAAATTCATAAGTTCTTGAAGTTAAATTTGACATTTGGAAAGTTTGAGAATTAAATTGTAAACTTCAAAACATGCTGCGGGTCAATTATTAAATACTTTGTGTTAAGGAAGTAAATCAAGTCAATTAGGCAAGAGTAAAATTAGAGTTTATTGTGTTTCCATTCTTGTACCAAGTTACCAAACACGTACTCTTTACTTTTCTATATAATGAAATTAGAAGGGAAGAAGGAACTAAACTTCTACTCCCGATTTATGCCAAACCTGTTTTTCTACATGGTATCAGAGCAGGTTTCTAGGGTTTCGTAATCCTTCCTTTTGCCTATTTTTTTTCTTCCTTCTTCTTTTTTTTTTCTCTTTTCTTCTTTCCCGACTGTAAACCGTTGAGAGGCTTTGTGGTGTTCTGCCAATTGTTCCCCATGGTTGCGTAGGTGTGTGGTCCAGTCGTCGGTCCAACTTCTATGTGTACGCAACGCCGGAGCTTCGCCTTCTCTGTTGGAGGCTTTCTGTGTGTTGACGCCGATTGGTAGTTGGTTCTCTGTGTGTTGGTGTCGTCTTCGGTTTGTCTGCATCGCTGGAGGTTGGTTCTCTGTGGTCGATTGGTAGTGGAGCTGCCAATTTCTGGTCTGGCCGCCGATTGGAAGCTGTCGATTTCTGGCGTCGACAACGACAGGCGTGGACGCTGCTGATTTCTGGTGCTGGCCTGTTGGAATTGCAAGTCGCGATCCCAGTGAAGGTATTGTGGTCGGGTATTTGGGTTGTGCACTGGAGGTAATGTTTTTTTTTTGGGCCTGCACTTATGGGCTTGCTACCATTTCATTTAGTTTGTTGATTAGTGGGCTATTAGTTTGTTGATTTATTTGGGCCCAATTTATTTACTAGTTTATTTTTTGGCCTCTAGTGGTTGGTTTGTGGCTCATTTTATTCTTGGGCCCATAGTTTAATTATTGGACTTGTTGTTGGGTTTGTTGGTACAACTTCTGGATTGGGTTTGGTTTATTTCTATTGAGTTTATTGTCGGGATAATTTGTGGTTCGTATCATGTCATCCAAGACAGAAATGTTTAACCTCATTGGACCAATGTCCCCTGACAAGTTGAATGAAAGGAATTACACTTATTGGGCTCGGTGTGTAGAGGTCTTTTTGCGTGGTAAAGGTTTATTTAACCATTTGATTTTCGACAAACAATCTGTCAAGTCCTCTGAAAGTGATTCTGAAACGGTTGATTATACTCTTAATGATCGGTGGGATCAAGAGGATAACACTATTATTGGACTTATGATTAGTAGCATTGAGCCTCATATTGGGTCTTCCGCTCTTTATATGTCTACAGCTAAGGAAATCTGGGAACATCTCAAACATATACATCCTGGAACTGGAAATGTTACTCGCATATATGAGATGTGTAAACAATACTTTGAACCTGAGAAGGGCTCTTCTAGCCTTGTTGAATATTATAACAAGCTATTGGCTGTGTGCTCGGAGAGAAATGTGCATCAACCTCTCTCCCTTGATTTGAAGGTTATGGAAAAACAACGTGAAGACATTGATGTTGTTAAATTTCTTATTGGTCTTCCACCGGAGTTTGAAGCAGTTCGGGCACAAATATTAGGTGGACAGGAGCTTCCCAGTCTTACAGAGACATTTTCTCGTATTCAGCGCTCTACCTTATCAGATAATACACTCCATGGAGATCGTTCTGCTTTTATTGCTCGGGGTGGCTCATTTAGGGGTGGACGTAGTGGTCGAGGTGGACGTGGTTTTATCCCTAGGGGTGGACGAGACACCAGAGGGAATGGTCGTTCGGGAAATCGTGAACCACGAAAATGTACTCATTGTGGTCGTATCGGTCACTCTGTTGATTATTGTTGGGATGCACATGGCAAACCATCTGGATCTGCCAATCAGGTCTCGTCTAATTTCTATCTATACCACGGGATGAGTATGCTGAGTTCTTATCTCATAAACATGCCGCTTCCAATTCTTTGGCTACTCTTACTCAGTCAGGTAATGCATCTTCTCACTGCCTAGTGTCATCCTCTCACAATCCATGGATTATAGATTCTAGAGCCACAGAACACATGACTGGTTCGTCTACTTCTCTTCTTGATTATCATCCTGTTATTTCTCCCAAATATGTCACTCTTGCTAACGGTTCCCACACTAGTGTTGCAGGCTCGGGCACTGCCCATCTTAGTCCTAATATTGATGTGTCAGATGTCCTTCATGTTCCTGGCTTTCCTTTTAGTTTATTGTCTATTAGTAAAATTACTACAACTCTTCAATGTTCTGTAACATTTTATCCTTCTTTATGTGTTTTTCAGGATCTCAAGACGAAGAGGATGATTGGTATGGGGCATGAAGTTGGTCGATTGTATTACCTGGATCTTTCTCCTCGGGCTTTCCAGTCATCCGTTTCACCCATGCAGTGGCATTGTCGTCTTGGTCATCCTTCTCTTTCTACTTTAAAACGTCAAGTTGTGAGTCTTCGTAATGTGTCATCTCTTGAATGTGAAGCTTGTCAGCTTAGCAAACATCATCGCGTGTTTTTTCCTTCCAGAACCGTTAGTCGTGTTTCTAGTTTATTTGAGATAGTTCATTCTGATATATGGGGACCAATCAATATTTCATCTAATCAATTTCAATATTTTATCACTTTTGTGGATGATTATTCTTGTATGACTTGGTTGTTCTTAATGAAAAATCGTTCTGAATTATTTTCTATCTTTCAAATTTTTCGTACTCTGATCAAAACTCAATTTAATCAGAAAATCCGTATTTTGCGCTCTGATAATGCTAAGGAATATATGTCTGCTTCTTTTACATCTTATCTCGCTTCCAAAGGCATTATTCATCAGACATCTTGCGCTTATACTCCACAACAAAATGGAGTTGCAGAACGCAAAAATCGGCATTTGCTAGACGTTACTCGTGCTCTTCTTTGCCATATGCATGTCCCTAAACGTTTTTGGAATGATGCTGTCCTTACTGCATGCTATCCCATTAATCGCATGCCATCCTCCGTTTTGGACGGTGCCTCTCCATTCTCCCTTTTGTCTTCCTCATCTCCACAATATTCATTACCTCTCAAAGTTTTTGGGTGTGTTTGTTATATTCATCATTTCGGTCCTGGTCGTGACAAACTCGACTCTCACTCTGTGAAATGTATTTTCCTGGGTTACTCCCAAACACAAAAGGGTTATCGGTGCTACAGTCCTTCTCTACAACGCTACTTTGTCAGTGCAGATGTCACCTTTGATGAGTCCACACCCTATTTCTCCGATCTTAGTACTTCGTCTGAATCCACTCAAGTCCCTGTTTGCTTACCTGTCCCATATCTACCTGTTGGTATTTCTCCAGACCTAGACTCAACCCCATCAAATGTACCAGAGTTGTCCTCCCATAGGGCACCGCCACCTCGTTTATAGGTTTATACTCGACGACCTAAGCCACCAACATCTGTGGCCCCATCCGTCACCTTGCCGTCTACAGATCCTGCAATCGTCATCTGTTCTGATCCTGAATCATTGCCCATTGCTCTCCGTATAGGTACACGTACTTGTGTCACTAAACATCCTATCAGCCACTTTGTTACTGTTGATTCGTTGTCACCTTCTTTTTCTTTTTTCACATCCAAGCTTTCTAGTGTTTTTGTACCTAAGACAGTGACATATGCTTTATCTGATCCTGAGTGGCGAAAAGCTATGGAATTAGAAATGGCAGCCTTACACAAGAATAAGACTTGGGAACTTGTTCCTTCACCACCTGGAATATATCCTGTTGGTAACCGATGGGTCTTTGTTCCGAAGTTCGGTCCTGATGGGACTGTTGATCGATTGAAAGCTAGACTGGTTGCTAAAGGTTACACACAAACACATGGTATTGATTATGATGAAACATTCTCTCCGGTTGCTAAGATCTCTTCTATTCGAGTTTTGATTTCCATCGCTACTGGCCTTTGTTTCAATTGGATATTAAAAATGCATTTCTTCATGGTGACTTGCAGGAAGAGGTGTATATGGAGCAACCACTTGGGTTTGTTGCTCAGGGAGAGTACCGAGACTATGTTTGTAAGTTAAAAAAAGCTTTGTATGGGTTAAAGCAATCACCAAGGGCATGGTTTGGGAAATTTTCTGAGGTTGTTTTGGAATTTGGTCTTCAGAGGTGTCAGACAGATCATTCTGTATTTCATCTACACACTGGTGCAGGGTATGTTGTCCTTGTAGTTTATGTAGATGATATTGTAATAACTGGTGATGATGCAGATGGAATTGCACGATTGAAACAGTTTCTACAAAAACATTTTCAGTCCAAAGATCTAGGCAAACTTCAATATTTTTTGGGTATTGAAGTCGCTAGATCACGAGCATGTATCAATTTATCTCAAAGAAAATATGTATTCGATTTGTTAGATGAGACAAGTTTTCTTGGAACTCGTCCAGTTGATACTCGCATGGATCCAAATGTGAAACTTTTGAAAGATGAAGGAGAATTGTTTAGAGAACCAGGAAAATATCGTCGTTTGGTTGGAAAACTGAATTATCTGACCATCACACGACCAAACATTTCCTATGCAGTTAGTGTCATTAGTCAGTTCTTGGATGCTCCTCGGGTTCCTCATTGGGAAGCTATGATACGTATTATTCGATACTTGAAAAAGGCTCCAGGTCTTGGATTATTGTATAAACCAAATGGACATATCAGAATAGAAGGGTTTACAGATGCAGATTGGGCAGGATCCCCGTCAGATAGACGATCCACTACTGGTTTCTGTACTTTTCTTGGTGGTAACCTTGTCTCTTGGAAAAGTAAGAAACAAGCTGTAGTAGCAAGGTCAAGTGCAGAAGCAGAATATAGGGCAATGTCTCATACAACTAGTGAGTTGAAATGGTTACAACACTTTCTTCAAGAAATTGATCTCTCACCTTCCACTCCTATTCCAATGTTTTGCGATAACCAGGCTGCTCTACATATTGCATCCAATCCAGTCTTTCATGAGAGAACCAAACATATCGAAGTTGATTGTCACTTTGCCCGGGACAAAATAGTGAGTGGTGATATATGTACACCATTTGTGAAGACGGGAGATCAGTTTGCTGATATTTTTACAAAGTCACTGAATGGTAATAGGTTGAAGTTTCTTTGTTCCAAGCTGGGCTTATATGATGTATATGCTCCAGCTTGAGGGGGAGTGTTAAGGAAGTAAATCAAGTCAATTAGGCAAGAGTAAAATTAGAGTTTATTGTGTTTCCATTCTTGTACCAAGTTACCAAACATGTACTCTTTACTTTTCTATATAATGAAATTAGAGGGGAAAAATGAACTAAACTTCTACTCCCGATTTATGCCAAACCTGTTTTTCTACACTTTGGAATGAAGAGGACTTAATTACGATATTAGAAGATGAAGGATTAAAGGCACATCAGAAAAGATGCCCAATTGAAGAAGGGGTTTATTTCCTTTTATTTTTGAAACTCTTTGATAGAAGTCAATTTGAACTTTTTTGTAGAAACCTAAGTCGAACAAGGATTTTGCCCAAATCTTGTTCTACAAATGCATACCTTAGTCTAACAACTAAAATGAGGCTCGTAGAGTTTCATTATACACATACATTTAAGTCAAGGCTTGGGGATTGTACATATATTATTCAAGCCATAAAAAGAGAAACAAAATCAAGAAATCAATCCAGGTGCTAGGGTTTTAAGATTTCACAAGAAAAAGGCGGAATCTTGGTGCAAGATCTTCAGATTTTTCCCATTTTTCCTTTAAACCTCGTGATGTGTTTTAATTCCTTCTTATATTTTTATTCTCCCATATCTGTAATTAAGTAATTAATTAGGACGAATGATTGTAATCTAGTTTTGAACCATAATTTTAGTTAAAAAGTTCTAAATCTCAAAATAATTATGTGAATTGTTTTTGTTTCTATTCTTAATGTTTGGATAATTGGCCATTAATTCATTGATTTTGCAATAATTACGTTGAGATGCGAATTGTTTGTTTAAACCAAGCAATAAAAATCGGTAATTACTTTAAAACGTAGAGATACTTATGCTAGTTAATGCGATCGTTACATGGATTCTTAGAAATTAAATACGCATAACTAAGATTTATTCACATAGAGACATGGAACTGGTTTAGTCTCCAGTCTTTATTCCTTGGTTCAAATCAACTTTTGAAATGCAATTTAGTTCGTGAACTTCAGAATTTTACCTTTTTGCCATTTTCGGCTGATTGTCGTTTCTTTTCATCATTAGCAATCTAAACTCGAGTTTATCATACAATAATCGATATTTAATCAAATCAAATAGTAATCTTATCAAATTGAATTCTAAATATTTACTTTTGATGGTCTCAATAGGTGTAGAAATACACCTATCAATGCACATTGGGGAACCGAAGTGGCATTTACCAGGGACGAATGGGGATGTGGGGGGGGTAGAAAAAAAAATCATATGTATTTTTTTTTTTTTTTTTACGTATTAGCCCGACTTATAATTCGATCTTGTATCTATTCCCAGCATTTACTGCCTCACTCTCTTTTATACTTATTAAAATTATGATGACGTGTTGTAAGTGGAACTGAATTCTCTATTTTTGCCTTCTTATCTGTAGCACTATAACCTCCCTTCTCAATTACATTCCATTTGGACTTTGTCGTGATTATTTCCATTATTCTCGTTTAGTAAAGAAAGAATTGAGTTTGACTAGAATATTGAGATTACCTAATATAAGATGCTTGTAATGATTTATGAAGAATTGATCTTGGGGCTGAGTCAAGAGATCTTAGGAATATATTTTGGATCTTCAATAATATGATCTCTAATATGAAATAATGATTCAACACTCTTTGGGACGGACCTATGCTTGAGAATATATAACATGAAGTGTTTGAAATTGAATAGGATTGGAAAATCAACTTGAAACTTGAACTATGATTTCTTGGATCAAGCAACCTTGGATCAACGAGTTGCTTGGCGCCTAGTGAGCAGTAAGCTCGCTGCTGAAGCGCCAGTTTTGCATTTAGTAAGCGATAATTCTCCCACTTTGAGTGCTCGAACGCACCAATTTTGCATTGATTTTTTCTCCTTGGCCAATATTTGACATTTTTGACTCTTTCATGATATATACTACCGATCTTTGACTATTTTGACTTCAATTACAACTCAATAACTCATGATTTTGAATACGAATGTTACCAATTACAATTTTAGACTAATAATCTCCAATTTGACATTCCGTGACAAAATCATTTATTTTAAGCTAAAATCAAGACAACCTAACACTATTAACCCAAAGTCAATTCCAAAACTTTAACTCAAATCTTGTCATACCTATTTTTTGAAACACATGAAAATAACAATACCATGTATAAAAGCAAGAGGAAACTAACAATTAAAACATATAACTAAGGCATATAAAAAAACGCAAGTAAAACATGTGTAACACAAAGCATATAATACTACGTGTATCAATAACTTAGAATTAAAATCTAGAATATTAATGCCAATATTGACAAAACATTAAACACAATATCAATATTAAAATTTTAACCAAAAATCAATCAAAAATATCTCTAACTCTCTTTAGGTTAAATATCTAAGAAAAAAAAAATATCAACTTCTCCCCCTAATTCATGTACTACTCAACCCTTTTGAAATAAATAGTCTTCCCCCCCCCCCACCCCCCCCCCCCCCCCTCTTTCATCACGAATAAGAAACGGAAACAAGTAATAGAATCATGAATGATATATAGGCCCTGTTTGGAAGAGATTAAATTTTTCTACAGTAAATCAATTCTCATTTTCAACCACACATTTTTCAATAAAATAATATTTTTCATCACATTAATAACTTTTTCTTCTTTTTCAACCACACATTTCCCATCATATCACTATTCAAAATCAATTCTTCCCCCAAAAATCTCTCCCAAACAAGCTCATAGAGAATGAGTGAAAAATTATGCAAAACATGTGATGGGAGAATAAAATTTTTCTTTTTCTTTTGAGACAACTATTTTTCGTGAATTTTTAAATAGAACATCATGAACAGTTATTTGCTTAGTTATGCATGTATAATTTATAACTAGTAAAAATTTTCCATATAATTCATTTTAAACCTATATGGAATAAATTAAATATGCCTCTCATATGTCAAAAGTGACACTTAAGTGAGATTCAAAATCTTATATCTATAAGAAAGGTGAGTGAATTGCCCAAATAGTCACTCAACTTTACGCCATGCTTCCAAGAAGTCACTGAACTTTCAAAATCACCCAAGTTATCACCAACCTTTGCAAAAGATTTTCACGAGGTCATTGAACTTTAAAAATCATCTCATCCATCACTGAACTTTGTAAAAAGTTTCCTAGGGGTCACTAATTTAGTGATTTCCTAGGAAACATTTTGTAAAATTTAGTGATCCCGTAGAAATCTTTTGCAAAGTTTAGTAAGGAATGAGATGATTTTTAAAATTCAGTGACCTCGTGAAAACTTTTTACAAAGTTCAGTGATGACTTGTGCAATTTGTAAGCCAATGAAAATCAATAAATTCTCAGTGTTCATGTACGAATAAACGAGTCTTGATTGGCACTTCCCCATATTTTACATGAATCGTCAAATATTGATTCATGTTCTTCAAATGCTCACACTTGCGCTGCATTACTTTTCAATCACACAAATGGAAACATGTGTGTGAGTGAGTTGAGTGTATACACTAGCACATGAAAGATTAAATGCTAAAATGAAGAACATATTACCCAAGTAAACCCTCTACATAAAAAAGTGCAATGAAGAATTTGAGGCAAAGAAAATCTAGGAGTCTTTCAAAAGATGGAACAGAAAAGTTAAGGGAAAGATTGTTGGTGTTACCTGAAGGAAGGTGTTCCATGGAAATAATTCTACCTCCTATCCTTTTGGCAAACTCTCGATAGTTACACAGTGAGTTTGACGTGGGTGTTAGATAAATTGTTATTTGAATTATTTACTAAGGGGAGTTTAGCCTTTTCTATTGTTAGGGTACAGTGTACGAATGAACGCTCTATTTGTAAAAGATAAATAAATTGTGAAGTATAAATTTTTTATTTGTCATTGATAAACAAATTGTGGCTTATAAAATTATTGAATTGTGATCGTAAGATAATTTGTGACATATAAAATTTTTGATTGAAAATTTGTGACTATCTGATAAGTTGTGACTTATAATATTTGTGATTTGTAACTGATAAATAAATTGTGACGTATAAGTTTTTGATTTGTAGCCTCTTTGTAATTGTTTGACATATTCAATAAAGACTTTGTTTGTTAAACACATCGTATTAGCAAAACTACTTTGAGACCAATCCCCACTTTTTATGTCAAGAGGCGTCCTTGACAGTTTTGTTCCCTTGTGATTAGCCGATTTATTTAGCATCCGTTTCACAAGTTTATAAATCATTTATAAAGATGAAAAAGAGTGGATACCACAAAATATGTGGACAATAATAAATAATTTTTAGTTATGAATATGTGTTATAAATAAATTCGACTACGTGTGAATTTATAAACCATTTATAAATTGGCTGCCAAATGGAGGCTTAAAAGGCATCCAACAATACTAATGATCTCAACTCAGCATTACTAATAGAAGGAAGAGTTAACAATCAAGAAGAATGGGAGTTTTTATACCCTTATTACAAACCAGAATTCTTATAATTTCTTATTCAAATTCACTGCCTTCGATGGTAAAGAAGGGGGATTTAATACCCTTATTACAAACCAGAATTATTGCATATATAAACCTTATTAAACAGAACCATATATGGAAGGAAACAAAAGAACACACATGAAGTAACGGAAAATAAAATATGAAAGTGAACATAATTATAGAACACATTTTCTTGTCTTCCAACCTTTCTGCACTTCTTTCACTTTCTTCACTCTGCACTTGCTACTGTGGGAAATTTGATTTGCACAACCTCCCCATCAGTACCCCACGCATCAAGCTATTTGACAAATCGAAAAATATCACAACTATTAGATTCAACAAAGGGAAGATTTTACTTTTTTGATCAAGCAAACTCCTGACTCAAAAATAATGGGACACTGCGAAAATGAACACATACCACAGCACCAATGCTAATCAGTAATTTCACATTTAAGCGGCGCTTTGGTCTATCCCAAGACCCTTCAGATTTCAAAACTTTTAAGATTACCACAGAAGACTGAAGTTCAGCAACACATGTTGTCAACAAGTATTTTCCTTCAAGGTACTCATATCCATCACCAGCATCTTCGTAGAGAAAACCTTCAGCTTTACCTGTGAATATAGAGAAACAATTCAATTCATTTAATAAAACCACCTACATAAACGAAAATATTTTTTGTTTTCAACCTTCAACAGAAGTTACCATGTTCATCCAAAGCCACCGGCAGAGTTATATCATCTGTACGATTAGCTTCACCAACATGTTGATAAGGAGGAGCCAAAGGAATGATGGATCCTCCTTTTAGATACAGGGATGGCAAATCCTAGTACAACCAGAAGTAGGAAAAAAGTTAGAAGGCAGAAATTATTGATAAAAAAAATTCGGAAGAAAGTAAAAGGTCATATAACAGGTTATTTGGAAGTACCAGATGATAATCTTCACAATCAAAACTCATCCATATTCCTTTAGGCAACTTGCGCAGCAGTTGACTTGACACCTGATCTTCCGTGGTGCTGCGAAATCAAGTACAGGACACAACAGAACTTAGAAGAATAATATTTCCTATTGTAGCACCTATAGACGAAATGAAAATTAATCAACAGAAAAATAAGAGGGAACATTGAACTCATAAAAGAAAGCATATTTGATTGCAATAAACATATTATAGAGTGTTAATTCCAAACATTGAATCAACCATCGTCTTTAAGCTCAAAAGAGGTGGGAACCTGGCACATACAAGAAGTGGTCCCAACAAGAATGAATTTTCTTGTTTTCTTAACTCGATATCCTTGGGATCTGCAAAAGAATCTTAACATTAGTAACCACCAAATAAAGGCGAATGCAAATGTCAAGAAGTCAAGTTAATTGGCCATCATAGGAACGCAGCAGCAAAAAAGGTTGGAGTTGCCACTGGGATACCCAGTGTATGTGCCAAGTAAAACAGATTATGCACATGTTTGTTTTTTATTCTCAAATTCTACAGTAAATCAATTTTCATTTTCAACCACACATTCTTCAATAAAATAATATTTTTCATCACATCAATAATTTTTTCTTCTTTTTCAACCACACATTTCCCATCATATCACTATTCAAAGATCAATTCTTCCCCCAAAAATCTCTACCAAACAAGCACTATTTATGTGAGGTAAAAGCTGATACCGCCTCCTCAATGCCAATCGACAAACTTCTTCACACTGAGAGAGATAAGAGTCTCGCAATTGGGGAAATGAAGAGTAGCAAGCAGTAATCTTAAAGTAAATGCATTGATATCAATGTCACGAAAGATGATAACTAGTGAAAATTAGGTTGTATCAATAGAAATTCAGTTGAAATAGGATAATACTATTTCTATACCAGTACAAGGAGATAGCTTGGGTCAAACATAGAGAATAGAAGTATAATGCACAAGATATAACATTTCAGGTAAAACTAAATCACTGATTTGCTACTTCAGGTGGCTTTTACGTACTAGGTATTACTAGGATTTGAGCTAAGTTCCAGAGAACTAATAAGAGAAATTATTTACATAGATTTTTCGACTTCTAACAATTAAATGAAGACCTAATGGGAAACTCAAACAGAGTTAACCACCTGGAACTCCGACATGTAAAAAGTTTCAGGTAAAAGATGAGATGGAACTCAGTAGTTGGAGGACCTAAAATGACTGTATATCACACTGCATTATTTAATTTCATAAAAGATATTTTTAAAATGTAAGTCACCGCCTAGTAAAAAAATTAATGCTTAAAAAAAGGGTTCAACTAACTATAACACCCTCTCTCACATTTAAAAATTCTTATTAAATGAATTATGCACTTACATATACTATATCATTTTAGATCTATTGACAACATTGAAGCTATGCAAAAAAATAAAAAATAAAAAGCACCAGTTTTGCGTATTCAATAAAATATTATGAACCTTACATAGGATATACTGTATTCTCACTTGCGACCTCTCCAATATCTGCCAGTTTATCCTAACTACGTAAAATGTTGAAGCGCTTTTTGTGTAGTCACTTCAAAGGAAAGAAATTCATTTGACAAAAAACTCACATATGAACTTCACAGTTACATTGTTAGTCACTGATTTGTGAATGAAGGACCAACCTCTTCTCCGAAAGACCATGGCTCATGATCAACGCTACGTTTAGTAGAATGCCCACGACAGAAAGGAAACATAGCGCCCACACCCATCCACCTTCCAAACAGCTTTGGTGTTGCGTCTCCAACAAATCCACCAATATCTGGCCCTGAATTTGGCTGTCCACTAAGCCCCTGGACACAAGCTCAAGCTCATTAATATGGTCGACTATAGGGAGTGGAAAAAACCAAAAGTGGCAGCATTCTTTAATTCAATGAAAAATTCAGTTAGGCATTCTCTCCCAAGAATTTGTGCCAATAAAAGTCAAAAATAAAATAGAAACGTCTTTATATCAGAAGATGAAAGGATAAGTACCGGGGTCACTTTTTATCTCCCTCTTCCATTAAAGAAATACTTGAATAAAAGCACATATTTAAAACTACAGATTCTTAAAAGAGTTATGCGCATAAATTCATTCTCACACCGTAGTCACACGTGTATGCACACCACTCACGAGTATTAGCATATGCTTACAAGTCCCTCGTGAGGCTTCTAATTTTGTAGAGCCTATTGTTTAAAACATGCTTCCAAATCCCTCCTTGCGGGCTTGAGACATGAAAATTTGACGTTGATAAACAACACAAGCAACAAATTTAACTTGTTGTGTTCATGAGGGATATCTACGATCTCCCTCTAGTGATCTCCTCGTACAATTTGGTCTCTTGCCACCATTAACAGCACAAGTATTCCTCAATGACTGATAGCATAGAAGTACCACAAGGGGAAGCTTAAATGAACCGCTTCAATTCCTCCAAAGTAGTAAATGATCTCATCTTTTAATTATTGTAGATGTCAATTTGTTCTTTCAGATCCCTTAACTATGTGAACAGTATCTTAGGTGCATTTATTACTCATTTTGTTCATTCCCAAGCTTTCTATGGTGATATTTTGTTTTATATCTTTATTAGCTCTCACCCTCGAGGGTAAACATAAAGGCCCATATGATGGAGGATTAATATTGATGACACCAAAAGTAAAAAGTTCTGAGTCCGGAATAGTCACACATTGAAAACACAAAATAATGTTCTCCTTTATGGTTTTCAAAGATATGTTTTGCAATAGCAATAGCTTCCACTTACCAGATTAAGAACCATCGGGATACTCATATGAAGATGCGGCCAATTAGACACGTTATCTCTTGTCCACATAGCAGCATACCTTTGGCTACCCACAAACCCAGTTCGAGAAAGGACAAATGGACGTTTTCGTTCGTTAGCTAGTTTCATGCCTTCATATGTTGATCTTGCCATCAGCATACCATAAACCTGAAATAAGCAACTGACATCAGTGATGAAAATTCATATATTGTACATGATGTGAAAGAAAATCATTCATTAGTAGATTATTTTTCATTTTCTCATAGTAAGCAAACTAAAAAGCTTCAGCTACGCTTATCAATTTCATGAGTAAAGTAGAAGTACTTAAAGAAGAGTACAGGGCCAAGCAGTACATTGTGATAGTGTGAATGGTTCTGTTTGCCTCCATATTCTGGATCTCCCCTATGAATATTGCTCTCAGGCATTGTCTTAGTTTGAGTCTGCAAGAAAATATGTTACAGAAAACCAGGAAAAAAAATGCACTTCTAACAAAGTTTAAACTTCACCTACATTACTGCCGGTTCATTCATATCATTCCATAAACCGTCCACACCATTAGTAACAAAGTCCTTGACAAGACTAGCCCACCATGAACGGGCTTCTGATTTTGTGAAGTCTGGAAATACACAAAGCCCAGGCCACACCTTCCCTATAGATAGAAGCAAATAATATTACTGATTGACAAGAAACAAGCAAAAGTTCGTACAAAGAAAAAGTTTCCATGCCACGGGTTTTAAGATTTCACAAGAAAAACACGGAATCTTGGTGCAAGATCTTCTTCTTTTTCCCCCTTTTTTTTTTTAAAACTCGGTGATGTGCTTTAATTCATTCTTATATTTTTATTCTCCCATGATATGTAATTAAGTAATTAGTTAGGATGAATGATTGTAAGCTAGTTTTAAATCTTAATTTTAATTAAAAAGTTCTAAATCTCAAATTAGTTATGTGAATTGTTTTGGAAAAAATGTTGGGTGGCTGACTTTGGAGCTAAATTTGAGTGGGACCCGATTGTTCATTTTGAAATATGGAAGTTGATTTGTGTTCTCCTTCGTCAGTACATCGAAATTATGTATTTACTTACCAAAAATGATGCTCGGGTGAATGAGAAATTGGTGCTCAAAATATGCCATGTAAAAGAAGTTTATGTGAGTAAGAAAACTAAAATAAACTTGTCCCACACAGGAAAATGAGGAAACCAAAAACCACTTTATATAGGATTTCACTTTGGAAGGGTGTAATCATGTGTAACATAGATGCTCTCTCCACTTGCGTGCGCAGGGGGGTGCAAATCACTGACAGAAATGGGTTTCGGACCTTGAACTCGTATGCGAGCGCGACCTGCGCACACGAATGTCGGACTGGATTAACCAAAAATTAGCCCCTTAGGTGGGCCTACGTTTTGGAATTTGTTTTTACTTTCTAGAACTGACTTTTGGGTTTTTGAAACTCCAAAAAGTCTGAAACTTCCTTAGTTATTACAAGTGAGTTATAGAGATTTTGGAAGTTAAAAGTCTACATAAGAGAACCTTTTTCCTCTTGTTCAAACACAAGAAATTTCCTCCTGTTCTGCATACTGTCGAAACTCCAACTCTGCATTCTGCTTCTGTCTGTCTTGCATACTGTTTTCCTTCCAAACCTTGTTTCGATTTTCTAGTGGTGATATTGTTCAAGCACTAACTCAATTCGTTGGAGTAAAAAATTGGTGTGTTCAGATTTTACTGGTTAATCGTTGTATCCTAGGAAGCAGACGCTTAAATTATACCTCAAGCACGAACGGTGAGTGGGCGAATCTGTTTTAAGGAAACTGTGTTCGCACAGGCCTCGGTTTGGGAATTTTTTCTTGTTGCAATTTATATTTCTTATTTTGTTATTTTACTGCAATTAATGAATTATTCTCCTTGTTGTTTTTCGTAAGTTGTTTATCAAATTTGAACCAAGACAAGCCACATATTCTTGGATACGTAATTGAAGAGAAACTGAAAAATTAATATATGTTTTTTGTGTGTATCTGAGCATGCAATTAAATTATTTTTAAGCTAGGAAATCATTTAACATTTGTGTGGTGACTATAGCTTTCGGTTTTAATAAGACAAAAGTCACTGTGATTATCTTGATTACTTTTTCTGTTTATATTCACGAATAAAGAAGTTTATATTTCAGCCTAGTAGTTTATCCACTTAAATATTACAACAAACTTATTGAAGGAAGTTTTTCCTTATATTGGACACTTTAAAACATATACTTATTTCTTTTATTTTATTTTTTTTTCCATTTCAGAAATGGAAAAAAAATTCCACCAATATGGATGTGTTCCAAGCTATGGCTACTCAAACTATTGGTAAGACTGTGGCTAAAGTGCCAAGTCATGTTGTGAGCAAACCCGTGGCTACTGTTCCGGTTAATCATGGTAAAAAATCGGAGAAATTCAATGGTTTGAAATTCAATGCTATTTTATCTGACCACCTTGAATCTTACGAGATTCTTGACTAAAAGTGCTCCAAACCTCAATGAGGGTGAAGGAGATGTTTAAGCGATCAGCGCACTTGATGC
Organism: Fraxinus americana; assembly: GCA_035079005.1. NCBI lineage: Eukaryota > Viridiplantae > Streptophyta > Magnoliopsida > Lamiales > Oleaceae > Fraxinus > Fraxinus americana. The sequence goes on from CM068720.1 coordinate 29,619,274, forward strand.
ATGGAACCATTCGGATTTTTTGTACTGAAACTACATTATGAACAGCTTAGCAGATTCGCTATACAACGTGTATAGTACCGTGAAAACTGCTAAGGAGATGTGGGAGTCTTTGGACCGAAACTGACGATGCCGGTGCTAAAAAGTTCATTGTCGGCAGATTCTTAGATTATAAGATGGTGGACTCCAAAATAATAATCAGTTAAGTGCAAGAACTCCAAGTGATTCTTCATGAAATTTATGCCGAAGGGATGATTTTGAGTGAATCTTTCTACGTGGATGCAATTATTTAAAAATTGCCCCTCCCCCCCCCCCCCCCACGGCGTGGAAAGATTTCAAGAATTATTTGAAATGCAAACAAAAGGAAATGAACGTTGAAGAACTTATTGTTAGACTTCTAATTGAAGAAGACAACAAGAATTCTGAAAAGAAGTTGTTCAATCCTAATGTCGCTAAAGCCAATATTGTGGGATTTGTTCAAAGTAGTAAGAACTACAAAACCAAGGTTGGGCCATCCGGTGGAAAATGGACCAAGCTAGGATAGAAAAAGGGCATTTCTAAGACGAAATTTCAAGGAAAGTGCTTCAATTGTGATAAAGTAGGCCACAAATCTTCGGAGTGCAGATTGCTAAAGGAGAAAAAAGAAGCAAATGTAATTAACTACATTACACATGATGTATCGTAGATGAATCGTGCAGTCGTCATTTTTGAAGTGAACATGGTGGGTTCAAATCCAAAAGAGTGATGGATTGACACCGGTGCTATAAGGCATGCGTGCTCTGATAAACAGCTATTTATGGCTTTTGAAGTAATTGAAAATGGAGAGAAGTTGTTCATGGGAAATTCAGCAACTTCTGAAATTAATGGACAAGACAAGGTGGTTCTGAAGATGACTTCGGAAAAAGAGCCAACTCTTAATAATGTGCTGTATGTACCAAAAATCCGTAAGAACCTAGTGTCCGGGTCACTTTTGAATAAACATGATTTCCGTATTGCATTTGAGTTTGACAAAGTTATTTTGTCAAAAAGTGGAATGTTTGTCGAAAAAGTTTATGTATCTGATGGTATGTTTAAACTCATTGTAATGGTTGTTAAGCCAAAAATGAATAAAGTAAACTCTTCTGCTTACTTGCTTAAGCCTTCCAATATGTGGCATGGTAAACTAGGATATGTTAACTATGATACTTTACGTAGACTAGTTAACTTGAATTGCATACGAGCATTTCATATAGATTCCAAACATAAGTGCGAAACTTGTGTTGATGCAAAATTGACAAGGTCATCTTTTAAGTCAATTGAACGGAATACAGAACTACTTGATTTAATTCACAGTGATATATGTGATTTAAAATTTGTACAAACAAGATGTAGCAACAAGTACTTCATTACTTTTGCCAACGATAGCACAAAATACTGTTATGTATATTTGCTAAAAAGTAAGGATGAAGCGATAGAAAAATTTATTCTCTATAAGAATGAAGTTGAAAATCAACTTAATAAGAAAATTAAGGTGTAGAGAAGTGATAGATGTGGTGAGTATGAAACTCCGTTTGTTGAATTCCGTGCATAACACGGAATCATATATGAAATCACCGCACCTTATTCACCGCAACAAAAATGGTGTTACTGAAAGGAAAAATCGCACCTTAAAAGAAATGATGAATGCAATGCTAATAAGTTCTGGATTACCTCAGAACATGTGGGAGGAAGCTGTGCTGTCAACAAATTACCTTTTAAATAAGGTTCCCCCAAAAGAAAATGGAAAAGACCCCTTATGAGTTATGGAAATGAAAAAGTCTTGATATAAATACTTACGAATGTGTGGTGTCTTGCTAAAGTAGGTGTCCCAATACCAAAGAAGGTGAAGATAGGCTCAAAAACTGTAGATTGCATCTTTATTGGATATGTACAAAATAGTAGTGCTTATCGGTTTCTTGTTTATGAATCTAAAATCTCAGATATACAAAAAAACACGATGATGGAATCGAAAAATGCTTCGTTCTTTGAACATGTATTTCCATATAGGTCCAAAGAAAAAGCAAGCTCTTCTAAATGAACATATGAGACTATGACCGAAATTAATTAGGACCAAGAACTAGAAGAGGAGGTTGAGGTTGAACCAAGACGTAGCAAGAGAGAAATGATAGAAAAATCTTATGGTCCAGATTTTCTGACATATATGCTTGAAAGTGAACCTCAAAACTATAAAGAAGCTATGAACTCCTTAGAAGGACCTCAATGGAAAGAGGCCATTAAAAGTGAAATAAATTCTATTTTGCAAAATCGTACGTTAGAGCTAGTGGATCTTCCTCCAGGAAGTAAACAACTAGGCTACAGATGAATTTTCAAACGGAAAACGAAAGCAGGTGGAACTATTGAAAAGTATAAGGCCAGATTAGTAATAAAAGGTTACAGACAAAGGGAAGGCCTTGATTACTTTAATACATATTTTCCAGTAACTAGAATAACATCTATTAGGATGATACTTGCGAATACTGCTCTACGAAATCTTGAAGTACATCAAATGAATGTTAAGACTTCATTTTTAAATGGAGACTTAGAGGAAGAAATCTATATGGAACAACCTGAGGAGTTTTTATTTCTAGGGCATGAAAAGAAAGTCTGTAAATTGGTGAAGTCATTATATGGCTTGAAACAAGTACCAAAACAATGACATGAAAAATTTGATAATGTTATGATAGAATATGGATTTAAAATCAATGAGTGCAACTAATGTGTCTACATCCAAGACACTGAAAATGGTTATGTCATCTTATGTCTTTACGTTGACGACATGCTTATTGTTGGTAGCAATGATAAGATGATTAAATCCACTAAAGATATGTTAAATTCGGGATTTGATATGAAGGATATGAGTTTAGCTGATATTATACTTGGAATTAAAATTTCAAGAACATCAGATGAGCTTGTTCTAAGTCAGTCTTGTTATGTGGACAAAATTCTAAAAAAGTTCAGTAAGGATGATATTGAAGTGGCTAGAACACCGATAGATACAAGTTAACATCTATCCAAGAACAAAGGTGAAAGTGTATCTTAAGTAGAATACTCGAGAATTACAGGAAGTCTGATATATTTGATGAGTTGTACAATATCAGACATAGCCTACACAGTGAGTAAACTGAGTAGATATACGAGTAACCCAGGAACTGATCACTGGAAGAGAATAATAAGAATACTGAGATATTTGAGATATACTCGTAATTTTGGACTGCACTATATAAGATATCCAGTGGTCATTGAAGGGTATAGTGATGCTAATTGAATATCTGATATAAAAGACTCAAAATCTACAAGTGGATTTGTGTTCAAATCGGCAGGTGCAGCTATATCTTGGAAATCCTCTAAATAAACAGTGATAGCCAGATCCACTATGCAATCTGAGTTTATAGCTCTAGATAAAAGTGGTGAAGATGCTGAATGGTTACTCAACTTCTTAGAAGATATTCCAAGATGGTCAAAACCTGTGCCAGCAATTTGCATTTATTGTGATAGTCAATCAGCAATTGGAAGGGCACAGAGTAACATGTACAATGGTAAGTCTAGACATATACGTCGTAGATACAATATCATAAGGCAACTACTCTCAACTGAAGTTATCACTATTGACTACGTAAAGTCAAAGGATAACATTACGGATCCGCTAACCAAAGGGTTAAATAGAGAGTTAGTTGGAAAATCATCGAGAGGAATGAGACTTAAGCCCTTGAATGGATAAGTCAATATAAAGGAAACCCAACCTAGTTGACTGGATATCCCAGGATCTCGGTTCAAAGGGACAACCTAACTATAAATACATAATAGAATTACTGTGGGGGATATTACCTCTTGTCCATTCCTATGATGCGATAGTGATGCCCGTAAATATAGAGAATAAGTAATAGACTTTTAATGATTCTTATGCGTCGAAAAATTGAGCCAAGTAATACGAGTTACTTGTAATAAGAAATTACCTACGTGAGAAAGAAGTGGGGCCGCTCCTAAGAGAATTGTCTGGGGCGTAATTCTTGTGAACTCTCACAGAACTAGGCGTATGTTCATGCCCAAAACGAATATAATAATGAGAAAATGTGTTAGGAAGAATCCTGTGTGGAGTATATCATCGTTTACATAAATGGCAATACGGTTCAAAGACATCGCTTCTACTAGTCAGCTAGTAAAGTAAATATACTTTCACAACTGAAGGTTCAAAGGGTAACCTACCTATCCTATGCAGGTTTCAACCGTTGAATTATATCACTAAGTCGTCATGTGTCACATTCATGAGTCGCTCCCAATTTTCATTCATGTAGGGGATTGTTGGAAAAAAAATGGTTACGTGGCTGACTTTGGAGCTAAATTCGAGTGGGACCCGATTGTTCATTTTGGAATATGGAAGTTGATTTGTGTTCTCCTCCGTGAGTACATCGAAATCATGTATTTACTTTCCAAAAATGATGCTCGAGTGAATGAGAAATTGGTGCTCAAAGTATGCAATGTGAAAAGAGTTTATGTGGGTAAGAAAACTAAAATAAACTTGTCCCACACAGGAAAATGAGGAAAGCAAAAACCACTTTATATAGGATTTCACTTTGGAAGGGTGTAATCATGTGTAACATAGAGGCTCTCTCTAATTGCGCGCCCAGGGGTGCAAATCACGAACCGAAATGGGCTTCAGACCTTGAACTCGAATGTAAGCGCGACCTGCGCGCACGAATGTCGGACTGGATTAACCAAAAATTGGCCCCTCAGGCGGGCCTACGTTTTGGAATTTTTTTTTACTTTCTAAAACTGACTTTTGGGTTTTTGAAACTCCAAAACGTCTGAAACTCCATTAGTTATTACAAGTGAGTTATGTAGACTTTGGAAGTTAAAAGTCTACATAAGAGAACCTTTTTCCTCCGGTTCAAATGCACGAAATTTCCTCCTATGTTGCATACTGTCGAAACTTCAATTCTGCATTCTGCTTATGTCTGTCTTGCATACTGTTTTCCTTCCAAACCTTGTTTCTATTTTCTGGTGGTGATATTGTTCAAGCACTAACTCAGTTCGCCGGAGTAAAAAATTGGTGTGTTCAGATTTTACCGGTTAATCGTTGTATCCTAGGAAGCAAACGCTTAAATTATACCTCGAGCACGAATGGTAAAGAGGAGAATCTGTTTTAAGGAAACTGTGTTCGCACAAGCCTCGGTTTGAGAATTTTTTCTTGTTGCAATTTCTATTTCTTATTTTGTTATTTTGCTGCAGTTAATGAATTATTCTCCTTGTTGTTTTTCGTAAGTTGTTTATCAAATCTAAACCAAGACAAGCCACAGATTCTTGGATACGTAAGGGAAGAGAAGCTGAAAAATTAATAGATGTTTTCTGTGTGTGTCTGAGCATGCAATTAGATTATTTTTCAAGTTAGGAAATCATTTAACATTTGTGTGGTGACTATAGCTTTCGATTTTAATAAGACAAAAGTCACTGCGATTATCTTGATTACTTTTTCTGTTCATCTTCCCAAATAAAGAAGTTTGTATTTCAACCTAGCAGTTTATCCATTTAAATATAACAAGAAATTGTTTTTGCTTCTATTCTTAATGTTTGGATTAATTGGCCATTAACTCATTGATTTTACAATAGTTACGTAGAGATGCGAATTATTTGTTTAGACCACGTTATAAAAATTGGTAATTAGTATAAAACGTAGAGATACTTATGCTAGTTAATGCGATCGTTATATGGATTCTTAGAAATTAAATACGTTTATCTAAGTTTTATTCACACGGAGATATGAAATTGATTTAATTCAATAAATTCAATGAGAACTTGAGAGGGATAAATTGAATACATTAAAAGAATTCGACCGGGTAAACATAATCAATTGTATAAAACTTGATAATTGAGGTTAAAAAGATAGTTATGGTAAAATCATGAATCTTAACACTTAAACCATCATATAAAACAATCAACTTTTATTTTCCAATTGTTAGATAGTAGCCCTTGTTGGAATAATATCCGAACTCATAGGTCCACTTTATTACTTGTTACGATCCATACATTTCCAGGATATAAAATCGACAACAAAATACTTGGGAGTGTACAAATCTATTTGGAATATAGAAAAGTAAGCAACATCGTCGAACTCATAGAACTTTTATTGAGAAGTCTAATCTAATCTAAATTAATTATAACTCTAGTCTAGTTGAAAAAAATCGAGTTCGTTTTTGAAGTAATTACAGAAAAAGACAATATGTAAATGAAAATCAATCTAATGTAGGGCTGTAAATAGATCAGATATAGATCGAATCTGTCAATATCCGACTCGATCCGATAAGAAAATTAACTAATCCGACCTGATAATCCAACAGATATTTGATTATTAAATCCATATCCGATTTGCTATGTTATCGGATATCCGATCCGAAATTAATAAAAACTAGGAAAAAAAAATCGATGTTCTTTAAAAAATTTTGAACTAACTTGAGGCCCACCTTTTTTTAATAGCAAGCTCAATAATGACTTATACCATCATAATATTCTTTTTTAAATGAGAGATTCTCTTTTAGTTTTCTATTAGCATTCGATGTAGGATAAGGTAAAATTGAATTTCAATTCTAAATATAAATATTTTATTTCATTATTTCCATTAACAAATCAAATTATTTATTACATATTAATTATTAGCTTTTGAAGTTGTAAAATAAATTACAATAATAAATTTAATTAATAAAAATATAGATATTTATTTACTTTAAATTAGTAAACTAAAAAAAACTATTGTTTTTATAATATTTTACATTTATGTGTATAGTTATTTATTCAATTTAACAACTGGTTTGATACCAGTTCAACCCCAATTCGACTTTTTGACCCTTGACCGTCTTCCTTTTCCTGGTCGATGCTCGGGTCGATTTTTAACACATTGGTTGAAATCAATTTTTTTTGCAAAATTTTCAATTCTTAAACATGTTTAATAATTATAAAATTTTCAACTTTTTATGTTTTGAATTTGATTACTTTTTTATTCTAAATTTATTTCTTTTCTCATTTACTTATTTTAGTGATAAATAATATACCATGAAAATATTTAATCGACTTAATTATTTATAACAAATCGGATCAGATTGACTTATATTCATATTTGATATATTTAGTTAACGGATTATCGGATTCAGATCTTGATCGAGTTATCGGACTAAGTTCCTAAATCCATCTCCAGTTACTTTCTTCGGATTCGGATCAAAATTCAATCCATTGACAGCCCTAATCTAATGTTGGATTGTAAATTATCAATTTTGTTTGAAAAAAAAAAAAGGCCAGGCAAAACAAAATGGATAAATATACTAAAAGCTCAAATGATACATCTGGTATAGCATATGAAAGAAAGAATTCAATTAAAAGAAATGAAGTCGAGAAATAACAACAACTTCGTCTTTAGAGATCAAATCAATTGCTAATCTGATATATCCTATTCTAAACTATTAGCAAGGGCGAAGCCAGGAATGTGTCGTACGGGGGGCAAAATTTTTTAAAATTAAATGCATGAATAAAATTTATCTATAACTAGAAAAATTGTAATATAACGTTACATTTTACAATTGTACCCGACGATATTTTATAACATAAAATTCATCTATAATAGAGTCTAGATCTAAATTAATATTAAATTCTCATTCAATTTTTAGCATTAAACAATCAGCAAGAAAATCATCATCCATTCTGTTACTAATTTCCGTCTTCACATGTTTCATTGCTGAAAATCCTCGCTCCACTGTCGTTGTTGAAACCGGTAGTGTCAGTACTAAACGAATCAATTTAGTTAAAATAATGCAACTCTCCGACCTTTTACTTGTAACCAATTCTCGACATAAATCAGAAAGTGCAGGCACTTGAAATCGAGATTCGATAATCACATCATTCTTATAATGTTGCAACTCAATTTTCAAACAATAAATATCTTGTTGCGAAAAATCTTCAGGATAAAATTTTTGCGCAAGTTTGCAGATATTATCCATGTTAAATGATTCAAAATGATTTGTTGGATCCAAAGCCGTACTGAGAGAAAGGAGTTCTAATGATGTCTCATTAAATCTTGTATCTAACTCCATCATCTGACAATCTATTGATGTATTGAAAATATCAAAGTGGTAATGATGTTCAACTGTAGGATACTCACGACCACGAGAACGACTAACCATGTAAGAACCATCAAACTTCGGTATATGTATATCATTTTTAGAGCAAAAAAGTTTCACCTCTTCAAGAAATTCTTCCCAACCATCTTCTCTCAATGTTTGAAGGATACTTTTTGTAGTATGGACAAATCTCATAGCAGTTAAGATGTCTTGAGTTTTCTTTTGAAGGGCCTGACAAAGTACATCTGTAATTGCCAACATTCTATGCAATAAATACAAGATAAATACAAATGCAAATGTTGTCATGGTTTTGTATACACCATCAACTTCGGACTGAGTTCTTCTATTTGGAGAATGATCACTAAGATAATCAAACATTTTGCAAGTTGTAACATACATATTAATCAAGCTCTTTGCAGAGTTGTAATGAGAAGACCAACGAGTACCTCTGGCTCGTTGCAAATTACCAATCTGATTAGCCCCGCTTCCCGACTCTCGTTCTCCAATTTTCAACAAATGCTCAATTTCTTTTCTTTGGGCACTTTTCAACTCATTGATACGCTTAGAAGAAGATGTAATCATATTAATAACACTATCCAAATGAGAAAAAAATGAATTAATATTTGAGACATCCATATCTGCAGAAACCAATGTAAGTTGTAAACGGTGGGCAAAACAATGGACGTAGTATGCATATGGACAATCTTTAAGGAATAATGCTTGTAGCCATTCCAAGAACCAGGCATATTACTAGCACCGTCATACCCTTGACCTCTCATGTTTTGCACGTGAAGGTTGAAATGAACAAGAACATCAAAATTTAAGATTTAATGAGGAAGTGTCACTAACGCTTTTGATTGCAAAGAAACGTTATGTCAAAATTCCATTACTACTCACAAACTTTAAGACAATGGCCATTTGTTTTCGTGAAGATTCATCCCAATGAAGCAACAAGAATACTGAACTTCGCATCCCCAACTTTGTCACGGATTCTTTGTCGTCCTTTATTGGCCATAATGTTTAAAACCTTTTTTTTAATGTCTGGAGACGTGTAACATTTTTTGGAACATTACCCGAAACAACATTTCCTACTTCCACATTCATTTTTCCAAATGCATCCACCAGTTCAATGAAATTGCCACAATTCATTGAAGATTGAGATTCGTCATGGCCTCTAAAAGAACAACCTTGAAGTGCTAACCACAGAACACTCTGAATAGTGGTCTTTAGACGCAAATGATTTTTCTATTTTTCCTTGGCCGATACAGATTGCATTACCTTGTCAATATGTTGAGTTGGTTTCATTAGATCTTCAGCTCTTCTCTTATAGCCATTATGATACGATGACAATGTTGTACCAACATGAATAAGGAATGCATATTTACTTCCTTGGTTAACCCTCTTCCAACTGTCAAATCCAACTGTAACCAATGATGAAATAATAGATGGAGCATTATCATTGAGAAAAAAGAAGCAATACAAAATATGCTTTATGTGTTGAAGGTGAATATTCCAACCAAGGAAACTGATTGTACCAACGCTCCTGAAATCGACGTTTCTACTCTCTACATTCTTTACTCTGATAGTCCAAAAGTTTTGGTTGATAAGATCTAGCATTTAGATAGGCTCGCCTAATCTGATCGCGTTCATTTAATGGATGTTCACATAGTTGCTTTCTTTTTCCTGGGTCCCGTTCAATAGAATCAAGTGGTTCCACATTAAGATTATTAGATAAGATCGTTCAACTTCAGGGGATAAAATTGGATTTAGAGTAGATGCCGTAGGAATTGGAGTACCCTGATGTTTGTTACTCTTTGAAAAGAAAGATAACAAAGTTCTTCATTTCTTAGAAGAAGGTTGATCTTCCTCCATATTAAATCTAAGAGCATAAATATCAAAAACACTTCAATATCCTATAAATCCTATATAAATTGCTATTGGCTAAATTTTCAAACTAACATTTCCTAAAAAAATGCCTAAATCCTAAAGTACAACTGCAAATTACATAGCATATTATCATTTTAGAAACTTAGCAGTAGCAACTAGCAAGTCTAATTTTTATCAAACAACTTTTCCAGTTTAGCAACTAGTAGCCCTTCAATTTCAAATCATTCAATGGAGTATAAGTTGTCTAATGTTGCACTGCACGCGCAAGTGAAGGCCGCAAATATACCTCACTGCAGGCCGCAAATGAAGGCTGAAGCCGTGATTCGGTGAAGCGTGAAGCACAACTGCAGTCTGCACTGCACTGCACACACAAGGGCCAAATCAACCCTAAAAGTTTGAAACAATTACAAAACAACAGTTACAAGGGGGTGTTGATACAACTAAACTAATACCTTACAGTACAAATTAAAAGAAAAAGATTGAGAAACTAATGTCAATGAAAAAGATTTCACGAATTCAAGAATGAGATCTTTGTGCTGTGAAGTAAACATAGTAAAATCATAGAAATCGACTATATCAATATCTGGCATTCTTAAAGCTCAAGTACAAATTGCAATGAAGCTTAAAAACTAAGACTAAGATCTTCCAAATGCAAATAGTAACAAATTTCAACTTATAAAGAAAAAACAAAAAAACTGATTGCAAAGCAGAGGATTATTGCTATCATCTAGGACCAGTTACAAGAGAAAATGTAAGTTTATAGCCTTCTTTTGGACTAATCCATTAAATGATTGTATATCTTAATTCAAAATTCAACTTTATACAAATTGGGGTGCAAGAATCTTTGTACAGCTGATAATCTTACTCCCCTAATTCCAATCCCAAATCCATTTAACAAAATCCCATTTCCTTTATCCCCAGACCGCAGATGAATCTTTCTTCAGCCCTTGATACACAAAAGAGTTAACACTACGCAAACATACCTCACTATAATGCATATAGAGCAAACATACCTCACTATAATGCATATAGAGCAAATGAACAAACATAGGCACACAATCCTCCCAACCCACAGTGATCGAGGATCACTACAAATCCACATGGTAAACCAATCTCAATTAAAAGAAAAAAACCTCCAATGGAACCTGTGATATCTACAGCTCCAAGTTCGTATAAACATTCAGTAAAAAAACAAAAAAAATTACCTTGCCCACAGAAAAGAACTTGATAAGTAGGACAATGAGTTGTCAAAGAGAGAGAGAGAGAGAGAGAGAGAGAACAGAGAGGGACGAAGTCACGAAGGGTTTCGGCTTTCGCTGTTTGAGAGAGAGAGCAGAGAGGGACGATGGGTGTGAGAGAGAGTAGATAGGGTTTCGCCTTTTGGATCAATTGGTGGGAATTGGGTTTAATTTTAAGTGGGTTGCAAATTGGGCTTTCAATTTTTCAAATGGGCTAGGATTGTGGGCTATTGGTTGGACTTGGACAGTGGACTATTGGGTTGAAAAGTGGAAACAATTGGGCTTTAACCAATTTTTTTTTTACATAGGCTGGGCTCGGGCAAGGGTGGGCTACAACCCACCCCTATCTCCGCCAATGACTATTAGGGGGTGGAAATGCATGTCAAAGTTGTCAAATGTACGTCAATACAAACTGAACAAAGTGGAGGAGCATCTCCAGGTTTATGTAACTTATTATCTTGAAAGGTAACCATCAATAAACTAGGGTAGCAACTCACAGATAATCATTTAGAGAGGTCTACAACTTTACAATTGTTAAGATTTGGGATTCCATTTTAAATGCTCAACTTTGTTAAACAGAATAGTCCAAACTCTTATAAATTGTCTATATTTTCATTTTTATTAGATGTGAGATTTTATCCCTTAACATGTACCCACAAGATGGTGTCTCAAATGAGCAAACCAATTTTAAAATTCGTGTACTTATTTTTTTAGTCTTGATCAGATTAAATTGTTCGTTGGAATTTAATGAGCTCGATATCAAGATAAGACTTGGGATTCCATCTTAAAAGGTCAACCTTGTTAAGAGGTGTAGCTCAAACTCTTATAAATTAGTCCATATTTTCGTTGTTATTAGTTGTGAGATTTTATCCCTTAACAACAATCACCTATTCACTGAATCTTCTTAAGAGTACTGACTTAAGTATAACTAGAAAATGACACAAAAAGCTTTCGGAACCAAATCCATTGGCTTCTGTGTTGAGCTATTACAGCATAAGTCTTACCAGGATCTTCATTGAGCAAGCATTGTAACTGTCTATTTTTAAAAAAACTAGGCAAACAACTTGGATAACTAGATATCGGTCGATACTCACAAGCTCCTAGGATTCGAGAGGTCTTTCTAAAAAATCATGCAACATCTTTTGTACACCTCGATGCACGTTACAGTGGTTACAATGACCAGAGACACCATAGTCATCAAATGTAACGATTGAGTTAATATCATGGGCACGAATTTCATCCTCAATAAATCCTGCCATTAGATTCCAATCCTATACTTTACCAAAACCATCCTGCAAATCTGGATGGTCCAGATTCTTCACTTGTCGGTGAGGAATCTTGAGTATTGTGGAGGCCAAAGAAAAAAGAATGGATACGTATACTAAAAGATCAAATGATGCATCAGGTGTAGCATATTAAAGAAAGAATTCACTTAAAAGAAATGAAGTCGAGATATAACAACAACTTCGTCTTTAGAGATCACCTCACTCGCTAATATAATATATCCTATTCTAAACTATTAGGGTGTGGAAACGCATGTCAAAGTTGTCAAATGTACATAATTATAAACTGAACAAAGTGGATGAGCATCTCTAGGTTTATATAGCTTATTATCTTAAAAGATAACCATCAACCAACGAGGGTAGCAACTCATAGATAATTGTTTAGAGAGGTCTGCAACCTTACAATTGTTAAGATTTGAGATTCCATCTTAAAATGTCAACTTTGTTAAGAGAATTAATCCAAACTTTTATAAATTAGTTTATATTTTCATTTTTATTAGATATGAAATTTTATCCCTTAACATGCCCCAACAATATGGTAGCTTGTTTAAACAAACCAATTTTGAAATTCGCATACTTATTTTTTTAGTCTTAATTGGATCAAAATGCTCGTTGGAGTTTAATGGGTTCTGATATCACGATAAGACTTGAGATTCATCTTAAAAGACCAACCATGTTAAGATGAGTGATCCAAACTCTTATAAATTAGTCTATATTTTCAGTGTTATTAGTTGTGAGATTTTATCTCTTAACAGCAATCACCTATTCATTGAATCCTCTTAAAAGTGTTGACACAAGTATAACTAGAAAATGACACGAAAAGCTTTCGGAACCAAATCCGTTGGCTTCTGTGTTGAGCCATTGCAGCATAATTCTTGCTAGGATCTTCATTGAGCAAGCATTGTAACTATTTATTTTTTAAAAAAACCAGGCAAATAACTTGGATAACCAGATATCAATCAGTCCAATGTACTTGCGGAATATGCTCGTACTCACAAGCTCCCGGGATTCGAGAGGTCTTTCTGAAAAATCCTGCAACAACTTTTGTATACCTCGATGCATGTCACAGTGGTTACAATGACCAGAGACACCGTGATTGAGTTAATATCAAGGGCACGGATTTCATCCTCAATAAATCCTGCCATTAGATTCCAATCCTATACTTTACCAAAACCATCCTGCAAATCTGGATGTTCCAGATTCTTCACTTGCCGGTGAGGAATCTTGAGTATTGTGGAGGCCAGAAAGAGTTCTTCTTTTCTAATGCTACCCATCACATCTGCATCGCCAGTTGACAAGCATAGTATGTAAAGATTATGTCCTCTCGAAGTCAGGTAATTAACGGCTGGAGTAAAGAACGTGGACTCGTCATCAGGATGTTTAATAACCGGTAAAATGTTTCTCCTTTCAAAAACCCTTCCATCATTTAAGAATGCAGCTTTGGTGTCATGGAAAGATCCACGAAAATTTTTGCAAAGAGAAGCGACCCAACGTACAATCAATGATACAATGATAATTAGCCATTCCATGTAGAACTCTCGACCAGGAAATTGATCGATTGATCTTACTCCAGGCAAATAAAAATGGCGAGCCTGCCCTATCGCCTGCTGGATTGTTTGAGATTGACTGGAGGAACAAAGACGAAGAGGTGATTGATTAGGGAAGGAAGATGGGATCAATTTGGGAGAGATTGGATAGTGCTGGCTAAAAATCGACTGGGAATCACATTCTCAATTATGTCCAAGTTAAATAAATCTAATGTAGCAATTAAGAGATGAAATCTTGAATTTTATCTCACACACTGACCACCATTTAGAGTGCGTTTGATTACAAGTATGAAACTTGCATAGAAAGAAAATCTTTTCTATGTAATTCAACTGCATATAAATTATTTGCATGGAAATTGTTAATTACACATGTTTGATTGACTTAATTTTCAACTTAGAAAATATTGTATTTTTCCATCTTCTGGTATTTAATAGTCATTATTTTCTATAGAAATAGTCATTTTTTCCAACTTTAGTTGTTTGATAGTTATTATTTTCCATTAAATTGTCACTTTTTTCATGAAAATTAATCAGTGAATTTTCCGTCACAAAATCCTATTTAGTGAAGTGAACCAGTGTCATCTTTTTACTGTGATCTGAATGTCAACGATTTAATTAATTTTATGAATGTACCTTAATAACTAAATTATATTAACACTATTATGCAAGAACAATATTCTGCTTTATCATCTGTCCAACATACAAAAGAATTTAAATTGTTTCCTATGATAACTTGAATTAGCACTCATAGAGACCTGGCTAAAATTACAGTGGCTGCATTCTATGAAATCTGATAAAAAAATGAATTCATAACTTTCTAAGTTAGGGATCTGCCATTCGTATATAGATATATTTTTGTTTATATTGTTCTTTTCTTTAAGAAAACTCTCGAACATCAATCAGATCCTCGAACCACATGATACAACCACTACTGCCTTTACGTATATCTGAATTGGCGTAAGCTATGCAAGACCAGTTCTTCAAGCATTCTGCCCAACATTGTTTTAGATGCGTGCTCTTCTTTAGTGAAAACTGAAGGAGATCTAGCAATTGTACACCTCCAAGCTTTAAAAATTTAATGGGATCCTGCAGGCAACTCAATGGAGTCATCCTCACACATCCACCAAACCAGTCATGTACATCACATTCACTTTGTGATCCGTATAAGCACTCACAAATTGTTCTAATTACAAGAAACAAATGTGACTTATAAAGACATTGTAAATTCCCCAAATCCAAAATAATCAAGGCATACCTTTGAACTTGCACTAGAGAGGTGTGAATACTCTATTGGAAATTAATTCCAATTTCGGGGCAGTGTTTTGACTTAGTATTGTTTTTATTGTGTTTATTGCTATTGTTTAGAAAATGAGTTGGACTTTTTTGTTCTAGATTTGAAGTTGATCTGGTATATACAAATCATGCCCACTAAGTGTTTATTATTATGTGTCAAAGAGTCTCGTAGAAATATTAGGGAGTAGTGGTCACGCGTTTGTAATACCAAGTGCTGATTATCTATTTAATCACTTGAAGTCCTGAAATAGAGGGAATCATTAGTCAATTAAAAGGGGTTTCTTCATGATATTTGATATATATTGGAGAATTTGTAAATTGTAGGAGGTCATTTTAGTTTTTTTCATTCCTTTCATTTTCTATATATATTGTATAGCTTCAGTTTGTTTAATTCAATTTTGGGATCAACAGAATTTCCCTCCATTTTTGCCTTTTTCTCTATCTCTTTCTCTTTCACTTTTTGCATGGTATCAGAGCAGTGAAGCTTTGCTGCGATGGCATCACAAGGATCTTCAATTGGAGATTTGATCAGAGGGGAAGCTAATTCCAGACAGTCCCTATTATATTCATTATGGTGATAACACTGGTATGCAGCTCATATCAGTGATCCTTACAGAGGACAATTATGCGACATGGAGTCGCGATGTTGTTATGGCTCTTAGTGTGAAGAATAAAGAATGATTCATTGATGGAACTATAACTGAACCGAGCACTGATGATCTGATGTATAGCGCCTAGATGAGAGCAATCATGTAGTCTCACAGTGGATAATTAATTCTATCCCCAAGGAGCTCTATCCAAGTGTAATGTACAACGATTCAACTAGAGAGATATGGATTGAATTGAAGAATCGTTATAGTCAAGGTAATGGCCCTATAGGGATGGTAAAAGAACCCGACAAACCCGATACCCGCGGGGTCCCACCCAGAATGGAGCGAGGATAACCCACTTAATCAGGTATTCGGGGTGGGGACGGGGCAAGAAATTTTGTCCCGGGGTGGGTTCAGGTAACGGCACCAGTTAAATTTTTTTTTTTTTTAGAATTCAATACGTTAAATGAAAATTTTCACAAAATTTCATTAGTTCTAATAGAAAATAGCAACTAAAATTATTTGTCTAAATCTAGGGTATGTTCTGTAGAGATTAAAATCGGATTAAAATTGAAAAACTAACCGTTATTGTTGACTTTTATTAGACGAGTGAGATCTAATAACGGCTATATTTTCAATTTTAATTGGAAACAAACAGGCTCCTAATAAATATGGACAATAAAAATAAATTATCAAAAACAAAAAAAAAATTAAACGGGTAGTAAACGGGGCAAGGACCATGCCCTGCCCACGCCCGGACACCACCTTAAATGGGTAACGGGGCGGGGGCCCCTTCCCCGTCCCCTCCCTGTTGCCATCCCTATGGTCCTATGATTTATGAATGGTTGGAAGAGCTTGATACATATAGAACGAATATCAGTAGATCTGATTACAAGCAGGAAGATCAAGTTATGCAATTCCTAATGGGGCTAGATGAACATTATTCTGCAGTTAGAAGTCAGATCCTGTTGATGGATCATCTTCCTTTACTTAACAAGGTTTTTGCGCTTATTTTGCAAGATGAAAGACTATAGGACGTTACTAAAAGGCAACAAAGCTTTAAGGCACCTGCATTTGCTAATAATGATAAAGATCTAATAGAACTCAGAACAATGTTAGATTCATTCAGAATCAGAGAAAGGTGAGGCCTATTTGTAGTTATTGTGGGATGCTTAGACATATTAAAACAAAATGCTACAAGCTTGTTGGATATCCCCTGGACATCATTTGCTAGAAGCAAAATTGTTGTTGCTAATGCTGTTGGACGGTCTTTTGAAGGTAATTAGCTTGGTATTATGGAATCCTTCTCGAACCTCACTATTACTCCAGATCAGTGTAAGCAAGTTCTGGCAATGTTGATGCCCCAGCTAAAGAGGCAAATGCCTTATACTACTCGAACACAGACACAATCACAGCTTCAGGACACATTATCCACTAGTTATTTTATGCCGATGCCTTTGCCTTTTCAGGTAATCACTCTCATTCTAATACTAAACTAGGCGCAACAAAATGGATTATGGATGCTAGTGCTTCAGAGCATATGGTATGTTCTATTTGGCATCTAACCACGATATCTTATAAAGTTAAAATATCTGTTAAGTTGCCTAATGGAGGCTATACATATTGGAATAGTCAAATTGTCTGATTCATTGGTTTTAACAGAAGTGTTGGTGGTGCCTCGCTTCAAATTCAATTTGATTTCAGCTAGCAGATTGACTCTTAAGCATAATTGCTTCTTGATATTTTTACATCAATATTGTTTTTCAAACTTGAAGATGGACTATATGCTTTCCAAAATCCTGCTTAGCAACTTCATGACAAACCTGATTTCCAAAATTATGATTTTCAGTCCATCGTTATTTCTGATAATAACATTTTTGTTTTTCCTAATGCCAATTGCAAGTCTGATCTCAATCCACTATGTAATGAAGCCAGACATTCTGCTTGTAATTCCGTAAGCAATTTTAATGTAAAGACTGATATAGACCTATGGCATTGCCGCATGGGCATCTCCCTATTTCCAAACTATCTGTTTTACATGATTTGGTTCCTACCATTTCATTCAATAAACAATTACATTGCACTATTTGTCCAACAACCAAACAACATAAGCTACCTTTTCTTGTTAGTGAAACTAGAGCGTCCAAAAGATTTGATATAATCCATTGTGACATATGGGAACCATATTCAGTCTCCTCATTGGATGTCTCTGATACTTCTTAACCATTGTTGATGATCATACTAGAATGACTTGGACTTACCTAATGAGAGAAAAATCTCAAACTAAATCCATCATTCACTCCTTCTATCATATGATTCAAACTCAGTTTGACTACAAAATAAAAGTTCTCAGGTCTGATAATGGATCTGAATTCCATATGAGTAATTTTTTCCAGTCTAATGGCATTCTTCACCAACTCAGTTGTGTTGAAACACCTCAGCAAAATGGAGTGGTGGAGAGAAAACACCAATGCATTCTAAACGTTGCTAGAGCTATCAAGTTCCAAGCCAATTTGCCTCACAAGTTTTGGTGAGAAACCATCCTTGCAGCAACACATTTAATCAACAGAACTCCTACTCTTGTCCTTCATAATAAGACACGTTATAAAATGCTTCATCAAACAACATCACCATATTCTCATCTCAAGGTATTTGGATGCCTTTGTTATTCAAGCCTCAAAAGAAAATGTACCAAATTTGATCCTAGAGTTGTGCCATGTATCTTTATTGGTTACCCCTATGGCATAAAAGCTTTTAAATGGTATAATCTGGACAACCACTATGTCTTTGCCTTTAGAGATGTTAAATTTCATGAAAATATTTTTTCCGTTTCATCATCCTGAATTCCTTGCCTCTTTGTCAAAATCTAATGTTTGCTTTCCCTTTGATTCATCTCTTTTCCCAGTCCAAAGTAATGATTCATCACCTAATATCTCAATTCCAAATTTTGGTACTAACACAATCTCTGTAGATGTTAACTCTCCTATCAGTTCTGTTCCAAATTTTTCTGATTCTCCTTAAATAGATACTCATGGGTCAACTTCAATACCTATCCTCACTCAACTCCTGCTGTGCCCATCAGACAATCTAACAGACCTAAAAGAGCCCCAACCTATCTTCAAGATTATCACTGCAGCCTTGCATCTCAAGTACCTACTTTACAATCAAAATCCATGGTGAAAGGTCAACTATCTGGCAAGCAATATCCTATAGCTGAGTATCTGGATTATGGCATATTGTCCCTTGCTTACAAGAGGTATTCACTTGCTTTATCTACTATGTACGAGCCTAGATCATATGAAGAGGCTGCTAAGTATCCAGAATGGCATACAACCATGGAGAATGAGTATGAGGCATTGGTTTCGAGAAGCACTTGGACTATCACTTCTCCTTCACAATAAAGGCCTGTGGCTTGCAAATGGGTTTTCAAAGTTAAACTAAATTCTGATGGAACTGAGGAAAGGAAGAAAGCTAGAGTTGTTGCAAAAGGATTCACACAACAAGCTGGACTTGATTATGAAGAAACCTTTTCCCTTGTAGCTAAGCTGGTAATTGTGAAGACTTTGTTAGCTGTTGTTGCTCATCAATGCTGGCATTTCCATCAATTAGACATCAATAACGCTTTCCTCCACGGTGAACTTGATGAGGAGGTTTATTTGTGGATGCCTAATGGTTATGAGCAGTAGGTGGAGTGGGGAACAACTATGCAGGTTAAATAAGTCCATTTATGGACTTAAACAGACGTCTCGACAGTGGAATACTAAACTCACTTTATACATTGTTTCATAAGGATTTAGACAGTCAAAATCTGACTATTCTTTGTTTAGCAAACAAGAAAAAGGATCATTCACTACTTTGCTTATCTATGTGGATGATATTATTCATTGAGTAATTCTAGAAAGAATTGAATGATCAATTCAAATTAAAAGATTTGGGGGGGTTTTGAAGTATTTTCTGGGGCATGAGATAGCCAGAACATCAAGAGGGATATCAGTGAATCAAAGGAAGGACGCCTTAGACGTGTTGATAGATGCGGGATACCTTGGTGCCAAGCCTGCCAAGTTTCCTTTACTACAGAATTTGAAGCTAAGTAATGATCAAGGAGAACTGGTTGAAGATCCTAGTGCATATAGGAGATTGATAGGAAGAATCCTATGCTTGACTATAACCAGACTATATTTATCGTATGCTGTACATGTACTTAGGAAATTTCTTCAATCACCAAGGCAGCCACATCTGGAAGCTGATCATCATGTACAAAGGTATCTGAAGGCTACACTAGAACAGGGATTTCTGTTCGAAAGCAAATCAGAATTGGTTCTTAAGGGCCATTGTGATGCTATTTAGGCATCCTGCACAGACACCAGAAGATCAGTCACTGGTTATTGCATTTTTCTGGGAATTCATTGGTGTCATGGGGATTAAATAAGCAGCATACTGTGTCTAGATCCTGAGCAGAAGTAGAATACAGGTCCATGGATGTAGCTATTTGTGAATTAAGCTGGTTGAAAGGCATTCTTATAGATCTTGGTATCAAACATGATAGAGCAGCTCTATTATTCTATGATAGTCAGTGAGCCATCCATATGGCTAGCAACCCGATTTTCTATGAAAGAACCAAACATATAGAGATTGATTGCCACCTTGTGAGAGATAAGGTTCAAGCTAAAGAGGTTAAAATGCTACACGTTAACTCTCAAAATCAGTTAGCAAATATATTGACAAATCCATTAGGAGGAATTCGGTTTAAACTGTTGGTCATCAAGATGGGAGTTTTGAATATACATCTCCCATCTTTAGGGGGAGTATTGGAGAATTTGTAAATTGCAGGAGGTCATTTTAGTCTTTTTCATTCTTTTCATTTTCTATATATATTGTATAGCTCCAGTTCGTTTAATTCAATTTTGGGATCGACAGAATTTCCCTCCATTTTTGCCTTCTTCTCCATCTCTTTCTCTTTCACTTTTCACAATATATTCATTTTTGATTGAAATTTCTACACTTTCAAAGTAATATTACAACAAGGTTGAGAGAATTAGAATTTAGAGCTGAGTGATCAAACACTGAGAGTTAGAGAGTTGTGAGTGATCAACCACATCCACTCATAAATGGCTTCTACTAGCATCGTACCAAACTCATATCATAATGTACCTGTCTTTACTGGACTTAACTACCAGTTTTGGTGTATCAAGATGAGGACTCTATTCCTGTCCTGTGATTTGTGGGACCTGGTTGACAATAGTTTTGATGATTTTGTAGATGCAGAGAGGCACTACAGCTCAACATAATGAGTTGAAAGAAAAGCAAAAGAAGGATGCCAAAATCTAGTCTTAATTCAGCAAGCGCTAGATGATGCCCTTTTTCCATGAGTTATGGCTGCCACAATATTGAAAGAAGCATGGGACTTACTTGAAGAGGACTATCAAGGAATAAACAAAGTGTTTACTGTGAAGCTGCAAACCATGCATCGGGAATTTGAGAATTTGCATATGAAGTTGTCAGAATCGGTTCAAGAATTTTTCTTTGAGAGATTACTTAGTAGTAATTCAGACTAAGAGAAGAATTGACAGACTAAAAGGTTGTTGAGAGAGTTTTACAAAGCCTTTCTCCCAAATTTGATCATGTTTTGCTGCAATAGAAGAATCGAAGGATTTATCCAATTATTCTCTGAATGAATTAATGGGGTCACTTCAAGCACATGAGCAGTGCATAAATAGAATGGTAAAGAAAATTTATTTTAAAAATAGTCGAGGTCGTGGTAGAAGTGGAAGAGGCAAAGGAAGGAGCAATGGTCAACAAACTAAAATGGAGAAAACAATTCTAATTCTTTCTCATATTGTGGAAGATCAAACCATGACAATAAGGATTGTTGGTATAATAAGAAGTGTGGCCAAAATAAAAATGTTCCATAATGACATTATTGTAAGCAATATGGTCATATTGAGAAGAATTGTTTTAAAAAAGCTACAAACAACACAAATTCCCATAAAGAAAAAAATGGTTCCAATGAAAATTTATTTTTTGCTTACACATTTGCTCATGGTGATAAGTATGAGGATTTTTGGTATCTTGATAGTTGTTGTAGCAATCATATGACTAGCAACAAACAATTATTTGTGGAGATTGATGAGTCCAAAAGATAAAAAACACGATGGGTAACAACAATCAAGTTCAGGTATGTGGAATGTATGCGATTGCTGTAATGTCAAAGTTTAGAAATAAACTGGTGCATGATGTTATTTATGTACTTGGATTAGCTCGTAACCTGATTAGTGTTGGTTAGTTAGTGAATAAAGGTTATTATGTTGTGTTTGATGTTGATGAAAGCTTGATATATGATAAAAGGAGCATGCAACTAATCTATTCAGATAAAATGGGAGAAGATAAGATGTTTCCAATTGTGTTTTCAGAAGTTCCTATTAATGCCTTTGCTGCAGCTACTGATGATTCTTTTCTTTAGCATTGAAGATTTGGTTACCTTAATTTCTAATGACTAACCTTGTTATGCAAAATGAATATGGTAAAGGTCTTCCAATGATTAAAGATGAAAGGCAAAACTATGAAGCATGTATCTTTGTGTTAGGTTCATATATTGTATTGGCGATTCTGTAAACAAAATGACCAACTTGAACAGTTATAAAAGTTTAGAGACTCAATTATAAAGTTTCATAGTTGGTAGGTTAGCCTAGGGTTCGAGATTTTATGCTTGGAACTAGGTTGAAGACTCGGCACATTTTCGCTAGCTGCTCGCCGGAAGCATGCTCGAGCGACTGAAACAAAACAGCTTCACGCGACTTTCGCCAACCGCTCGCTCGAGCGACGTATCGTTCACTTGAGCAATAAAGCAGTTTCGCTCAAGCGACGGTTGTATATGGAAAACTTAAGTCGCGTTTATTGATGAGTTTTATACGGTTAATGTCTCCTAAATAGGTTCAACTATAAATAGAGGCGCCGTGGACGAATTCATTGTGGTTGCTACATTGTTCTTACATTGTGAGATTCATTAACATATTTGAAAGAGATCCAAGAGGTAAATCATTGAGAGATTCATCAACTTATTTCTTAAGATCCAGCAATCCGATTTTGGAAAACATCAAAGGTTCCATAGTAAAAAAACACCTGGTGTCCTTAATCTTTTAAGGAACTGACTCTTTCAATAGGATTTGGAAGAGGTAGACTGCAAGCACATGAATAGCACAAGAACATGAGGTTCTTGGAATTCCACTGGGAAGAGACAATAGAAGAAGATCAAGAAGCTGGAAGGAAACAGCAGATTAGGAGGCTATAGGAGGTAGAACGGGAAGTCTAGCAGGGTGGCTAGATAGTGTCTACGGTAGCAGATCGTGAGACTGAAAATATAGTAGATCTTGGAGATTGCAAAAATTACAACAGCGGGAACAAGTGAAGTTTGCTAGCTAGAAACATATTTGTAATCTATATTGTCTATAGTGGAGGTAATTGGCTTGGTCCCGAATTTTTTACCCAATTGGGTTTCTCTGTCATCATATTGGTGTTGATTTACTGCTTTCATTATTTATTGTTTATTGATCATATAAACTGCAATATTCAAAGATAGGCTAAATTGGATTGTTTGACTAATCACCTAGACATAATTAACTTGTGACATGTTGCGTGTTAATTAAAGTTGATAATTCTGCATTTACACCTAATCACTCTCCTCTAGGTGTAGTAGGGTCAAATCTTGCATTTCTCACTTTGGAAAGCATTCCTGAAAGACGTTTCCCATAGGTAAATTGTTGAGAGCTCCAAAGTCATTGATGTTAGTGCGTGCAGATGTCTGTGGGCCAATACAAGCACTTTCCTTAAGTGGACATACTTCCTAATTTTTATTGAAGATTTCTCAAAAATGACATTGGTGAATTTTTTGAAAGAGAAGTTAGAAGTTTTTGGATGTTTTAAACAATTCAAAATAATGGTTGAAAAGGAAAAAAAGTTGTCCCTTATTAACATTACGCACCGACTATGTTGGTGCGTTCATTTCCACATAATGTAATAATTTTTGCAGCTATAATAGCATCCAAAGGCAGCTTACAGCAAATTATACTCCACAGCAAAATGGAGTCGCCAAGGGAAAAAATAGAACCATAGTTGAAGCTGCCAAAAGCATGCTGAGAGACAAAAACCTTCCTAGCAAATTATGAGCAGAAGCTGTTGGAGTTGCAAGTCTAAACTCAACTCGAATGGTTCGTTACAAAGGCACAAATCATGGTTGGTAGCTAAGGGATATGCACAAGTTGCAGGTATTGATTTCATTGAAACTTATGCTTCAATTGTTCGTTTTGATACTTTTAGAACACTTTTGGCATTGTCAGCCAATAGAGGATGGATTGTTTATCAATTGTATATAAAATCTGCTTTTTCTTAATGGTGATTTGGTGGAAGATGTATATGTTGAACAACCCCAAGGATTTGTGGTGAAAGATCAAGAACAGACAGTGTACAAATTATATAAGGCGCCTTACGGGCTCAAACAAGTTCTCCACGGGCCTGATATTACATTTACTGTTAGTCTTATTTCTAGGTTCATTCATAGTCCAAGTAAGTTTCATTTGGGTACAGCTAAGGGAATTCTTCATTATGTTCAGGGAATTTCAGATTTTGGCATCAGATATTTAAGAAGCACTTATTGCTTTTACCTACAGTGGTTGGGCTTCTTGTACAGAAGATAGAAATAGCACTACAGGGTATATTCTTAGCTTGGGATCATGTGTTGTTTCATGGTCCTCAAAAAGGCAACATAACGCTGCTCTTTCAAGCATAGAAGCAGAGTATGCAGCTGCAACAACCACAGTGTGTCAAGTTGTTTGGCTAAGAAGAATTTTGGAAAACTTGAAGCAAGATTATGGTGGAGCAAAGGTGATTTTTTGTGACAACAAGTCAACAATTGCATTGTCCAAAAATTCGATTCAACAAGGAAGAATAAAGCATGTTGAGACGAAGCATCATTTCATTAGAGAGTTAGTGTCAAAAGAAATTGTGGAGCTACAGTCTTTCAACACGGGCGATCAATTAGCAGGCACTCTCACTTAAGCTTTACTTGAAGTTATATAGAAAGCAAAGGAAAGATGTTATATTAAAGAAAAGAAAAAAATTGGTATCTATCTATTGATGAATTATATACATACTCTTATGTATGAAATGCATTGATTAGCCCTAAACACTCGGTATATAAGACTATACCTCTAATACGAGGCAACTAACTTAGTTTAATCTCAATGGTTGAAGAAATCAAAAATAGGAGAACCTCGGCTTATTAAAGTATGAAATTGTGATAGTATGATTCATCCGAACTGAGAGATGGAAATGAATAGATATAAATGAGTTCAGCCTTAGAATATACCCCAAGATAATTGAGTGAAAAAAATAAGTTTGGAAGAATGTGTATCTTTCGAGCAAAAAAATTTGACTACATTGGGTCAGGTATGAGTCAGCCATTATCCTGATATGCTGGTATGAGTTTTCATACACACGTCGAGTTTTACTTATGACACGTGGAAATTGATGCGATTTTGCACGGCTATAGTTGCTCATATGGTCTCTTATTGAACTCCAATCCTGAGACATGCAAGTTGTTAAGCTATATTTTGTGTAGATTAAGCCACACCTTGTTTGAGGACAAACAATAGCTCAAGTTTGGGGATTTGAAAAGTGCGTTTTGACACTTATTTAGGTCACAAAATATGAAAAATTGTTGATGCATACGTTGAAATATGGCTTAACTCGATATAATTTGTGTTTGTAGGATTACATTGATGGATGGAATGAAGAGTACACAAAAGCGAGCGAAAAAGGACCAAATTGGAAGAAAATGAAACTTCGGGGACTAAAATGTAATTATTCAGAAGATTACCCGAACGGTGAATCAAGCATGAAATGGAGCTAAGTAACACATTGTGACATCGTGGGATGTTAGAAGAAGCAGGAGAAGGAAGCTGCCAAAATGTGGATGAAACAAACTTGGAGACCAAAGTGAAAATAATTTCTATCATGCAGTCGCATCATAGAAAGTTTATGCAGTCGCCCAAGCACCAACATGAGATGAACAGTGCAAAATTTTTATAACCATGCAGTCGCATGGTTCATTTTGGGCGCGAATTTTTTTATTTCCTTATTTCAATTAAACAGTTATGGCAATGCATATATGATTTCTTTATAACCCTAATCTTATCCAAAAAGGGGGGAAGGGGGGCATTTTTTGAGAGAAAAAACACATTGGAGAGTTAACAAGAAGGCGAGAACAAGGATTTCATTCAAGATTCAAGATTTCAAGCCTAATTTCTAGTTTTTGGGTGATGTCTTCTCTTTACTATTTTTATTGTTCTTTTATTTTATCCATGTTAGGCTAGACTTTTATATACTAGGTGAACGATGAACCTCTTATTGTGATCTTTTAATTTCTATTTTGCAATTTGATATTTAAACACGTTTGATGGATGTTGAATGATTTATATACACTTTCTTGCTTCCACGATTATAGTGCACGATAATTGTGTTTGGGTAGTTTATTTTATGCATTCGAAAGAAGGAAAATAAACTCAACAAGGTATAAATCATCGTAGGGTTCATAGGGATAGAAATATACCGCTATACTTTACGCGAATTTATGAGTGTTTACAAAACGTGACGCATTCTTGTATAATGCATTTGTCATAGAAATATAGTCAAATAGTATGCTAGAATAAGTTCAATTCTACTCGAAAGAGATTGTTGAATAAGTTAGAAACATTGATTTTTCAACCAATTCATCGTATTATCAAATTGTAAAATAGGGGTTAAAAGGGAACTTTGATGGTGATTTGGGATCCTAGTGCGCTTTTTCATACATTAATTTCATTCAAATCGTTTGCATTGAAACGTCATTTTTGCATTTGAGTCGTAATTTTAGTTTAATTTGCATGCTAGTTTTAGTTTAATCATAGAAACTAAAAAACTCATCTCAAATTTAGTAGATTCGGTTAAGGTCATGATAATAAAAATCAAGTTAAATCAATCCTCGTAAGAACGATACTCGAAATTCTAGGATTTCCACTTTATTACTTGTGAACAAACTGTGTACTTGCGGTTATTTAAATCCGAAACATATTTTCGTGAACAAGTAGTGTTGAATGTCTACTTAATCACGTGTTTCTTCATGATATTTGATATATTCCTTTTTTGATTGAGATTTCTACAC
This sequence comes from Fraxinus americana, assembly GCA_035079005.1. Classification (NCBI taxonomy): domain Eukaryota; kingdom Viridiplantae; phylum Streptophyta; class Magnoliopsida; order Lamiales; family Oleaceae; genus Fraxinus; species Fraxinus americana. Next base: position 29,646,420 of record CM068720.1, read on the forward strand.
TATCATACTTGTCCAACCTCAGTTGATCAATCCTCTCAGATGACTGGTACGTTGGGTATATAGTGAGGAATTTGTTGAAGGCTTCCTGGAGCTGCAGAATAGAGTCTGTAGAATGAGCAAGAACATTGGCTCTTGGGAATTCTTTCTGGGCATTTAAACAAACCTGTTTTAGGTTGCAGAATCCTACACAAGCAGCCAGAGTTGAATCAAAAGTTTTCACAAACGAAAGCAAACTCGCTTTACCTTTGTCCCAAAAAAAGAAGCAGCAGGAATTAAACAACTAATCATATCCCAGAAATCGAATATCAATTTTGTTGGAAAATTGTTTTACTACTAGCGAAATGGGTCAACTTTGAGCCCAAATTTCAGTGGGACCCGTGCCTTAATTTCAACGGGACCTAGCATATTCATGTTCTACTCCGCAAGAGGATCAACATGATATATTTATTTGTCGAAAACCATTTAGTATTGAATGAAATATTTAATGTTAAAGTAACCCACTTGAAACTATGAACTAGTGACGAATTTGATTTATTGGAAAATTCCCACACACTTGTCCCACATAGGAAAGTTATGAAACTTTGATGTGGTTTATATAGTGTAAGGTTGGGAATTGGGTTTGGGCCCCAAGGGGTACCAATAGTCTTTAAAAGAGGGGAGACCTATATCCTATGGGAGTCGGTCCAAACCCCACACGCGCGCGCCGCCGCCGCCGTCCGTCCGTCCGACCGGCCGGCTCGGCTCGGCTCGGCACGGCACGGCACGTGCTCGTGCCCGAGCCCGGTCCGGTCCGGTCCGTGTGCGGGTGCGGGTGCGTCCTTGTGCTATATTATCTTTTTGGACAAAATTTATTTAATTTTGGATCAAATTGTAATTAATCAAATTCTTGGGTACATAATAAAATTAATTTTTATTAATGGGCTTATTTTCGGGTAATTATTTTGGGTGGTCTGTTAACGGTTTGGATTGTCAACTGACTTATTACCGAACCTTGCTGTCTGTTCGGTTCTGGGCTTGTCTGAATAGTGGCGACTGTTCTGAAATGACTAGAAGGGTGTTCGAATGGCCACGAACAATTCTATAAATAGCCAAGCCCGTTGCCAAAATTAATACACCATTTTTCATTGCTATTATTCTCTGCATTGAATCTCATTCTCCCTCTCTCTATCTCGTTCTGATATTATTTTCGAAATAAAAAACATTTCATTGAGTTCGCTGGAACTCCTGCAGATTGCTGTGCTGCTTTCGTAGGAGACGAAATTCGTTCTATCCTGGGAAACGATTGCTGGACGCCTTAAGCACCTTTTGAAGGCAGCAAATTCGTTTTAAGGAAACATCGTGAAGTCGGTGGGCTCGAATTAATTTACTGATTCTGTTGATCATACCGTTACGCTGTGCAGATTTATTAAGGTAATTCTGTCAGATTGTTCGAAAGGAGATATTCCAGGAATAACAATCTTAAAACGAATTTATAATTTTTTTTTCATTTATTCTGGTTCTACTCCTTCTCGTTGATCTTCTGATTGTGTTTCAGAAATGAAAACTCCTACTACTGCACTCCCTAATAGTAGTATAGAAAAGCCAAAGAAATTTAATGGGTCAGATTTTAAGCGTTGGCAACAAAAAATGCTTTTTTATCTGACAACATTAAGTTTGGCAAAATTTCTCAAAGAAGATGCGCCTTCATACACCGAGGAAGATTCTGATGTTGAGAAATTGGCTGCGGTTGATGCATGGAAACATTCTGACTTTCTGTGTCGAAATTATGTACTCAACGGACTGGACAACACATTATATAATGTGTACTGCAATGCGAAGTCTGCAAAAGAACTGTGGGAATCCTTGGACACCAAGTACAAAACTGAAGATGCCGGTACGAAGAAGTTCATTGTCGGTCGTTTCTTGGATTACAAGATGGTGGATAACAAGACTGTCATATCCCAAGTTCAAGAACTTCAAATTTTACTCAGTGATATCCATCTTTGTCAAGGAATGAAACTTAGTGAATCATTTCAAGTTCTTTGCACTGATTGAGAAGTTACCGCCTTCCTGGAAGGACTTCAAGAATTACCTTAAACATAAGCGGAAGGAAATGAAACTTGAAGATATCATTGTCCGGTTGAGAATAGAAGAAGACAACCGCAAATCTGAAAAGATGAATGGTGCATCTAATTCGTTGGAATCAAAGGCCAACATTGTGGAAGGAGGCTTAAAGACTAACAAGAAGAGGAAGCGCAATGGCGAAGGACAATCTGGTTCTTCAAAAACTGCTAAAAAGTTCAAAGGCAACTGTTACAATTGCGGCAAGGCGGGACATCGGTCCAAGGACTGTCGGAAGCTAAAGAATATCAAGGGAAAACCTCATCAGGCCAATGTAACAGAACATGACAACCTTTCTGATAAGGTACAAGACATGAATCTTTCAGCGATCGTTTCTGAATGCAACTTAGTTGGAAACACTAAGGAATGGTGGGTGGATACTGGAGCCACTCGTCACATATGCTCGAACCGCGGGATGTTCTCTACTTACAAAGCGACGGGTAATGAGGAACAACTCTACATGGGAAACTCTTCATCTTCCAAGGTTGAAGGACATGGAAAGATTGTGCTGAAAATGACAAGTGGAAAGGAGCTTACTTTGAACGAAGTTCTTCATGTGCCCGATATTCGAAAGAATTTAGTATCTGGTTCCTTGTTAAGCAAAAACGGGTTTAAATTAGTATTTGTCTCGGACAAATTTGTACTTACAAAGAATGACATGTTTGTTGGGAAGGGCTACCTAAATGAGGGGCTCTTTAAGTTGAATGCAATGACTGTTGTACCTCCTATGAATAAAATTACATCTTCTTCTTACTTGCTAGAGTCATTTAATATTTGGCATGAACGATTAGGACATGTAAATTATAATACTTTGCGTAGACTAATCAAATTGGATTTATTACCAAAGTGCGATTTAGATCCTAATCACAAATGTGATATATGTATAGAAGCAAAAATGACTCGTTTACCCTTTCGTTCTATTGAAAGAAGTACCGAACCACTAGATTTAATTCACACTGACATTTGTGATTTAAAGTTTGTGCAAACTAGAGGCGGTAATAAGTACTTTATCACTTTCATCGATGATTGCACTCGATATTGCTATGTGTATTTACTCAAAAGCAAAGACGAAGCAATTGAAGTGTTTAAACACTATAAATTAGAGGTTGAAAATCAACTTAACAAAAAGATTAAGGCAATAAGAAGTGATAGAGGTGGTGAATATGATTCTCCGTTTGAACAATTTTGTTCGGAACATGGAATTATTCATCAAACTACAGCGCCTTACTCTCCTCAATCTAATGGCATTGCTGAACGTAAGAATCGAACATTGAAGGAGATGATGAATGCTATGTTGATAAGTTCTGGATTACCGAAGAACTTGTGGGGGGAAGCTTTGCTTTCTGCCAATTATATTCTCAACAAATTGCCACATCGAAAAACGCACAAGATACCTTATGAATTATGGAAAGGTCACAAACCTAACTATAAATATCTAAGGGTATGGGGATGTTTGGCTAAGGTAGCGGTTCCTAAACCTAAAAAGGTTAAGATAGGACCGAAAACAGTTGATTGTGTATTCATTGGTTATGCCTATCATAGTAGTCCATACAGATTTATGGTATTTAAGTCTGAAATACCCGACGTGCATGTTAATACAATTATTGAATCAAGGGATGCTACATTTTTAGAAAATGTTTTTTCTTACAACTTGCAAAGTGAGTCAAATTCACTAAAAAGACCTCGTGATAATAATGAGGCTGTAGATCAAGAATCAATAAATGAAGAAGAACCGAGACGAAGTAAGAGGGCTAGGACGAAAACTTCATTTGGACCCGATTTTCTAACATATTTATTAGAAAATGAACCTCAAACTTTTAAAGAGGCTATGTCATCAACTGAAGCTTCCTTTTGGAAAGAAGCAGTTAACAGTGAAATTGAATCCATACTACAAAATCATACATGGGAATTAGTAGACCTTCCACCCGGTAATAAACCATTGGGGTGTAAATGGATTTTCAAAAAGAAAATGAAAGCGGATGGTTCAATTGACAAATATAAAGCCAGACTTGTCGCTAAAGGCTACAAGCAAAAAGAAGGTCTTGATTATTTCGATACGTATTCACCAGTAACAAAGATTACTTCCATACGTATGCTTATTGCGATAGCAGCGTTACATGACTTGAGTATACATCAGATGGATGTTAAAACGGCCTTTCTAAATGGTGACTTAGATGAAGAAATTTATATGGAGCAACCTGAAGGTTTTGTGGCCTCAGGACAAGAAAAGAAAGTGTGTCGACTTGTTAAGTCACTTTATGGATTAAAACAGGCTCCTAAAAAATGGCATGAAAAATTTAACACGGTAATGATATTAAATGGTTTCGAAATTAATGAGTGTGACAAATGTGTGTACGTCAAGAGCACTCTAAATGGATATGTCATGGTATGTTTATATGTAGATGACATGTTAATTATGGGTAATAATGATACCATAATTCAAACTACTAAAAGGATGTTGACAAGTAAGTTTGAAATGAAGGATTTGGGAATAGCCGATATTATATTAGGAATTAAAATTTCTATAACATCTGAAGGTCTCATTTTATCTCAATCACGCTACATTGAGAAGATTCTTGATAAATTCAAGAAATATAACATTATCCATATGAAAAGGCCTATGGATGCAAGCATGCATCTTGTTTCCAATACTGGTGATAGTAAGTCTCAATTGAAATACTATCGTATTATTAGCAGTTTAATGTATGTCATGAACTGCACTCGACCTGATATTGCTTACTCTATTAGTAGGCTAAGTCGATATACGAGTAATCCAAGTACTGAGCATTGGAAGGCAATTGTTAGAGTTTTAGGGTATTTAAAACATACCAAAAACTTTGGATTGCACTATTCAAGATATCCAGCAGTACTTGAAGGATACTGTGATGCAAATTGGATATCAGATACTAAAGACTCCAAGTCAACAAGTGGATATGTATTTACACTTGGAGGTGCTGCAGTGTCATGGAAATCTTCAAAACAGACATGTATAGCTAGATCAACAATGGAATCAGAATTCATTGCATTGGACAAAGCTGGGGAAGAAGCCGAATGGCTACGAAATTTTCTAGAAGATATTCCGTGTTGGACAAAACCTGTGCCTGCTATATGTATCCATTGTGATAGTCAATCAGCAATTGGTAGGGCACAGAATGCTATGTATAATGGCAAATCTCGACATATACGTCGTAGAACACTATTACCATTAGACAGTTGCTCTCTACTGGTATTATATCTATAGATTATGTGAAATCAAAAGAGAATATCGCGGATCCGCTAACTAAAGGCTTAACAAGAGAGCAAGTCGAAAGTTCATCGAAGGGAATGGGATTAAAACTGATAAAATAATCAAAAGTTTTCATGGTGGCAACCCAACCTAATTGATTGGAGATCCCAAGATTTAGGTTCAATGGGACAACCGAACTGTGAAAAACTTAGTGCGCACTGGGGGAAATTTTTCCTACCCATTCCTATGACGAGACAGTGCATAACTGCCGCGAAATAGGATAAGTTACGCTTTTAATGATTTCTATATCTTGATTCGTTCAAGTGGAGTATAGCAGAATACTCTTTATAGAAATCACCTATGTGGGTGAGAAGGGGCCGCTTCTAGGAGAGTTATGTGAAGATTAATTATCTAAAAAACCGCTCATGAACCAGGAGGTGTCCAAGGCCAAAATGGACACAAACGTGAGAACCAATTGTGTTCGAAGGAAATTGTGTGACTTCTATTGTCTAGGTGTACAATAACGGCTGACTGTTCAAAGCATCTTGCTACTGATTGGCTAAGTATATCCGATAGATTTTACTAGGGAAAGTTCAAAGTCTTTGGCTACTTATCTCGATGCAGTTTTCTTCAATTTTACTTCGAAAACATATCAGATGTTGTTGTTTGGAAAATAAAGCCGACATATTTCATTCATGTGGGGGATTGTTGGAAAATGGTTTTACTACTAGCGAAATGGGTCAACTTTGAGCCCAAATTTCAGTGGGACCCGTGCCTTAATTTCAACGGGACCTAGCATATTCATGTTCTACTCCGCAAGAGGATCAACATGATATATTTATTTGTCGAAAACCATTTAGTATTGAATGAAATATTTAATGTTAAAGTAACCCACTTGAAACTATGAACTAGTGACGAATTTGATTTATTGGAAAATTCCCACACACTTGTCCCACATAGAAAAGTTATGAAACTTTGATGTGGTTTATATAGTGTAAGATTGGGAATTGGGTTTGGGCCCCAAGGGGTACCAATAGTCTTTAAAAGAGGGGAGACCTATATCCTATGGGAGTCGGTCCAAACCCCACACGAACGCGCCGCCGCCGCCGTCCGTCCGTCCGACCGGCCGGCTAGGCTCGGCTCGGCTCGGCTCGGCACGGTACGTGCTCGTGCCCGAGCCCGGTCCGGTCCGTGTGCGGGTGCGGGTGCGTCCTTGTGCTATATTATCTTTTTGGACAAAATTTATTTAATTTTGGATCAAATTGTAATTAATCAAATTCTTGGGTACATAATAAAATTAATTTTTATTAATGGGCTTATTTTCGGGTAATTATTTTGGGTGGTCTGTTAACGGTTTGGATTGTCAACTGACTTATTACCGAACCTTGCTGTCTGTTCGGTTCTGGGCTTGTCTGAATAGTGGCGACTGTTCTGAAATGACTAGAAGGGTGTTCGAATGGCCACGAACAATTCTATAAATAGCCAAGCCCGTTGCCAAAATTAATACACCATTTTTCATTGCTATTATTCTCTGCATTGAATCTCATTCTCCCTCTCTCTATCTCGTTCTGATATTATTTTCGAAATAAAAAACATTTCATTGAGTTCGCTGGAACTCCTGCAGATTGCTGTGCTGCTTTCGTAGGAGACGAAATTCGTTCTATCCTGGGAAACGATTGCTGGACGCCTTAAGCACCTTTTGAAGGCAGCAAATTCGTTTTAAGGAAACATCGTGAAGTCGGTGGGCTCGAATTAATTTACTGATTCTGTTGATCATACCGTTACGCTGTGCAGATTTATTAAGGTAATTCTGTCAGATTGTTCGAAAGGAGATATTCCAGGAATAACAAATTTCACACAGTTTAGATCAAATATATGGTAAAGGATGCAACAAAACAACTGCAATGCATGATTATTTTTGTTCTCTCTTGTGCAGAGAGAAATACTGAACTGTTACAAATTTTATTTATCATTTTATTTACTTATTTATTATTTTTATTTTTTATTTTAACTTGACGAGATGCTCCAGAGGAAGGGAACTAAGATTGATAAGGTGCTAAATTTCGCAATTGATTATACAATTTTGGAGGAGAGGATTACTGGTTATGTTTGCATTTTTCCATTTTTTCTCTTATTATTTTTAACTGCCTATTTTAAGCCAATTTCAGTATTTGATGTTACTTCTTTGTAATTTTGCAAGAGAAATATTTTATCTAATGTATATTCCTTTACATTTAAGTCATTTTATTTGCCACGTTTGCCTTTAAGAAATGCGGACGAGATGACTGGGCTATGGAAGAATCAAAGGGATCTAGAGACATGAAAGGATTGGGGCTCATTACTTCCCGAGAACATACTTGACTTGAGTATTTTAAAAAATATATTTTTTCTAATAAATAGAAGCAGGTATAGTTAATCGCTTTCAAGTCGATTGAGGCATCTGATCCCTCTCCTAGGATACCAGGAGGCAAACCAAAAAAAATCTGAGGAGACACATTGACTGATACAATAAAAGTTGGATTATGCAACCTGACTGAGGAAAAATTCCATTGAACTTAGATTCCACCACCAACAAGCAATTCAGAAATAATAACATTCGTACTGAAAACAAGAAAAGAAAGAGGGTCGTTCAGTTCTACAATTTAGAGAAGTAAAATCTTCTGAAGCTGAAGACACCTTGTTCATTGTTTATGATATGCGGCCCAAACACAAGCAAAAATTAATCTCTTTCATTGTATGTGGATGTATTGAAGTTTGGTTTAGGTTTTGTTATTCAAAAACATCTAAGAACTTAATTTTTTTCTACCTTGTCTTCTCAATAATTATATACTTTGCCAACAAAAAATGATTAATTAATTTAAATTTGGTTGGTGTAGCAGGTGATATTGGTCTTTTAAGTTGCAAAAGATCCAAACCACATAAAGCAGTGGTAAAGCAAGATAATTCTCTATGGAGCCTCAGAGGTCCGAATCCCAACAAGAATTGGAATGCAAGATTTATGTTGGAAGTTAGATATCCTTTGGAAACAAAGTTATGGTGCGTTATGCCACTCCTCCGGGAGTCTCGTCCACACGTCGTAAAGGGAGGTCCACATGGTGGATAACCGCTTTTCAAATGTCGGCTCAAGTATGTATAAGCTGTGACTACATCCGATTTACTCGGGTGGCGAACCAGGGGGAAGACCGCCACTCTTTAAGATTAGTCAAACAACGCTTGGACATCCGAGTCATAAAAAAACTGCTTCTTTTCACATTGGCACTAGGTTGCACAATAATCAACTGAATGAATTTACATTGGTTAAAAAAAGAAAGTAGAGGCAGAAGGCCAAAAGTCTAGTCGTGCAGAGATCCAAACAACGTATTTTGATTGAGGTGTGAAAACTGTTTTTTAATTGATGCAAGAGATTCCCTCATATTTTCTAGGATACCATTTGGAAATATTTAATTCGAATATTTTGTGGCCAAAAAAACCCAAAATAAAAAAATAAAAAATAAAAATAGAGTTTCATCTCTCAAGTGTTGTTCTTTGAGTAGTTTTAATTTTTTGAGTTTTCCTGCTAATGTAAGTATCTTTAGCTTTTGTGTACTAATTATCTTTAGCACTATTTAGCTTCATCAAATTCTGCATAATTGCGACTATGCAGTCACGGTCAACATACATTTATGATTAAAAAGGAAAAAAAAAAAATTGTATTAACCTACACTTTTGACAATATAATTGAAATATCAATATAGAAATAGTCTATTTTCCCCCTTGAACAAAAAATAAGCTCGCTCAAAAAAGACGTTCAAGGTATATAGGTCTAAGGTCAAATGATCGTGATAGATAATTAACAAGTGATTATCTAATAAATAATGATAGTGAATAGATCTATTTTGCACTATTTATTCATCAATTATTAAAAATCAATTTCAAAAATCACCACAAGGGAGATAGAATAATGAATGATTGTATTCTACTTCTACCAACTACCATATGCATTCTTGATTTTCAAAAGGTATAGTTTGGGTATCTTCATCGTCATGTCATCTCAACTTTTTGTTGTCGAAATGTTCACCTCTTATGTTCCGTGATATACTTGTATTTCCTTCCTCGATTGACCTTATTTTTCTAATCTTTGTTGTTTGAATATTGAAAAGTTAAAAATTGTATCACTACATATAAAAAAGCTACAATTGTTTTGTTCAGTGAAATATGAATGACATCTATATATAGTTGAGAATCAAGTTGGATTTTGAGAGAACGTCACAAATAGAGTATGGGGTTGTAGGGACATCACAAACCAGCAAGAAGTTGGGGATGGTGTCATTTTATTTTATGTTTTTCGTTTTCTATAGTTCTTTATTGAAATTAAGTGCTTATCCATTGTATAAGTTTAAAAAGAAAAAAGGGAAAAAGGAAAAAACAATATTAAGGCAACAAAAAGCCATAGTTGGGAGACTAATGTATATTGCCATAACAATTGAATCTTCACTTGTATTTTATACAAAAACAATATTGCCATAACAATTAGGTGATGACCTGTACATTTTTAAAATATTATGGATCAACTGGCGACAAAAAGGCATAGTTGGGAGACTAATTATAGCAGAATTTTGGCTTTGTAAAATGATATAGAGCATGTTTGAGTCTTATATTTTTGCCCAAAATGCATTTTAGAATAGTATTTTAATGGAGAAGATACGGTTAAAAAATAAAAAAAAAATTTGAATTTACATGTAATATTATTTTATGAACCATGCTTGGTGTACATCATGGGTGACAACCCCGAGTAGCGCCCGTTTATTGAAAAACGTGTAAATGAAAATAAGACATAAAAAAATGTATTCTAAAAATAATGAAAACCAAACAATAACATAGTTTGATTAAAAGAATATAAAACTACATTTTATGACTATCTAAAAAGTATTATTATTAGGTGATGACTTATACTTTTTAAAAATAATTAAGGATCGACTAGCAACAGCCGCCATAGTTGGGAGACTAATATATAGCTTTGTGTCTACGAAAATTTACACTATTTGTCCTCAAACTATAGGGTTTGAATCTGAATATGTTATTTCGTCTTTTCCATCATCAGAATCCTACCCGAAACTGTCTCTCGCCCCTTCCGACTCGCTCACCGCCTGCAGTTCTCCGGTAAGTATTTCTCTGGTTTTCGCTGCAATTATACAAGCACAAATATGGTGTTTATCAAATCCCCTGATAACAAAACCCTAGCTTTAGATCTAAGCCCAAATACTACCTCTCTTGAAGCTCTGACTCTACAAATTCAGCAAAATTACCGAATACCAGTTTCCCAGCAGCGCCTCTACTTGTCTCCCCGCCTGTTATCTCTCCCTCAAAACGCCGCGGTTTTGCTTTCCCAGCTTGGCGTTTCCCAAAACTCAACCCTAACCCTACACGTCCCGCTCATTGGCGGTATGCAAGCCCCGGTGCAACCCAAGGGTAGATTAGACTTTCTTAGTACGAAACCGCCGGCGAATTATGTCGCTGGACTGGGACGTGGTGCTACTGGGTTTACTACACGTTCTGACATTGGTCCGGCCCGGGCAGCACCTGACCTACCCGATCGCTCGGCTGCGGCTATTGGGGCTCCTGGGGCATCTGGTGTTGGCAGGGGACGTGGGAAAGGTCTTGGGGAGGAGGAAGAGGAGGAGGAGAACGAAGAGAAGGGGTATGATGAAAACCAAAAATTTGATGAGTTTGAAGGAAATGATGTGGGGTTGTTTGCATCTGCGGAGTACGATGACGAAGATAAGGAGGCTGACTCTGTGTGGGAGGCTATAGACCAAAGGATGGATTCACGTAGGAAGGATAGGAGGGAGGCAAGACTAAAACAGGAAATTGAAAAGTATCGTGCTTCGAATCCAAAAATTACGGAACAATTCGCAGATTTGAAGAGGAAGTTGCACACATTGTCAAGTCAAGAGTGGGAGAGTATCCCGGAAATAGGGGATTATTCTATGAGGAATAAGAAGAAGAGATTCGAGAGTTTTGTCCCAATTCCTGATACATTATTAGAGAAGGCGAGGCAGGAGAAAGAGCATGTGACCGCATTGGATCCAAAGAGTAGGGCTGCTGGTGGGACAGAGACTCCATGGGCGCAAACCCCGGTTACGGATTTGACTGCTGTGGGGGAGGGAAGAGGTACTGTGTTGTCACTGAAGTTGGATAGGCTTTCAGATTCAGTCTCTGGCTTGACGGTGGTGGATCCCAAGGGTTACTTGACTGACTTGAAGAGTATGAAGATCACAAGTGATGCAGAGATTTCAGATATTAAGAAGGCTAGGTTATTGCTCAAGTCAGTGATACAGACAAATCCTAAGCACCCACCAGGTTGGATTGCTGCCGCGAGGCTGGAGGAGGTGGCAGGGAAGATTCAGGCAGCCAGGCAGTTGATTGCAAGAGGGTGTGAGGAGTGTCCCAAGAATGAGGATGTGTGGTTGGAGGCTTGCCGTTTGTCGAGCAATGATGAGGCCAAGGCAGTGATTGCCAGGGGTGTTAAGGCTATACCAAATTCTGTGAAGCTGTGGATGCAGGCTGCAAAGTTGGAGCATGATGATGTGAATAAGAGTAGGGTGTTGAGGAAAGGACTCGAGCATATTCCAGACTCGGTGAGGCTTTGGAAGGCAGTTGTGGAGCTTGCTAATGAGGAGGATGCAAGGCTCTTGCTTCAGAGGGCGGTGGAATGTTGTCCGTTGTACGTGGAGTTGTGGCTTGCTCTTGCGAGGTTGGAAACTTATGAGAATGCAAAGAGGGTGCTCAATAAAGCAAGGGAAAAGCTTTCTAAAGAACCAGCTATTTGGATTACTGCTGCAAAGTTGGAAGAAGCTAATGGGAATACTTCCATGGTTGGGAAGATCATAGAAAGGGGTATTATGGCTTTACGGAAAGTAGGTTTGGAAATTGACAGAGAAGCATGGATGAAAGAGGCCGAGGCTGCTGAACGAGCTGGTTCTGTTGCAACTTGTCAGGCTATAATCCATAACACTGTTGGGGTTGGAGTTGAGGAAGAAGATAGGAAACGGACTTGGGTTGCCGATGCGGAGGAGTGCAAGAAGAGGGGTTCTGTTGAGACAGCGAGGGCAATATATGCTCATGCGCTTACTGTGTTCTTGACTAAGAAGAGCATATGGCTTAAAGCAGCACAGCTTGAGAAGAGCCACGGCACCAGGGAATCTCTTGATGTGCTACTGCGTAAAGCAGTCACTTACATACCACACGCAGAAGTTTTATGGCTAATGGGTGCCAAAGAGAAATGGCTTGCTGGTGATGTTCCTGCAGCTAGAGCAATTCTTCAAGAAGCATATGCTGCTATCCCAAATTCTGAGGAAATTTGGCTTGCTGCATTCAAGCTTGAGTTCGAGAACCATGAGCCTGAGAGAGCAAAGTTGCTTCTTGCAAAGGCACGAGAAAGGGGAGGCACAGAAAGAGTTTGGATGAAATCTGCAATTGTTGAGAGAGAGTTAGGAAACACTGAAGAAGAGAGAAGACTGCTGGATGAAGGACTAAAACTTTTCCCTGCATTTTTCAAGCTGTGGTTGATGCTGGGGCAGCTAGAGGAACGTCTTGGTAAGTTGGAGCAAGCAAAGGAAACTTATGAGTTGGGCTTGAAGAACTGCCCCAATTGTATTCCCTTGTGGCTTTCTCTTGCTCACCTAGAGGAAAGGGTGAATGGGCTAAGTAAAGCTCGAGCTGTTCTCACCATGTCTAGGAAGAAGAATCCTCAGAACCCTGAACTCTGGCTTGCTGCAATTCGGGCAGAGTCCCGACATGGCTACAAGAAGGAAGCTGATATTCTGATGGCGAAGGCATTGCAGGAATGTCCCAATAGTGGTATTCTCTGGGCTGCTTCAATTGAGATGGTGCCTAGGCCTCAGCAAAAAACTAAGAGCAGGGATGCATACAAAAGATGTGATCAGGATCCTCATGTCATAGTTGCAGTGGCTAAGTTATTTTGGCATGAGAGGAAGGTTGATAAAGCTAGGACTTGGTTCATCAGAGCAGTTACACTTGCTCCAGATATTGGGGATTTTTGGGCATGGTACTACAAATTTGAACTTCAGAATGGTACCATTGAGACCCAGAAGGATGTATTGGAGAGATGTGTTGCAGCAGAACCAAAGCATGGTGAAAAATGGCAATCAATATCGAAGGCTGTGGAGAATTCTCATCAGCCAACAGAAGCCATCTTGAAGAAAGTGGTTGTTGCACTCGGAAAGGAAGAGAATGCTGCTGAGAACAAGAAGAACTAGTTTTCTGTAATTTGAATTTATCACTTTCCTGGTTTTTGGTTCTTGTAATGGTAGAAAGATAAATGTACCATGGTTACACTTTCTCAATATCTAGTCTTTCAAGGTACTTGGATACGTTAGCTGTAATTCATATTTAAATACAATTTCATGTTGGTTCACGTTTCGTCAATGGAGCTTTGACCTTTCCATATTTTGATATCTGATGTGCTAATTATCTTTTATTGCCTATATGTTTCTTGGATGATTAATGGTAACTAAATTTTGGTACTACTTACATGTCATAGTTGTACATGAATTGAAGTAATTTTCTACATAAATAAATAGATAGCATAACAATTAATGGTTTCATGATGATCTTGTAGATGCTTTTGTCGTGTAAGTGATTTCGTTTGTACCCTTCAATACAAGTTGCTTGCCTTGCTTTTCGAAAATAATGTCATGCAAGAGATGATCATCAAATTTTTGCCGACCCTGAACTTTGTAGTAGTTTAAAATTTGTGATAAGAGTGGCATAAATCTAATTTGTTAAGTTGTGGTATTCCGAAATTTTCTTGCCACTATTGTACCTATTAGTATCTCATTTGTGTCAGTTGTAAGGCATCACATAAAAAATTGTAATAGACAATGCTTCTCCCACTTTCTCAAATTGGCATGATATAGATAATTCATTCTATTTTAGTTCCAGATCATGAAGTTTATTAGACAATGAAATTTGTCATTGGAATAATTTATATATATCTTCATTTTCGACCTTAACTAGTTGCAGTATATGGTTTTTGTATTTCTGCTTCTTGTGGTGGAAGCTGCAGTGGCTGCAGATGTGTATCTCAACCACAACTGGAAGGAGGTGCGTGTGACCAAATTATGTCTCTTTTTTTACTTTAATATCCTGTGGATATTGTAATTTGAGTTATTGATTGTATTTAAATCTAGGTGGATATCAGGACTTCCCGGATGATCCAACTGGGAATTTTAATCAGTTGAAGGACTTTGTCACACTGAACCTTGATATATATGCAAATGGATTGTCTTCACATTGGTGGCTTTGGAGGTCTCTCGCTGATCTCTGTCTTTCCTATCTCCTGCACCCGCACCTTCATACATATACACATAGACAATACATTGCACCATGACTATATTCTGTAATTTCTTATTGCAAATTTGCAATATTTGTTTTAGGATCAGTCTGACTAAGTTCCTCATGAGATCTGTGACTTCTGTCACTGTCTTCGACAATGTTGAATTTCTATGTTGCATAATTTCAGCTTATGTTTCCACGGTCCTTTTCCATTTTTATTATTTTTTCTGCTGTCAATTATCTCACAGTAATTCATTTACTTCTGAATTCTAGATAGTTCGGAACTTGAGATTCTGTTTTTATCGTGATAAATCTGGTTGTATTTATGCCTAGAGCAAGGATTGAAGATCCTACTTTTAATGCGCATAACTACTAGCTTGTAATTCCATTTTCCAAAAAAAAAATCCTAGATAGAAGATGTTGTAAACTTGTTGAGAGATCTTGGTTGAACTTGAACTTAATAGAAAAGTTGGACTGTGACAAATCCTCAACTATTTCGTCATATTTCTCAACTTGAACTTAACTCTAGAAAATTTGAACTGTTATGTAACTCGTTAGGTAACTCTACCTAGCTTTTACATTACTTCCACTGTTATAAAGTAAAACTTCGATAAATAAATGTTCGATAAATTAATAATCTCGTTTAAATAATAAAATTCTTCTATCCTAACTTGGGTCAATGTATTAAATTAATAACTGGGAACAATATATCTCTTACATATAAGAATTACATTTTAAAATGGGAGATTTTCACAAATGTCACTAAATTTGAAAATGCACAAAAATTTTGGATGTGCACTAACTTTGTTCAAAAATGTCACTTTTTTGAATTGAAAGGTCCAAATTACCCTTGGGTCACCTTTGTAAGAGTAATTAATGCTTGATTGGAGTGTCATTAATGGTTTGATTTGATGATTAAATTTTTATTATTTTATTCATTATATATATGTATATTATATTCAATAACATGTATTTTCTTCCATAAAATAAATAAAAGAAATTCAAATCCTAACATAAACAAACCCTAAGTCCTAAATAGACTTCCATGAACACATTTTCTTCCAAGAACTTCATCTTCTTCATTTATTCCTTCATCAAGAATACATACTTAATTGATCATCTATTTCGAGAGGTTAGCTATTATTTCATCTCTTAGCTCATTATTTCGTAAATGTTTAATACAACATGGTGATAATAAATTCCAAATTATTACTCATTGATTTCTTAGGTTTTTGAATTTTATTTTGACGGTAAAGATATTTGTAATAGTTCATTAAATGTGATTGATTCCATATTTAATGAATCATTGACTTATTTTTTTTCCAAAATACATTGTCATGTTGAATGTGAATTGATTATCACCATTAATGTTCTATAATAATGTCTTCAAAATGTCTGAAATCACTGTTCGGAAACCACCCCGACAGTTCGTACTGAAATGGTCGAATATAGTGTTTCAAACCGTCGAGTCCCGACAGTTAAACTGTTGAATTCGGCATTTTAACTGTCGCTTTTGACACTTGAGAACTGTTGAGATTTGCTTAGCTGTTTTCCTCATTTGATGGTATTCAATCTTGATAATTTGATTGTGCCGACTTCTTATAGTTGCAATCCCAACATTTCAGGTATGAGTGATGATTTGAGATTCATAGTCTCGTACGGGGGAAATTTCGCAAATGTGGACGACGAATGGAAGTGGAGAGGGGACAAAACAACTTCCATTTTCGAGCCGACAAATATTACGGTAGCCGGACTTGCTTTACAGTTGAAGGAAAAACTTGGTATTGTTGATCCCAGTAGTGAAATTGAATTGAAGTTCAGAGTCCCCAATGTAAATGTACCTCCGGCTGAAATACGCGATGACGAAGACCTGAGTTGGTACATATCGGTTCATAAGGAAACTGCAATATGCGTTACTATTTTTAGAAGTCGAGCCCCCAATTATTGGCATGGCAACGGATACAAATTGGCCGGATAGTATGATTGTCGTAGGGGATGTTCATCAAGATGTACAACATAAGGACATAAGTCATCATCATAATATCTCAACAGAAATTGCACCCGAATCGCCATTTTTTGATATTGGGGTTGCACCCTTAGATGAGAACTTGGACAACCCGTTAAATGCTAACGATGCCGCTAATATTGCTGAACGGATTACACTTGTGAATACATCGGACTTTGCCGAACGGGAAATATTCTTCAGTAAGAATGAATTGTACTCGAAGATTCGTGAACTCGCATTGCAAGAGAAGTTTGCATTCCAGGTGAGTAGGTCAAGCATGAAGATGTTAACCTTAAAATGCGCCGACAGTCATTGCAAGTGGATGCTACGTGCCTCGGCTGTGAAGAAGTCTACACTCTTTATGCTCCCTAAATTCAACAAGCAGCACACATGTTCCATAGACGTGCGTCGTAACGCACATCATCATGCCACTAGTTCTGTAATTACCGAACTCATATTGGGAAAACTTGACACTCCAAACCACAAGTACGGTCCTGCTGCTATTTCACGTGATATGGAACATGAGTTCAGAGTAAAAATTAGTTACAACAAAGCACGTAGGGGGAAGGTGGCTGCTTTACTCAAGCTGCATGGTGAACCGGGGGATAGTTTTCATCAACTTGTTTCGTACTGTCACGTCCTTGGAGAACATAAACCCGGAACTGTAACCCACATCCAAGTCGATGGCTATAATAGGTTTACTTATTTCTTCCTAGCATTTGGTGCAAGCATTCGTGGTTACTTGCAATTCTTGAGCCCGTAATTTGTATAGACGGCAGTCACTTGAAAGGTCCATACAAAGGTACACTTTACTAGCAACTACCCAAGATGCTAACAAACAGATCTACCCTTTAGCATGGGGGATCGTAGATGCCGAAACATATAAATCATGGTAGTGGTTTCTGTCCAACTTGAGAAATTTTATAGGCGATTCTGATGAACTTGTATTTGTGTTGGACAGGAAAACAAGTATAGAAAAAGCTATTTCTCAGCTTTTTCCCTTGTCTCAACATGGTTGTTGTATGTGGCATATGGAAAAGAACTTAATACAGAGGTACAATAATGCTAGTTCAGTTTTCCTATTCAAACGTGCGGCGACAACGTATCGGGTGGAAGAATTCGAATGACTTATGGGACAGATTCTTCTATTCTAACTTGGGTCAATGTATTAAATTAATAACTGGAAACAATATATCTCTTACATATAAGAATTACATTTTAAAATTAACAAACTTGTTAAATTATTTCAAAATTTAGGTGTTAATTTCAATTAATATAATATATATATATATATATATCAATTTTATTTTTCTTTCTATATATAATTTAATTTAGAGATATATATACAATTTTACATATATTATATCCCCGCCCCACCCTAGATTTGTGACCAGATTTATTGTTTGTGATCAGATCTATGACCAGATTTGTCTTCAGTGTAATTATACCGTCTAATTTGTGACTGTATGTAATAAAGTCATTAGCATGTGTTATCTGTAATTAATTGTGACCAAATTTATCTTCAATGTGGCTGTTTGTGACCAAGTCAATCTTAATTGTGACAATATGTGATCAAGTTACAATCAGTCACAGTTAACACAGACAATCAATCACAATAAACACATAATTGGTCACGGAGGGTCACCACAAAAAAATTCTGTATGCTAATAGATTAGATTTTGAATTTCATCACATTTTGAGCCCCTGTTTGGGCTCCATTTTAATGTGATTTTGGGAGAAAATGTATTTTGAAATAGTGATTTTTAAAAAAATATGTGGCTAAAAGATAATGAAAAGTTTTCGATTTATGTATAATATTATTTTATAAAAGAATGTGTGGTCAAAAATAAGTTTTGAAAAAATGTATTTTGGAAATAATGAAGCCCAAACAAGGGCTCTATATGTTTTTTTTAAAGTTTCCTACATGTATTATGGTAAAATATAATACAAGTTATAAAAATATAAAATACTGTATAAATTAATAAATATTTATTTATCGATAAATTAATAAATTATTCATTTGTAGATAAATTAATAACCTCTCTAAAAAAATAAATTTTCTCGGTCCCAACGTTATTATTTTATAGAGGTTTTACCGTAGATAATTTTTATTTTTTGCTTGTTATGGGAATGGATGGTGGTGTAACCTCTAGTTTATTGGGACTACCATTTTTCATTCCGTTGGCCTGGAAAAATGAAGCTTCTTCTTTGGGTAACCATGACTTGGTTTGACATAAAAAAGCTATTCTTGGATCTGTGTTTCAGCTCACGTTTTCTTTTGCTCTTGTTTTTTGGTTTCGCGGTGATTAGATGCGCACTGCCACATACCCCCCTGTATAAATTATGTGAACCAAATTCTGTAAGTGTAGTAAGGTTTCTTTCATTTTATGATTCTCTTTTATACGGTGCAAAGCTTATGATGACACTAATTTTTGTTTGGCAGGTAACTTTGTCTGGGAACTTCCTTGCAGCTGACATTTGATTGACAAGAAGTTGAATGCTGGATACAATAATCAGTGCTGTTGATTTGAGAGTAGTTTTCTCAATCCTAGAGATTACTACTAGTGAGCCAATGCTATGGTTTTTGTGATCTATTGATGCGGGTTCTTATTTTAAAGAGTCACATTGATTAAAATCTTCACGGTATCTTGGGAGCCAGTGTAGATTTATTTGCAGTCCTATTTTTGGTACGTGAAGTTGAAGTGTGTATATTCGAAATTTTTTGGCATGCCATGAACGCTACTATCCATGCAAACTAATTGGAGTGTCACAATGCCGATGAAAGGATTTCGAACTTTTGGCATGATTCTCAAGTAGTTCATATGCTCACTAGGAATCTTACACCTAAAAGTGCTCCCTATATTTGGCTCATGTTCATAAATTGTCTCTAAACTTTCAAGTCATTATATGAGGAATAAGGTTACTTGTACATAAGTGGTCATAACATTAGTTTACATGTAGATGGTCAATAGAGAGAGTGGTTTTTTTTTTTTAATTGATGAAGAAATTCTTACCCAATCAAATCTCATTACATCACGTGTATGTAAATCATTATATACATGTAGTACAACTGCTTTAAATATGGAATATTAAGTTTAAATATATTAATTAAATTATCTTAATATACTACTTAGAATCCATTAAAATTAACGATGAATTATATGTACATAACAACTTACATAATAGTTTACTAATAGATGATGTAACGAAATATCATTTGATCAAAATTTCATCAATCAAATAACTTTCCCACTTACATTTTAATACATCATCATTATTTAAAACATTATGTAAATAGTTATGTACAACAAACATTTTCCAAAAGTAAATGATCAATTCGATTCAACTAAAATTTAAACAAGATCTGAACTCAACGATAGAAATAGAAGGAAGAGTTAACAATCAGGAAGAATAGGAGTCTGCTCCACAATTCTTATAATTTCTTATTCAAATTCACTGCCTTAGAAGGTAAATAGAGGGGGATTTTATACCCTTATTACAAACCAGAATTATTGCATATATAAACCTTATTGAACACACTTGAAGTAACGGAAAATAAAATATGAAATTGAACAGAATTATAGGACACATTTTCTTGTCTTCCAAACGGTGGCTTCAGTTCAGACTTCAGAGGGTCAACTTCCAGCTGAAACCAACATTTCTGCACTTCCTTCACTTTCTTCACTCTGCACCGACTCCTGTGGGAAATTTGATTTGCACAACCTCCCCATCAGTACCCCAGGCATCAAGCTATTTGACAAATCGAAAAATATCACAACAATTAGATTCAACAGAAGGAAGATTTTACATTTTTGGTCAAGCGAACTCTTGACTCAAAAATAATGGAACACTGTGAAAATAAATACATACCACAGCACCAATGCAAATCAGTAATTTCACATTTAAGCGGCGCTTTGGTCTATTCCAAGACCCTTCAGATTTCAAAACTTTTAAGGTTACCACGGAAGACTGAAGTTCAGCAACATATGTTGTCAACAAGTATTTTCCTTCAAGGTATTCATATCCATCACCATCATCTTCGTAGAGAAAACCTTCAGCTTTACCTGTGCATAAAGAGAAACAATTCAATTCATTTAATAAAACCAACTACATAAACGAAAATATTATTTGTTTTTAACCTTCAACAGAAGTAATGATATGTGCCGGCAAAATATATAAAACAGCAAAATTACCATTTTCATCCAAAGCCACCAGCAGAGTGATGTCATCTGTGCGATTTGCTTCACCAACATGTTGATAAGGAGGAGCCAAAGGAATGATGGATCCTCCTTTTAGATACAAGGATGGCAAATCCTAGTACAACCAGAAGTAGGAATAAAGTTAAAAGGCACAAATTATTGATAAAAAAAAAATCAGAATAAAATAAAAGGTCATATAATAGGTTTAGAAGTACCGGATGATAATCTTCAAAGTCAAAACTCATCCATATTCCTTTAGGCAACTTGCGCAGCAGTTGACTTGACACCTGATCTTCTGTGGTGCTGTGAAATCCAATACAGAACACAACAAAGCTTAGAAGAATAATACTTCCTATTGTAGCACCTATAGATTAAGTGAAAATTAATTAACAGAAAAATAAGAGGGAAAACTGAACTCGTAAAAGAAAGCATATTTGATTGCAATAAACGTATTATAGTTTGTTAATTCCAAACATTGAATCAACCATTGTCTTTAAGCTCAAAAGAGGAGAGAACCTGGCACATACAAGAAGTGGTCCCAACAAGAATGAATTTTCTTGTTTTCTTAACTCAATATCTTTGGGATCTGAAAAGGAATCTTAACATTAATGACCACCAAATACAGGCGAATGCACTGGAATGCAAATGTCAAGAAGTCCAGTTAATTGGCCATCATAGGAACTCACCAGCAAAAAAGGTTGGAGTAGCCACTGGGATACCCAGTGTATGTGCCAAGTAAAACAGATTATATATGTGAGGTAAAAGCTGATACCGCCTCCTCAATGCCAATCGACAAACTTCTTCACACTGAGAGAGATAAGATACTCGCACTTGAGGAAATGAAGAGTAGCAAGCAGTAATCTTAAAGCAAATGCAATGACAGTAATGTCATGAAAAATAATAACTAGTAAAAATTAGGTTGTATCTATAGAAATTCAGTTGAAATAGGATAATATTTTTTCTGTACCAGTACAAGAAGATAGCTTCAGCCAAACATAGACAGAGAAATATAATGCACAAGATATGATGTTTCTGGTAAAACTAAATCACTGATTTGCCACTTCAGGTGGCTTTTACATACTTTGAATTATAGGATTTGAGTTCGTGCTAAAATCCAGAGATCTAATAATAAAAAAATAGTTTTGGTATTTAGTTTCTTCTTTCATAAAATTCCATTATGCTCCTTTAAAATAAGAGAAACTATCTACATAGATTTATCAACTTCAAACAATTAAATGAAGACATAATGGAAAACTCAAACAGATTTAACCACCTGGAATGATCTAACTCTGACATGTTAAAAAAATTCAGGTAAAAGATGAGATGGAACTCAGTAGTTGAAGGGCCTAAAATGATTGTATATCACACTCCAGCATTTAATTTTGTAAGATACTTTTTACATATAAGTCACTGCCTCGTAAAAGAATTGATGCTTATAAAAAGGGTTCAACTAACTATAACACCATCTTTCACATCTGAATTTTTTTAATTAAAATCAGATTTTTAGTAGACTTCGATAAAAGTTGATGAAATGTGTGGCTAAAATTAATTGTTGACTTTAATTTGAAATTTTAACATGATTTTAATCTTCACACATGATTTTATTATACACTTATGTGTACCATATCATTGTAATGAGATCTATTGACAATGTTGACTCTATGCAAACAAAAATGCGCGAGTTTCACATAGTCAATACACAAGTAGGGAACTTACAGAGGATAAACTATATTCTCACTTGCGACCTCTGCAGCATGAGTCAATTTATCCTAACTACGCAAAATTCTTGTAAAATTCATTCGAGGAAAAACTCACTTATGAAACTTCACTAATTTGTGAACAAAGGACCAACCTCTTTTCCGAAGGACCAAGGCTCATGATCAACGCTACGCTTATCAGAATGCCCACGACAAAATGGAAACATAGCGCCCACACCCATCCACCTTCCAAACAGCTTTGGTGTTGCATTCCCAATAAATCCACCAATATCTGGCCCTGAATATGGCTGTCCACTAAGCCCCTGGACACAAGCTCATTAATGTGGACTATAGGGTGGGAAAAACACTAAAAGTGGCAGCATTTTTTTTTAATTCAATGAAAGATTCAGTAAGGCTACTCTCCCAAGCATCTGTGCCGATAAAAGGTGAAAAATAAAATACAAATGTCATTATATCATAAGAAGAAAGGATAAGTACCAGAGTCGCTTTTTATCTCCCTCTTCCATTAAAGTAATACTTAAATAAAAGCAAATATTTATGATTGTAGATTCTAAACACACGTCTGCACAGAAATTCATGCTCACACGTGTATGCACATGAGTATTAGCATATTCTTTCAAGTCCCTAGTGAGGCTTGTCATTTGCAGAGCCTATTGTTCAAAAGGCTCGAGGCATGAAAAAAATGACGTTGATAAACAACACAAGCGACTAATCTAACATACTGTGTCTATAAGGGATATCCGCGATCTCCCTCAGGTGATCTCCTCCTACAATTTGGTCTCTTGCAGCCATTAACAGCACAAGTATTCCTCAATGACAGATAGCATACAAGTACCACAAGGGGAAGCTGAAATGAACCACGTAAATTCCTCCAAAGTTGTAAATTATCTCAACTTTTAATTAGAGTCGATGTTAATTTGTTCTTTCACATCCCTTAGCTATGTGAATATTATCTGAGGTGCATTTCTTACTCATTTTGGCATTCCAAAGCTTTTTAAAGCGATATTTGTTATATATATCTATTAGCTCTCATCATTGAGGGTAAACACAAAGGTCCATATGATGGAGAATTAATACTATGTGAGCTAAAGATAAGAATTCCATAAAAATAGTCCATTATTAGGTTTGGTGATGTACTGTTGGAGGTAAATGAACCCAAGGTATAACTATTAATGACACCAAAAGAAAAAAGTTGAGTCCGGAACAGTGAAACATTGAAAACACGTCTCCTTTATGGTTTCTGAAGACATATTTCGCAATATCTTCCACTTACCAGATTAAGAACCATAGGGATACTCATATGAAGATGCTGCCAAGTAGACACGTTATCTCCTGTCCACGTAGCAGCATACCTTTGGCTACCCACAAACCCAGCTCGAGTAAGGACAAATGGACGTTTTTGTTCATTAGCTAGTTTCATGCCTTCATATGTTGATCTTGCCATCAGCATACCATAAACCTGAAATAAGAAACTGATATCAGTAATGAAAATTCATATATTATACATATGTGAAAGAAAATCATTAATTAGTAGATTATTTTTCATTTTCTCGTACTAAGCAAACTAAAAAGCTTCAGCTACGCTTATCAATTTCATGAGGAAAGTTTAAGTACTTAAAGAAGAGTCCAGGGCAAAGCAGTACATTGTGATAGTGTGAATGGTTCTGTTTGCCACCATAGTCTAGATCTCCCCTATGAATATTGCTCTCAGGCATTGTCTTCGTTTCAGTCTGCAACAAAATATGTCACACAAAACCAGGAAAGAAATTCACTTCTAACAAGGTTTGAACTTCACCTTTAAAAGAGCTGGTTCATTCATATCATTCCATAAACCATCCACACCATTAGTAACGAAGTCCTTGACAAGACTGCCCCACCATGAACGGGCTTCTGACATTGTGAAGTCGGGAAATACACAAGGCCCAGGCCACACCTCCCCTATAGATAGAAGCAAATAATATTAATGACTGACAAGAAAGAAGTAGAAGTTCGAACAAACAAAAAATTTCCTTGCCATGAGTTCACACTTTTTTCCAATTTTCTTCTTCCTTCTTTTTTTTTTTTTTTTGTTTCTTTTCGGTTTTGTGCAGGAAGGGTGAGGAAGGATAGAGGTATTATATGTACCTACAAATGGCTTCTGGGAAGCTGTTTGAACCCAGATATCTCTTTTAGAACCACTGTCGTAGACAAAATAACCCTCGTCATGTTTGATTCCTGGGTCAAGCATCCAGTTTGCTTTGAAACCATTTTGATGAAGATAGTCTACAAGAGACTTCGGATCCGAGAACCGGTCCTAAGATACATATAAACAACAAAAGTATGTTTTATAATTCATCTCTAGAACAAACCAACTTTTAAGTAGATGGAACATGCCTTATCAAATGTGAAACATCGAAAACCATCCATGTAATCTATGTCCATCCATATGACATCACAAGGTATTTTTTTGTCACGAAATGTTCTTGCAATCTGCATTGGGCAAGTGAAAAACGAGCTTAACGTTTAATGTAAACATGCTTGAAGAAACTAGCTGAAATTTAACAAAAGTAATAACAGTATGAACTTCCCATAACAAAATTCCAAGTTCACATTGTTCGTGTTACATAAGAAAGTTCATAGCATTTAAAGAGGACCACAAGTTTGAGACCAAGAAAACTAACATAATCAAACACGGAAAGAAAAACTAAATGATGGAGAAAGAAGGTGTATGTGCAAATAAGAAATCTAGATACTATATATTGTCAACCTCACGAACTCGTGCATCAGAATCATAGCCCCAACGAGATTGCTGATAGCCCAGTGACCATTTGGGTGGCATAAAAGCAGTACCTGGTAGCAAGATTCCTCGATCAAATTAAAGCAGCAGGGAAGGTACGTAGACAGAGTAAAACAACAGTAGTGTGTGCGAAAGACAAATTTGATCGTGGATCGCGTTTTGAAACATTAGACATTTTGTATAATTCAAATTATATGGAAAGTAAAAATGCAACATTATTTTATATTTTTACCTGCAACTCAACTTGTGGGTAGTCGGAAGGGGAAGATTACAAGAAGATTAGAGCACTAGCAAAAGTGTAGTCTTGGTTTAAAATTATGTAACAACACATGAAAGCCGGACAGCGTGTGAATTTCAGTTGCAAAGGAAGCAGAAAAGGAAACATTATGTATGATACCCCGAGTGATCAGTAAGATTATTCTCTATACGGTCCCAAATACCCCTAAGTAGAGACAAAAAAATATTTAGAACGACCGAAAAATGAAAAGTGCGATGATCCGTAATTACCAATAGCACGGGAGAAAGACATAAGAACATCTGCTGGTGAAGAAAATGGACCAAATATGATCAAAGGATATGATGATGGAGAAATGATCTTTATATTTGATTCCTTCGTCAAGTCAATCTGCTCAAGCAACAACCTGAATTTTAAAAAACTATTTTGTCTAACAATTAATCTCACAAAATAACCAATAAATCATAAGTACCTCACATCGTCTAGTAGTATCTGCAAGAACCCCTAATGCTTTTCCATCAGGGAGAACAGCTAGAATCCAAGGATGGGATTGATACAAGGAAGTTGTCTCCACAGTGTAGAGGTATGCGTCAGTATTCCAAGTAAAAATCTGTTTATAGTAAAAATAGTTAGTACTTCAAGCAGTGTATAAAACTATACATAGTGACAAAAAAGCTGGATTAAGTAGTTTACTCTCTTTCCGGTTCGCTCCAGCTGACCGCTTACTTCTCCAGTTCCATAAAAAGAGGTACCAGACGGCAACTAAAACACAGAAAAGTTCAATCCAGTATATTAAGAAATCTAAACTTATAAAGACAATGGAATCAAAATTGAATAATGTTTTAACAACATCCAAGAATGTAAAATGCTGAAAACTCGATGATAAATAATATTACCTCAATATTTACTCTTTGTTCTCCCATAACACATTCAAATGTCGGAGTGTAGGTTGGATTTACATGACAGTTCGTAATTGGTGTATCCCTGCATTTTGGATTTTTGAAAGAAATGCTCGGTGATGCATTATTTCTATCATGCACAGAACAATCAAAACGAAAAACTCCTTTCTCAAGAATTGGAACAGGTAACATTTCACGCGATTGCACCTTGGAGCACGTAGTGCCTTTATTCTTTGCCATCTTAGATACTACTAATCTTTCACCAATCAGCCTCTTTGTCACCATATATATATATTACACAAGATGTCCCAAACTTGGGAAGAGAGCAACAGATGTTCCATACTTGGGAAGACAGCAACATATGTTCCATACTTAGGAAGACAGCTACTTATGTTCCAAACTAGAGAAGAAAGCAAAGTATATTCCTGTTAAGAATATTGGGCCTAACTCCACCTAATAAAACCGGCTTCTTAGGGGAGGATTGCCCTCACCTTATAAAGTGTATCATTTATATTTTCCCAAGCAATGTGGGATTCTAATACGCCCCCTCACGCACAGCGTGGACCATGCCAAACAACTGTGAACAAATCGATATTGGGTGGCACCCAACATTGCATAATTGGGCCTAGCTCTGATACCATGTTAAGAATATTGGGCCTAACTCCACCTAATAAAACCGGCTTCTTAGGGGAGGATTGCCCTCACCTTATAAAGTGTATCATTTATATTTTCCCAAGCAATGTGGGATTCTAATAATTCCAATATTTCACATGATAAATATTTAAGTTCTTGTGTTATCAAATTTTAAATACCTGGAATTGTGGAGAGAATAATTGATCACCAAAGGATTCCGGGCTAGTATATCATATATATGCCTAAACTAACACAACAAAGTCGCCAAACTCAAACCACAACCCACACCCAATCCAGTTTCTATTCGGTTTGCCCACTAAGGACACAGGTAAGGGGTTATTGCAGCCACACAATAGCCACGAAGGCGAGGAGAAAGGATAGACAAGAACACACTGCAAAGGAAGCAGAAAGCAAAAAAATGCAGCCAGTATCTCTCACAAGCAGGAACAGCAACAACGTTCCAGACACACGTTTGCAATGGTATGAAGTGGATATATATAGTTTAGGTTATATCATCAATTGGGCCAAGACATAAGAAAGTCATCCTATAAGTGAATTTGGGCCAAGGCAACATTAACAAATTAAGTTGCTACTAGTAGCCCACGTTTCTTTCGGGTCAAACACATAAATTGATTGTATTGATAATTATTTCACTTATCAGCCGAGACCTATGAAATATATTCTAAACTGTTTAACATCATTGTCCGAGATTTATTGGATATCAAAACCCAACAAATCTCCACCTTGATACCCAATCAATCTGCAAGCAACCAAAACACAAGGCAACCAATAAAATTAGAATCACATACCTTACCTCGTGTTTCGGACCCGAAACACATACCATACCCATTCCATATACTTACCGGGGCTAAGGTAAAAAAAAACCCAAGTTGAAGAAGATAATAACAACAAATAATTATGCAATGAAGATATGACATAGGATAATTCACAGATATTTTCCAAGATAAGTTAACACGAAAGAATAGATTAACACAAAGTCAATCAATCAAACGGTCAACACACATATGCAACAAATGCATAAATCACCCCACGAAAAGATATCACCTCACTTATCCCATCTCATTTGGTATTGCTCACACCTCGAGAACACATATCTCCTCTGATCGCCCACCATGCTCACTAAACAGATCACTTAACGCATGTCTAACTAGGAGACCTCTATAGATTCTAAGTCCTTAGGATAATCCTCTATCACCACATCACTTCTCCCAACCTAAGTGGATAATGGGTATCTATTGATAAGAACACGACAGAGAAAGGGTTGAATAATTTCTGTATTCCCTCATAATAGTTACAATACAATGGGTTCAATTTATAATAATTCCTAATCTAAGAAAAGGAAAACTTTCCTAATCTAAATAAGGTATACAATCAAATTATAATAATATCCCATAATCTCTGGGATTTCTACACTCCCCCTCAAGTTGGATCATAGATGTTAATCATATCCAACTTGCAAATGAAATTCTCAAAAGTTGGTCGAGGTAGTCCTTTGGTGAAGATATCAGCAATTTGTTCCTTTGTAGGCACATAGATCATGCATATAATCCCGTCTTCAATCTTTTCTTTGATGAAGTGTCTGTCAACTTCAATATGTTTGGTTCGATCATGCTGGATTGGATTTAGAGAGATGTTGATAGCCGTTTTGTTGTCACAATAGAGTTTGATTGGAGATTTTACCATGACTTGTAATTCTTCCAATAGTTTCTTTATCCATAGAACCTCACATATTCCTTGTGCAACTGCTCTAAATTCAGCTTCAGCACTACTTCGAGCTACTACATTTTGCTTCTTACTTCTCCAAGTTACCAAGTTTCCCCAAACAAAGGTGCAATAGCCAGTAGTTGATCTTCTATCTACTATTGATCCAGCCCAATCCTCATCGGTAAAGACTTCTACTTCTTTTCTTTCATTTTTCTTGAAAAAGAGTCCTTTTCCAGGGGTACCTTTGAGATATCTGAGGATTCTGTATACTGCTTCTAGATGAGCTTCCCTTGGAGAATGCATATATTGGCTTACCACACTTACCGCAAATGCTATGTCAAGTCTCGTGTGAGAGAGGTAGACTAGTTTGCCAACTAGTCGCTGATATCTGTCCTTTTCAACTGGTCTTCCAGTGTCAACTGTTCTTCCTGCCTCCATAGGTGTATCACTTGGTTTACATCCAAGCATGCCAGTTTCAGTTAGAAGATCAAGAATATATTTTTGTTGTGAAACATTGATACCCTTCTTTGATTGGCCACTTCCATTCCCAAGAAGTATCGCATCTGTCCCAAATCTTTTACTTCAAACTCCGTAGCTAGGCTTTTCTTAAGCCTTTCTATTTCCACTATATTATCTCCAGTCAGTATTATGTCATCGATGTTACAATTAGGATTGTTTTGGTCCCTGCTTCAGACAGTTGGTAGAACATAGTGTGATCTGACTGTGCTTGGCGATATCCTTGATTTCTTAGTACTCTTGCAAATCTGTCGAACCATGCTCTTGGTGACTGTTTGAGCCTGTACAAGGATTTTCTTAGTTTACACACTTTATTTTCTTCATCCCTTCTAGAGAATCCTGGAGGTAAGGTCATGAAAACTTCTTCTTCTAATTCTCCATTCAGAAATGCATTCTTAATGTCGAGCTGTTGGAGAGGCCAATCCAAATTTGCTGCTTCAGACAAGATAACTCGAATTGTATTTAGTTTTGCTACAGGAGCAAATATTTCTGTGTAGTCAATGCCATATGTCTGTGTATAACCTTTTGCAATGAGACGAGCTTTGTATCGTTCTATTGTTCCATCAGCTTTGTACTTCACATTAAAAACCCATTTACAGCCAACAGGTCTTTTCCTCCTTGGTAGCTCTACCACATCCCAAGTTTTATTTTTCTCCAGTGCTTGCATTTCTTCTAAAACAGCTTCTTTCCATTTGGGAATAGCCATGGCTTCCTCAATGGTTTTTGGAATTTCTGTACCATCAAGGTTAGAACAAAAAGTACGAAACCCTGTAGAAAGAGTGTTATATGATACAAATTTTGAGATAGGGTGGAGAGTGCGTGATCGAGGTTGTTTTCTGAGAGCAATAGGTACATTAATGTCCGAAGTAGTGGGAGAGGTCCCTTGTAGATTTGGAACTATCCCCGGTTCTGACTCTCTTGGTGCTTCGGATGTAGGGTTTATATTGTACCTTGATTTTGGTTTTCTCGAGTAAACTAATATCTCTTTGCCACGTTGTTTTTCTTTATCTCCCCCTAAGTTTAAGTTTTCTTCTGCAAATGGCATATTAGAACAAGATGATGTAGTGGGTTCAGTGTTTGGGATGGATTCTAGGGGAGAAGAGAGATCAATTTTCAAGAACCGATCTTCATCTTTACTGACATTCTCCCCCTAAAGAGAGGTTTTTTGAAAGTATGGAGTTTTCTCAGAAAATGTGACATCAAGACTAACCAATACCCTTTTTGTGGTGGGGTCATAGCATTTATAACCCTTTTAAGTAGGAGAATAACCGATCAGTACACACTTAAGAGCACGGGGATCTAGCTTAGTCCTGTGATGTGAATGTATATGGACAAAAGCTGTACACCCAAACACTTTTAGAGGTAGGGTTGAGTTAAGATGAGAGTTAGGAAAAAGTTTTAGAAGTTTTTGGAGAGGAGATTCAAATGAGAGGATACGACTCAGCATTCTATTTATGAGATAGGCTGAAGTCAAAATGGCATCCCCCCAAAAGGTTTTAGGCATATTCATAGTGAACATCAGGGCACGGGCAACTTCGAGAAGGTGTCTATTTTTACGTTCGGCAATCCCATTTTGTTGGGGAGTGTTAACACATGAACTTTGATGAATAATCCCATTCTCTTGGAGATAGTTTCTTAATGTAGTGTTGAAATATTCTGTGCCGTTATCCGTACGCAGAATTTGAATTCGCGTTTGGAATTGAGTTTGAACCATTGAATGAAAATTGAGGAAAACGGATTGAACATCAGTTTTTTCTTTTAACAGATAAACCCAACAGATTCTAGTATGGTCATCAATGAATGTAACAAACCATTTTGTATGTGTACGATTAGGGGTTTGTGAAGGTCCCCATAAGTCACTGTGAATCATGACAAATGGTTTGGAATGTTTGTATGTGGATATTGGGAATGAGGAACGTTGATGTTTTGCAAGTTCACAAATTTCACAATGGAGATCATCATATGAGTTATTTGAAAATATGGAAGGAAATAGATGTTTTAAATATTGAAAATTGGGGTGACCCATTCTATAATGCCATAACAGTATTTCACTTATCTTAGGGACAAAAGCAGAATCACAACTAGCAAATTGACGTTGTTTGCTCACATCAACCTCTTCAAAGTAGTAGAGGCCCCCACACTCCTTAGCACTTCCAATCGTCTTCCCCGATGATAGGTCCTGAAAGACACAGTGAGAAGGGAAAAAATTAGCAGAACAGTTGGATTCTTTCGTTAATTGACTGATTGACAGTAAATTGCAAGACAACTTTGGGACATGGAGAACAGATTCAAGTGTTATAAAACTAGAAATTCGAATACTCCCTTTTCCTGCTACAGGGGAGAACGAGCCATCTGCAATTTTGACTTTGAGGTTGCCAGCACATGGTGAATATGTGGTAAACAGGTGGTTGGCGTCCGTCATGTGATCGGACGCACCAGAGTCAATGATCCATGGACCTTTGGATTGTGCAGTAGTGTTTAGGGCCTTGAGAAAACTACATTTGTGGGCCAAAGAACTTGATGGGCTATGATTGATTACATGGGCTGACCGATTGGGTCCAATGAATTTGGACCCATTTATCGTTCTTCGTGAATTAATGTCCATTCCATCCTGTCCAGATTGATTAGGCCCAATAGCATCTTCTAAACAGGCCAAGACTCCATTACCAGGTGGCCCAATTGATTTATTAGGCCCAAAACATGCTAAGACAGTAACTTCAGAAGGCCCAGTTCCTCTGTTCTTCTCTGCGTCCTTCCTTTGTTGATGTTCTTGGTCGATCTTCTGTAGGAGTTGGACTGGACGTGCGCCAGATGGAGAGAGCCCATGGGTTGACTGGACGCGGCCGGAATTTGAAGGGTTTGGGCATCGCTTCGCACCCTTCGCGACTGGGAACTGTTGTGTGGTTGATTCAGAGTCGTGGTCTGTTGTTTGGAACGAATTGAAGACATGGTTGAAGTAAACTGAGGTTAGGCAGTCGACCGGTGGGATGTTCCGATCACGGTGGTGGCCGGCGGTGACAATTCCGGCAGTTTTACCATTTTCGGGAAGCTCGTTGCTTGAATTGATTCCGGCCAAAAGGCAGGCCTTTTTAACTGAGGGTTTTTTCATCTTGACTTTGCCGAGTTAGCATTAATCTGGCTCCGATACCATATTGATAAGAACACGACAGAGAAAGGGTTGAATAATTTCTGTATTCCCTCATAATGGTTACAATACAATGGGTTCAATTTATAATAATTCCTAATCTAAGAAAAGGAAAACTTTCCTAATCTAAATAAGGTATACAATCAAATTATAATAATATCCCATAATCTCTGGGATTTCTACAGTATCTACCTAACAGAAGTGATAGAAGTGCCTCTCTTACACTCCACCTGATCAGGATCTCTTCACATATAAAGGATTCTAACATTTAATCACCTCTCCACTCGTGATCCAAATGTCACACTCCACATCCCTGGTACAAAGTATTAATGTACCCCTAGGCATCTATACTTTATCTCATCAATAAACATACAACACACATCTAATGCATCTTAACCCACTATACATGCAAACAATTACACCAAGTAATTAAATTGCACTCAAAATATCACACATTGAAATGCACGTATAACCATGTAACAGAATCAAGCAATTACACACATGCGAAAGGATTACACACGGATGCACGTCCAGTAACTAGGTTTACTCTCAATAAACATCGCTAGGGTCATCACTCGACCCTATAGTCACATTCGCCTCACATTCTTGGGATAGTCCCTAATAAAGTGCCCAACTTTACCACAACTGTAACACCGCTTACCGCTAAACTTGTCCCATCCCTTGCCATTCTTCTTTCCACCCTCATCACTCGAGTCACTACTCGGTCACCATTGTCTTGAGCTCTACTTAAATCTATTTGCATAAACTTCATTCTACTCATCATCATATGTAACTCACAACTTCTTTTATCATCTTTTTCAACCTTAATCTCTATCTCCTTACTCTTAAGGGAATCTATGACAATCTCGGGTGTTAAGGTATCCCTACCATACTTAATTGCATTCTTAACCTCTCTATACGAATCATGCATAGAATTTAGCAAAATAATGGCCTTATATGTATCAGACACATTTTCATCACAGTTAACGATATCTTGAATATTTATTGAAAATATCCAGATTGTCATCAAGATCCTTTGAATGATCCATTTTAAAACTGAAAAATCTTTCAAGTAAGTACAACTTATTAGAAGTAGACTTAAACAAATATAAGTCCTCAAACTTTTACCAAAGTTCTTTTGTAAAATCAATTTTTCTAACTTTTCTCAAAATAGTTTCAGATAGGTATAAAATAATTGAAGTGTAAGTAAATTCATCATATTCTTCTTTTTGTACTTTTGTCAAATATGCAAAGAATTTTCCATCTATGGTCTTTGAAATTTTTTGTTGAACCAAAATCCCTTTCATCTTTTGTTGCCAAATTGAAAAATCCCATTTCCCATTGAAAATTCCAACTTCGAAATGTGAAAACATTTAAAAAAAAGAAAAAAAAAACAACCAAAGTGCACAAATAGGTCACGCAAAGTAATCCTAAGGCCGCCGTATACACCTTCTAGATTTATAGGGTTTCGTGAAACTCAAGATCTCAAATTAAGGGAATATTCAAACGGGATAAGTTTGAGTGTTCTAATAGAATAATCAATGCAACACGAAGTTATGTCAACAAAAAATTCAAATTTTCACGCAATGCAGTCTCACACAGTGACTACACAACAGTTAAAGCACAAAAGCAATTACTAACTTGCGATTAAAAAACACTTCAAACAGAGCAAATAATTCCTAAATTTCTAGTACAAGCAATGTTGCCCCACACGATAACCTCAATCCTAATGTCACCCCACACGATGACGTGCTAATGCTGAAATTTAAATTGAGACAAGCTAATATATCAGAGCAGACCAATTTGAGTATGTAAATAACGAAAGATGCGAATTTACTACTTTAGGGCCACCACTATTCGCCCTAAAGTCTCCATCAACTGTAGCAACCTATGAAACATCAAACTGAATCACAAACGCACAGGAGCAAAATCGTCCAGATTTCATCGTAGCATTCAAAACTGAGAACGAACACCACCGCAAGGTCCGTCTCGTCGTCTGGAAGAAACTGTCTAAAGAAACCCCCACCGAAGAGTCCCTCATGCGCCCTCACGCGCGGTCGCCGAAGTTCCACGCATCGGCGCAACCGATCACTCGCCACCCACCCAGGTGCGCCTCGATCTACTGAACACTCCGGTGGTCTCCGTTCTTCCAACAAATAAGTGGTTTGGCCAGAAAATAGCAAAACAGATTCGACTACCTTGATTTTCAATTGGACAGTTTCTGGAATCAATTTTTCTACTGCGTTTTCTGTTATTTTCTAGGCCGATTTTCACCTAAAAATTCACATATTCTCACCTACCCAAGGCTCTCATACCAAAATGTCGAGAGAATAATCGATCACCAAAAGGATTCCGTGCTCAATATATTATATATATACCGAAAGTAATACCACAAAGTTGCCAAACTCAAACCACTACCCACACCAAATCCAGTTGCTATTCGGTTTGCCCACTAAGGACACATGTAAGGGGTTATTGCAGCCACACAATAGCCACGAAGGCTAGGAGAAAGGAGAGATAAGAACACACTGCAAAGGAAGCACAAAGCAAAAACACCAACCAATATCTCTCAAAGGAAGGAGCAGCAATAACATTCCACACACACGTTTGCAATGGTATGGAGTGGATATATATAGTTTAGGTTATATCATAAATCGGGTCAAGACACAAGGTAATGGGCCAAGACACAAGAAAGTCATTCTATAAGTGAATTTAGGCCAAAGTAACATTAATAAATTAAGTTGCTACTAGTAGCCCACGTTTGCTTTCGGGTCAAGCACATAAATTGATTGTATTGATAATTATTTCACTCATTGGCCGAGACCTATGAAATATATTCTAAACCGTTTAACATTATTGTTCGGGATTTATTGGGTATCAAAACCCAACAGGAAGCATATAAATCTATTTGGAATATAGAAAAGTAAGTAACAACGTCGAACCCCATACATTAGCAATTACCAAGGTTTCATATTCCACAGCAATCTAATTGCACAATGAGCTAATTATCCACTAATTCCAATTCAAGCAACAAATGAAAATCAATCTGATGTCGGCCCATATGTTAGCAATTACGTCCAATTTAAATAAATCTAATGTAGGTCCCTCATCACTTCGTTCGTAAATTTCGTAAACTTTCTTCGAATCTAAAGAAAACAAAAATTTCGTAATTGATTTACATTCAGAACTTCAAGTGTGAATTAATTGCTGGAATAAATCGATTTGGCCATCATATTTTCTAGAATAATTTATGTATTTGAATCTAGTCAAGTGTTTTATAACATTCTATTCATGTGTTTGAATCTAGTCGGGTATCTTATAACATTCTATTCATGCATTTGAATTTAGTCAAGTTTCTTATAGAGTTCCATAGTTTGAATCTAGTCAAGTTCATTAAATGTTATGTTGGTTCCTATGGAATTTTGATATGCATACTTATGACCACATGTTTTTGTATTTTTTAAGGCAAATAAGAAGTGATTTTTTAGATTATCTCTCTCCAAATCATCCAAATTATGTTGACTTCAAACTATTATCAGAGCCTTGAACAAAAAAAAATGTCCAGCAATGATCTTGTTTCCCTTTTGCCTCGTTTTAATGGAGAAAAGTTTGATTATTAGAGTTCTCTAATGAAGTTATGTCTTGAATCTCAAGACTTATGGAGTGTTGTAGAAGGAGTACAACCACCTAAAAGTGAAAACCAATTGTCAGAAGCACAAAGAAACTTCTTGAAAAAAGAAACAAAAAGATAGAAAAACACTTTTCCAAATATATCAAGCAATTGAAATTGCAGTTTATAAGAGGATAACCAAGGCAAAAAGATCCCAAGAGGCGTGGAAAATTCTTGGGACAACTTATTCCTATCGAGATCAAGTGAAGAAGGTTCATTTGCAATCCTTGAGGGGTGAAATTTGAGAAGTTGGAGATGAAAGACCATGAAAAATTTAATAGTATTTTATGAGAGTTAATTCTATAGTGAATTAGATGGTATCAAATGGAGAAATTATGGAGACCTAAAACTCTCGAAAAAATTATGCTAAGCGTACCAAGTACATTTGATCATGATTCTTGTGTTGGTGAATATTGAAGAATCACAAGATCTTTCATCAATGTCTTTAGAGAGCTTGCAAGGAAGGTTGGAGGCTCATGAAATTAGAATTATTAATCAAAGAAGTCCTTAAATTGCTTCTTCTCATGATCAAACTTTAAAGTCTCGGTTCACATTTACGGGAGGTCGTGGCTCTCATCATGGACGTGGACGAGGTCGTGGACAAGGAAGATGAGGTGGAAGATATTTTTATGATCAACATGGACAAGACAAAGGAAATGAAGAGTCAAAAGAAGTAGAGAAGAAACACTCTTTTCACTATTCTCAATGAGGAAGAGGGAATAACTCTTCATAAAAAATGTAATGAGGCCTATATTGAATGTTTTCAATGCCACAAGTCACAAATGAATGATTGCTGGATAAAATATCCCAAAAAAAAAAACGTGAAGTCGACTGGGTATATGAGGATATATAAAACTTTATTAAGACCCTTTTTGACAACCATTATTTGGGTATAATGAAGTTTTGAAAAGTAATTTTTTAGAGAATATGTGATTAAAAAGTAAAAAAAGTTTTGGATTTACGTGCAGAATATTTTATTGTGTGAATGTGTGGTTGAAAATGAATATGTAGAAAAAAGAGTTTTGAAATAATGGTTGTCAAACAAGGGCTAAATGCTTCCAGTGGAAGTATTGGTAATATTTGGTATTTGAATAGTGAAGCCAGCAGAAATATGATTGGAAACAAGAATTTATTTTCATAACTTTTAGAAGTTAACCATTGACAGGTGATAATTAGATATGTCCTACAAAATTCAAGATATAGGAGATATTGCTTTCAGAACAAAAATCGGACAAACCAAGAAGATGTCTTGGGTATATTATATGCCTTGATTGCAAAGTAATATGCTGAGTGTTGACTATCTAATAAAGAAAGATTTGATATTCACTTTGTTGATAATTTTTGTACCACGAAAAACAAAAATCATCTGGTTCAAACATTAGCTTTGGCTCAAACAATTTATTTTCTCTGTAGTGCATAAACTACATGCACGAAAGGGAGGACACACGACTTTAGGATGACGTCCTTGATATGACTTTCTAAGGCTTAGTTTTTGAACTTCTATTATTTTATTGTTGATAATATATTTATTATTTTATTGTGGTAATTATAAAACCTATACACAAATCATTCATTTTTCTCCAATAATGATGTGATGCAAATGTTGCATGAAGAGTATTGCACGTTACATGTGTTTTTTATTACATTCGTTCCAAATCATATTGTACGCTTTGTATTTTTCTCGATGGACAAGAAAAGTTAAAATTATGTTTTATTGGCATCAAAGATATGGATGGTGTTATTGTGTTCATCACTTGTGGTCGGGAAATTTTGGCTTTCTTCTACCATTGGGATGTATATACATCCTACTACATATAAAAGAGGCAGTTTGTCGGCATTGTAGATTTTTTTCGTCAACCAACACGACGTCGTTTGGAGGAGGATAAAATTGCCCTAATTCTCTCGTTCATTGATTCACGCAATAAACCCTCCACCTCGAGTTCTCTCTTCCAACCCTCGGCCCCCTCGCTCTCTTCTTCCTCTAGATGGTCTAGAAGATTCACTTCTTCTCGTTGAGTCAATCCTTCATCTCGTACTCTGCCACTGCCTCTTCCGCCGACGCCTGAAAGGTATGTTCTTTATGCCTTAAATTCCATATCTCCGTACGAGACGGAGAGACACGGCACGGAGACACGAAGCATTATAATTTCCTGGATCCACCCCTGATAATTCGAATTCCCTTTTGGTTGAATTTGAATTTTTTTTTAATTGGTTTGCAGGAAGATATGCTCTTGTGTAGTAGCTGTCTAAATTGTAGAGTCTTTATGTATAAGATGTGCTCTTGTGTAGTAGCTGTCTAAATTGTAGAGTTGTTCTCTATGGGTTCTTGTTGGAATGTTTATGAAAAGCAGTTAACAATACATTTAAGAGGGGAACTGATTTACTCATTTCGATTCTCG
Organism: Fraxinus americana; assembly: GCA_035079005.1. Taxonomy (NCBI): domain Eukaryota; kingdom Viridiplantae; phylum Streptophyta; class Magnoliopsida; order Lamiales; family Oleaceae; genus Fraxinus; species Fraxinus americana. Next base: position 29,685,002 of record CM068720.1, read on the forward strand.
CATTTAGAACCCTAATTTCATGTACTCTCTTGATTCCTATTCGATTCTTCCAAATTCTTTCCTCAAATCTCTTGCCATCCGGCTCTTCTTCTCCAGTTTTCGCTCCCAGCTCCGTTCCGCACAGAGACACGACGTCTCTCCTCCGTGGGAGTCGGAGACACGACTGTGTACACGACATCGCACAGCACAGTATAGGAAACGACGTCGCCTTGTCCAACAACCGGTAAAACCCCATAAATAGGCAGGTATAAAACCCCAAGAGAGAGACGGTGCTCACGGCGGGCTTGTTTGTATAATCTCGCCACAGAGAGAGAGAGAGAGAGAAAGGGGGGGCACGTATCGATCGGTAGTAGATCAGTTTAATCAGAATGGTTTACATCACATCATGGGACGATTATGTAGAAAAAATCGTACAATTATCGCGCCGATCCCGAGAAAGTAAATCCTTCATTTACTTTAAGTTCCTGTAGTGGATTTGGAGGATAGGGGCTTTATCAGTTGTTGAATATACAACGATGCCCATAAATTCCCTGCCTTAAATTCCCTATCTTATCTCTCAATTTCTTCTTAGATCTCACTCATTTGCCTTGTCATTTTCACTCCAACCTTCCAAACCCTCGTGGCAGATTACACTACTTATGAATGCCTGACTGCCGTAAAAGACGGTAATGACCCGATTCCTTTTTGGCTTTTGGATCTTAGTTTTAAGTTTTTGCAAATATAATTATGTGGTTTTTTTTTGCGAAATGTTTATATTTGAGTATCCAACTATTGTTGAAATTAACAACTCACACACACTCCCTTCCCGGAATAAAAATGCATACACCAAAAGTTTTTTCTTGTATAGTTTTTCCTTTGTAGAGTTTGATTAATTGAGATGTTCGAAATTTTGGCTATGAATTCAAGTTATATAGTACTAAGGTTCCAGTCTCATTGTTACTTTTATGCAAAGAATTTGTAGAGAGTCAGATTATTGATTTGGTGATTGGATATCGTCAGAATTACTTAATATAAGAGTTAATCTAAAAAGATAAATTCAAAAAGTAAAATGGGTTTGAAATAAAGGTTAAGAAGCTTAATTAATAATTAGCCTTTAGATATCTAACAGTAGAGGCATTTAAAGGCCTTTGTCACTGCCACCAGTAATGTTTTCCACATAAATTTGATATTAACATTAGGTAAGCTACAAAACAGGATAATCGAAAAAAAAATCTCAATTCAAGAGTTATGTTTCTAATGATGGGAGGGGCTATCTTAAAGTTCAAATAGAAACCACATTTTATGCGAATTGAATATCTTCCTAATCTTTACATTGAATGTGAAATAAGAACAATGATTGAATGATTTGTTGAAATTATGGAGCCTAAGTTTCAGGCTTCACATGATGGCAAATACATTTTTCAAAGTTGGCAGGAGAATTTTTTACTTAGCATTTAATGCAAAGGTTTCTTGCATGGATTTCTTTGACAATTTTTTCATGGTGGCAGACACATTTCTTCAAAGGTGGCAGCAAATGTTGAAAAAGACAATTTGCATGGAAATGTTTTGCAGTCATTCAGCCGTAGTTTGTTGAAGATTTGGTGCAAATGAATTTAATGGAAGGTTGCCTTGTTGAAAAATTAGATTTGCAGTTAATGAGGCTGGCGAGATTTCTCTCTATAAATTGGAGATTGGAGCTAAGGCAGAGTTTGTGCAAGAGAAAAATGTGCAGAGTGAAAACACGAGAGATAGTGAGCAAAGCACAAAAGTGAGGAGCAGTTAGGCTTCAGTTGTGCAGAAAATTAACGAGAGAAAATTGAGAGATTGCCTCTGCGTAGGCAAATAAAATACAGAGTGTATTTTTGTATTACTTTTCTTCTCTTGTTGATATAGTAAAAATTGGTGTAGGTTTGTGGACGTAGGCACAATGGCCGAACCACGTAAATTCTTGTGTCGTACTTGCACTTATTTTTTTTGCTATTTTTATTTCTTCTCAGTTTAAATTATTTTGCGTCCCACTGATCCTGGCGGGATTAGTAGCGTCTAATTCCTAACATGATTCACATCTGAGCTCATTATATTTTTAACAAGAAAGAAAGTAAAGTAAAGAAGATTTTCTTCCTCTTGCATCTCTCAGTTTCTACTTTTTTTGACAAGAGGGTGGGGAAGATTCTGTAATTCTCTTTCTCTTAGATTTTAGCAGAATATATTTCAGAAGTTATTCTTCAGTTCATTCAATCTGGAGATAAATCAAAAACTTTTGGTCATGGCTACATATGGTTAGTTAATTTGCCAACCTTTAGTAGATCAGTTTATTTCCATGTAGCAATATAGATTCTTCCTCTGCGTTTTTTTAATTGGCATTTTGTTTTTTCCTTCTGCGTTTTTCAGTGCATCCTAATGCAATTTTTCTACGAACTATACTTGACGTGGGATTTAAGATTTTTTATTTTGTTGACCAATTAATTAAATGCATGATAATTTTAAAAATGATAATTTTAAAAAGATATTTCAAGGTATAACCATTATAAGAATGCCTCCGTCCACATGGAGAAATTCCTTCGTCCACAAGTTGGACGGAGGAATTTCTCCATGTGTCCAGTGCATTTCTATGTCCACATGTTCAGAACTGGTGACAAATTCTCAACAAAATGTTAATACAATATGCATCCTACTCTTCCTAAAAATTGCTAGAAATCACCCAAATCCAAAGGATATGCATAACACAATAATAATTTCACAATTCCACGATCAAATTCAAAACACAATCTCCATCTTTAAAGATAAGCAATTTGGCCAATTATCATCTTTCATCTCAACTTTCAAAATCTTCCTACCGACCAAATTATATGGAAAGTTGCCATTGTCATCATCTAGCTTTTTTTTATTTTTCCATTAATATATCATAATTCAATATATTACACTGAAACAGTTACTAACATAAAAACGCACCGCAACTCCATACACAATAATAATTTCAACAATCCATAATCAAGCAAAAATAAATAAATTTTCTCATACTCAAAGCCAGTAATTCGAAATTCTTCATTTGAATCTGAGCGTAAAGAAACTAAAATAAATAAATAAAACAAATATAAATAAAAAATTCTTATGTGTGCTTCGACGTGAAAGATTAAACGCCTATCGTTACCAGCGACAGATTTTAATGGAAATAAATAATCGCCATCTAAAAAGTGTTCCACTGTATGGATTTTGTGATATTTTTCCTGGCAGTGTATAAATTTGTGCTAAGTTATTCATGATTTTCTTTGTAGGATGGATTGGGGACATGTTTTGGAGGAAAAATGAAAAGAAGACATTCGGAATAACTGTCTGAAACAGCACTAATGGATCCAAAATCTGATCAAATCCCGACCCAAAAACTCATCTCCATGCAGGCCAATCTCCAATTTCGGCCAAAATTGCAACACTACTTCTCTGCTATAAGCGCCAGATTTTGATGGTCACAGGTTTGTTTAAATTCTTTTGTGCATATCCTTGTAATTATTTCTCCAAGTATATGTAATCAAAGTAACAATTAATTGAAATAAAATTGTCGTGTACCAATAAGCTTCATATTTAAAAGAAACATACATTCGAGTAGCAAATTTTTTAGCAATAATGAAACAAAACTAAAAACATAATGCAAGTGAACATCAAGAAAAGAAAAACCATGGCAAATTGCCTACAGACATGCTGCTCTGATTTGATCAGAAACTGGAAATGTAAAACCCTTTGAGGGAGAATGCGGCTAACACAAATTGCTTCATGGCATTGTTGTTCTTGATGATCACAATCAACTCTGCAAAACAAAACACGATTTTAGTTATCGAAGAAGACTGTTACGTTGAGACGACACGGATGAAAAGAATAAAGAAGAAAATTTCACCTTAGATTGTGTTGTGATAGGTTCTTCACTCTCAGGCTCAGCTTTGACAGTCTCCTCACCTGCAGAGGGTGGTGTAGCACCTAGCAGTTTGGTATATTGAAATTTCATCAATATCAATATTAGTATCCTTTTTATTGTCACCTATGGAAAAACTTATTCGATCATGGCCTTTATAAACGTATTTATACAAATATTTTACAGCTTTAACTGTTGAACATAATTCAACATTAATATGACAATCATATTTAGCTATTAAATAAGGATTATAAGGTACAATCCATCTATTATCTAAAAAATGTCCCCTAATTTTAACTTTTTCACCATTATTACGGCGTTTATATCGAGGATATGAATCGTTGCCAAGTGAGGTTGTCACTCATCCATTGCCTGAATCTTTTAATTTCAGTTTCTTTCAAAGAATTTTACAGTTATTTTATTCCATTATGATGGCAATGTAAATGGATGGCGGGACTTGGAGTGGAGCAAGGAAGCTATACATATTGTTGCTCACAACCAAACAATGTGGTAAGACTGGGAAATTTGATTCAGTTTCATCCAAAGTTTGTGTACAATGACTAAAAATCAATCGACGCTATTAGATAGCCAACTAAAGTAAAACACGTGCATTGCACGTGCATCCCACTAGTTATTTAAATAAACATGAGGTACAGAGTTAAGGATCAAAGAATGAAAGAAATAGTGTCTGTGCATGCTAGTGTATAAAAGTCTTGAATAACATATATAGCTGCTATTTGGTACGAATTAAAATTAAGGCCCCATTTGATATGCTCAAATTTCCATGGAAAATGGAATTCCATCTTTTGTCACGTTTGATATGCTCAAATTTCCATGGAATTCTTTTTCCACAAATGCCACACACGTGCACACTTTCCATGAAATGGTTGAATTGTTTTTCCCACCTTTTTGGTGGGAAAATGGAATTCCACCTTCTTTTTTTTTTTTTTTTTTTAATATGAAAACAAATTTCATAATCAATTGTAAAAAAGAAAATTCACTTTAATGGACAATTTTCATATAAAATAAAGTCAAACGAACACTAAACTTTGATGAAAAATGATTTTCTAGGAAATGTTTTTTTGTTTTTTTACTTTTTGGTAATGAAAACAAATTTTATAACAATTTTGAAAAAAAATTATCACTTTAATGGATGATTTCTATGTAAAATAAAGCCAAACGAACACAAAAAGGTCCAAAATTTTAAAATTTTTCGGGTGGAAAATTATATCAATCAAACACACTTAATTAACAATTCTCTGGAAAAACAAATTCTACGCAATTACTTTCTCTGGAATTCATTTTCTTTCCACTCATTTTCCACCATTGCAATCAAACGGATCCTAAAATTTTAATCTAAATCAAAATCAACAATTAATTTTAACCACATATTTTATGGGGTCCCACAACTTTTCAACCATACATTTCATCAACTTTTATCAAAATCTGATTTTAATCCCCCACCAAATAGGGGCATAGTTAAGATGATATGCTAGATAATATACATTGACAAAACCAATGTTATAGTGCACTTCTACCATTTCATATCTAGCACCTCTTTGATTTTTAAAAAATCATATTTTTAGTAAAATTTGATAAAATATGTAGTTGAAAAATTGATGAAAATTATAAATTTCGTAAAATATATTTTTAAAATTAATTATTGACTTTAGTTTAAATTTTTATTAACTTTTTCAGCTAAACAAACGTAACCTAAGATTGTATGTGGCTACGTGGTCACTACTAACAAATGTTGGGCCATTGAGTATTGAAATACATATTTGGGCTCTCGTTTTACCCGCATAAAACGAACCAGGTGTCCATTTCTGCCTCCACCTCTCCCCACGGCGGCTACGATTTCCTGTGGTGGCGGCTAAACCACCAATTCTTTCTACTCCGAGGCCTCTCAATACATATGCAGGAGGTATTAAATTTAATTACGCTTTTGAAATTTATATACTTAAAAGTGAGACCTCAGTGCACCAGCTTAAGCTTTGTTGTTTTACTAAGTGAAGATTTTATTGAAAAGTAGTGAAGATTTTTTTTTTTTTTAATCCAGTGCACATAATATATTGGTATATTTTCATTTAAAGTTCTTATAATTGCAGGTTGCTTGTTTTTCCAGAAATATTTTTGTTGAAATTTTGAAATATATTTATTGCAGATTTGTGCTATATTAATGTGCAAATTTTCGATTTTTTCCTTTTTCTATCTAGCTGATTAATATTAATAAATAAGTAGAAACTTCACCCTTTTTGATTTTTATGTTTGGTTGCTAAGGTACTAATTAAGTATTTTTCGTTCATTAAATTGATTCTATGACTTTCTTTTGATCGCTTTCCGGTTAATTGTTTGAATGGTCACTGAACTATACCAAATGATACTGCAGTTAAAAATGTATTTCAATCTCAATGGTCACTAAACTATGCACCATGTTATATATCCATCGCTCAATTGGGAAAAAATTGTCAAGTTCAACAAATGGCATTGACTTGAGTGATGAATGTGTAATATGGTGCATAGTTTAGTGACTATTGAGATACAATTTTATGTTCAATTACGAAGTAGTAACAATTGGTATTGTTTAGTCATCATTGAGATACATTTTTAAATTCAGTTATTTAGTAGTAACAATTTCTTTTTCCCTGAAATCTACCTCTGTAACACAAGAAAATAAAAAGAAACTGAAGAGAGAAAATGAGAACTGAAAATTAGAGGCCTATAAATTGAAGAAAAATAGAACTTTTCCGAATTGAGCATTACAGATTTTTGCAAAAGATTGAATTTTGCATAGTGGGTATCCCATTTTTCCACAAAAAATGGATTTTTCAAAGAAAGATTGATTTTTTGGAAGTGGTGGTTGAGATTTCTGCAAAAGATTAGATTTTTTACATTTTAGGAAAAGCAAAAAATAGGATTATTTGTTCACTTTGGATCAAACTTAGATTGTGGAATTGGACTAGTGAGATTACTTCAAAGGATGGATATTTGAAAGTAGGCTCCAAATGGAAAAATTAATCTTTTGCAGATATCTGTGATGTCCAATTCTGAAACGTTCTATTTTTTTCGATTTATATGTCTCTAATTTTTAGTTTCCTTTTTTTCCCTTCATTTTCTTTGGTTTTTTTTCTTGGTGTTCGATTTGAGGGAAGAAATATTATTATTTAATAATTGAACTTAAAATTATATATCAATGGTGACAGACATATATTAATTGTTACTACTTAATAATTGAACTTAAAATTGTATCTCAATAGTCACTGAATTATGCACCGTGTTACCCATCTATCGCTCAAGTCAACATCATTTGTTGAACCTAATGGATTTTTCCACTTGAATGATGGATGAGTAACATAGTGCATGGTTCAGTGACCGGTAAGATTGAAATACATTTTTAAATTCAGTTATTCAAATAATTAACCCATCACTTTCATATTCAAAAACTTAATAGTTTTAATTTCGAATTCTGTACATTTTCTACATATGTTCTTATGAACTCCAATCCAGGATCACCCTCGAAGAATATTGTATCTACTGTATGAGTTCAGTGACTCGTGGTTTTAGTATCTCAAATTCTTGAATAATGACAATATCTCAAGTTCTTGAATAATGAATATATTTGAGGACTAACTTTTAGTATGGTCTCACATTTTATACTTTTATTGTTACTTTGAGTTAAACTAGAAAAACTCGTGTTACTTTGTTGGCCTAGAGCATGCTTGGCTAATTAGGACCACTGTCAAGTTTTTCCCTAGTTTATGATTAATATGCATATAACTCACGGATAGTTTATGGTGTTGTGGTCGAAAATATACTCGTGTATTTTGCACACAATAGTTTTTACAGCAAATAATGGTTGTTTTGTGTTGGCGAAAATAGGGAATTTCAAAATCAGTATGGATACTTTGTAAAATTCCCTTTTTATTTTACTTTCTAAAACATTATGGTTGTTTTGGAGACTAAACTTTTGTCTAATTGAAGTCTTGATTGGTTTTACGTTAATCTATGTTTATTATTGCTGAGAAATCAGCATATCTTTAATTTTTTGCATATATTTTTAGAAATTGAAGTAGGAACCTTCTGTTTGCTTTATATTAATATTCATTCTTGACAGGAATGAGCCGGTCACTTGAGACTTCTTCCCTTAAGAGGAAAAGACCCTAGGTCGATCCATTGGGTCTTGTAGATGCTGAGCGTGCGATCCTCAATGCTATCAAAAATAAAAAAGATTTGGGAATTTGGGTACGAGACATCAAACAAGAGACAAAGCTCACTGATCATGCTGTCAACAAATCGCTCAAGTCATTGTTGGCTAGGAAACTGATAAAAGAGGTTGTAAATATCCAATACAAAGGGAAAAAACACTACATGGCAGTCGAGTTCGAACCCTCAAAGGAAGTTAGTGGAGGCGTATGGTATGTTGATGGAAATCTCGACAAAGAGCTTGTTAATGTTATGAAACAGTTGTGCTTAAGGTGCATACGCGTTCAAAAGGTTGCTACTCTCGAGAGAGTTCACGAGCATTTAAAGAAGCAGCAAGTGGTGAATTTTGAGATCTCTAGCCAGCATGTTTCCGACATATTGAACTCGATGGTTTTAGACAACGAAATAATTGAGGTAAAGAGCACTGGACTCGGAGCGTATTATTCAATTCCTATTGGAACAGTATGTTACAGATTTGATAGCAGTCCCGCCGTAGCGAAGGGTTCAAAACTGGGTGCATTTGCTTCAATTCCATGCGGTGCTTGTCCTCGGATTAGTCTATGTACACCCGACGGGGTAATATCTCCTAGTACTTGTGTCTACTACACTAAATGGTTGAATATTGATTTTTGATTTGCCATATGATTTATCTTTATAAAGTTTGCTTTCAGCTGTACATTACCAATTTTAATTGTTGTGGATATTAGCGTCTATTGATTTATACGCAAAATTTCTCCATTTTCATTTCCTTAAGAGACAGCAATGTCGATTCAGTCCAACCACACTAGATTAGGGTGCGTTTGAGTTGGTGTCGACCAGTTCTATTGTGACAACCCAGTCCGCTCTACTGACTGCGCAGTCGATTTTTAGCCAAGACCAGCCCATCTACACTAGATTAGGGTGTGTTTGAGTTGGTGTCGACCAGTTCTATTGTGACAACCCAGTCCGCTCTACTGACTGCGCAGTCGATTTTTAGCCAAGACCAGCCCATCTGTCCAGTTTTGATATTCAATATCAATGGTGCTTCATGTTCTCACCATAACAATGTTACTGACAATTATATCGACCGTGTCATATTACATGCATTAGAGGGATCAAAGGATAATTTTTGACATTGGAACAGTACACAAGACTTGCAAGGTTCCATCTCCTATCTATATAAATGACTGTTGTCCACAAGATGCACATTGTCTTTTACACAAGGGGCATTTTGTCTTCATGCCCTTTCAGTGCAATGGCTTAGTATATAAGCCATTATTAACTTATGAAGTTCTAAATAATCTACTTATAAGCAAAAGTTCTGAATTGTGAGAAAAAGAACGACAATGCAGATAATGGTGCTTCCATCCATTCCAGTCCATACCCAGTTTCAGTGAATCTTGTGATTAAAATGTTTTATGACAATACTCTTACCTCGTATCCATGAGATATTCTAAGTGGAGATTCCTTTGAGACGGGTCTGCTTTCTGACCAAAGCTCCAAATTCACAGTCCCCGTCCCCCAATGTACAAGACACTTGTATGTCTGACTGATGTCGAACCGATTGACTAAGGCGAGACCAAGGCATTTATCAACCAGCATCCATTCACCTGATTTAAAAAAAAAAAAAAGTTAAGAAAGAAACCATTAATGGATAGATTCTGTAACATCCCAAATTTTTACTACTACAGTTAAACCTCGATAAAGTAGTAACCTTGATTATATAATAATTTCTTTCGATCCCGACTTGGGCCAATGGACTAAAGTAATAACCTCGCTAAATGCATCAAGTAATTAAAAAAAAATTGAATCCTTAAGGGCCCAATAAAAATATAAAGTAATAATTACTGGATTTCATTGAGAAAAAAATATATATATCTTTTTGGCTAATAGTTGGATTCTCTTTCTTATACTCACATATTGCACTCCTCATTTTATCGGTTAAAGTTGATTTTTTTACTCCTTTCAAATGATGAGAATACATTGGAGGGGAAACAAAATATTGTATGTGCTTGGAATATGTCTTCCAAACATCTAGCTTTTATAGGTAAAGACTAAACATTTCCATTTGCTATGTACGTGAACTTAGTTTTTAGAGACATTAAGTTTCACTAAAACTTTTGAGCTTCCCTAGATTCAAATAACACTTTGATTAGTGTCTTTTGATTTTTCTTACCGCATACAATGTATATATTTTATATTGAAAAGCTCTCTCTGAAATAATAAATATTTATTTATCGATAAATGAATAAATTATTCATTTATCGATAAATAAATAACCTCGCTAAATGAATATTTTTTTCCGGTCCCGAGGGTATTATTTTATCGAGGTTTAACTGTAGTTGTTAGATTTAAATTTAGGACTTAAGTACACTATTATTAAAGTCTAATGACCTTATTGGTTATTGACCAATAGTTTGAGGACCTAAGTGGAAAGTTATTTTGGGAAGTTAGATTAAATCATGCTTAAAACATATATAAGTATGCTAATTAGTCTTGATTAAGAATGATTCATTGACCACATGCATTATTCACACCACATCTCAAGCCAATGTAATGGACCACGCAAATCAAGGAAATTGATTTGACCACATGCATTATTTACACCAAGTTTTAAGCCAAGTTAATTGATTTGACCACATGATTAAAGGTATTAATTTGACCATTTTAATGACAATACACCATTTATGCATTTACCATCTCTAACATCTAGCCATTTCCTCACACTTTTCTACACATGGTCAAGAATTTACCCTATAAATAGGAGGCAAACCTGACACTAAACTACCCTCAACAATCATTTACACACTTTCCCTCTCTATCTCTATAACTTTGTATCTCTACCTCTCTTTCTCTCGTAACTTTTATGTTCGTACAATTATACAATTACACGTGAATAACCAACCCAACATGCGGCTCAAAGATTTCTTTCCAACAACTTCTTTTATCATTTTGAATTGTCCAATGAAGAGGTAAGTTGTGATTTATGTTTATGGTGGCTAATGTTTATGTATGTAATATTTCTACGACTATGTTATGTTTTGGTCCATGTTACGTATGTTCTATTAATATTGGACTGGAGTTTAGTAGCGCTACGCACGAGAATTTAGCACCACCCAAGTTCGGTCTAATTTTCGTCTCTCCCTATGCAAGCTATGAATTTTCCGTAGAAATACATATATGAATTCATTATCCAGTATCCACGCATGCTTATTGAGAATTATTCTCACTCTATTATATCTCTACTTTCAGAAAATTGACGATTCGAGGAGGTCGGCACGGAGATGGCTTATGGTGGCAAAAGATTCAATAATAAAATTCTTACGTTGTCAAACTATTATTATTTCACTTAATTTTAAATAATTTTAAGATATTCTTCGTTTCAAGTAATGTATTATACTCATTACATCATTTGAATTTTAGTAAGTGCTTAAATAATTTATATATAATTGTGTTGAATATACTTTAAATTTGCTTTAGTTTATGACGTAGTGACACTCGAATCGTTAAGGATTCGAGTCGTTACAGATTCAACTACAGAACAGTTATTCGAGAAGACTGGAGTTTATGGAGATCGTGGTGCATTGCGGACTATATATATATATATATAATGGTAGTGCAATGAATGCATGATCTTATTAAACTTATTGCATCTTCAGTACATTATATGAGATCGGACCGGATTGGACAATATAATGACCAAGATTTTGTATAATTAGTTCTTTTCATCCATTAAAATCGTATGTTTGCAAGGGACGAACCAATACTTAGCAAAAACTCCTCACAATCAACACAGTAATCGATGTTTCTCTAGCTAATATCCTAGATGAAACATTTAAAACTTTACTGGCTTGGTTTGGTAAGACGGATTGAATTGGATTGGATTGGACCATCTAAACTATGGTAAATTAAACATATAAAGGACTACACTCATTTGAAAGATCAAGTAACTTCACTTTTTCTAAGTTCAGACAAACATGCTCATCAAAAGGACACATTAAAAACAATTCTTTCATTCGGTCAGGATGGAACCTTGCAATACTATCAAGCGCTGGTCATGGATTATATTCAACTTCTTACGTGGATGGTGAGAACAAAAAATCATGCTTCAATCAATAAATTTAGGGAACTGGTCAGAAATATATTATTTACCATTTGGTCGAAGATCCCCTTCGAAAAACTGCTCATCAGCTTCTGGCCAAATCTCATGCTTGGAACCGTTGATGGAGGTAAATGACACGTACGATTCAGTAGGATGTAACAAATTGAACATTGGATGCACTCGCAAGCACACGAGCCTGAAAAACAACAATATGATTAACGTGTCATGGTGATCATGATAAAGGAAGGAAAGAAGGATAATCTCATGTCTTAAAGGTATACTAACTAGTGCAAGTATATCAACTCAAATGACGGTAAAAAGTAAAATTTCAACAGCTTTCTTGACGAGATTTAAAACAATAACAGAATTCTTCATGTTTTCATCATTGATAATGCAATACCGGAAGATGACACCTGAAAGAATGTCATTCTTTCATAAGGAATATAGTAGAATTATGAATTGAGTAAAACCATGAAGTATCTCCTTAAATGAAAGAAACTGGGATGTCAAAGGACTTGTGAATCCTTCGAATGGCCCTAAAGGTCAGCAATTCAAAGCATGATTCGGAAGTGATTTTTTATAATCCTATTTCACTCAAACTTACTTTTTATCAACATTGTCGTAGGATCCAAAACTAATACCAACTTATTATCCACATTCTGTAAGACCCACAACTTATAATCGCTTAATTGTAATTTAATGATATCCAAACATGCACTTAATCGGGAGCATTTAACATGGATAGATGAGTATGTTTTTCTTTATTGACATAAAACCAGCAAACTACAAAATCCCGTGAAGTTTAAGCGAATAACATGAATTCAGAAAGTACCTTGAAAATCCACCAGAACCAGCACCAACTTTATGAGCTACAATGCCAGAATCAATTTGGAAATGATTTGGGCCATTTTCTGGAAAAAATATTTTCCGCTCAAGAATTAATCCGCCTCCTATATCACCTTCTAACTTAAGGGATTCTATTTCTCCAGCCTGCTCCAGATCCTGACTGTCAAAGAAAGAAAGAAACCCACAAAACATTGTTTTTAAGCTCAAGCTTCATATTTAATAATATTAGCCAGAAGGTCTAATGATCCATTGATAAAAATACCACAATTTATATGATGCATTTCAACTCAAATTGAAAAGGCTATATTTCTCTATGTTTAAAGCGTACACTAACGAGTTTTTAGTTAATGCATTAGAATGTCCAGAAAAAAAGCACATACAATCCATACATTGTTTAAAAGAATGTAGAAAGCTACACAATGTTATGCATAAACCACCAACTCGATTTATCTACTCACTCAACAACAGAATATGCCTCGAAGCATCCAGCAGATCGGTACTCCACACCACTATATTCTTCATACCCATTGACATCCACCCGGCTGTGAAGCCATTGAGTTCCTAGAAATATCCAAAAACCATAAAACACGAAGAACTTGAAGCGTCTTCTAATAGATGAACAAAAAGTTACGCAAAAGATAGGCATTACCTGAAGGTAGGTGCTCCATGGAAATAATTCTACCTCCTATCCACGGAACTATTTTCAGAGCCCAAACCCCATTTTTTAATTCAACAGGAGTCCATGATAGTTCAGTTCCCTTGTGTCCAGAAACATTATCCAAGTCTGGAATACGCTTAGCACTTTCTGCAATTAACATTTCAAAAATAATGCAAAAAAATGTCAGATACATCGTCGTTAATGTCATTCCCATACAACTTTTAGGACATTGAGTAAACAAGATCTTCATTAGATGCTCTATTTGACATAATCATCAATTTAAACACACTGGAAACGGTATAATATGTTGCCCATGTTCAAATTTGCAATAGCTTCTACTTCTGGACAAAATTTGATACAAGATTCTATAATAGTACTATTTAATTAGTCGACATGCCCAGCCTCTAATCTGGAAAAATAGATGGGAGTTAGAAGGAGGTAAAAGTTGTTTCGTAGATGACTAGGGAGTCAATTAAGTAGTTATACAGTGCAATTACCTATACGAAGTCTGTATTGCCTTTTGCCAGCCGATGTTAATTCTGACAAATCATCTTCTGAGGGCATTTTGATTTGCAGAATATCCCCATCAGTGCCCCATGCTTCAATCTATTTGGAAGAAAGAAAAATAACACAACATTTTATTCAGCAAAACGAACATTTTACATTTTTGATCGTGCACAATCTTAAATTACAAAAAATGGAATGCCGTGAAACAAAGACATACCACAGCACCTATGCCAAGAAGTAATTGCACGTGTAAGCGACGGTTTGGTCTCTTCCAAGATCCTTCAGTTTTTGAAACTCTTAAAGTAACCACCGAAGACTGAAGTTCAGCAACGTATGTTGTCAACAGATATCCTCCTTTTATGTATTCATATCCATCACCATCATCTTCAAAGAGAATACCTTCAGCTTTACCTGCAGTTAAAGATATCCAATTCTGAAATCCAATAATGTCTGTAAAATAGTTAACTCTGAATAAGTCATAGCAACAACTATATAAGTAAAAATTTTGTTGCGGCCTACACGACATTAATGATAAGAGCCTGTCACAAATTACAGCCGGGTTTTTTTCTTCGGAATTTAAGCTACTTCAAAACTCTGAAACCAACTGGACAAAACCATCAAGCCTACTATACTTCAACTTCACGTTGTTGTCGCCGCTGTAGTTATTCTATACATTGCCCAATTTCCAAAATATTACACACAGATTGTACTGCCATGACAGAAATATGAGAAGACCTAAATAAAGCATCCTAGAAAACTCCCAAAAAAAGATACGATTCAATGTGGGACATACCGAAAACGAATGTCATCCAAATTCATTATTTCACGACTATGAGAATAATTTAGATATATGATATAATTCTCCGAGGTGCCAACAATGCCAAAAGCTGCTCCTGTTCATCTCAAATTGGCTTTTCAGGGGGGGAACTGAAATTTCCATTGTATCTCTTATTTCCTAAGTAGCATTCAGGTTATGCATACTCTAATACATGCTCTCAAAATACAACATGACGTAATTTACTCGAGCATTCAGGTTTCCAACATCTGACTTCTCTTCTTAAGCCATTTGTCTTTCTTTTTCCTCTTCTGGAGCCTTTCAGTTCACTTTCCTCATTCCTTAGCAGCTCAATTTACCCCCTTGCTGATGATTCATTGGAGAATGCAGTTGAATTAACATTTTGACTCGGTACTTCTGAGGGGAAAACTAGTCGGATGCAAAAGGCTAGAACCCAAATATAGTCTGTTCCTCAGTCGACCAGAACCCAAGAGAAGCAAAAGATGGGAAGCATCATTTTAAGAATATAGATGCTTTACTGAAGGCCAGTTGGAAATTTTAGTAAAAAGCATAGCAAAATTTAAGTTATTCCAGTTAGGGCAAGTAACATATAAATGTTATCATATCATAAAAATGTAACAAACAGAAAAATTACCATGTTCATCCAAAGCTACCAGCAGATATATATCATCCATAGGAGTAGCTTCACCAACATGTTGATGAGGAGCCGCCAAAGGAATGATGGATCCTCCTTTCAAGTATAATGATGGCAAATCCTAGTACAATCAGACATAGGAAAAAGCAAAAAATTTAAAAGAAATCAAAAAAAAAAAAAAAAAAGGGTCATATAATAGGTTATTTATAAATACCGGATGAGAATCTTCAAAATCAAAACTCAACCAGATTCCTTTAGGCAACTTGTGCTGCATTTGATATAACTCTTCATCATGCCTGGTGCTGCAACATTGAACACAGTATGCAATAAAATTTAGGAGCAAAATATTTCCTATGATCAACACTGAAAGAACCTAAAATAAACAAAAAAGAGGGAAAATAGAAAGGCTAAAAGAGAGCATATTTAATTGCAATTCACATTATAGTGTCAAGTCCAAATATTGAATCAACAACTGTCTTTAAGATCAAAAGAGGCGAGAACCTTGCATATACGAGAAGTGGCCCCAACAAGAATGAATTTTCATGCATTCTTAACTCAAAATCTTTGGGATCTGCAAACGAATCTTAAAATTAATGACCACCAAATACAGGTCAAGAAGTCCAGTTTATTGATGATCATGAGAACTCACCAGCAAAAAAAGTGGGAGTTGCCACCGGGATACCCAGCGTATGTGCCAAGTAAAACAGAGTATATATGTGAGGTAAAAGCCTATAACGCCTCCTCAATGCCAATCGACAAACTTCTTCACACTGGGGAGATATGAAGCTCGCAAATGAGGAATGAAGAGAGTAAGCAGAAATCTTAATGGCAACGTTATGAAGAATAATAATTAGTAAAATTAGGATTTGTCGACAGATATTACTTCTATACCAGTACAAGAAGACAGCTTCGCCCAAATATTGAGAATAGAAATATTGCAGAAGATATCACGTTTCTTGTAAATTATTGATTTGTCACTTCAGGCAGCAAATTTGACACGAGAACAAGAAAGTCCATTCCAAGAAGGTGGCTTTTACACAATTGGATTATCAAAATTTAAGCTTATGCTAAATTTCGGAGAAAAAAAAAAGTTTTGAAATCAGTTTCTTCTTCCACAAAATTCTGTTCCGCTCCTTTAGAAATAAGAGAAACTATCTACAGACTTTTCAACTTCAAACAAGCAAATGAAGGCATAATCGGAAACTCAAACATAGTTAACAGCTTGGAATGACTTGACTCTTGACACGTTCAAAAATTCAGATAAAATATAAGATGGAACTCGGTATTCGAAAGTGGCATAAAATTGATACATATCACGCTCTATAAGTTAATTTATTAAATATATTTTACATATAAGTCTCCTCCTTAAAAATGTTGATGCTTATAAAAAGGACTCAACAAACTATAACACGCTCTCACATTTACTGAAAGTTTCTATTAAATGAATTATGAACGTACATATACAATATCATTGTGAAATTGAGATCTAAACAGATGACCCTTCTCCCTACTGCGGCGCCATATTGGATTACCATGTTATCAAAGTAGCAAGTTTTGAAAGAGGGTATGAATTAACTATTAATGCGTTGGTATAATTAATGGGTGTAATACTGCAGCTTAAAGTGTTTCTCGTCTCAACTTTTACTTTGAGTCAATTAATGATAGACAATGTCGAATCTATAGCATCAGCCAGTTTAACAAGAAATATTGATGCACTTTTTTGTGTACTCGCTTCAAAGGAAGGAAAAGAGAGTGGCATGGTGAAATTTTTGTAAAATTTATATGACAAAAAAATCGCTTATAACTTCACAGGTACATAGTTCTTCACTTAATTGTGAACGAAGGACCAACCTCTTCTCCAAAAGACCAGGGCTCGTGATCGATGGTATCAATTTCAGAATGCCCACGACAAAAAGGAAACATAGCACCCACACCCATCCACCTTCCAAACAGCTTTGGTGTTGCATTCCCAGCAAATCCACCAATATCTGGCCCTGAAAGCGGCTGCCCACTAAGCCCCTAGACACCAGCTCATATTTCATTAATGCAGTCAACTGTAGGGAGGGGGAAAATTGAAACTGCCAGATCTTTTAGTCAATGAGAAATTCATTAAGGCATTCTCTCTTAAGCATCAGTGATAATATATGTGAAAAAGAAAATAGTTAGAAATGTTATTGTATATAAGAGGGCAGGAAAGAAATACTGGAGTCACTTTTAATCCTCTTCCATTCTAGTAATGCATGAATAAAAGCAGATAATTAATGAAATAGATTTTTAGCACGCTAATGTATATAAACTCACTCTCACGCGTGCATATGCACAAGTATCTTCTTTAGGACTTGTATAAACACCGCATTTTGACCTTGTAATAATCAATTTATTACAGATTCAAGTTCCAAATGGGTCAAACTTAGTTACAGTGCCATCTCTTTCATGTTCATCATTAGTATATATAAGAAGTCACAAAGACAGAATAACATAATATGTAAAACCATTTGACCACCAGGAATCAGTCAAAAAGGTACATGCCCACTAAGGGTATTTTCAAAAGTGACCATGAGGCAGGGTCCTTAAGCAGGCAATTCTATACAAGCTTGATAAGAGTGAAAGTAAACATAATTTGCAAACAAAATGCAGAAAACCCCATATGTGTCTAGCATACAGCACTTGTTTTGGAATACGAATTTGAGCTCTTCATAGGATGTATGCAATGGGCCTCTATGAGCAACTTGGGTTAACCATAATGACTAAGTTAGGACACCTGCTGGGAAGTTATTTGTAGAGCCTACTGTTCAAGACACTCTTGCAAATCTCTAGGGGTTGAGGCATGAAAATTTGACATCAATCAAAAACATAAGCACCAAATCTAATATACTATGCCCATCAGGGATATCCTAAAATCATGCGCAGACTCTGATGCTCGGACTCTTCGAAATAGTTGGAGTACCCGTGTCGGACACGACATGACATGGGTATGGGTATGTGATATATATCGGATCCTCCAATCAATGCTATATGGGCTAAGAGTCCATTCTTACGTTTTGTAATGGATTGTTGGAATTGAATGAACCAAAGGTATAACTATTGATGAACCAAAAGTTTGAGTCAGGAACAACTCTCTCATGAAAGTAGAGAAGATTGGGCCAAATAAAAAAAACACATAAGAACACTGTCTCTTTCGTGGTTCGAAAAATGTCTAATATCTTCAACTTACCAGTTGAAGAACCATAGATATACTCATATGAAGGTGCTCCCAAGTAGAAAGATTATCTCCCGTCCATGTAGCAGCATGCCTTTGGCTACCAACAAATCCAGCTCGAGTAAGAACAAATGGACGTTTTTGTTCATTAGATAGTTTCATGCCTTCATATGTTGATCTTGCCATCAGCATACCATAAACCTGAAATAAGAAACCAATTTTTCCTGAATGAAAATCCATCTGTTCTATAATACATAAAAGAAAACCATTAACTATTAGCTTAATTTTCATTTTCTGGTACTAATAACTAAAAGCTTCAGCTAAGCATATAAATTTTTTCAAGAGTAAAATTGTAGTATTGGAAGAAGGGTCCAGGCAGAAGTAGTATACATTGTGATAGTATGAATGGTTCTGACAGCCTCCAAGCTCTGGATCTCCTCTATGAATATTGCTCTCAGGCATTGTCTTTGTTACAGTCTGCAACAAAATATGTTATGCAAAAGAAGGAAAGTGGTGTACTTCTAAGAAAGTTTGAACTTCACCTTGAAAACAGCCGGTTCATTCATATCATTCCATATACCATCAACACCATTATCAACAAAGTCCTTGACAAGATTAGCCCACCATGAACGAGCTTCTGATTTTGTGAAGTCGGGAAATACACATTGCCCAGGCCACACCTCCCCTAAAGATAGAATAAATAAAATAAATGTAAATGTAGATGTACATGTTCATTTCAATAAAAAAATTACCTGGCCACGAGTTCAAGCTTTTTTCTCTTTCTCTTCCTTTATTATGTTTCGTTTCAGTTTTCTCTAGAAAGGGAGAGGAAGAATGGAGGTATCATATGTACCTACAAATGGCTTTCGATCAGCAGTTTGAATCCAGATATCTCTTTTAGAACCATTGTCATAAACAAAATAGCCCTTTTCATATTTGATCCCAGGGTCGAGCATCCAGATTGCTTTGAAACCATTTTTATGAAGATCATCTGCAAGAGATTTTGGATCCGAGAACCGCTCCTAAAATAGATAGAAGTAGTTTGTTTTATAATTCATCTATGCAACAAACCAACTTGGAGTAGATGTAAACTTGCCTGGTCAAATGTGAAACAACGAAAACCATCCATGTAATCGATGTCCATCCATATGACATCACAAGGTATATTTTTTTCACGAAATGTCCTTGCAATCTGCATTGAGAAAATGAAAAACAGGCTGAATGTTAAATCGTAAATACGCATGAAAAACAAGCTGTCCATATAACCTCTCTAATAACAAAATGAGTTTCCCATAACAAAATTCCAAGTTCACATAGTTCGTGCATCCATGCAAAGACAAACAAAACAAATGGAGAAATAAGAAGAAAAGGTGTATGATCCTTGTGTGTATGTGCAAATAAGAAATCAATACAGTATAAATGGTCAACCTCACGAACTCGTGCATCAGAAGCATAGCTCCAACGACATTGATGATAGCCCAGTGACCATTTTGGGGGCATAAAAACAGTACCTGATAGAAAAATTCCTCAATCAAATAACAGCAGTGAGGAAGGTAGAAAAAGCAAAACAAGAATAGTGAAAAAAGACGATTTTGATTGTGGATCGCATATTGACACATCAGACTTTTTGTAGAAGTCAAATTATATGGGAAATAGAAATGCAAAATTATTTTATATTTTTACCTGCAACTCAACTTGTGAGTAGTAAGAAGGGGAAGATTGCATGAAGACAAGAAGAATAGAACATGAGAAAAAGTAGTCTTAAATTAAGTAAAAACACATGAAAGTCGGACCATTTTATGAAAATGAGTTACAAAGGGAGCAGATAAGGCAACATTATTGGCATACAAGCTCTTTATAGCAATAACATAGATCGCTTGAGAAATTTTAATTAGGTTTAAGCCTTAATCTCCAAAGAGCAGTAACACAGAAGAAAATTAAATGCAGACATACAAACATGCAAATTTTATAACGTAGGAAACTAGGGCAGATTGTTAACTTTAATGGAGAAGGAATTACAACGTTTTCCTCACACCTCTCTATCCTATCTCTACACAAGACAGACCCTTCAGATTTTTCTATATATAGAAAACTAGGCCAACATAATACAAAATCATGAATGTCAATATACCCCTAGGTCAGTCGCATTTACCAGTAGCATTTTTAACTGTCTGATATTGCCATTCTTGTTCTCAAATGACAGGATCTAACATTTATACTTCACTTAATTTAAGAATCTGCACAACACCAAGGGAACAAGTTTGTTGGGACAACAATTATCAAAATTGATTAAATTGGTTTATAGTATTCATCTTTTAGATGTTTGTTTTAGGAACTAAATATCCTAGAGGAAATGCTGAAAAGGAATTCTATGCTACATAAGAAGTTGGCAGTTTGTCATTCAAGAAGAGACGTAAAAATTATTTAGAAAGACCAGAAGATGAAAAGTATGATTATCCATAATTACCAACAGCCCGGGCGAAAGACATAAGAACATCTGTTGGTGAAGCAAACGGACCAAACGTGATCAAAGGATACGATAATGGAGCAATGACCTTTATATTTGATTCCTTTCTTGAGTCAATCTGCTCAAACAACGACCAGACTTCTAAAAAGCAATTTCTGTCTAACAATTAGTCTCACAAACTAACCAAGAAATCACAAGTACCTCACATCGTTGTGTAGTATCCGCAAGAACCCCTAATGCTTCTCCATCAGGGAGAACTGCTAGAACCCAAGGATGGGATTGATACAAGGAAGTTGTTCCCGTACCATAGCCCCATGCATCAGTATTCCAAGTAAAAATCTGTTCATAGTAAAAGTAGAAATTATTTCAAGAACAATCATTTATACTTATTGACAAAAAAGCTGGATCAAGTGACTTACTCTCTTCCCCGTCCGCTCCAGCTGCCCACTAACTTCTCCAGTTCCATAAAAAGAGGTACCAGACGGGAACTAAAACACAGAAAATTTCACGCAAATATATTAAATCGTGTTAACTTGTAAAATGTAAAAAATTGAAACTGAATCACATTTTAATGATATCAAAGAATGTGCAATGCTTAAAGAATGATGATAAACAATATTTACCTCAATATTGACTATCTGTTGTCCCATAACACATTCAAATGTGGGATTGTATGTTGGAATTTTATGAACATTCATAATTGGCATATCCCTCTCTTTCGGATTCTTAAAGGAAATGCTCGGGAAGGCTGTATTTCTATCATCCGCAGAACAATCAAAACGAAAAACTCCCTCCTCTAGAATTGGCTCAAATATCATTTTACCCGATTTCACCTCAGAACTTGTCGCTATCCCTTCATATCCAGCCATCTTAGATGCTACTAATCTTTCACCAACCAACCTCTTTTTCACCCCCTTCTTTCTACATGCCATATAATCATATCAGGAGATATTCACCAAATCATGTAACTTCATCAAAATAAGCGATAGCAATATCGAAATAAGAATTAAAGAGCACAACAATATCAAGAAATCACACAGATTTTTCTTGAAATTCACTTCACAAGACTTGATTAGATTTTTACTCGGATTAAACACTAGAAAAATCTGCTAATTATTAAGAAAAATAAACAAAATTGAATCTTGAACTAACCTGGTTAAATCATTCACAGTGAATAGAGGTGATGAATCAAAGCAATGCAAAGATATTCGGTTTCTCAATGACCCTTTTGAAGTTCTTGAAAAAGAACCTTTATTGGAGTGACGAAAATGAATGTGATGCCTTCGTAACAAACAAAATGTTTCGTCCATTGGGTTTCAGAAATATAGTACAAATATAATTAATTAAATTTGGACAGGAGATAAATATATATAAGAAAAAATGTATGTTGGGTACATGAGATTTTTGTCAGTTAGTGATGGAGCTTGTACTCACGCGCTGATGCATTGTACTATAACCAAAAGGAGTCATTAAAAAATTCGAGAACTTTTATGACTCAACAAAAGTGCAGATAGATTCAAAAGAAGCTCCTCGTAAATCGTGAAATTTGGGACACGAGGGGCTAACTTTTCTGAAAAAATGACCGATCATGCTACTTGTACAAAGTGATTTGACAAACTTGGTTTACAAAGTGAGGTGGCAGGAATTAAAAGACTAAAAAGTCATTTCTCTATTCTTCAGTTAAATCAAGGTTTTCAATTCCCAATATAGGATAAGTTTGATGTATTTCTCCTAATAAATGAAAAAGTCAATTATGCTCGTATTTATCAATATATTTTTTATTAAAACAATCGTTTAATATTCTAATTTTATTTTCTAATTTATTAATTTCTCTATTAATTCTAACTATATTTTCTGTAAAATATAAAGGCACAGGTATATTTCTACTATTCTTCAGAAAGTAATCAAGCACAGTATAAAATGATTTAATTTCTTCCTTTTTCCTTTCGCAGTTAATTTCTAAATATTGAATAATAGTAACTAAAACTTCATAAATATCATAAGTGCAAATATTAATGCAAATATTTAACATAAATAAGAAAGATCTTACAGTACTGAAGCAGAAGGTAATGACAGAATAATATCAACAAGATTTCCCTCGAGCTTGCTCCCGTATGCTTGTATACTCAGATATAAGTGATCGATGTTATTTGAGTTTAAGAAAGTGGGTTATGGTCCAACACGACTTCCGTACTCTTATTATTTTTCTCTCGACTCTTTTGCAAATCTCACAATGGATCACACGGAATCACAGTTTTCCTTTCAACTCCTTGTTAAAACATCACATTTAAAAGATAACAGGGTTCTAATGGCTTTCTCTAACAACGCCTCAAATGCCAACACACGGCTAAACGGCAACAAGATACTAGCACAACCCTCAAGGTTCTCACCGTTGGAGTATAAGTAAGATAAGAGTTTTTGAGAAAATAACAAGAATAAAAAGACAGTATTTTCAAACAACTTTGATTTCATAAACTCATCACACTAATATCTCTTGCATAAGAGTATACATACATATTTCGGCTACACTCTTGGTACTTTCTCTAAAGAGATTAGAACTCCATAGAGATTACCTTATTACAAACTTCAAATGAAAGAGATAAACTGAAATGGTTACAAGACTCGAAAATTCTAGAGAGAAAGATAGTTTTTTGCTTAAGGATGGGATGCCTTCTTCTGAGAATTAGTCTTCCTTTTATAGGCTCGAAAAAGCTCTACAGCTGGTCTTCATTATTGTTGTGTTACTGTGAGAATCTTACTGTGGCCTAAAGTTCTTTGTCTTAACATGGAAAATAATGTAGGTGAAACCCCACAGTTTTTCTTTATCAAAGTAACTTTGACAAAGTAGTGATAAAGAGGGTCCATTACTTTTCCATATGAGATTCAAACCACTCATCCGGAAATTCCTCTGGATCTAGTGAGATTGGTGAACCATCTTCTTCATTGCAACAGTACTCGCACTTATGGTTTGGATAACGCCAAAACTGTTTACACAGTTCATTTTTTGTCTTCTGTGTTCCACTGGCCTTTCCTCCAAAAATATGATCACACCAAAAATCGAGATAGTGCCAATCTTCTTGTTTAGTGGGTGCCACAGCTTTACTGTAAATCAAGTGGTCATGTGATTCATACACCCAAATATTTTGATTTTCTTCAATAACTTTCTGGATATGCTCAAATTGCTCTTTATATCCCTTGGCTCTACGGAAGGTTGTCATCTTGATAACATCTTCTGGTGTAGTTTCATGGACTTCACTCTTCTCAGGCTGAAGATGCTTGGAAGTAGTTGCAATCCTTATGACATGGCTAACTGGTAGTAGTCTATCTTCTTCATTATCCCATTCGGGACAGGCAGAGAAAAACCTGATATATATGTTCTTATGTTTAAGAACTTGGCAATACCTTTCAATAGCTCGGACTACTTCTTTTGGTAACAAAGAAATTTCTTTTAAAGATTCTGATGGGTAAATACAAATTATATTTCCCATTTCATAAAGAGCACGAACCCAATAAGCTGGAGCTCCTGGATAGAGGTTAACTTTGTTATAGGTTCCATATGTTAAGGTTTTCATCCAACCTCCAATCCGGTAAACCAAAGAACAAAGTAGATTAAACAATACATATGCCAAAATAAAATCGTTTTTACTTTTGATGTCCATAACACCATGAGTGTTGCGAGCTTTGATGATATTTGAGCTATTAAGCTCTGGAATGGAGATACTATCCTTTGTAAATATTTTCTCCTGTGAGGGAGACAAAGTAGTATTCTCTCTAACTGAAAGTTTATGAAGCTTCAATGCTTCTGGTTCAATATTGGCACCGAGGCCTTCAAATTTATTGGCATTAGGGCCTTCAGATAATATAGCCATGTTGGCCTTCTCAGATACTGGCTTGACAGCAGCCATCTCCATTAGAGTTATCTTGGATTCTATTGCAGCAATCTTCATGTTCATTTCGAACTTCAATATTTCTAGCTCCTTCCTGATTGGCTCCATTCCTGGTTAAGAAATCTGGAATAAAATTGTCTTTCCCTTTAATATGGACAATATCAAATTTAAATGGTGCAAACCACATTTGCATTCTAATAAGTGGTCTTTCAGCTGCACTTGTTCCAAGTTTATTTGTTAATAATGGTTTTACCTGAGTATTATCTGTCCTAATAAGAAATTTTCTAGGTAGCAAGTATGGTTCAAATTTTGCTACTCCTTTCTTAACTGCTAAACATTCTTTACGATTAATATCATACCTAGTTTCGGCATCTTTGAATGTGCCTGAAGTATAAGCAATAAGCTCTTCTGGGCATTTACACAATGGATTACAAAGAAACTCTTTATGGTTTTCTTTTCTTTTAAGTATTGCTCCCCAGTGTAATAAAGAGGCATCAGTTTCCAAAATAAAGAAATCTTCTTCATTTGGAATATTTAATTCAGGTAGATTTTCACATATTTTCTTAATTTTGTTTACCATTTCTACGTCTTCTTGTGTCCATTCTCATACAACTCCTTTCTTCAGTTTTTTGGTAAAGTGGACTTTATATCTAGCACAATTTTTTATAAATTTTTCGGAATAATTTAATAATCCAATAAAACTTTGTAATTCTTTCTTGTCTCTAATTTCTTCTGAAAATTCTATAATCTTCTTACCAATATGAGGTTGTTAAAATATTTTTTCTTTGGTAAAAATATATCCTAAGAATTCAATTTCAGTTTTAGCTATTTCTGCTTTTCTTTCTGATAAGGCTAATCCATACTTATTAGCAATATAGTTGAATTTCTTAAGATGTTCAATATGTTCTTTTAAGTTTTTACTATGAATAAGAATATCATCTACATAAACAATGCAGAAATTCTTTATTGGTCTAATAATCTTATCCATTCTTTGTTGAAATATTGCAGGTGCATTCATTAATCCAAATGGCATAACATTCCATTCGAATTGTCCTAATGGATTAGGGGTAGTAAAACTAGTTAAAGGTTTTGAGGCTTCATCTAATTTTATTTGCCAATATCCTGATTTACAATCAAATTTAGAATATATTTTACTTCCTTGTATTTGTTTTATTAACAAATCTTTTATTGGTAGTTTATAACTATTTGGTATTGTCTTAGAATTTAGGTCTCTATAATCAATTACCATTCTAGCTTTTCCTCTTTTAATTTCACTATGATTTCTAACCATAAATGCTGGACTATTATATGGACTAGTTGATTCTCTTATCACTCCTAATTGTAAGAGTTCTTTAATTTGTATTTCAAATTCTTTTTTATCTTCTTCGCTATAAGGAAATTGTTTTCCTGATATCTTTGCATCTGAGTCTTTTAGTTCAATGGTTGCCATAGGTTTATCTTTATCCCATTTAGCTAAAGGATGCTCATGATAACATTCTTTTAGTTCTAATTTAACATTTTCTAATTCTTCTTCTAAATTTTCAATTCTTAATACTGGAATTTTTTGTTTTTGATTAATTTCTGTATAACATCCACCACGATTTCCTGCAGAACTCTGATGTCTAGGCCTATGATGAATAGGTTGATGTGCAATTCCAATAGCTTTATATATTTTTGGTGTTTTAATTTTGTGATTACAAGGTGTAGTAAATTCAAAACTATCCTTATATTGTGTAAAGGGGCTATATGTATAGATAAAATTTTCTCCTAAAAGGATATCACATCCGATTTTATCTGTTGCATATATTCTAGGAATAAAACATTCTCTATTTCCTATAATAATAGGAACATTTTCTACAAAATCTCTATAGATTTCTACAATATCGCTTGCTGTTTGACCATACGTTGTTTTCTTATAATCTCTTTTATAATAATGTTCTGGGAACACATTTCTTTTACATAAGCAAATACCTGATCCAGTATCAATTATGGCATGAAATTTTATCATACAATAGTCTGGTAAATTGAGTGTTATCTCAATATATGGACTAAGTATACTAGTTTTGATTGATCTGATTCCTTGTATCATATAAATTGGTTCTTTAGTTTTAGTAATTCTAGGAATCATTTTTTGTTTGCCTTCTATAGTTATTTGTAGAGTATTCTTTTGTATGTGAAATGGTGAGACTTTCTCAAGAAAGTTCATTCCAAGTAATATTGGACTAGAATCCTTTCCTTTTCTATAGTCTTTATGAATTTTAAGATTTAATTTAAATTGTTCTCCTTCAATATCTATAAAACTTAGTTCTAAATTAACAAATGTTTTAATTTCATATTTAATTCCATGATAGTCTGTAAGAGTTATTCCTTGGGGTAGGTTTTCTTCTACTAAATGATCAACTAAGTCTGCTCTTATATGACTAGTACTAGCTCCTGTATTAACAAGGGCTATAATTTCTTCATAGTTATTTTGATTATTGATATATTCTGTTAAGATAAGGAAATTATCTTCCTCACACTTTCTAAGATCAATATCAATGCTATTTCTAGGCATTATTGGGTAATTTCTACTTGTAGATGTTCTACTAGAGCTTGCGAGTTCTCTAGTACTAATACTTCTTTCTATTCTTCTACTAGGCATTCTGGCTATAAGTTGTCCAGAGGTATTCAAGGTAACTAATCCTTGATTTCCTACATTATTATCTATTCTTCTAGATTGCTGATGAAAATCAAGCAATATATCTTGTGGTAAGGAAATGTTGTTATTACTCAACATTCTTGGTGGAGTAAATTGTGTTAAGTCTTTAAAATCTTCATGGATTTGTATGAAGTCTCCTGAGACTTTATTGATTTCTTTTTGGTGTGTAGTAGTAAATGCATATAGAGCTTTACAATGTAAGGTTACTGACTTTACTTCTTGGTGGCATAATTAATCTATCAATTCTATGATATAGATTTAATCCCATACTTAAATTTTCGTCTAGTAAGGACATGGCAAATCCAGGTCTTATAGTAAATATAATTTTCTTATATACAAGATTTCCAGAGACTACTCCTAATAGAGCATCCATAGGATCATGAAGTATTCTGTTATCCATCAAATACATTTGTATAGGAATATCCATTCCTTCTCTAAAATATCCTTTCACCATAATTTGGATTCCTCCTATCACAATATTTTTTAATCTTTCTCTAGTGGATCTATTTATTTTTGCTAATTCTCGATTAACCCATTCTTTAGTTACTAGAGGTATAGTAGTATTGCCTTTAACATTTTCTATATTAATAGGTACTTCATCATATTTTGCAATATATATGGTTTTGTTAAACCAAGGTAATATTGGTCTTACAAAAACGTCTTTATCTCTTAAAGATATTTGTTTTTCTTTTATTGCTTCATATCTTTCTTCATCAAATACTACTGTTTGTGAAGTCCCCTCTTCATTATCTAAGGTAGTTTCCATAGTATCAATGATTTCTTGATTCATATAAATTTGTTCAAATTCTGGTTCCTCAATTTCTTCTATATCTAGCTCATAGATTGAGTCTGTTTCAGATAATTCATCTAAATCTTCGATTATTTCATAGTTTGAGTCAGATTCTATTTCTTCCATTATTCTAATGGCTTTAACATTTTCTCTTTTATTTCTATTAGGACAGTTGGGAGATATGTGTCCTATTTCATTGCATGTAAAACATTTGCATTTTTTATAAAATTCTTCCTTAGATTTCTTCTGAGGTTTTTTATGTTGGTTATATTCCTTTTTCCAAGGTTTTTTCTTCTTAAAATACTTCTTATGACTCTTAAATCCTTTGTTTCTCTTCCATGGTTTAAGATATTTCTTAAATTTGTTTTTATAATATGGTTTCCTAGGTGGTTGGTGACAACCAAATTGTGGCACTGCTGCTATCTCTCCATAGCAACATAAACTTGCTTTCTTACCATGTTTCCTAAATAGGTGTTGATACATAGATTTTTTACACCATTCTGATATTTTTCTTTTAGCGAATGAAGTTCTCATTCCTAAGGTATCGGCTTTATGATTTGGATTTTCCCACTCTATTTTATTCCAATAAGTTTGATAATCTTCAAATAATTTCTGACCCCATGGCCAAGGCAGTTTAAGAAAATATCTATTAAGTAGTTTTTTATCTTCTTCTGATAGATTCCATTCTTTTATGGATTTAGATGCTTTGATGTATATCTTTTCGAATTTCTTAGTATATTCGTTTAATTCACACATATCACAGATCTTTAATAATTCCATTTCTCTTCTCGCTTGTAAGGCTTCTTGAGTGATCATATCTATTTTAGTTTCTGGTATAACTTCTCCTAAGAGTAAGTGTCTAAAGAAATTTTCCATTCGTTTTAAAATTTCCTTAAAGTTTTCAGCATCTAAGCTTTCATTGCTATCTATAGTAGTTGTAGATTTTTCTCCATATTTAATTTGATTTTTAGTTTCTTCAGAAGTTCTTCTCCAGATATCTGAAGTGATTCCTCTAAAGGTGTGGATTATAAAGTTGTATGCTTGAGTAGTATTCCATTTATGAAAAGCAACAGCTAAATCAGTAGCTTTTGCCCATGAGTCAATAATTTCGCCTTTATTATTGCTATCATCAATATCTAGCCATATTCCTGTTGTAGGAATTTGTTCAGTAAATAATTTAACTGGATTATTATCCCTAAGGTGTATAGGTTTGGTTGATGTAGCTCTAACTCCTTTTCTAAAATTATAATTTTCTCGTTCTTCGGTTATTCCATGTTCTTTCATCCATTCAAAATTCCAATCATCAGACTCGACTTGAATCCAATCATTAGTTCTACTTGTTTCTCCAACTAATGTTTGTGGTTCAACTTGTTGGTTCAAAGGTGGAGTATTAATTTCAGTAGTTTCTTCTTTGGGTGGATCATTCATATAAATATTTTCAGTTTGAATAGCTAATTGTTCTAAACTCTGTTTATAAGCTTCTAATTCTTCTCCTGTGGCTTCATAGAATTTAGTTTCTAATTCTTCTATAACATATGCCGGTAAAGGTGGTTCAATTGATATATAAGAATCCTTAAATTTTGATTCTTTAAATTTAGATTCAATTTGTTTATATAGGATTTTTGGTCCTATTTTAATATTGTCATTAACAATTTCCAAATTAGATTCGATATTTTTTATGTGAGTTAACACATCTTGGTTTAAAATATCTGTTTCTCCTAAAGATTGAGCAAAATTATCATATTGTTTCAAAAATTGATTTATAATAATATCTTCTTCTTCTTTTTCAGAAAATTCATCTACTAATATTTGTAATCCTTTATTTTTTATTTCTGCTAAATGTTGAGGACTATTTACTTGTTTTATTTCTTCACTTAGATATTTATATTTAATACTTAAATTTGTTGCTAATTCTTGTAATTTAATTCGATTAGTATTAGTTAAAATACTAATATTTTGTAATTCTTCTAAAATCATTTTATCTTTTCTATTCATTTTAAAAATTTTCTTTAGGTTCGTTACTAGGCTCTGATACCAATTATAGGGGTAAAAAGCGGAAAAACAATTAAAATATAAAGGTAAGGGTATAATAGACAATAACTAAAACATATAAAGAAATAAATAATAAGATAATGGACAATTCAATCTCATCCGTCAATTACAATTCATCCAAACCGTACACCTAATTTTGTCAACTATCTTTGTCAACAAACTTGGTACAAATAGATTAATTCAAAAATGACGCAAGTACAGGAAGAAAACGATATAATTTTTCTAGATTTTTAAATTTTTCTCACACGAGGAGACGGGATCCACATGAATTAAATATTGTTAAAAATAATAGGACCCAAATATTGTGTATATTTGGTATAATTTCTGTAAAAAAATTCTCTGTACCAATGGAGTTATTGAACTTTTCTTGTCGGTTAAGTGCAAAATTTGCTTAAAATTAGGCTCGGAAATGTACATACTACTATAGTGTCAGAGTTAGGGGTGGGCGCAGGTCGGTTCGGTTCGGTTCGGTTTTTTTCGGTTCCAGAAATTTTCGGGTATTTAGTAAATGAAACCGGGTTCGGTTTGGTTCCGTTCCGTTCGGTTCCGTACTATAATTAAATTTTTTAACATTTAAAATAATACTACATAAATACACCTGAAAAGTAGATACTAATATTAATAACAAAAAGTAGATATAAATATCAAGTTCAATCTTAACTTTTACAAATTAACGTAATCTAATTTAATAACATATAAATAATAAGTTGTCAAATACAAATACGAAAAAGTAAATATTACTAATAAAATTTCGATAATGTATATCAATAATTCATTTGCTTCAAACATTCAAGTCTACATAAAAATGAAATATAAATTAGAAGTAATAAAGATAAAATAGTTTAAAGTATTGATAATACTTACCAACTATTTAATGTAATAATCAGTTACTTGACTTTCCATACTAACTACTAAGAGACTATACAAAAAAAAATTGAAAAAAACACAACTAACAAACATAAATAAACTCTAAATTGTTCAACTAATAAAATTTAATAAGAAAAAAATTATTAATTTATTTAGAAAAAATAAAAGAAATTGATTTATCCAATATAAAAAAAAAATTCGGTTCTTATTCAATTCTTCGGTTCTGAGTCTAGAACTGAGAACCGAACCAAATCATTCAGTTCTCGATTCGGATACCCCGTTCGGGTATTTCATTTAAAAAAACCTGTTCGGTTCGATTCGGTTCCGGTTCGGTTCGAACATTTTGCCCAGCCCTAGTCAGAGTGGCATATGGTAAATTTGACACAAAAATTGAGTGCCAATCTTCAGTCATTGCATCGAAATTTGGGATTAGTTTTGCATCATTTTAGCATAAATTTTGCAAGAAATCATCTTCAACCCAAACATTAAAAATTGTATTACATGAAAGCGTTTCACCATTTTCTTCAACTTTTTAGTTCTTAACAATTTATTTATCTCAAAAAATATTTAATTATTTATTGTATTACAACTTAAATTTATTGAACACTTGTATTTTAATTCGTTCCTCAATTATTATTAATTACATGATTAAAATTTATTACAAATACACATAATAATATTAATACAATTAAATTAAGGATTAAATTTTGGATGGTGCATTTGGAGGAGCTTTGCACCCATATTTTTGCATCATTTTGGATCTCCAATGAAGATGCCATAAAGAGAACATCATACAAGTAAACTGAAACACTTTGCACCTTGTTTCATTTTTTCAAAATTCATATTTAATCACATATTTTACAAAATTCACAACTTCTATCAATTTTTCAATCACATGTTTCACTAACTTTTATCAAAATTTATTAAAAAATCTAATTTTTACCCAAATTAAACGGTGGGTCAATTATACTTTTATTAAGGGTATCTCCAATGTGATACCATATTTGATGAATAATGTTATTTATAATTATAATGATAGAATATCGGTGATATGGTAACTTATGTAGATTAATAGGATATGACAGTTCAATTTGCTCTCTCTCATGAAAATTGAACCGTCTATTCCATTATTCCACATAAGTTATCACATCACCGATATTTCATCAAATATAGTGAAAAAGATACTGTAATGAATAGTGTTACACATACCAATTATAAAAAAAAATTGATTTAACCCCATTTTCCCCTTATACACACTTTATAAAAATTGTTTCTTCTATCTATATTCTTATTTGATATTTTAGTATTACTAGAGTTTAATTGATTCATAATTATTTTAATATGATGGGTTATTTTTATTTAATATTTACTTTTAAATTCTAATTATTTATCTCAACAATAAATTAAAATTGTTCATCAAGAGTGAAAAGTTACAAATTTGATCATTAGCACTTGAACAATTTATTTAAATATAATTTCTAATTTAACTATTTTTTAAATAATATGTTACGCCTTGAAAAGTTAGGACCCCATGAAGGGGCCCAATTAGC
The DNA here is from genome assembly GCA_035079005.1 of Fraxinus americana. Taxonomy (NCBI): domain Eukaryota; kingdom Viridiplantae; phylum Streptophyta; class Magnoliopsida; order Lamiales; family Oleaceae; genus Fraxinus; species Fraxinus americana. The sequence goes on from CM068720.1 coordinate 29,718,120, forward strand.
CTACGTGGCGAACCGCTTGGGGGCCCATGCATCATACACTGGCATAGGGTAGCCCAGCTACACACAGGCGAACAAATTCAGGTGCAAACGACCCTTCTTCCCCACATAGAACACCTGGACCGACCCGTTACGTGCAGACCCCATTGCAAGAGTCGGCCCAAGACGAAGCAATGACGAGATCTTGAATGGATCTCACACCATGTGAGTTGACAAAACAACTCACTGCAGTAGACAAGATAACCACTGTCGACGCCATCATATTTAATCAATTCTAAAGTACAAGCTAGGCTTTATGGATACAAAAGTGATCTTAGTATTTAAGGCTGGGATTGATTGATGTATAGACAAAAGAATGAAGTAGTTTGGATGAGGCCACGTGCGCTATCATCCAAGGAGCTCCATTCATTTTGCCCAAGTTTAAAAGCTCACACTTAGTGTCATTCAAGGGAGTAATGCAAGTCTAGACTCTCAAAACTATTTTATTGCCACTCACACTTTTTAATTTTTTTACCCCAAAGCCGACACCCATTGTTCATATTGGAGGCTCACGTTCAAAGCTCTCCCATACCTTAAAACTACTACACCAACTGACTTGACCGTCGGAGTGCGTGTGGCTAACTCCACTCCTCCCGAAGAAGGCCACGTGTAACTAACAGTTTGTCCAAGTGTACAGGAATTTAGCTTGCGCGAACGTAAGAGGCCTTAGGATCTGTTGGCCACATCATTGGTACATTTTTTTGGATCAATAGATTGGTGCTCTCTGTGGGGAAATCGACACTATAACCACGAACATCCTTGTAGTAAAAGTCGTTGGAAGCAGAGCCTTGAAAAAAGGTTTGGTTCTTGAAGAAGAACCGCTGCAAAGAGAAAACATCTAAAAAGCCTATCTTTAGCTCTAAACCTAATAAACACTATGAGTTCTAGCCACTACGGATCGCAAGGTAGGAGTAGACAACATGAGTCTTCTGAAGAAGAGGTCCTCCGAACAAATGTAAATGTGCGTCGCCCCCACCACCAACACACGCGAGGCGGTACCATAGCTCGTTTGGCTAGAGAAGTAAGGGAGATGGCTGCGAATATGAGAAACATGGCACAGTAGAATGCCAGCATGCAACAAGTACTCATGCAAATGCATCAACAAGCGGGGTACCAAGTACATCAATAGGGAGCGATAGCTCAAGAAGTCGAGGAAAATGACACGGTAGCCTACCCCCAAATGCACAGAAGGGAGATCAGGCCAGCGGCGAGGGAGGTGGGGATGGACACTTCCACCAATTACACAACTAGCCGACCTGGGGATAACATATTACATGAAATTTTCCCCCACAATACGCTCAAGAACGCGAACCACAAAGATCCACTAGTGTGTTCGACAGAATTGGAACATCAAGGCCTAGAAATAGGTCCATATAGCCGTCTCCCATACAAAAGGGGTAGAACGAAATCCGAGATATGAACCTTAGAGGGTTCCTCTCCCTCCACCTAGAAATAGGCCAGAGAGAAGAGACGAGGCAAACTTGAGGAATCAACCAGAAGCGTCGTGACCCCCTCGTTGTTAGGCAGAGGAAGATGATTTCGACGGTCCATGCAGGTCGTTTTTGAGTTAGATAATGATGACAAAAGCCTAGCCCCATTTCCCAGTCATTTTGTACCTCCCAAAATACTCAAATACGAGGGAAATGGTGATCCGGCGAAGCACCTCAATAATTATAAGACTCACATGTCCCTGCGAGGGGCCTCGCCAGTGCTAAAATGCAGAGCTTTCCATCTCACATTAACAGGGGCCGCAGAAAATTGGTATAGCCTTATCCCAACCGGCAGCATTAGGAGTTGGTCAGACCTCAAAAAGGCCTTTTTGAACTAATACTTATCTAGCAAAGAAGGTGAAGCCCCCATCTAATGGTTGTAGAACATGAGGCTGCAAGCCGGTGAAACTTTGAAAAGCTACTTGGCCCGCTTCATGGACGAGATGACTTATTGTGAGCAGGTTAAGAATAGAAAGGCTCTTTCTGCTCTAAGAAGAGACCTCAACATGAACACCCTATTTTAGAGGGATGTTCGAAACAAGAACCTTGCCTCTTATGATGCCTTAGTGAAAATGATGAGAAGCGAGATTGTCAACGAAGAGCTCATTGATCACCCAACCGAACTTCACTGGGACTCCCACCACCTCAGAGACAGCGGCGAGGTCCCATATCACACTTAGTGGACTATTAATGGACCCAAGCGGGACATACAATCGTCCCCACTTGAGGCCAAGCGCTGGTCATTGCCACATTAAATGCAGTGCCATCTTTGGCATATGAAAAGGTCGAAGTTGAAGCTCAAAGACAATCGAATCAATCCATGGGAAGAGGTATGGGGAGAAATAGGGAGCCTAGGGACAGAAAATACTGCACCCACCATCGAACCAACAGTCATGGAACAGAGAATTGCCTGTCAAGGCCATATCATGAAGAACCTGCAGGCCCCGTATTGATAGAAAAAACACCTATCATGCACAAAGGAACACGCTTCAACCTAGGCATGAGAGGAAACCTAGGCGTGATAAGGAAAGGTAATATCACAAAAATGAATTGTCTTGACGGGAGCGCGAGGAAAAAAGAAATAGGTCAAGAGGTGGACAAAAGCCCATGAGAGAACCCCCACCCAACGCAGATAATGTCCCCATACGGGAAATTGACACCAGTATTGGCGATCCACATGTAGGAGGGGAGTCCAGAAATGCTCAGAGAAATTACTCAAGGAAAGCAAATGATCCTCCCATGACGAGCTACTTAGTCAATAGTACCTCTCGAGGAGCTGTAAGCATTCCATCAATAACCTTTTCATAAGACACCATTAGGGTTTATTATCCACATTGTGACGCTTTGGTGGTACGATCTGTCGTGGCCAGAAATCGGCTCAAACACATGTTAGTAGACAACAGGAGTTCAGTAAATATCCTACTTGGAACCACCTTTGACAAAATGATGGTAGATCATGAGCTCACCCCCATGACTGCCCACTTATATGGTTTCACCGACGACAACATCGTTCCTAGGGGACGAATCACACTAGAGGTGGAAATGGGAGAACCCCCACTCACGACTCAACACTTCATGGAATTCCTCATTATAGATCACCGATCTACTTACCACGGAGTATTGGGTCGAGTGGCGTTGAAAGAGCTTGGAGCCGTTATGTCCATACACTACATGTGTATGAAATTCCCCAATGAAAGAGGAATTACTACAATACGAGGAAGCCAAATGGGCTAGAGGGAATGTTACCTTAGCTCCCTGAGAAAATTTGAGCCCCGCAGTTTGAATATGGTCCTGGTGAACGCTGAAATGGTTGACGCACCTGAAGAAGGTCCTACCCCTAAACAAAGGGGAGACGTCAGCATGATAGATGCCCTGAGTGGAGGAATTGAAATCTTTCCCGACAGACCCGAATGACCCTACAGAGGTGCTACAATTGGGGAAAGAGCTCGAATTAGGAAAAAGATGAGATTCAAGAGCTTCATGTTTAGCAACTTAGACATGTTCACCTGGAAGTATGCAGATATGGTGGGCATAGACCCCAATGTTAGTTGCCACCGTCTTAACATCGATTCCAAGTTTACCCCTCACAGGCAAAAAAGGAGAGCCTTGAACCCAGAGAGATACGAGGCCTTGAAGGAAGAAGTGCAAAGGCTCATATCCAATAGGTTTATCATGGAGGCAGTATATCCAAAATGGATCTCGAATCCCATCTTAGTAAAGAAGCCCAACGGCAAATGGAGAGTTTGCATAGACTTTTCCAACCTTAACCAAGCATGCCCAAAGGACAGTTTTCCACTTCCAAGGATCGACCAGTTAGTCGACTCCACTACTGGCCATAAACTCTTGAGCTTCATGGATGCATACTCAGGGTATAATTAAATTTTCATGTATCTGGCTGATGAGGAGAACACTTCATTCATCACTAATAGAGGCCTTTATTGTTACAAAATGATGCCTTTTGGTCTAAAAAATATTGGGGCTACTTATCAACGCCTAGTTAAGAAGATATTTGCCGACCTTATTGACAAGACAATGGAAGTATACGTTGATGACATGCTAGTAAAAAGCATCGTGGCTGTGAACCACATTGAACACCTCGAAGCCACCTTCAAAATCTTGAGGAAGTACCGAATGAAGCTGAACCCTTTGAAATTTGCTTTTGGAGTTACTTTAGAGAAATTCCTAGGTTACATCGTCAACCAGCGAGGCATTGAGGCCAACCCCAAAAAAATCAAGGCCCTGTTAGATATGAAATCCCCCAGTAAGCCCAAGGAAGTACAATGCTTGACGGGTCGCCTAGTGACGCTGAACCACTTCATTTCTAAGGCGACTAATTGATGTATCCCGTTCTTCAAAGTTCTGAAGGGAAGAATAATGTTGCAATGGAACGAGTAGTGTGAAGAGGCTTTCCAGGAGTTGAAGAAGCACTCAGGACAAGCCCCCCTCCTCTTAAAGCCTAGAGACGGAGAAGTACTGTTCCTATATTTGGCCGTAAGTGGAGGCAGTAAGTTTAGTACTGGTGAGGGAAGAAAATGGCATGCAATTGCATGTTTACTATGTAAGCAAAGCCCTGCTATCAGCTGAATCATGTTATACGGATATGGAGAAACTTGCCTTGTCCCTTATAATAGCTTCTAGGAAGTTGAGGCCCTACTTTCAGGCCCAAAGTATTCATGTATTGAAGAGCCTTCCCTTCAAGCGGTGTTTCAAAAAATTGGATGCTTCAGGTAGGCTAATGAAATGAGTCATGGAGTTAAGCGAATTCGACATCTTGTATCAACCAAGAAGCTCGATGAAGGGACAAGCAGTAACAGATTTCATAGTGGAATTCACTGAGACAATAGACATTACTGTGGCAATGGAACTGGCAGACCTCCCATCCTGGAAGTTTGTTTGTTGATGGGTCTTCTGGAGAAACAGACTCTGAGGCTGGTATATTGTTGGAGAGCCCAGAAGGCCACAAACTTAATTGTGTGGTGAGGTTTTGTTTTAAGACCACCAACAATGCAATTGAGCACGAGGCGCTTCTAGTAGGCCTCAGGCTGTCCAAAGAAATGCAAGTCAAAAACCTGGCAGTTTGTAGCGATTCACAACTGGTAGTAAGCCAAGTCAATGATAGTTTTGCAACCAAAGATAAAAGTATGGCAGCATACCTGAGAAAGGTTTTGGACCCGTTCCCCTGCTTTGAGAAATTTGAGCTAACCCATACCAAGAACGGAGAATCTGCATGCAGATGCCTTATCAAAATTGGCCAGCTGCAAGGATTCGAAACTACTCAAGCGTGTACCAGTTGAATACCTTTATAAGCTAATGTGGATTGATGAAACCCCACAATGGATACAACCTACAATAGCTTACCTCAAAGATCACGCACTACCTGAGAGCAAAGAAGAAGCCTATAAACTCCGATGCAGAGCCGCCCACTATGTGCTCCAGGATGAAATACTTTACAAAAGAGGCTTCTCATCCTCACTCTTACAATGCACAGGAGGGGAAAAAGCTAATTATGTCCTACGGGAAATCCATAAGGAAATTTGTAGGGGCCACACTGGAGGTCCAACATTGGCTCAGAAAGTACTAAGATAAGGGTACTACGGCTAACCTTAAAAAGAGATGCAGTACAATTCATGAGAAAGTGTGACAAATGTCAGCGTTTCTCCTTCGTTTAAAGACAAACATTGCAAGAATTGACCGTGGTATCCAGCCCTTAGCCATTTGCCAAGTGGGGGTCGATTTGATAGGTCCCATGCCAAAAGGAAAGGGAAGTATCAGCTATGCAATCGTCGCCATTGATTACTTTACTAAGTGAGTTGAGGCCAAAACTTTGGCAAGAATAACTTAGGCAAATACTTTCAAATTCATCTGGAAAAATATCATATACCGATTTGAAATTCTCCATTCACTCGTAACAGACAATGGACGACAGTTCGACAATAAGAAGCTCAGAGACTTATGAGACGAATTAGGTATCAAGAAGTATTTTTCCTCCCCAAGCAAATGGCCAAGTTGAGGCAGTTAACAAGATCATCAAGCACCTCTTGAAAAAGAAACTTGATGCGTCAAAAGGGGGCGTGGGTAGAAGAGCTCCCCCATGTGTTGTGGGCGATCCGCACCACCAGTTGAACTGCGATAGGAGAGATCCTTTTCTCTATGGCATACGAGGCTGAAGCTAGGAGTCCAGTCGAAGTGGGTCTCTCTTCGCCCCACCACCTGCATTTTAACGAAATATCCACTGATGAGATAAGACGGTGTGAACTGAATTTTCTTGAAGAAATGAGGGATGATTCGCAAATAAAGCTATCCTCATACCAAAGAAAAATGGCAAGGTATTACAACGCCAAAGTCAAGAAGAAATCGTTCAGAAAATGAGATCTCGTACTCAGGAGAATTTTCCTTTCTTCCAAAGAACCAAGCGTTGGCACGTTAGGTCCGAATGGGAAGGCCCATACCACATATCAGGTGATGTCAGGCCAGAGACTTTCCTAATTGAGAGCTTGGATGGAAAGGTGTAGCCCCACCCTTGGAATGTTGAACATCTAAAAATGTATTATCATCATTACGTATATACCTTTTGTGATTAATGCAAGTATCATCTCAACAACTTCGTTTTTAACTATAACAAGCTCATGTGTTAAGTATGACAAGCTCATACCACCATGATCAACTACAAATAGTTATGGCAAGTCCATAAGTTAATTTAACTCGCATTAATTATGACAAGCTCATACATTGTTCGAGTTGAAGTGTGGCGAGCCCGCATTTAATCCAGTTAAAATAATTATGACAAACTCACATTATTTGTTCAAAATCAACTATGGCGAGCTCATATGTTGAAGTTAATTTAATTAATTATGACAAGCTCATACATTGTTCAAGTTGAAGTGTGGTGAGCCCGCATTTAACCCAGTTAAAATAATTATGACGATGTCATATTATTTGTTCAAAATCAACTATGATGAGCTCATATGTTGTTAAGTTAATTTAATTAATTATGGCGAGTTCATACATTGTTCAAGTTGAAGTGTGGCGAGCCCACATTTAATCCAGTTAAAATAATTATGACGAGCTCATATTATTTGTTCAAGATCAACTATGGCGAGCTCATATGTGGTTAATTTAATTTAATTAATTATGGCGAGCCCATAAGTTATTAAAATGCAACTGGTTGTGGCGAACCCAAGGTCAATCAGTTACGAACGTGAAGGAATGTTACCATGAGGGAAATGTTGCAAAATTGGAATCAAATTACAAATAAAATTGAAGTTTTTACAAGGAAAAAGGTTACAAAAAATTACAAATGAGGATACCTAATCTAAACAGCGACATCATCCTGCTGAGGCTCCCCTTAGGCACTCACCTCCTCCACTGAGTCTTCTTCTTCATTGGCAGGGGTGGATGACTCGTCCGCCAGAAACTCTTCATTTAAAGAAGATAGCTCTGGCTGAGGATGCAGCGCAGCAAGCCTTTTGAAGACTTCGTTGTACGCGACCTTTCTCTAGTATAAACCGAGGTCGTCATACTCAGCTGTCTCATGAAAATTAGCCGCATAGTTATTGACAGGTGCCTCCCCTTCCCCACTCAGTTGTTGCTTTAGACTGGTCGCCTCGACAGTCAGCTCTTCAACTTGAGCATTCAGCTTCCCCTTCTTCTTATTAGCAGCCTCCAAGGCTGACGAAGAGATCCTTTGAAGGTTATCAAAATTCTCCATACGCTTCATCAGTGCATTCACTTCAGCTTTACAAAGATGGAATTCCTTTCTCGAGTCATCGTTTTCTTTGGAAAGTACTTCCATCTTCGACTCCGCCTCAGCTTGCTTTAACTTGGAGGCTTTAATGGCCTCATTAGCGGAAGATGCCTCAGCTTTTGCTTTCTTTAAGGCCGCTCATTTGCCCTCTAAAGGTGCTTTTTGTTGAGGCCCTACAACCGCCTCATCTCTATTTGGGCATTTAGAAAGAAGCCCCGAGAGCAAGCCTGCAAGGCGAGCCCAGCCTCCACCATATGGACCACATCGTAGGTCTCGGCATATGAAGAATACTATCAGTCCAATATTTGTAATGGACTCTCGTAGCCCCTTGGACCTCGGCGGGAAGCATCTTCATAACCGTGGAGGCAATTTCGTCCGACCTCCTACCAAGGAAGTTTTGAGCCTTCCCTTCAGAGGGGGCACTCCTGGCTTCCTTGTCCTGCCTCCACATAATGAGGCCTACCACATCTTCTTCCGCCTCTTCCACATACATAATTTTCACAAAGGATATGGGCCCTACTATAATTGGCCATCGTAAGGACTCCCCAATGGTTTTCTGACGCTTAGAGGGAGTGGGAGGGGGAGGCTCGATGTTCTTTGATAGGATCAACTTCCTTTTTGGGGGCCTCTTTAGAGAAGTTTTTCCTTCCTTCATCTTCTCTCCTTTTTCCCTTTTTTTCTCTGGGGGAGGCGGTGGATTCGCCTTTGAGATGCATGCCAACTCGTCATACTGGTTCTTGTAAGTTGAGAAAGTGGAGCCCAAGGGCTTCTTATTTTTCGTCTCTCCTAGGAGCCTCAGAAAAAGCATGTCCAACTTGACATACTCTTTTTTGTCATGTTAACCCACAAACAAGGGCAAAGCGTTAGCGGTTAGGCCTAAGAAGATGCGCTTCACATGATAAGATGAATAGCTAAGATCTGCCTTACCCTTGGTAGCCATCAGCTTATGTGTGACAAAAAGATTTCGCTTGCCGATAACGTTCTTGAAAGACCTCCTCTCTAAAGACAGCTCATAAATGGCCTTTATGATGCTCCACTCAGACGACTCGAGCTCAAAATGATTAACTGTAGCTGCACAAAGCTTACATTAGACAAAGAACAAAGAAAAAAGGGAGGAGCAAATGCACAAGAGAAATGTCACACTAGATAAGGGTTCGACTCACTATACTCATGGTACTGGGTCTGCACGGTGATCTCTGGGACCACATCTCCCTCCATTGTCCGTCAGAGACCCATAACCCAAAACCAGGACACTTTCATTTTTTTATGGAGGTTGGGGTCCCCTAGATGAAAGGAGAGTGCGGGCCCTAGGGGTTCATACAATACCACTATACAGTCATTCCCCCCCACTAGAGGCTCGGGGTTGAAAAATGGTTTGAAAAACTTGTGGTGGTATATCCGCGCTAAGAGTAACCTCCTTCCAAACAAGAAAGGCCCTTGCTAATTGACTCCATATGTTTGGCACTAGTTGGGTGGGTGCCAAGTTGTAGTACCTAAGAATGTACCTAAAGAAGGGGTGTAAGGGTAGCTTCATCCCTCCACCAAGAATAGCCTCGCTAACTGCTACACATGCCTCCATAAGGAAACAGGCTCTCTCATCAGAGGTTGGCACAAACATCTCTATATTATCTGGGATCCTAAACCTCTTCCTAAAAGTTTTCAACTCATCCTTCTTAATATCTGTCAGCCACAAAAAAGCCCACTACCTAATACTAAAATCTATAGGGCCCTCTAGCATCATCCATGCACTATGAGGGCCCCTATGGCCTCCATAATCCTTTCAATAGGGATTATAGGAGGCACACCCGCCTCAGCACAAATCAGTGCCATATCTACTTTGGAGGACTCCACGGACGCATGGGATACTTACACAGATCTGGGATGCTTGGAAATGATAGAAAACAAAGCTGTTCACTGGAGACAAAACAGAGAAAATGCTAGAGGATTGAGAGTATTTTTAGAACTTAGGGTTTTTAATTTTCGCAAGGTAAAGAAAATGGAGAAAATAGGGTTTTAGCCTTTTATATATGCAACGTGAAAGAATCCTCACCGTTGGATCTTCTCCCATTCAAATTTGAGCCGTACATTTGCATTCTCATCTACTACGTTGAAATCAAAAGGCGCTAATCCAATATTTGAATCAAATGGTGAATTACACGTGCCTTTGATTCACTTAAGCCTCGCTATCTGTAGAGCACACCATCATCATTGCGCATTAATGCGCACGCAATACAAATCTTGGAAACCTTACCACAACTGTTTTTTATTGGAAATCAACGTGTCTTTCAAATCATTAGAGCACGCCACCTGGGATGCTTCAGTTATTGAAGAGGCTCGACATCTGTTCCAAGGGCCTCACCTCATATCATTCAGCCTTATCACAAGCTTCAGTTATCGAAGAGGCTCGACGTATGTTCCAAGGGCCTCACCTTGTATCATTCTACATTATCACAGGCTTCTGTTATCAAAGAGGCTCGACGTCTGCTCTAAGGGCCTCGCCTCGTATCATTCAGCCTTAACACTGGCTTCAGTTATCAAAGAGACTCGACGTCTGCTCCAAGGGCCTCGCCTCGTATCATTCAGCCTTAACACTGGCTTCAGTTATTAAAGAGGCTCGACCTCATATCATTTAGTCTTGTCACAGGCTTCAGTTATCAAAGAGGCTCGACATCTGCTTCAAAGGGCCTCGCCTCAGTTCCATAGTCTGTTCCATGTTTTTCTGCCAACTCGAAAGTCCACGCATTATATGAATAATCATACCTGGACTTCAGGGACTGTTGTTACGCCTTGAAAAGCTAGGACCCATGAAGGGGCCCAATTAGTCTACATGGCAAATCACTCAGGGGCCCATGCCTCATGCACTGGCAAAGGGTAACCCAACTATACGCAGGCAAACCGATTCAGGTGTGAACGAGCTGTCTTCCCAACATAGAACACCTGGACTAACATGTTACATGTTCGCTGAAAATCGTACCGCAAGCTCACGAGTCACGTTCAAGTAATAAAGTGGACCTAAAGAGTCCGGATTGTCGATCCCACGAGAAATGTATACTTTCGATTACTCGACTCTAATCAATTTTAATTCTAACGACAAAAGGAAACACACACATTTAAAGACATAAGATTAAACTAACAATCTACAAAATAAGAAAATAAAGGTGTCTTGGCAAATTTCGGAGGGAAAAGTGTGGTTGGAATTTACGATATCGCTTAACCTATTGTTTCATTGATCTCGAACCAATTATGTGCCGATGCATATTATCAAAATGCGATAGTTAGACCCGATTCTCCTGTTTTAGTTAATACCCCATCTCGAGGTCATATTAACCCTAATCGACGTATCTGTACCGCATATCTCTATGTCGATACAAACATAGCCAACAACATGAATTTTTGTGAAAATAGCTCAATGGGTCACTCAGAGTAGGTGTATATCTCTATATCACCTAAACGCGCAAAAGATACACTAATGCAAATCCGAGGCATTGATCATTTCGGTCTATTTAATGCAACTATTTTTCAATAATCACATCAATATTAATTACTATCATTTAAGCGTCAACAAAAATGAAGTAAAACCTAACAATTCCATCTAAGCGTCACCAAAAATGAAATCATTTTAAACATGATGATCAATACACTATAATTTTGATAACAACTGCATTTTTTCACTAAACATGTAGATATATCGATAATCAAGGTTAAGTTCAATCCATAAATTTCAACACAAAGTCTTAGCTCATTTTATATATATAAAAACAAAAGAGATTCATAGTATAATACATTACAAACTTGGACAATAATAAAGGAATTCAAAAAGTGAAGATATAACCCTTTTTGTGTAGTTTTGAACTCCTTCAAGGCATCTCCAAGTATTCTTTGATGTTAATCTCCTTGCTCTCAACTTTTAATCCCCCAAAATAAGCCAAGATCAACCAAGAAAAGAAAAGAAAGAGAAAAGAAAATGAAAACCTAGAGAGAAAAAGAAAGAAAAACCTAAACTAAACTAAACAAAACTAAAAAACTCAAAACTAAAAAATAAAAACTAAACTAATATATTCTATCTAAAAAAACGGTCCAAGCTAGTCAATATATAGGAAAAGAGATATTTTGTTTGCTTAACAATGAAGTTATCAAAATATCTCATGAAAATTGCATCCAAGGTCCCTGAAATATTGAAAGATAATTAAAATGGTCCCTCAACTTTGAAGTAGTACAATTTGGTCCTTGAATTTTTTACCTTCATTTCAGTTAGGCCCTTTATACATTGCACTTCAAGTCCTTCATCTTTCTGGCATGTGCAATTTGGTCCCCAACTTCACATTTTTGTCCATTTTTAGTCCACTTCTTCTCCTTTTTGCGCCATTCTTCTTCTTGACGGGGTTTTAGCCTACAAAAGTGAAAATTACACAATTATGAATAGAAATATACTCAATATCAATTCTAATTAATTTCAGAAAAGTGCCGAATATTACACGCATACCCCATTGCAAGAGCCAGCCCAGGACGAAGCAATGACGAGATCTCGAATGGATCTCGCACCATGTAAGTTGACAAGACAACTCACTGCAGTTGACAAGACAACCACTGCCGCCTCCGCCATCCTATTTGGTCACGTATAAAGTACAAACTAGGCTTTATGGATACAAAATGGTCTTAGCATTTTAGGCTGTGATTGATTAATGTATATGACAAGATAGTGAAGTCGTTTGGATGAGGCCACGTGCGCTATCATCCAAGAAAATCCATTCATTTTGCTCAAATATAAAAGCTCACACTTAAAGTCATTCAATGGGTAATGCAAGTCTAGACTCTCCAAGCTATATTTTTGCCACTCACACTTTTTTTACTTTTTTTACCCCAAAGCCGACCCCTATTGTTCACATTGGAGGCTCGCATTTAAAGCTCTCCCATACCCTAAAACTACTACACCAATTGACTTGATCCTCGGAGTGCTTGTGGCCAACTCCACCCCTCCCAGAAAAGGCCACATGTGCAGGAATTCAGCTTACGTGGATATAAGAGATTTTGGGATCTGTTGGCCACATCATTGATATGTTTTTTGGGGGTCAACATAATATAATTTGTAAAATAAAATTTGGTATAAAATAATTCAAAATAAAATTTAGTGTAAAACCATCTACAATTGTCTATACCAAATTTGGTGCACGCTATTAGAGATGGTCTTAAGTGCAGTTGCTCAAGTCGTTTGGGAACACTTTTCAGCAATTTGGCTTAAAGCATAAAATTACATTTTGAGCAAAATTATCTTTAAGTCCTTGACCTTTAAGTGAATTCACTTTGTTAAATATATATCAATTTGTGAAAAACATACCCATCGATACAAAATATAATGATTTGAAATATTCATATCATCATTTTCGTTTGATACCTCAAGTTTTCTATTTCAGCCTATGCTTGGTTTAGTTAGAAAAAATAATAAAAATTTAAGTCAAAGTAAATAATAATTTTAACAATACAATTCATTACCTTTTGAATAACGATATTCATAGTCAGCGACTGCATTAATCATACTATATGGCAACATGTTATTTGAAATATTGTCTTGTTATCTAAGGTAACAGAACTACAAGAAATAAATGCCTCAAATGATAGGATCAGGGACGGACGCAGACTTTCGAAATTAAGGGGGCACAATCTAACTTTCACAAAGTGACGAAAAATGAAAGTAAGAGATATCTTATTGGCAAAGCAAAGATCCGCGTTGTCGTTGGCAAAGCAAAGCAAAAACACCAGGGTCCAGGATTTAATTTCAGATTTTTTTTTGGGAGGGAAAAGAGGAGAAACGGGATTACGGGATGGATTTTGGAGACGAGAGAGAACTGAGAAAAGAGGCGACTCAGGGGGCTGGGCTGCTGGAGAGAAATGAAAGATAGGTTTTAGATTTTTTTTCTTTTTATATTTAATTATAAAAAAAAACCCCAAAATCTACATGGGTACGTGCCCCTGTAGGCCCCTGTGTAGGTCCGCCCCTGGATAGGATGTCACGTATGATGACTATTGTAATTGTTGATTATGAATAGCATTACTCTTCACTTTTATCAAATGAATTAAAAATCTGATTTTTAACAAAATCAAATTGGAGCTTAATGTACTTACTGGAGATAAAGGGAGTGGGGTAAGTGAGAATAAAGTTTAAGTGACTTCAATGGAACTTACGAAAGTGAAATTTAGATACAGGTTTCATGACTTTAAAATTATTTTTCACCCGAGACACAAAAATTTATTAGTAACAGGTGTAATCTACTGTGTTTTCCATACCAAAAAGTTAATTAATATTTAAAATATTATAATGCTGTTGTGTGTGTTATTACGATGTTGTTATTAAGAATTGGACATTTAGAATATATATACTGAACTCGATGAAATTGAAGTTTTTTTGAAACTAATTTTCTGGCTATATTGAATCCTTAACAATTTACGAAAGCATGGAAAACTTAATCAATGACCTAATTCTTGAGGTCATTTCACGGTTGTTAACAGAGAAAGTGGCATGCGTTATGTTCATTTCTTGAAGAAAACATGATAAATCAAATGAAAGGTTTTAGGGCTTTAGGAGAGGCTAAAGGAAGAAAAATGTACAAGGGTAGGGTAGTGTATCGTCTCTATGTGTAATAAAAGGGAAGATAATTTTTAGGAGGAAAAAAAAAACTTTTTAGATGAAACTACGAAGTGGGGTACTCTGTCTCTCCCAATTTGATCCTTCCCAAATAAACACCTTCTCTTGATTTTTTTTTTTTAAATAGAGTAATATTATTTATATGATAAATCATTGATGATGTGACAACACACTATCTATCTCTCTCCTCCCCCTCTCATATAAATTAAATTGTCCAATCATATTATTTCTTATAAACTGTCACATCACCGATGATGATAAATATAGCGTTATTCAAAAAATTTATTCTATTTCTCTGGTTGTTCATTTGAAATCAGAAAGTATAATGTATCATGAACAAGTAATAGAAAGTGAAAATGTATCTTTCCTACGATAATTTATATCTAGCTAGGATTCATGCAAATCTAACCTTAACCGAATTAGTTGAATTTTGAGATTTTTAATTAAGAACGAACTAAATTAAACTAAGCCTCAAACTAGAATTATGGAGAAAAAGCTGAATATGAAAAGGCTACTAGGACATCTACTCCAGTATTGTTTTTCCACTTTAATAGTCAATTTCCCAAAAATCGATCATTGCTAGCTCGAATCGATGTTGCTAATATGTCTAGAGATTCTCTAGCACGGTTAGACCTATTTTTACATATGAACCTCTTACATCCATGGAAAATGTGAATATGTACAAAGCTACCAAAGTTAGAACATTCAATCAAGGATAAAGCAAAGCATAACTGTATACTTTTATCTCCTATTGGACTTTATGATGTTTGGTGAAAGTGCTAGAATTAAGCATCACAAACCAATCATATAGTAATTAAGTATTTGAAAGTCATTAAGAAGTATAATATAAACATTCAACCAATCAAGTAATTAAAATGAAAAGGGAAAAATCAAGTTAAATCTTCAAAACATGGTTTACATCGTTATCCAAGTTATAAGAAAATTAGCCATGTATGTTCTAATTACAAACACACATAAAATTGTAGAACGACATCTCCGGGATCCAAAAAAAGTGAAGAAAATTTGAGAACTATAGAGTCTTCTAGTATGAACTTAATTTCTCCACCATTGTCTTCTTCCAATGCTTTTGTTTTTAAGAGAACAACTTCCATACAAACATCTTTCATTTGACATTCAAGGATTGAAATTTGAGATTTCATATAATTGATTTATGAATGTAATTCAGAAAATACAAGGATAATTTCAAAGCTTTCTTGAAGCTGATTTATCTCCCGCTAAATCACCTATCCTAGGTCTTCAGCCTTCATCTCTTTTTATAGCTGAAGTTTCGGACTTAAAATCAGATTGAATATTCAATTGAAAGAATCTTGAAGCACGATTTAGGGAGCAAAATCTTTCCTTTATTTGTCTCTGTCTTTGTCTGGCATTTGGAGATAGAATTTCTTTGACTTTCTTGTTCAATGAGGTCATCAATATTGTCAAGACCAAAGCAAATGTCTTAATTGCTTTGATCATAATCTTCAGAATCTGATTGAGAAGAATTTTCTTCATTTGAATATGATCATTTTGAAGAGGCTTTGGCTAAGGAAGCAATTTTTTCCGAAATGGCTAGCAAATTTAGGAATCTTGTATTGATTGAACACAGTCATTAGCTTTGATTTTTCAGCAACGAAGTCGGTGTGTTTATCAAGTTCCTTTTTTGACAATTTTGGGAAACCAGCATTCATTTGCTTTTGAATTCATGAATTTACTAATTTAGGGCAGCAATTTGTTTCGTTGAATTTTGACCACCATTTGATTTTGAGTTTTCGGACAAGTCGTTTGACATTATATTTAGAGCTGATATTTTGAATAATTTGATAGTCCTAACAGAATATTCATGAGACTTTGAGATTGTGAGCAAATTGAAACAAAAAGTTTTTTTGAGGCTTTACAAATGTTTTGCCTCTTTTTTGAAATGTTCGAACACTTGACAAGTAAGATTGGGTAAAATAGTCTCGTCGAGACTAAAATGCTCGAACTAGTTTTGAAAAGTTGAATAACAATTTTGATTGAAAAAGAATAAACCAAGAGTAGGTTACTGGTCTAAAATAGAAAACGTTAAACCAAGTCTCTTGATAATCAAAATAATTGAAAAGAGATTTGAATAAAATGTCTTTTGAGAGACGTATTTTCTTCTCTTCCCATGGGTTTTGTCCCCGGTCTTCGAATGACAATACCCTTTGAATTGAAATTTTGGAAAAATTAATATGATTTTTCTTTTGGGGATTTTGAATGTTAGTTATCATGGCCGATCCTGATTTTATAAGGATGATTTCATAATAAACTCTTATCTTTTTGATATTTTTGGACATGAAATGAAAATTTGTAGGGAAAATATTTTGAAGACATTCTTCAAGGGAAGAATATCGATGGATCCATGACGTTTCCATTTCAAAAAGGGGTATATGGATTGATTTTGTGAAATAATGAAAAGATGGAGGGGAATTGACATCCGGTAATTTTCTAGATCCTATTTGAAGGGCTTTTTGGAAATTTGAGGGCTTTCTTACTCTAGGTTGTTTTCAGAAAGGGGGGTTTTGAAGCTAGTGTTATTTATTGAGAAGTTGAGGAGCTATGTCCTTCATTTTTTGAATTGTGAAAAGAACTTTGAATATAATCTTCTATTGAAAGAATTGGAATTGAAGCCTTTTTCTTGTTCTTCTTCGAGGAAGAAGAATTCTTCTCTCTCTTTGTATTGTAGAAATTCTCTTGTAAGGAAGTCTACAAGAAAGTTTGGTTTCCCTTGTATATATAGAATTTCGAAATCAAAGCAAGATAGAATAACTTGCCATCTTACGAAAATTTGCTTTGAAACAAAGCTTTTTATGTCTTTAAAACAATTTTTTTATTAATTAAATTATCTTGAAATTTTGAAATGCATAAAACAATGGATAGATTTTTTTTTTTTTCTTGATAGTGGAATAGATATTTCAAGGACTAGTCCAAACACCCTGTTCTTGACAAGACTTTTTTGGAATTTGCTTTAAGACACCACCAAAACCAATATCAGACTCATCGGTTTCAACAATAATTGAAATAGTAGGGTCTAATATTGATAGGCATGGTATACTTTTGACAACATTTTTTATTTTTTTGTACAGCTAAAGTTTGCTCGTGACTCCATGGGTCCATGTTCTTTTGAAGTCTTTTGAAAAGAGTACATAGGATCCTAGTCTCTTGATGAAGTGACTCATGTAATTGACACAGCCTAGAAATCTCTAAACACTATTTTTGTCTAAGATTTCATCTGAAAATTTGTCGATGAAATCAAGACTTCTTTGAATGGGTGTAATGGTTTCTAGATGAATGTTATATCCTAGAAACCTAATGTTTGTTTGACATAAAATAATTTTTTTTGTAGAAACTACTAAACCATTATTTTTATTATATGAATAAATGTATTAAGATGTTTAAAATGTTGTTTTAAACTTTCTGAAAAAATTAGAATATCATCAATATAAACAATGATAAAATTTGAATAAGAATTGAAAATATCATTCATAATTATTTGAAATTCAGAATGAGCATTTTTTAGACTGAATGGCATAACATTCCATTCATATTGGCCAAAAGGAACATTGAATGTTGTCTTGTATCTGTCTTCTTCTTTAATATGAATCTGCTAGAAACCTGACTTCATATTAAATTTTGAGAAGATAACAACCTTGAATAACCTATTTAACATGTCTTTCTTTTGAGATAATGGATATCTTATCTATTGAAACGCTTTATTGAGAGGTTTATAGTTGATGACTAAGCGAGGAGCACCTAACTCAATTTCAACAGAGTTATTGATATAAAATGCCGAACAACTCCAAGAAAATTTACTTGGGCACATAAGTTTCTTATCCAGTAAATCATTGATTTCTTTGATACAATGATCAAGTAATTCATTATTCATTTGAATAGGGCGAGACTTTGTAGGAATACTTGATTCCTGAAAATCGAGAATACAAGGAAGAGAAATGACAAGTTTCTTTCTATCCCAAAAAGTATTTGAAATAGTTGAAAACATATCTCATTCTCAATATGTTTTTGAAAAAGAAATTTTTTTTTCAATAATTAAGGGATCTTTTAACTGTTCCTCAACTTTTTGAAATTTGATTTCTTCCATTAAAAATCGAATATCTTGAAATTAATATTGTTAATAATTTTTGAAATAGAAGTTTCTTTCAAAGTATTAACATCTCTATAAGAAGGCGAATTTGAAAATTTGAAAATAACTTATTGACCAAAAATATTTGTAGTTAATCCTTTTGCAATCAGCTTGAAATGGATAAATTTGAATGATGAAAGAGTATTAAGAATTACTTCTTGATCCAAATTTTTTACTAAGTAAAATATATTTTTATAACAAATATTTGAGTTGCAAACATGAGCTTTTGAAAGCTTATATTGAATATTGAACTTTTTTCTACTAGCATCATAAAGACGTTCAGTGGTTTTTCAAAATATTTTGTAGGGATTAACCCTTCCCAAATGTAATTTTGATCTGCACCAGAATCAATTAAGACTCTAGTATGCAATTTGAATTCTTTATTGACAACAATGGTCATATTATAGTACCATTTTTGAAGTTGAATTCGGCTAATAACATTAACATTTTCTTCTTCAGTTTGAGGAATATCAGAACTTTAAGAAGTGGTCTCTTCTTCATCAGAAAAGTTAGAGTTAGTAGTGGTTTTTGATAAGTGTATTTTATATACTTATTTGAGGTCTAAAATATCGATATTTGACAATTCTTTCCTAAATTGTTGTATTTTATGTTATATAGGTTAAATTCCATGGTTGAACGAGGATTTGGAAGAAACAAAAGAAAATCAAGGAAAAATGCAAAGTCCAAAGTTTGAGGGCCAAATTGTAAAGATTGAATAGTTGATTCGGACCATAAGATGATACTTTGAAGATTGCTATGAGACAATTTGATGGAATTAGAAAGGAATATGATCAAAATATTATCAAAATCAATTTCCAATGCACAAGTTATATTCCAGATTTTTAGTTAAAGATTAAGATCCATTTTTGACATAATAAACGTCCAAACTAAAAAAATTATATTTCAATAAAAGTTGTATCCATTTGAATTAGATTTTCAAAGCGCTTTGAATTGCCTCAATTGGACATCATAATAGAAAGTTATGGCAAAAATAATGATTGTTATGCAGAGACTAAAAATTCGCGCTTGAAAATAACTTTCCTTATTTGATTGGACTCTTTTGGAAATAAATTTGGACGTGATTTTCAACAAATTTTCTACTCCTACAAATACTTAACAGTAGAATACATATTAGAGACATCTCATATACATCTCATACCCTAATATTCGTCAATTATTATCATCAACGGAGGAAAATCCATAGTTTTGTGAGAGAATTGAAGGGGACTTGCAAGAATTCAATCAATTGAAAATTCAAACTTTTTTTTTTTGCAAAGAAAAGAAGGCGCAAGTGGAGATTCATCAAGAAACTATTGAAGAGATTCAAAATTTTAAGATTCATCTTCATTTTCTCAATTTATCAAAAATTCAAATATGTCTTTTCACTTAAATATAATTTCTTATAATTTTGATGTGCTAGGCTAGTTTTATACATTGTTATGATGAGATGAACCTTTGTTATAATTAGTTTTTAATTAATTGTTTTGACTTTAATTTGATTTGAATTGTGGATATTTATTATCGTTTTTATCATTCTTTTCAATTGTTTGATCACCAATTGAATTATTAGTGAATTTTATTGTTATCGAGAGAGACAATATGATTTAAGCACAATATAATAAATGTTGTAAGGTTCGATAGATGATAGAGATATACATCTATGTTTTATATGGTTTCAATATGTGTTTTAGCACTTGTTAATGTATTTATCATGTTTGAATCTTTCATCAAGAGATAGAATGGTCATATGAGAGGAAAAGATTTGATCGCTATCGAGAGAGATTTTCAATTAAATTAGAAACATTGACCAACATGAATGATCTAAAATTGTCACTTTAATTCTTACACTAAAAATTGAATAATAAGGGGGATTCGAAATTTTAGCAATGCAACTCACATATTTGAAAAATGCATTTTCTTACTTTCATTAGTTTAGTTGATAATTTAGGTATTAGTATAGAAAAAATCACAAAATTTGTTTTCTATTATATTAAAATTGCAATTAATTTTAACTTTGTCAACCACATAGTCCTCGTGGGTTCGACAGTCTATTCATCATTCTATTACTTGACCACGATCCTGTGCACTTGTGGGTTTTCAAAGGATCGGTTTTATTCTTTTGTTTAGCTTTTAAGAGAACAACTTCCATCCTGACATCTTTCATTTGATTTTTAAAAGTAGAAATTTGAGATTTCATTTAATTGATTTATGATCTTAAATCAGAAATAGTAGATTTTGAGGATTTAGCTTTAAACTGATTCATTATGCTTTGCATACTATATGGTTCAACTGAGGATTTTGATGGTAATAAAGAGTTGAACTTTTTCGTAAGAGGATTATCAATCTTCTCAACTATTTCTTGAATAAATTCTTCCTCTTTGATAAGAATATTTATGATTTTACAACCACAAATATCTTTACATTGACCTGAGGATAGAGATGTCAATGGGCCAAGCCGGCTTAAAGCCACGAGCTCACGAGCCGAGCCGCTCGTGGCTCGTTTGCTCGTGGGCGAGCTTGTGGCTCGTCAATTTATTATTATTATTATTTTTTTTTTTTAGCTTTTTTTAGCTTTTTTTTTTATTTTTTAGTGTTTTTTTCACGAGCCCACGAGCCGCTCGTGAAAAAACGAGCGCCGCTCGGCTCATGCTCAGGCTTGTCTTTTGACGAGCTCACGAGCCCGAGCGGCTCGTGGATCGGTGGCAACGAGCCGGCTCGGCTCAATTTCCACCACTACTTGAGGATGAAGATTCATCAAAATCAGTCTCAACATCAGAATATTCTTGATGTTGATAGCCCATTTCTAATTCGGAGTCAGAAGTATTATTTTCTGAGCTTGAATTAAGTAAATTGAGAAGTTCAAATTTAGCATCTCATCAATTTGAAGATTATTAATATTGCCCTTCATAGGATATTTATTAGAATAATGTCTTGTCTATTTGCATTTTCAACAAGTAACATTTGGAGTTTTTGAAAATTGTTTTTTGGAAAAGTTTTTTGATTGAAAAGGTTTTTGAAAACTTTCCTTTTGAAAAGTCCTTTTCCTCGTATGAGAAGGAAAATTCTTTCTTTTCAGTTTTGAAGAATAAGCAGTCATTTTCTCAAAATCATATTGCTCCCAGAATGATCCAAGTTTCTTACGGTTTCGAGACCTTTCTTATTTCAATTTGGCTTTAAATTTGAAATCATTACAAAGAGCTAATCATTCTTTATTGACAAAATTGATAAGTTCTCCATATGTAAGGTCTGTATATGGAATAGTATCTTTATGTTGACTTTTGATAGAATTTTTAACTCTTTTTGCAAAGAGTTTCGGAAGTCCGAATATAAATCTTTTTTTCCAATAAGATTAATTGCAGTCTTCACGTAATAAGACACGAGTTAAAAACATGACTTTATACCAACGAATATCATGAAATTTTGGACAATTGAGATTCATGAAAATATTGAATTGTCTATTAAGTATATCAACACGAGTACCGATAAAATGTTTGATAATACTAAAGTCAAGACTTGTGAAACTATCATTTAAAATCTCATTTCTATCTTCTTGATCAAGGTAGTTATACCATCATTGTTTGAGTTGTCCTGTAAATCCTATAATCAAATTATTGGTTGCGGATTTAAGATCAACACCTTTGGATCCGTATGCTTATAGCACATATACATAACTTCCATTAATTGAACGATTTGATATTCGGTTAAATCGTCGATATTCCATTCAACAATGGAATCACCATTGAAAGTTTTTTGAAATTTCGCTTTTTCTTCGAAAAACAAATCTGGAGAAGTATGTTAAGGATAATAAGGAGGAATTTTTAAATATTGATTCTTTTGGCCTCCTAATTTATTGATATGAAAAAGCTTCATCGTCAATAAATTGGGCTTCAAGATTGTCGATGGTATTAATATTTTTTGAAGGGGAGGATAACTTAGACAATTGAGTCGCAAGATCTTGTAGAACCTTTGTCTCATTATCTAACTTTCCTAATTGAGGAACCATACTTGAATGATGGGGTCTGAATAAAGAACTGACAGGAGTCTTTCCCTTTTCAATAGATTTTGAAGAAATTGTCTCAGAATCAGAATTTGTTTCAATTATGTTGAGTTGAGATTACATAGATTAAAGAACAATATTTGTTTAATTGTTCTGGGCTTGAATATTTTTGATATCCTTAGCAACGACTTCAGATTCATCTGGTCGTTCATTTGATATCCTTTTGAGAGAAGAAGCAAAAACTTCAGTCTTTCCTTGAGAAACAACTATTTTTTGCATATGAGGATGAATAGTTTGAAAAGTTTCACTCTTAGGTGTTTTCCATGTCCTTTTTGGAGTATTTTTATTTGAATTGTTTTTGTTTTTGTAGGTTTTTTGTTGTAAACTTTGAAATATGCCAACTCAAAAATTTTTAAATATTTTGGGGAAGCTTCAAACTCCTCCCAATAAGATTCAATTTCATCTTTTGAAAAACTCTTGAAATAATTTTCTAAAACTTTGACATCAGGAGATTGATCAGTTTTGAATTCATTTTTGTATCAATTTTGGAAGAAATAACATTACATTGTTGATCAAGTCGTTCTAAAGGAGGTAACATATCTAAGAAAGTAGGTGAACCAGGCTGTTCTGATTCATTTTCTTTACAAGTATGACCATAATGGGGTTTTGGAATATTATGATTAAAATCAATTTTTTTTAAAGAAGATGTTGAAACTTTTACAGATTGAAAAGTATTCTTAGATCTATAATCAGATCTAGAAAATAAGATCTTTGAAAAGCATTTGAAGAACAATGTTTATCAAAGATAACTTTGACATGACCATCTGGGAATAAAATAATTTGATCAAAAAATTTACGAATAGGAGTAGGAACTAATTTTGTACATTTTCAAAATCCTATTCAAGTCCTCTAGATTGAAGATTTCAAGGTATTCTCTTGGGAATCATGATATTTGAGTGAAGATGATTGACTTCCACCAAAAGACTTTCATCTTTGGGAGAAGATCTCAGAGCAAGAATATTGAGTTGAGTGTTCATAAGCTTGTAATATATCCTGTATATTAAAGCAAAAGCTTTTGAACGATCATCAATATCAAAATTCTTGGTTAGAATATGAAGATTTAGAGCATTAAGAGTAGCTTCATCTTGAGGGCTGATTGGAAATTTTGGATAACACTTTGAAAATATGAGACCACTTTCGAGATTAGATTCGAGCATGGTTAATAATGAATGCTCAAACCTCAAGAGTCTCTTATTTCTTAGGGTTATGAGAACAAGAATGTCTAGACCAATTCTAAACAATTGTTTGATAGCAATTTAAACAAGACCCACATGAAAATATTTAAATTTTTTCTTGTGAGCTTAAATAGCTTCCTTTGAAAACAAATTTATTAAAACAGTTTGATTTTTAATAGCAATGGTTTGCTCCAAAGTTTTGATAATATAATCTTGGTAAAAATCAAACATCCATATTTCATAGATAGATTTCTTATCTACCTTTGGAATAATCCAATTTTGAAGTTTTGTTCAATTTGAACAGTTTGAAGTTCATTTGAAGTGAAATCATTTGATGAAAATGCATGAGATGCAAATGCATGATCTCAACCTATTTCTTCCTCATTATTTTGAAAAATGTTTGGCAGATTATCATCTCTATTATTTGAACCACTACCTATACTAAACCAGTTTAGCATGAAATACATAATTGAATAGAGGTAAGAAAACAGTAACTTACTTCTGTAGACAAAATGCTACAAGATAGACCGATGATATGCAATTATAATGCAAAGCCTACAACAGGACCACCAAATGTATTTTAACTTTCAAATCTTGTAATTTCAATTTTATTTATCAAATAAAATTCCTCATTCTCAAAATTCTGTATTTTATTGATCATTCTCTATACTCTTGCACTTTTCCCGCAACCTGGGCCTCCTTTTGGTGGGTGTGTGTGAGTGTGTAGATCTCCCAAAACCCTTCTTGGATGTCTATGATCTTTAATATAAAGAGGGGTTTTTTGGAGTTCTAGTTTAAGCAAGAAACTCCTGAATTAGCTAGTTTCTAGCTATTCGTTCCTAAGCAACACGGTTCTTGCTTAGTCGAGAAATATTTGCTCCAAAACCTTCGTTCTTGGCTTTTTCTTTCTTTAGCAATGAAACTCTTGCTTAAGCAAGACACTTAAATAGATTTTTATTCTTGTGCATCTTCTGCCCTTTGGGTCTCAACTCTTCACATCTCAAAGCACGTCAATTTCTTCTTGTCTCCTTCTGTTTTATCACCGAACATCAAGCTTGAGGTTTGTCCTAAAACACAAAAATGAATTTAATTCAATAATAATTGACTCCAATACACTCAAAATATAAAGTTATCATAGATGAACCTAGATAAGTGTAGAATTTACATTTATCAAACTGCATGAATCATTTATTGCCACAACATTTATCACCTACGAAAGAATTGAATATTTTGGTACGATATTTGAGTGTGTGTGTGTTAATTTTGGTATTTTTCTTCAGATGGATTTTTGGAATATTGCTAATATAAATAAGATTAGATCAAAAGGTGTAATAGATGAACAACAAATCATCAGATGGATTTTTGGAATATTGCTAATATAAATAAGATTAGATCAAAAGGTGTAAAAGATGAACAACAAATCAATAATTGACATCCTTTATTTTTCAATAGTCCTATTCAATCCTCTCCACATAACATGACGTTAACACAAAAACATCATAGTTACATATGAAATCTACTGATTAAATAATGCGAACAATCTAATTTAATAGAAAAAAGCTAATTTACCTAGAATTTTAAACCATGTGCACTCTTAGATCTCACTAGACAATTCTCATGTTCAATCAAAATGGATTTTATATAGTTTGGCTTGATCAAGCCCTTGGTTAGGGCCAGGGGCAGACACAGAGTTTTAAAAGTAGGGGGATACAATCGAACTTGTAAAGAAATTTGGAGAAATTTTACAATCGAAAAATTTACGTCCAAAAAAATCATAACCCGTGTAATTTTGCATTCAAAAATTTACATGAGATATAACTTTTTCGGATTTAAAATTTCGAAAATTTTTGATGTTATATTCCATATAAAATTTTCTAATAAAATGATGAAAATTATATTGAGAAATTTGTATCGCAAAAATAATAAATGTTAATGAAATAATTGAATTTTTTTTTTTTAAATACAAGTTGGACGTCTTTCTTTAAGACTCACGTTCAACATATTTTTAACTATTTTCGATATCTGTTTGAACTATTCGATATGCCTGTAATGTAGTTCTCAAAATATACTTTAAGATGACATAAGCAATTTGTAGATTCTATTAGTGTACGATCGTCGGAGAATTTTTAGAATTAACATGTTATCGAAATTCAAATTTATTGTGATTTTGCCCCTATTTGGTGGAGATTAAAATCAAAATTTTAGTAAATTTTGATAAAAGTTAAATAGTTATGGATTCCTTGAAATATGTTCTTAAAATTAATTGTTAACTTTAATATAGATTTCAATCGATGCCAAACACGACTTTAAAAAAAATCTCAAAAGTTGGGGGCACGTGCCCCCAGGACCCCTGGGTCCGCCAATGGTTAGGGTTATACTATTATGGACAATGCTACTTGTACATTAGCATGTACATAATGTGAGTGGAGGTGGGTCCTACGCTACTGTGTCGTGGGCTCCACCACACTCACATTATGTACACGCTTATGTACACGGTAATGTACGAGTATATAAATCCTACTATTATGTACATTAATTATAACAATGGCAATTAATAAATAAACATAAGATCAATATGTATCATTCTTAGAATCTTAAAGCCATTAATAATACATATTAATTGTGCTTGCATGTGACTTATAATTACGTTTTGGTGTTAATACGTGAGACTGATTCATTTTCCTATTAGGAGAAGTGCTTAACTACTAATCCAACAATTAAGAATTTTAAATAATTTGGTGAAACTTTATAACGTGCTGCATAGTCTTATCTTTGGTCTGATTCATAGAATAATTTCACAATAAAATATGAACCATGCATGGTGATGCTTTTCTAATGTTTATATTTTTATCTGTTTGTCATTTTTAATCTGATTGAAGAACTGAATAAAAAGTTTTCTTCTAAAACAAATTTATAGTATCCAAAATAAATCATTTTTCACATCAAATAATTTCTCTCCCAAACAAACCCTTAGTCGAAGTTGAAATACTGGAAAACAATACAATATGGAGCCCACGAGCCTTGTCTTTCGAGCTTCTATGCCCGATGCTCCAACATTACTATTGAACAAAAATGAAGAACAAACCAATATTCAATTAATCCTTTGAAGGAAAGTTCTTAAAATAGAAATGGTGGTGATCTCCATCATTTATAGATGGAGAGAGAGAGAGAAAAATAACAGAAGGAGTGAAAACAAACGTGAGTAAAAAACGTAAAAGTAGCAACACGCTTTTATCCATTTATTCCTAAAACTGGACCTAGAACTGGACTTCATAACTGGGCTGGGCTTCAGTTGCATTATTTTAGAACCCGGTACTCTCCATCAACTTCCGGTACTCTCCATGGACATACGGTACTCTCCATCAACTTGGCTGCTGGTCGTGATTCCTTCATCCCCCCCTCAAGGTGGAGGTTGGTGTAAATCACCCAACTCCAACTTGGAAAGAAGACGGTGGAACTGAGGGGCAGCAAGTGATTTCGTGAAAATGTCCGCAAGTTGGGCATGAGAAGGAACATACCGGGGAAGAACAAAACCAGACTTATATAAATTCCGAATCAAGTGACAATCAATCTCCAAGTGTTTCGTGCGTTCGTGGAAAACTTGATTAGCGGTAATATGTAAGGAAGCCATGTTATCACACCACAAAGAGATAGGGAGTGTATAAGGAACATGGAGATCATCCAAGATATAAGTGATCCATTGCAATTCACAAACAGTGCTTCCCATAGTACGGTATTCAGCTTCTGCCGAAGAACGAGAAACCGTAGTCTGCTTCTTGGTCTTCTAAGAGATAAGTGCTGAACCAAAAAACACACAATATCCAGTGAGAGATTTCCTAGAATCCAGGCAAGAAGCCCAGTCAGCATCAGCATAAGCTTGCAAGCTGAGAAAGCACTTTGCAGGGAAGAAAAGTCCTTTAGAAGGACAACCTTTCAAATATTTGAGTAAATGCAGAGCAATCTCCCAATGTGATTCGCAGGGTGCATTGACAAATTGGCTAAGTTGCTGCACTCCATAAGTTATATCAGGCCTAGTCAAATTCAAGTAGAGTAACTGCCCAATCAAACGTCGATATTTGTCTGGTTCATGAAGTAAAGGACCTTTGTTAGCAACCAGCTTTGTGCCCTTCGGAACCGGCACTGGAGATGGCTTAGCCCCCAGTAACCCATCATTTGTAATCAAGTCAAGAATGTATTTACGTTGATTAACATACATCCCTTCACTGCTACGTGCAATCTCGAGACCTAGGAAGTACTTAGCGTACCCCATGTCTTTGATAGTAAAAGCCTCGTGCAAGTAATGTTTAACAGCAATAATGTCTTCTTCATGGGATCCAGTAACAAGAACATTATCTACGTAGACCAAAAGAATGAGCACTCTCTGTGACTGATGTTTAGTAAACAAGCAGTGGTCATGCTCAAACTGATGAAAACCAAAATGCTGAAGCTTAGAACAGAGTTCAGCATTCCATTGTCGTGATGCCTGTTTCAAACCATACAGGCTGCGTTTTAATTTGCAAACTTGACCTGGAAGAGCTTTGTGAAAACCATCAGGAGGTAGCATATAAACTTCTTCCTCTAAGAATCCATGAAGAAAGGCATTATTAATGTCCAGCTGATGTAAAACCCATTCCTTAGCTGCCACAATAGCAAAAAGCATCCGTACGGTGACCATCTTGACCACTGGTGAAAAACTATCAAAATAATCGATCCCTTGTTGTTAATGGTATCCTTTAGCAACCAGTCTCGCCTTTAGTCTGTCAACTGTACCATTCGGATGTAACTTGACTTTATAAACCCATAGTGAACCAATAGCCTGCTTCCCAGGAGGAAGAGAAGTCAATTCCCAGGTGTGATTACTCTCCAGTGCATCGAGTTCTGTCTGCATGGCATCAATCCATTCTTTACATTGACTGAACTGTTTATAAGAATATGGCTCCTGGATAATTGATAAAGTAGCTAGAAATGTTGCATATGATGAACTAAGGTTGGGGACAACATGATAAGGGAAGGTGGAAGGGGTATAACCTGATAAAGGAGACTGTGCAGTCCTGCAAAATGAGGTATGATCTGCAGTTGGCAAAGCTTGAGTACTGTTGACATTGGTGACAAAATCATGAAGCCAGGGTAGTTTGGTTTTAATTCTAGAACTTTGTCTAAGAGCAGGAGTAGGTAATGTAGCAGTGGAAGAACTGGAATGTTCAGTTGGCTGTACATCAGTAAAAGGATCAGGAATCAGAGGAATGAATCAGAGGAGGTGTTTGGAGAATTGATAACCTCATGTTGAGGAGCAATATCTCTTGGGTTGTGTGTTGAAGTTTTCACGATGTTTTCTTCAGAGTCAAAATCTTGTAAAAGAGGTAAAGGAGGCAAGAAAACATCAGTCGCTTTATCACGAAAGGAAAACACTGATTCAAAGAATTTAACATCTCTGGATATCTGAATTTGTTTGGTAGATATATTGTAGACTTTGAATCCCTTTTGACCAGGATTGACACCAAGAAAAATACATTTAAACCCCATTTCCTCAAATTTATCCTTGTGTGGCTTAGTATTAGCCATGTAACAAAGAGACCCAAAGGTTTTAATCAGTGAATAATCTGGTTTTCTGCCATATAGCTTCTCAAAAGGAGTAAGCCATGTGAGGACTTTTGTAGGTAGTCTGTTGATTATGAAGGTTGCCATCAAGATGAAGAATGGCCAGAATTTTTTTGGTGAACTAGCTTGAAACATCAGTGACCTGGCTATTTGGAGTAAATGTTTATGTTTGCGTTCTACAACTCCATTTTGTTGTGGAGTGTAGACGCAAGATCTATGATGAACAATCCCAGAATGTTGAAGCAGAGTTTGGCATTCGGTACTAAGGAACTCAGTCCCATTATCACTTCTAAGGCATTTGACCTTTTTATCAAACTGAGTTTCTACCATCCGAAAGAAACAATCAAGAGTCTTCATGACCTGTGTTTTATGAAGAAGTAAGAAGGTCCAGGTTGCTCTACTGAAATCATCTACCACAGTAAGGATATAAGGTGTCCCTGTCAAAGAAAATTGTTTATATGGTCCCCAAAGGTCAACGTGGATTAATTCAAAGGCTGCTTTAGAATTAATGGAACTAATAGGAAATGGTATTCGTTGCTGTTTAGCCTTATGACAAGTTTCACAATGCTGTAGCGTTTCAGATTCTGTGGTGGTATAAGTCAGGAATCCAAATGCTTCAAGGTATGAAAAGAGGTATGTCCTAGTCTACTATGCCATTTAAGAAGAGAATCAGGAGAAGGTGAAATAGAAATTTTATTGATGTCATACGTTGGGTTACAGGATGAAGAATTCATGTAATTTTCTGAACCTATTACAGCCTAATCAGCATTTCTTTTGGTGCTATATAAAAAACTAGACTCATCCAACAAATAAAGTTTTCCTACAAGCTTGCCAACCGCTAAAACATTGTCACTCTGCAGGTCCTGTAAAAGGCAGAAAGAAGGATAAAAAGTCAGTTTTAATTGTGAATGTTGAGTGAGTTTTGGTACTGATAGCAGGTTATATTTGAAACTTGGAATATATAATGAGTCAGTAAGGTATAATTGTGAATTCAATTTCACATTTCCAGTTTGGTTAACAAGCTTTATAGTCCCATCAGGTAAACAAACATGTACAGGCTGGGCTATGGTTTTTATTTCTGTCATCAGTTTTATGTCTGCACAAATGTGATTACTAGCTCCCGTATCAATTATCCAAGTACCAGATTTCAAATAATCAAGTCCAGCCAAAAGAGAATAGCTGAAATTCATACCTGCATACTCCTTAATGTGAGTAAAATTCACCTTATTCTCCTTATCCATTCCTCTCAATGCTTTCTGAACTTCTAGCTTCACTATGTCTGCTATGCTTGCTGACACATCTGTATTGTTCTTCCATACTTCGTTCATTTGATCCTCATTAAAATCCAATGGTGTCTCAGCCATATTTGCTAAAAAAATTTCATCAGTGTCATTTCTTGCTCTCTGATCCTTTAGATCCTTATACCAGTCAGGATATCCTTTTAGCTTAAAACAATTATCCTTTGTATGTCCATTCAAGTTGCAATAGTCACAGCGTGAATTTTCCCTTTCCAGATTTCCAAATTTTCTTGTGTTTCCTCTTGCTAGATTATAATTTCCTCTATAAAAACGTCCTCTACTAGATCCTCTATAGAATCCTGATCTACCTCCACTTTCTCTCCTATACTCAGTGGTCCTAACCAGCATGGCTGAATTATCATTTATCTCAGGAAAGATTACGTGCACTTCTCTCTGTTTCTCCACTCGAAGCACCATTGAATATGCTTTATTTACTGAAGGTAATGGATCCATTACAAGAATTTGGTTTCTAATATGATCAAACGTATCACTTAACCCCATCAGAAATTGCATTAATCGATTAAAAGCTGTTAGATCTGATACCTCCTTTGATGTTGCACAAATGCAGATTGGAATGGGCATTAAGCACGCTAATTCATCCCATAGCTTCTTCAATTTTGTGTAGTATTTTTCAACTGTCAACATTCCTTGTGAAATGCTTCCTATTTCCCTCTGTAATTGGTATAACAGGGGTCCATTGTACTCCCCGTATCTCTCCCTTAATTCTTCCCACAGATCCTTAGCTGTCATAGTGTATATGAAAGCTTCCACGATTTCCTTTGAGATCGAATTTAACAACCATGATCTAACCATACAGTCAACTCGTACCCATTGCTCAAATTTAGCTGAATTTTCAGTAGGTTTTACACAATTTCCATCAATAAAACCCAATCTCAATTTTGCTCCTAAGGCTATCTTAACAGATCTGCTCCAACTGAGATAGTTTTGACCTGTTAAATGTGAGGTAACTAGCTGCATTCCTGGATGGTCTGAACTTTGCAAATCTAGTGGATCTCCATTAAAGTATGTCTTCTCTGCTACTTGCTTCTCTGTAGCTTCATCTTCTTCTGAATCGATTGGAGGCAAATCCTGGTGCGCTGCCATTTCAAAATTATTTAATCCTCAGAGCTTCGAACCATGCTCTGATACCATGAACAAAAATGAAGAACAAACCAATATTCAATTAATCATTTGAAGGAAAGTTCTTAAAACAGAAATGGTGGTGATCTCCATCATTTATAGATGGAGAGAGAGAGAGAGAAAAATAACAGAAGGAGTGAAAACAAACGTGAGTAAAAAACGTAAAAGTAGCAACACGCTTTTATCCATTTATTCCTAAAACTGGACCTAGAACTGGACTTCATAACTGGGCTGGGCTTCAGTTGCATTATTTTAGAACCCGGTACTCTCCATCAACTTCCGGTACTCTCCATGGACATACGGTACTCTCCATCAACTTGGCTGCTGGTCGTGATTCCTTCAACTATCACCAACTTCACCATGACTAACCTCCATCATCATTTTATAGCCATCTGATAACACAATTTGTTTTATTTTCTTTCATATTTCTTAGAAACACACAATTATATTACTTAAGTGTATCTAATTCAATCTTCTGAAATATTTCTTTGTTGAAGAGAATATTCATCAGTATTCTTAACTCACAAATAGCATATTTATTTACAGAATAATTTTCAAGTGAATACACTATTTTGTTGGATGATATATACTCAAACCTAAATGAAATTTAATGAATATCGACGTAAAAGTTTTTCTTTAAAATTTTCAAAATCACGAAAATTATATTTTTGATTTTCCTATATCTCTCTCCTTTTGGATATTTCTCGACTATTGGATGAATCAAACATCTCTCACTTAAAACGATTTTTTTTCTTCTATTTTTTTTTCTCAAAATGTATAAAATAATCACCTATATATTTTATTGTTTCAAATTTCATCTTGAAAATATTTTTAAATTGCAAATAAATACAAAAATTTGTTAAATATTGATTCTAAAATTCAAGTCATATTTAACCTACAACTGATTTTTTTCTAGAATTTTAATCTGAGTTATCGAGTAATTTACTTTATCGTACATTAGTATTACAACACCAGTATCAAATGTTTATCACGTGAACTCCAAACCCTCTTCGAACACGAGAAATACACTTATTGCTTAACAATAGATCTATCAGAACGAATCACCTTCATTTCAAAGAGAACTAATTCTTTAAATAATTTAAATGTGAAAATAAATTTATCGAGGTACGATATGATGACCTCGACTCCACTCAATAGTTAGGGAAGAATGGAATAAACTTGATTCCTTGTCAAATTCCAATAGGACCATAAATAATTTGGACCGTTCCCCGAAGAGATAAGATAAGACATTAATCATTTGTATGTTTACATTTTTAAATATAAGATAAGAGATAAGTAAATAAAGTAAGTGAAACATATAGTCATAAACCGCGTAAGTTTGACTGATTTACACACCAAATAATTCAGATATTTATAGCTTGTTTGGGAGGGATTAAAATCAGATTAAAATTGAAAATATAGCCGTTATTGTTGACTTTTATTAGACGGGTGGGACCCAATAACGGCTATATTTTCAATTTTAATTGGATTAAAATCACTCACAAACAAGCATTTAAACCTAATCGACATGTGATGTCATGAGGCAAACTCATGCTGAAATATGAAATTGGCTAGTGGATGCCAACACGCCACAGGCTAACGTCAAGTGGGGTGACACCATGATTATGCCTTCAAAAAGTTGATCCAATCTTTTATAATTCTCGTTTACCATCACTACCTCATAAAAATTGGATATAACTCGATCCCACTTCCATCTTTTAAACATAAGATTTGTATGAATTAGGCCTCTATTTAAAAATGAGTGGTTGTTGTAAATTTCATAAAATATTTGATTAAAATTAAAATCTAGTTTTTATTCATTAAGCATGGTGTGTAAATCCCTGCCCCACCTATTGGAATTAGTGAAAAACCTCCATATATAAAACTTGAAGTGTGTTTTATCCATACCGTCTATTTCCTCAATAAAAAATGAATATTCCCTTTTATTTAAATAAAATAAAAAAAAAATAAAGAGCTAATTGCAATCATAGTCCACTTTTTTTTTTTAAAAAAAAAAGGTACAAATGAATCCTAAATAAATAATTAAAAAATTAAAACTAAAAAAAAAAATCACTTCCTCTTCCTCCTTTCTCTCCCACCACCACTACCATATCAATTAATATCGTGGCCCTTTCCTGTGTTCTTTGGTTATTTCCCTTCAGCCTCAAATTCCATTCCCGAAAACCAAAACCTAAAAAACCATTCACAATCTCTGTACAAAACGACATTGGGTTGACAACAGAAACTATTAGCGATAATGGAGATGGAGTTAATGAAGAAAAGGATAAGGTAAGCAATGGATGGTCAAGATTGAACCTGATGGGTGGATTTGTTGCTGAACCTTAATTCGGAAAACTTAGTGGCTGTTCTTTTTGTGTTTCAATTTTGTATTTTGAGTTTTGCATTCATTTTAAGTTTTGTATTTTGAATGTCCATTTTGAGATTGTTGAAAATGTGTTCTTTTTGATATTTTGAAAAATTATTTTGAAAACACCCAACACGCTTTTTGAAAATTTTGGCTTGATTATAACTGAAAACACCAAAAACGAGTTTTCTTTGTAAATTTTTAACTTGTTTTCAAAAACACGTTTTCAAAAATAGGAAAGAGAACGCGTTTTCGCTGTCTGCATAACTCAGCAAGTGTAATGTAACTTTTCGACCTTCTGTTCTCAATCAACTGTCTGCATAACTCAGCAAGTGTAAATACTTGAAATCAAGGCTCACCCTTCATATCTAACTCATAATGTGGTAACTCAAATTCTAATGTAATAATATCTTGTTTTGAAAAATCTTGAGGATAGAATTTCTCTGCAAGTGTGCAAATTTTACGTATGTCAAATGATCTAAATGAATTTTTAGGATCCAGAGCAACATTCAGAGAGGAGTTCTATTGATATGTCATTAAATCTTATACTTTACTCTATCATCACAAAATTTGTTGCCTCATTGAAGACATCATAGTGATAATAATGCTCAACTGTAGTTTCATTACTAGTGCCCTGTTTGGCATACATTATTTCAAAATATATTCTTCTAAAACTCATTTTCAATCACACATTCTATAATAAAATAGTATTTTTCATCACATCAATAAATTTTCCTTACTTTTTAACCACATATTTATCATTATTTAAAATACATTATTTTCTCAATAATATCCATCAAACATCCCCTAGAATGACCAATGTTATACAAACATTCTAGATTAGGTATTGTAATATCATTTCTTGAGCAAAAAATTTTCACTTCTTGAGGAAATTCTTCCCAACCATCATCTCTCAATTTATGAAGTAATTGTTTAGTAGTAGACAGAATCCTTAAAGTGACCAATATGTCTTGAGATTTTTTTTTTTTTTTTTTTTAAGGATTTGACAAAGAATATCAGTGATTCTCATAATTATATGGATCAAATGTAAGATAAATATGAACTTAAAACACACCAATTTTTGTAAGCACCACGAGCTTCAGCCAAAGATCCACCATTTGAACACTTTGCGGGTTGCACCATACATATCTATCAAGCTCCTTACAGAGTCCTAATGTGAACTCCAACGAGTAGCTCCTGATCATTGCAAATTAACCATTTGGTTGGCCCCACTTCCAGATTCGAGTTCCCTAGCAGCCATCATAGGCTGAATTTCCTCTCTACGAGAAGCTTGCAACTCAGTAGCTCGTTTAGGAGAAGAAGTAATGATATTGACAATCTTGTCTAAATGTGAAAAGAAATTCTAAATGATAAGGATATATTTAACTACCGCAACCAATGACAACTGTAACCAATTGACAAAACAATGGACATAGTATGCATATTTACAATCTCTAAGAAATAATGTTTGAAGTCCATTCCAAGCACCACATATATCACTAGCACCGTCATACCCTTGTCCTCTCATTTTGTTCACCTGAAGTTCATATTGAACAAGAACACCACATATTTCATTTTTGAGATTCAATGACGTGGTATCACTGACTTTTTTAATTGCAAAGAAACATTCTATCAAACTGCCATGACTATTCACAAACCAAGCCAAAATCATTCCATTTCCAATTTTCCATTGTTTCAACTTTCAAATCAAATAAGATGAATAACAGTATGCCATCAAATCTAAGGTATGGAAAATAGTAACTATGACATAATATACTTGAAGGATAAATATGTTATCTTTAATATCTTTTCTATAACTAAATTGTTTGAGGAATATTGCAATAGTTATTATAAATTTGTAATTTTCAGGTTGCATCTAATGAAGCATCAAAGGAACTTAATTTACTATTTCTTTCTTTGTAATTGAAAGCAGCAACGTAAGTAACAATAGCATCTGAACAATTTGGCGTAAGAAACATGCCAGAAATGAGTTGAAGTTTTTTCTTTTGCTTTTTTACTGGATTCTACCATCTTTGTAATTAACTTATTCATTCCATTAGACAAAGCATAAATATTTATAATTCCTTACGAGAGTTCAATAGTGAAAATTTAGAACACCATCAGTCTAATAAATTAATAATATATGATATTATGCAGTAACTTGTAAATCTATTTTTAAAGAAACTACACAACAAGCAAACAAATTAAACTACATATAAAACCCTAAGAATGTAGAAAAATAAATCTTCAAAAAAAAAAAAAAAACTTCAACTACAATAGAATGAAAATAGTCCAAACAGTTTAAGATAAGAAAGAAGACTAAATGAAAAATTCGAAATTTTTGCCAAAAAATGAGCAATCAACTGAAATAAAGAATATATTTCAAAAACCTTACTCGACAGAGATTTGAGGTATGCCGTATGTGAGAATTGTAATTTCAATTCAATTGTAGGGCTAATCTTTGAAGTCTTGAAGAAATAACGATTCCAAGGATTGAATGATAATTTGATATAATGATAATTGGGTTCGATTATAAAAAAATTGGATTGGATTTTTGGGTTTAAAAAAATGATGGGTTTAATTGAAATTGACTGAATTTTCTAAGTGGGCTTGTACCAAAATAAAAAAAAAAAAAAAAAAAGAAAAAAGAATCATACTAAGCTGGACCTGGACCTGGCTACAACCCGGTTTAAATGTATTGTACCAAACTGAATGTCCACCACGATCCTTAACTTGCGCTGATTGACTCTTCTAAATTCTGCACGATCCTGCAAGATATATAATTGAGACCTTTTATGTCCCTCCAATACAACTGGGCACTCTTACAAATCTTCAAAGCTCCACCCCACCAAAAAACTCATAATTGAATCAAAGATAGATAACGAGATGAGATTTTTCTTCAAATTTGGAACATGTTGAAAATGGTTAAGTGTTCTAATTGTCCCATCTAAAAGCTTCAATCTGATGTACCAATTCCAGCAATCTGACAAGATGCGTTGTTTCCTATAACCACGACACCTTTGGAAACAGTTTCATATGTAGCAAACAAGTCCTTATTAGGACACATATGAAACACACATGCTGAATCAAGAATCCAATCATCTTCCGATTTAGACTCAATGTCAAAAATAGCTAAGAGATCTCAATCACTTACAACGTTCTCTACGATGTCTGCTTTGCCTAAAATATCTTATTGTTTCTCATAACGACTTGCAGCCAACCTTTCTTTATTTTGCAATTTATAGCAATCCTTTTTTAAGTGCCCATTCTTCTTGAAGTAGTTAAAAATATGATTACTGAACTTAGACTTCATCTGCCCATTTCAGAACCACCATGAACAAACAGGCCTTCTCCATCTCTGGCCTCAGAAACCAGATGCTTCATCTTCTATTTTGAACACAAAGCATTATACATCCCCTCTATGGTGATAGTATCACGACTATACAAGATCGTATCTCTAAAAGAAGAAAACAAAGTGGGCAACGAATACAATAGGACAAGGCCAAATCTTCTTCATCATACTCTACTTTCAAAGTTTCCAAAATAGTGACGATCCCTTTAAATACAGTCGATGATGCTCCAATGATCTTTCTTCTGCCATTCGATGAGAGTATAAATGCTGCTTGAAGTTCAACTTGCTTGTGAGATTTTTAGTCATGCAAACTTGCTCCAACATCAACTATAAAGTAGTTGTTGAATTCTCCTTCAAAACGTCCTGAAAAATGGTATTCGATAGATGAAGATGAATGTGAGAAACTGCCTTCTTATCCTTTCGTAATTTCTCATCCGCGATCAAAGTTGCGGGCATCTTGTCAATTCCCAGCAACACATCATCCAAATTTAGTTGTGCGAGTACTGCACGCATTTTAACCTGCCGTAGTGAAAATCTAGTGCTTCGATCCAAAAGCGGAATGTCATACTTCATGGAAGACATCACGAACAGAAACTTCGAACAAATCAAACCTTGCGCTCTTGCGAAACTGCTGAACCTGGCGCTCTGATGCCACTTGTTGTAAAACAACTACGATACCAGAATTGCTCAGATACAAATTGTTGTGAAACAAACCACCGAATTGAGATGTTGAAATTATATGGCAAATAATAATGAAGTATATGATCAAATAAAAGAATAATAAAGACAAAAATATGATAAAGTAATTAAGAGATTTTATTGACTCAAAAATAATGGAAAAAAAAAATTACAATAGATCCTATAATTCTAGTAATCTATTTTTTCACATTTATAAAATTGTATAAAAGAGTCTAATATTTATAGGGAACATGTAAGGGACGTCCAAATCCTCTGGTAGAGTTGCTGATGAAGTAGGATGTCAAAAAATCGAGTCCAAAATGAAGTATGACAGAAAACAGCGAAAAACCCGAACAGCACAGGTGGTGCCGCGACACCCATGCTCGGCACTGTGGCGCCGGACACTGCCGAATATTTTTTTTAAAATTGTTTTCTCCATCCAAATTCTACTTCAAGTCCAATACCAGATTTTCAACGCTCAATGGACTTTCAAAATAGAATTTCAACTTGACAT
This sequence comes from Fraxinus americana, assembly GCA_035079005.1. Lineage (NCBI taxonomy): Eukaryota > Viridiplantae > Streptophyta > Magnoliopsida > Lamiales > Oleaceae > Fraxinus > Fraxinus americana. The sequence continues at coordinate 29,756,866 of CM068720.1, forward strand.
AGGACTCTAATAGCATTCCAAACTAAATTCTCCTTGACGTGCACTTCAATTAGAATTTTTCAATACTTTATCAAAGAATTCGAGTTGCACCCAAATTTTAACATTTCAAATAACAATTTTGTCAAAGAATTCGTTAGAATGGCTTAAAAGAGTTATTCGTCTCTTGTAATTATAGATGAAAAAAAACAATAAATATAAAATTTTGTCAAAAAATTACTCTCTCATTCCAATGCATATTAACAGAATATTTGAAAACCTTGTCCAAATATTTATTAGAAATAATGTATGCTATTAATTGAAGGCAAATATACAAATGCAACCAAAAAATTGAAGATGTAAGTGTAAAAATAAGTAACAAAAAGCCTTTATTGCGATTAAAATTGAAGTACAAATAATAAAAATGGTGATTTAATTATAATTATCCATAAGTAAACATGTCATGCTCGAATAAAATAAGATCAAACTACTCTTTACCCAATACATACCACATCAAAATGAAACTATACCAAGTCGAAGATTTAACTTACAAGGAATTCGAAATATTTATTAAAATCATTTACTTAAAATACAAGTTTTTTTAAATGACCAATCACTCAATTCAAATATATAAATAAGTCGCGGAATGTTTGGTCTCTATATCAACCCCATCTTCCGTATCTCCGTATCTCACTGATTCTTACAAGTCTGCCTAATACTATTTCTTTAATAATGTCCTTGTTATAGCAATAAATAAATCCTCATATAATTTTTGGTTAAACCACTGTCCTATAATCTCCCAATCATTTAATAAATTTTGCACATATTAGTATGATTCAGTCTATTATTATCTACATTTTTCACAACCAGAAATTTTAATCAAATTGAATCCTCAAATTATTAATGATTTTGGAGGAAAGAATTAGACTCCTCTTTCAGTCCTTCCCCCTTATGGCCCTTATCCATATTTTTGGCCTTCTCATATAGTAGAGCCCTCCTCCACTGTTGTATCAGCCAAATTTATTTATACATACAGGGCCTATATATATAGGTTGAGAGAGAAAGAGAGAACAAAAAGAGGAGCCTTAGATGGTGTACGTGTAGCCCTCCATCTCCACTGTATCAGCCAAATATTTATATATACAGACAGGGGGCTATATATATAGGCTAACAGAGAAAGGGAGGGAAGATTAAATAGAAAAGTGGTCTTTGATTGATTATATATATTCTGATGGTGCAATTTGCAGCTGCCAATACTATGGATCTTGGAAATTTTAGTACTATTAGCAGTGTCAGCTTCCACTATAATTCTGATACTAGTTTTAGTTGCAGATACTTCCATTTATCATCGGCAGTCTTGTCCCTGTCTTCCTTGTGTTTTGGAAGTTCCAATTTAATGCCCTTAATGGCTTTTATTAACCCCTTTATTAGGGCTATCTCTAATTTAATTCCCAAGCCTTTCTCTGAACAAGGGACAGCTTGAATTTCAATTTTCTGGATCATAATTGTTTTTCTCTTTTCTTTTTTCCCAATGCTTTTCTTGATGAATTTACTGCTTTTATGGGGGTGTAGTAGCACAATCTGTTGCCCCTTTAACCTAATTTCAGCTACCCTTCTGTTATTTTCTTGAAAAAATTGTCTTTTATACTCAATTTTCAAGAATACTCTCTTATTGCAAAACCCCTTTTGTTCTGTTTTTGAGAGCTTGGAAGATTTCTTTTCTTTCTCATTCAAGAAAAGTCAAGAAAATGTTGTCTCTTTCTCTTCATGGGCTTAATTATCAGCAGATGAGGATGGTTTCTGGTGGGGTGAATGCATCTTCACCATCTATGGCTTCTTTAAAATCTCGTGGCAGGTATTTGATCTTCTTTAATGCAAAAATGTAATAAGTTTTATTGGATTTGTTATAAAATAAAACGTAACTGATTTATTGTGAGTATGAAATTTGATGTACTATTTTTTATTGTACTTGTTTTATGTAAAGTTATAGTAAGTGGATTGGAGAAGCATTTGTGCTACTACTACTAGTACTTGGCAATTCCCAATATCCCTTTATTCTTTACGATCATCAGGTATGAATTTAATAGTTGTGGTGGAATTTGGAGTGGTTTTGGGAAAGGAAAGAGGAACAATTTGATTGCCACAACTGGGAATGCTGCCCTTAAGAAGAGGAGATTGAGTAATTTACCTCTGTGTTCTTCTGCTCTGGCGGAATCCCGAAATTCATCCAGAGCCGACATCTATAAGGAGGTTGGAGTTTTTTTCTTTTGAAGTAATGTATTCCTTCGGTTTGATCTAGTTCTATTGTTGATTTAATAATGAATTCTAGCCATGCAGATTATCGATATCGGTTGTTACTTTGTTTACGCATCTAGCCACTTAGTAACACAGTCGATTTTGAGAATATACTGCTAATTTTGGAAATATGTGAAATTCTTTTAATCCGTGATTTATATTATGATGATCTATCAGGTTCTTGAAGCTGCTAGGGAAAGATTTACTCAGGAAATTTCTTTCCAGTCCAAGGACAAAGATATCTCACTTGCGAAGGTCGTAATTTATTCTTGGTTCCCACTTCCTGTTTGAGGTGGTTAATGTTCAATCAAAAGAATATATACCTTTCTTGATCTGGTTTCCTAGTTGATCCTCTTTAGTTAAGGTGTACATAATATCTTGAATTCGAATTTTTTGATTGAATATTCTCTATTTCTGAATTGCTGCTAGCATTTGGTGACCATTTGTTATAGTGCTAGTGGTACCATTATCGTTTCATTTTCAGTTTTGTGATTGGTCTTCTCTTTTCCCGATGGATTTGTCTTGTTGTCCATTATGGATGCCTTTATGGCATCCATAATGTACTAGTAGCAAGACCCTTTCCCGATTTACTGCTACCGCTTGGTGAACAATTGTTAAAATATTAGTGGCTCCAACCTCTATATCTTCTTATGACAGACAATTATGTACAGTTGCTGAAGTCCGTGTATTGAGTTTCTTCATTCTTATACTTATTATACGAGTTGTCGGCATCTCTTTTGTTTATGTGTTTCGGAATCTTTTCTGTAGGCTTTACTTTATGTTGCTGCTGAAGATGAGGCATTTTTGGCTTTAAATCGGGAGTTGGACTCCCGTTCGCTCAATAATGAAAGGAGAGATTTGTCATCACCTTCTGATGCTGAAGAGTCGGATTATGTGGAGGCTATGCTTCTAGCTGGAAAGAATATAAGTGAGTGGCTGTCCGAGTTGGATGCCATTGCTAAGCAAGTCGAAGCCGAGCTGGTTTCAAGAGATATAGGATGTGATTTGGTAGAAGTTTTGGAGGCAGTGAACAAAGTTCTTTTTGATTTGAGAGGTTTCAAAAGGTCATTCATAGTAACAGATTCGAAGTGTTCATACCTGCACTTTGTATTAAGCTCTGGATGTGCCAGCGGTATACCTTCATCAATCTATTCTCCTAACGCATCTTAATTATTAGTTTATAATTCCAAGATTACATAATTTTTTATTTAAGTTAATTTGCTTAAGACCACAGCTAACTTTCTATGTTACCATATTGCCAGCAATTTTACTTAGTGTAATTTATATTGAGGTTTGTCGAAGACTTAATCTGACCATTGTGGGATCTCGAGTTGGGGAAGATTTTTTGATATGGCCACCAACTGGGAATCCTGAGGTATGTTGATTTTCTGAACCCATCAATAATGTCATGGATTTATGCCTGTCATGGTCATTTTCAAAGTGACACGTATAATTGATAATCTTATGGCTTGTTTGATGAGATGCATTATACATGACAGTGTTTGGAAGAAAATAAGCTAAAATCTTGTCCAATATTGCTTACCAAAAAATCATTTTACAGTTTCAAATTTGTCTTGGTTTGACGATGTTCGGTCTCAGTTTCTAGAGTCTGATATGGCTACCTTTTTGCCACAATGCAGAGGCTATTCAAAGTAACTTCTGGACATAGCTTGTTTGGGGTTGTCAATGGGAAGTGTGTGGACGACCCCAGATCTAAGGCCTCTGACATAAATAGTAATTCGCTCTTGGGGCTTGACATTGCTGCAAATCGGGATATTATTGGGATCGCTTTGGCAAATTTGATGGTAAGCTCTATCATGCCAGTAATTCTGTGGTGCATAACTTCAGCTCTTAGTCTTTAGTTTTGCCAGCCAACAATTTTATGGTTCCAACCATGGAAATAAATGGTTTATATATATTGCAGAGGATTTACTGGAAACGGGCTTCAAGAAAAAATTATGGATTGATGCTGACTTCTCCCCTTAGGTCTGTTTATAAAGCCGGCGAGAAATTTAACAAGAATGATGGTGCAAATTTCCCTTTGTTGCGACCTCAGGAGCTGAGGTAACCTTCTTGTATTCTCTTTATAACTCGACTCCTACTTTTGCCCATTTTCCCAATTGTGATGGTGTGTATTTGTCTCTGTCTGTTTCGTTTAAGACGCTTATATTGCAAGATTGGCATGTAGAATCAGGGAATTATGATTTTGTACTCATCTGGGGGGTTCACTTTTGGTGCGCATGCTGAATGTCCTTTATGTTGATAAAAACTTAATCCCCTAAGCCTCCGATGTCAGAATTAATGGTTTAATACATACGATTCAAATGTGTGAATTGGATAAGTCTCCGATTTGTGTGATAACTAGACACTACTTTTTAAATGCAAATTATGCATATCAAAGAGTCATGTTATTTCGATAGTGTGACTACTCACAAATGTGCATGATGAAAAGTCATGACCTTTTGATAGGGTGTAATTTACACTATTAAATATGAAATGGTGTGATCTAATGGTTAAAATTAATATTGCCAAAAGATGTGACCGTTAGGGAGAGAGACATTGAAATCTATAAATAGGATCTCCAAATTCCATTTTTTTCACTCCAAATAGTTAATTTCTAATTCTTTCCTTCTCCAAATTATGTCAAAGTAATTTCCAAATTATTTTCGACTTTTGTGTTCGATATATAGTATTTGATATCTTCCATTCTAGAAAAGTACGGTCAACCGTTGGTTCGTCCGGCAAAATTAATGTTGTGCAAAATTAATTTTGAAAGAAGTATTGTATCTTGGGAGATAAGACATCCATTTAATCATGTTAACACCAGTGTAGGGTGCGAAATTTGTCTTGAAGATATTTGCATTTGCATATGTCGGTTCATTTAATCTCCTTCTAATTTCTACATTTAAGTAAGTCGAAATTTGTGCACGTATCTTAGTTTCGATAAGACAAAATTTTATTCAATATTTTGCAAGTCTAAGTCATGATTTTTATCGTCTTTACATGTACATATTTTTGGTTAACAGAATATAATTCATGCACCAATTTATCCAACATCCGAACCAAATAAATAACGAAATGCATAAGCCATGATGCCTATTTTTCACTGCTATAGAAATATAACTATTTAAGCAATAATGTGTAGTACTGTAGCTTGTGCATAACATACTGTTTCGGATGTTATAATCCTTTCTAGACTCGCAATCATGGCTTCCCAAAGATTGCTGATTCTGCAACCGCACAACTGGTCCTTGAGACGAGATTATGGCATGATGTTGTACTATAGTAGGTATGAACTAAGAAACTTTATATTCCAGTTATTTACGTTTTTCACCATTATTATTCGATCTATTATGTGGTAAACTACAATCAACTTTTATAAATTACAGAGAATACGAGGAAGCAGTCCAAGAACTTAGCATCTGCATGGCTTTTGCCCCGGAAGAAGAGGCCGAAGTGCTAGAACCATTTGTCGAAAAATTACATCTGATGCGGCTTGAATCATCGTGGAAATCTTTGGGGCAAAAAGGTCGGCTAGCTGTTCCTTGACTTGTCTGTTTTCTGTACAAAATAGTTAATACTCATCTACTTGCTTACTTATATGATAGTTTGTATAATGACTCCTATAATGGATCTTAAGCTATAAACTTACTTCTGTATATATTTTCCTTGAAACCATGTTTAATTTGCATGGCTCGAGAATTATATTGGTACATACAGAAAATAAAAGCAGGCTTAGCTAAATATGAATTTACCTCGGTCAGTAAGGCAAGATGTTCTTGGAAAGTGAGCAAGGCTCCTTTGAATGAAATTCAGTGTGATCTCGAGAGATCACATCTTCATCTATACGATCCCAGGTATTGAGATCGATAAAAAATTTTACTCTATTTACGAGTTTTGCGAAGACATATACAGATTCCAGAGACTATAACCATTTTCATTCACGCTCTTTTGTGGATTTTCGTGGATATTTGTGGCTTGTTTGGGATAAGCTTCTACTTCTTTAGAGAGAGCTTTTTAAAGAAGTCGCATTGGGTTAACTTTCTTTGAAAGTTATTGTAATAAGACAAGCACTTTTAAAAGTTTATCTAAACAAGTTAAAAATCGGTTTCTTAATTTGAAAAGTACTTTTTCACTTTTCAAAAGTCATGCTAAATAGGTCATTCGTTTCCTGTCTCTTGACAGACAAAGATCATCACTTTCTCTGGAATTGTGCATAAAATTTACTACATTAGGAAGTAGAGCTCCTAGTGATATAAAATGTTAAAAGATATATATAAAAAAAAGGGTAAATTCAAGATATATCAAACTCTCAGATGACCCTGATAAAATTTGAGGGTACTTCAAAAACTATTTTACATGGTAGAGAATTAAAGAGGTGAAGTTGATAAGAATTAATGAATGAAACTCAATGACAAGAAAAATTCTTGGATTTATTCACATCTGGTTTATTTTTTGCTCGACATGACATGATCTCCAAGGGAACACATAGTGTATACTTATCAAGTTGTCTTTGCAGAACAGTAAGGTGCCTATCCATCTTAATCAAATTGATCAATGGCCTACTTATTTTGCAATATTAACACCATTCATTTAGCAACTATAGTTTGGATGGATAAGTGTGGGTACTTAAAACGTAAAACCAAGTGGGAATGTAAAGTAGATAAGCTTTGAAGGAGTAGGCTGCTAACACCCCCACACATCCACTCACCAACCCTCTCTAATTCATCCCCATCGTTATGTTAAATTGTTGAGCCTAATTATTGTCCTAATGTATCTTATAAATAGGGAGTCGTCTTTAAACTTTATTATTATCATCAAAAAGAGAGGAAGAAAGACCAGAGAAGATAGGAGTGCAATTTTCTCTTGCAAACATTTTTCATCATAGTAAATTACTGTAGCGATGAGAGAGGGCGGAGTCTGAGGCGAACCTCCATATATCTTGCTTGTTCTTGCGTGTTCATTTTTTCTTTCTTTGAATTAATTGCTCTTGATGTAATAGAATTAGAGTTTATAATTCTCAACACATTAATATCTGTGTCCAAGAAAGCATTTCTTAGCCCTTGGATGAAGAAAATGCAGGAAAAAATCACATCAAACTCTAAGGGCCTGTTCTCTTTGCTGTTTTCAAGCCGTTTTCTGTTTTCGATTTCCAAAACAGTGAAAACGCGTTCTCTTTCCTATTTTCGAAAACGTGTTTTTGAAAACGACTTTAAAATTTATAAAGAAAACACAAAATGACAAAAATGTCGTTTTGAGTGTTTTCAGTTATAATTTGGCCAAAATTTCCAAAACGCGTTTTCGTTGTTTTCAACCCAACCGCCAACCTTCACCGCCTGCACCAACCACTGCCATCACCGCCGACCACCTCCAACCACCAAATCTCACCCACAGCTACCACCACCGCCTGCACCAACCACTGCCATCACCGTCGACCACCTCCAACCACCAAATTTCACCCACAGCCACCACCACTGCCGCCAACCACCAAATCACAGCTGATCGCACCCACAGCCACCACCGCCGCCAACAACCAAATCGTAGCAGATCGCACCCATAGCCACCACCACATCACAGTTGATCGCACACACAACAACCACCACCACAGCCAAAATCACCACGAAAATCTGCTGCGACCCAAAATCGCGAAAATCTACTGCTTAGCTGGGTTGAAATCGCGACCTAAAAACGAAAGAAGAAGGACAGCAGCGTCACGACCGGCTAAGAGACCACTGCCATAGCCACAGTCACCGTCGACCACCGAATCGCAGCAAATCGCACCCACAGCCACCACCATCACCACTGAAATTGCGACCCAAAATCTCCACCAAAAAAGGAAGAAGAAGGACAGCAGCATCGCACCCCCACTCCTTCTGGCCGGCGAAATGTAGCCCGACGGTGGGAAGAGATAGGAGAGAAAGAGGGAAGGGGAGAGAGAGATGGGATGGGAGAACGTGTTTTGGTGTTTTTAATTTTGGAAAACAATTTTTCAAAATGACAAAAAGAACGCATTTTCAACAATCTCAAAATGGACACTCAAAACACAAAATTCAAAATGAATTCAAAACACAAAACAGAAAACAGAAACACGAAGAGAACACTACCTAAATGATTGGTTAGCCAGTAAATTTTTGGGTATTTGGGATGATCGCCGTTGATTATAAATAACATTATCGTTTATACTGGGTTTGTCCTCGTGATTTGAATAATGTTATTTATCCCGACTTGATGTCAATCATCAATGACTGTCATGTTGTCCAATAAATTTAGAATGCATATTTATAAAAAGAATTGGAGGCTGTTACAGTAGGAAAACAACTGACTAAATAGAATTTAAGGTTTTTCTTTTTAATGATTATTTAATCCTATATAATATCTTACTGAAACTGTTATCTTTTTAACAATTTTTTTTTTCGAATTTGTTCATCTAATCTTTGAATTGTTTTTTCAATAAAAAAAAGGGTAAATTGCACATTTAGTCTTCAACATTTGCTCAAAATGGCAATTCAGTCTCAAGTTCTTTTTCGTCACAATTCCATCTAAAATTTCCATAAATTAGCAGAATTCGTCATTGAAGACTGTTCCGTCAATTTTAAACATAGATCAGTTATGTGAGATGCAGAATCTATTTAGAAAAGGGGAAAATTGTCAAGTCACTTCGTTTGAACAAGCTAAAATTTTTTTTTAAGAAAAAGAAAAAAATTGTCCACTTGTTTAAATAAATAAATTTAAAAAGAAAACAAGACTGAGAGAGAGGAAGGGAAAAATTACATAATTACAAAGGTTTCGAGATACATTTTCAAAAATAACAAACTTGTGGAATTTTTTAAAATGTCGGTCACGTTTTGTGACCTCTGATAGTTTTGTGATCTATAATTTAATTAATTAGCTCATGGTCAAAATAACACAGATTTTTTTATTACGATCACATTACTAATAACATATCATATAAGTCAGTCACAAAATACAATTTATGGGCCACTATCACGTATTTTAGTGACAAATCACACGTTTTATTATGTCACAAATTAACTATTATCCAATTATTTGATCACAAGCAGTCAAACACTCTTCAATTCACCCATCCCACTCCACCACCGTCGACACCACCAAGATCGCCAACGTAGCGATGTCAACGAGCCGAGCCGAAAAAAAAAGTTCGAGCTGAACCCGAGCTTTTTTTGGCTCGATCCGAGCCGAGCCCGGCCAAAAAAAATGAGGCTCGGTCGGAGCTTTTGGCCCGAGCCGGCTCGAATTTTTTGTTTTTTGTTTTTTTTTTATTAGCTGCCTGCCTGCATTTTTTTTTTTTTAATAGGAGGTTCGCCTGGGCCACGGGCTGGCCAGGGCTCGAGCCGACTCCCCAAAGTGGGGCTCGGCCGGAGCCTGGGCTCGGTTCCACCGAGCTCGAGCCGAGCCCGAGCCGTCTGAGCCTCCGAGCTTTTTTGCCACCGCTACGCCAACATCACCTCCAATTCATGATCTACCACCACCACGTTTACCTCCCACCACCTACCTCGAAATAACCATCACCACTACCAAGCATTTGCACCTAGTCCACCCCTTCATCCAGCTCTCGCTTTTTTGACATCTACTGATCATGTCCACTTCCCTCCTCCTCCTCCTCCATGGCCACCTCGTGTGGGATCTACTGCTATTGGATTATTTAGCAAGATGGGGTCATAGCTCTCTTTTGCGGTGTTTCTTCCACCAAATCCACCACCTCCACCTTAATACACGACCAAAACCATCGAACTACAATAAGTGTCGTCACATTCAATCAATTGGCAACGTTGACTCAATATATGGTGTAGCAATAGAAACGATGATTTTGTTTGCTTCACTTGGTCATCGTTTAGGGTTGTGAGGTTTAGGGTGGTGTCAGGTAGGGTGGTTTGGTGTGAAATTTGACTTTTGAAAGAATTGATTTAAATCTTGATTTTTGAAATATAAAGTTAAAAAACATGGTCTGGTATAATTTTTCCAAAAATAAAAAGAAAATTCTGAGCCTTAGAGGCACCCTAAGCCCTATTTTAACATGCAGACCGGTTGATTTTGGCACATAAATTATTCGATAATATTTTTATGTATTTATTTTATTTCTTCAATTCATATATTTTAAGAAAGACTACCCTACACACACACACACACAACTATTATTTAAAATATTTAAATAGTACAGTACATCATTTTTATTTTTCATTCATAATCGAAACCCTAAAATTCCTTTTCCTCTATATCATTCATTTTACACTTCTCTTGTATGACGAAAGGTAAGGTATTGAACACCTAAAAAATGAAAATCTGGATACGCCTCGTCGCATTATCGGCTCCCTAAATATTTTGCCAAGGTCATTGGTCATCGATTATCTGATATACGACATTTACATAATCATCCCGACTTCAAAAAGAAGACACCGTTAAACAACAATGGGGAAAAGAGCAGGGCCTACCCTGAAATTTATGAGACCCTAGGCAACAATAGTTATGAGATCATTAAATATAATTTTTTAAGTAAGCGTAAACGTCTCTTCAACACTAATCATGGTCTATTCAAATTCAATTTTTCTATAGCTTTTGAAAAATGAAATGAGCACTTTTAGAATAAATAACTTTTTTTTTTTACTTTCATAAAAATTAATTTATAAATTTTAAAGAAATTTTATAAGAGCAAAAAATTATATGGGAGATTTTATTTTTTATTTTTTTAATGCATTGACTCTCTCTCTCCCTCTCTCTCTCTCTCAGATCTTGGTAGATAGAAAAACTCAACAAAATATAACACTTAATTTTTCTTTTTTTATGCATTGATTCCTTTTTTAAAAAAAAAGATTTTGGTAGATAGAAAAACAACAAAATATATCACTAAGCAATAGTTTAATTATAGATTCATTTTATTTCTTAAACAAGAATGTAAGTTAAATACCTCAGTAATTTGGGCTTTTTATTTAGACTAATTTTTTTATTTTTATTTTTATTTTTTTCCATTTGTCGAAACATTGCAAAAAATTAATTGTTGCGTGAATTAGCACCTAAAACATCTAAGGTCCAGGTAAGCTAGCTATTACATACATTACGCGAAAAATTAATTTTAATTTTTCTATTTTTTTTTTGCTTTCTTTCTTCTTTTTTTTTTTTTTTTCCCTGTGGTTGGCTGCTGTCTATGGAGTGGGGCATTGGGAGGAGGGGATATAGTTAGGTGGTAGGATGAGTAGGAGTTTGTATATATCTAGGGTCTATTTGACACGAATTCTACTTTGATTTTTGCTTCCATTTTTCATAGAACTTTTCGAGAAAACTATTTTAGTTCAGCTTTTTTAAATGTTCTTCTACGAGTAAAATTACTTCCAAAAAATCATGCAAATATGTTCAAACAATTTCTTAATTTCGAAAAAAACTTTTAACTTGTGAAATGGGCCCCTAATATTGCATGGTAAAGGCTAGTTGGCTTATTCCCTTTTGAGCAATTGGCCTTTTGAAATCCAAACCTAAAATGACGATATATATGTATATGATGAGGACGGCGACGATTATGTGTTACCTAGGGGTGGGCATTTTTCCCGGTACCGGTGGAACCGAACCGGAACCAATTAGAACCGGCCGGTTCGACTTCGGATCTTCTAAAAAATAATTTGGTTTTGGGACATATTATCGAGAACCGATCGGTTCTGGTTCGGTTCTCGGTTCTAGTATGGGAATCGACGGTTCCCATCAGATTTTTTTCCTTTTCCGCCTTCATTTTAAGCTTCAATTTCCATCTTTTCTTTGTTTCTTTCCTTCTATCTTCTTTGATTAATTGATTATTGCCTACTCAAGCCAAATTAAAATTTTAAAATATTGGGTAAATCTATACGTATTTATACAATATAATTTCATTTCTAAATTCAAAGACGTATACTACAGATTAAAAAATCTGCCACACAATCTTTAGAAAAAAATAAATTTTCTTGTTTCTCCAAAGTCAACTGGCCTTAATTAGTTGAAGATTATTGAAGATAATCCGGTACTTTTGTATTTTTTGTATAATACCTCATTTTTGGTTGATTTGCAATATGGACCCGTTTTATTTATAAATCTTTGGAGATTTTCATTTAATAAGTTTTAAGAATTGCTTTTACATTTAGTCTAATTAAATTTATTACAATTTCATGAAGAATTGATTCAATTGGAAACTGGTAATTAGAATGTAGTTTTTTCTTCAAGCTTATTAGATTGTATATTTGTTTTTATTTATGCTTCTTTTAATTGAGATTTTGTAATTTTCAATGTAATGTAGAGCTTGTTAAGAAAGGTACTCACATGAAGGATGATTCAATGGTTGTGGAACTTGACTGATGATCTAAATGTAAGTATGGCCATAATCATATTTTATATGTAATGTTCCACATGTTTGTTCATATTTTAACTTTAACTTTAGTGACGTAGAATCAATGCAAGGAGATGGACTGACTCTTTAAAAGGATTGATGCAGATAACTCAAGGAAGACGTTGATTGAAGAGTTCTTAAGTTCAATTTTGTTATGGTAGATTGTTAATTTTTTATTGCAATATGGAATTCAGACATTTAGTTGTTAACTTATTGTTTCGAATTTTGACCCATGTTACATTATTCACGAGGAAACTCGCAATTTGAAAGCATTTTTAGTGAAAATTTGTAACTTCAAGGTACTTAATGGAAATTTTTGTTTAATGGAAGTTTGTTTAATCGTTGGAGTACTATATTGTTTATATAAGTTGATGATTGCTTGATGATAGTAACTTTGTATTATTTGGATATTTTTTTAAATTTGTATACTTAGCTTTCTTTTAATTTTTGTATAGTATGTTCGGTTTTTCTATATTTTGTTAAAAGTATCGCATTGGTAGCATCTTTAGATTTTTTTTTATTTTATTTTATTACTGGACATTTGTTTTGACATTTTCAATGTAAAGAACCGAACCGAATCGGAACCGGTTGGTTCGGTTCCATAGTTAGCTACGGAATCAATGGTTCCATTTCTAAAATTCTCATTGGTATTGTATTCGGTTCGGTTCCTATTGGAACCGGACCGAACCGGACTGTGCCCACCAATCTTGATGGCATCATATTTTGTTTAGGTAGTCCTATACTACCATGATTACTCACTCAAGCAATAGCAGCAGACGAAAATAGTTGATTATTCCATGTGAACACTCAACAATGGACAATATTTGTACTTCTAGACAAAGTAATATGAGCATCCTCAGAGTTATCAAACAATAATTTTTTTTATACTATTAAAAAAATCCAAAATAATTAAATAACAAATAAGAATTAAAAAGTAAAGAATATATAAAATCCATGTTTCCCACTATATATATGGGAAAATTAGACTGGGTACCTTCAAAAAATAACAAATTAGATAATATCCCCCTAAGACTAATTAAAATTAGATTGTTTTTTTTTTTTTTTCCTATTTGTCGAAACATTGCAAAAAATTAATTGTTGCGTGAATGAGCACCTGAAAACATCTAAGGCCCAGGTAAGCTAGCTATTAACATTACGCGAAAAATTAATTTTAATTTCTCTATTTTTTTTCTTTCTTTCTTTTCTTTTTTTTTTTTTTTTTTCCCTGTGGTTGGCTGCTGTCTATGGAGTGGGGCATTGGGAGGAGGGGTATAGTTAGGTGGTGTTAGAATTTTGTATTGGAAATTGGTTGTGACCAATTGAAATGATTTAAGTGGAAATTCCTTGTTTGGTGAATGAGAAATTAAGCAAAACTTAAATCACTTAATACTTGAAATTATTGGAAAATTGTGTAGAATATTGTGGAATATTCTAGAGATGATGTAGATGAAAAGATGTGTCTTTTCATGTGGAATATCACGACCTTTGGAGATCATGACTTTTAGTATGAGTAACTTCCAATAATTATGTATATTCAAGAGACGTGTCTCTTGGTATGATTGTGTCTTTTGACAAGCCTTTCCAACTACTATATATATGGATTCCCCATATGTTTGGATCACAATAACAACAAGAAAGATGAACAATTCAATTGATAATTCCATATCATTCCATTCCATGTTTTATTTTAATTTTGCATAAACCACTTTATAGAGATGATTATTTCTTGCATCAAAAATCATGGATATGGTAGAGAGGGAACTCCGTTCGAGTTCGTTGGTCTAAGTCATTTGGAGTGCTCCTATGTCTTGACGTGGTCGTTGTATCTTGGGAGATGATTGCCGAGAAACCGTTAGCACCGATGTGGGGCAAATTCATCTTAAGGACAAAGTATCAAACACTTGCCTCGACCGATCGCATCACTTGCATCTCATCTTTCTTTTCCGATTTCATTCTAATCTAGTATTTTGATTTCGGAAAGTAACTAATATTCTTTTGATTTCATGCAAGGTTTGAATTAAAGAATGACACGCATTCAAGATTGGAAAGTGATGAATCCATATTCATATATTGGAAGTCAATAATCACTATTTTGTCTTCTCAAATCAGATTTCGGTAAATCGAATGACATTTCGATTTCACGGTATGTTCTTCATTATTATAATATGCACATTATCGGTGTAATATCTCCTACAATCTTAAGATGAATTTTGTCTAATTGTGCATGTTAGATAGACAAATTATGTGGGATTTCTCATTGCCGGTATGCATGTTGTATTCAAGGTATATACTTGCATTTTGAATCTGGAATATATAAATGATTACCAATGGTTGTATACTTTAATTCCTGTTTGGAAATAAATCATGAGATTTGTCACTTTATTTATTTGTTCATACCATGTCTCGACTCGTGAATGGATGTCATTAGACATTCTCATAGAAAATTGTTTCTATTTAATTCAAAGTCCATTAAGTGGCGTCTATTATCTAAAATCTGATTTCATATTCATGAAATGGATTGAACATTTGGTTTTGATAGTTACTTTGGTCTCAATTTATAAACTGATTTGTGATGTCAGTTGCATGTGGAAGTTATGAATTTTATGTGCCAACCATTGTGTTTCTTCATGTTTAAAATTGCTGTATTTAAATCTGCAGTAGATGCATGATAATTAAATTCTGCATAAATATTATTTCATCAGATGGTGAATGAAATAATGTATGTATGCATGTTATGGTAATTGAAAGATTGTGTCTTTCCATACAAAAGGCAGTTTATGACTTGCATATATGAATGGGTATAAGTGTTCCTTATGATTAAAATTATGTTTGCCGAATCATTGTTGGATATTTATCTTCTTTATTCATGCCACAAATTGAGAAACTATTATGTTGTTGTATGAATTTGTGTCTAACTGTACATGCCATCGTTTTTGCAAGAATTTCTGATTGAATTATCATGATGGAAAGATACTGGTGACCAATTTCTAGTGTGGAAAATTGTGTCTATTCAAGTTATTCTCTATAACATGAATTGTTAAGCATATAGCTATGGGAGAAATCTAAAGTGTTAGATTTATGTGAAGAAAGTATATGAACTTTCATAACTATTCTTTTGATCGGAATATGGTAAAATTATTTGGTTAAATTTCATGTTGAAATTACACTAATTTTGATAGCCTCAAATAATTTGATGAAATCTATGCAAATTATGGTTGCATTCTAGCATGACAATATATGATCTTGTCACAATGGGTATTAAGCCGCCTAATCACGTGGTGGAAAAAATTATGGAATAATCTAGGATCATATCATATGAGAAATCGAGACTCTTGAAAATGATTATTTTCCGAAGGAAGTATCTCTTCATAGAGATTTATTCGAAGAGGTGTGTCCCCTCGTTGGGTTGTGTCTTTTGAGAACACAACTATCGAACCGATGTATGATTAATTCATTCAATTTGAACATGGTGAATAAGTATTATTTAACATGAAATAATACTATCTTGTGAAATGTAACAAATGTGATATGTTGGAGAAGTTGCAATTCTTGTGAATCAAGATACTTAGTCTTCTTCATTGTTGAATTCGATTTCAATCGTGGAACCAATTAAATTGGTATATGTTTGAGAGCATTGTTGGTCTATGTGATGACCTTAATTTAATTTGGATGATCAAATTAAAAGAAAGAAAGAAAGTTGGATTGAAGTATAATTTATAAATTGTGGGTTGACGGCCACTATTTTGAAAGTACTTAAACTTTCATGAAGCATTCGATATGGACATTATCTATTCGATAATGAGTTGAACTACGAAAGAGTTGATGAACTCTAAGTTCAAGTGTAACCCAAAAATGTGGGGGTTAACATCAATGCTTGCGAACTTATATGAAAAGTTCAAGATTTGTGGATGCAACATTATTAGTTGCACATGCATTCCTAATTGAGGAATTGTGGGGGTAACTTATGTTTAAAAGTTACAATTTTCTATACCTTATAATCATAGAAATATATCTATGAAGGTGAAAAGGTAGAAAACCCTTATATTAATTATAAGGATGATATACACTAAGTCTAAAGTGGATGAAATGGGATAAAAGACGATTACGACGTTTGTTTGGATATGCAAGATCAATTGAAATATTTGAAGAATATTCATAAAATTGAAATGCATTGTAATATTTCAATAATGATATTGAATACCCATGTTTCTGAAATCCACTAGTGAAAAGTGATTGACTAGTGTAGTGCGTGATAGAAATCCTCTAACATTATTGTTTGGAATTTATAAAGCTAGTTAGAAGCATGTAGCTTCATGAGAGGATTTCTTGATGGTGACATGTTGTATATATTAAATCAATTGATCGTTGGCTAGCTATATTTGATGAGATACTAAGTCACATGTAATGGTAAGTCTAGACGTAGACATAATACCGTTAAGCAGTCGATCTCAATGGTGTAAATTCGTGGTACTTTTAAGAGATTTACCGAGAGATCAAGAATACTGCATATTGAGAGGAATGAGATTAAAGCCTACTACGTAAGAGTCTTTGTAATGGTAACCCTACCTTGTTGACTGGAGATCCCAAGATCTTGGTTCAAAGGGACAACTAAGTTATGAAGATTCCATAAAGCACTTAGGAAATTATTCCTACTCATTCCTATGATAATTAAAGTGCTTTCTGCTAAATGATTGAATGTTAAGATATTCTTTTAATGATTCCTATAGCTTGATTCAGTCAAGTGGAGTATGGCAGAATACTCTTAATAGGAGGTCACATATATAAGTGTGAAGTGGGGCCGCTTCAATGAGAATTGTTCGAGGCTAAAATTCTCTAAACACTTATGAAACCAAGAGTGGTCCGGGCCAAAATGGACACAATCATGAGAACCATGAACGGTTTATGAAAGACATTGTGTGAGTACTGTTGTCTTGGCTTACACCAACGGCTGAATGGTTCAAGACATCACGTTCACCAATTAGCCAGTAAGTCCGATAGTATTTCACTAAGGGAGGTTCAAGGCCAGAAGCTACATTCTCTGATGCAGTGTTTTTCCGCCCTCTCTCTACTAGTGTCTGCATAGTCATTTGCATTAATTTTCATTCATGTGGGGGATTGTTGGAATTTTGTATTGGAAATTGGTTGTGACCAATTGAAATAATTTAAGTGGAAATTCCTTGTTTGGTGAATGAGAAATTAAGCCAAACTTAAATCACTTAATACTTGAAATTATTGAAAAATTTTGTAGAATATTGTGGAATATTCTAGAGATGATGTAGATGAAAAGATGTGTTTTTTCATGTGGAATATCATGACCTTTGGAGATCATGACTTTTGGTATGAGTAACTTCCAATAATTATGTATATTCAAGAGATGTGTCTATTGGTATGATTGTGTCTTTTGACAAGCGTTTCCAACTACTATATATATGGATTCCCCATATGTTTGGATCACAACAACAACAAGAAAGATGAACAATTTAATTGATAATTCAATATCATTGCATTCCATGTTTTATTTTAGTTTTGCATAAACCATTTTGTAAAAGTGATTATTTCATTCTAATCTAGTATTTTGATTTCGGAAAGTAACTAATATTCTTTTGATTTCATGCAAGGTTTGAATTAAAGAATGACACGCGTTCAAGATTAGAAAGTGATGAATCCATATTCATATATTGGAAGTCAGTAATCACTATTTTGTCTTCTCAAATCAGATTTCGGTAAATCGAATGACATTTCGATTTCACGGTATGTTCTTGATTAATATAATATGCACATTATCGATATAATATCTCCTACAGGTGGTAGGATGAGTAGGAGTTTGTATATATCTAGGGTCTATTTGACACGAATTCTACTTTAATTTTTGCTTCCATTTTCATAGAAGAACTTTTCGAGAAAACTATTTTAGTTCAGTTTTTTTTAAATGTTCTTCTACGAGTAAAATTACTTCCAGAAAATCATGCAAATATGTTCAAACAATTTCTTAATTTCGACAAAAACTTTTAACTTGTGAAATGGGCCCCTAATATTGCATGGTAAAGACTAGTTGGCTTATTCCCATTTTAGCAATTGGCCTTTTGAAATCCAAACCTAAAATGACGATATATATATATGATGAGGACGGCAACGATTATTTGTTACCAATCTTGATGGCATCATATGTTGTTTAGGTAGTCCTATACTACCATGATTACTCACGAAAGCAATAGCAGCAGACGAAAATAGTTGATTATTCCATGTAAACACTCAACAATGGACACCAAGAATATATAAAATCCATGTTTCCCACTATATATATGGAAAAATTAGACTGGGTACCCTAAAAAAATAACAAATTAGATAATACCCCCTAAAACTAATTAAAATTAGACTAATTTTTTTGTTGTTGTTGTTTTTTATTTTTATTTTTTATTTTTTTTCGAAACATTGCAAAAAATTAATTGTTGCATGAATGAGCACCTGAAACATCTAAGGTCCAGGTAACCTAGCAATAACATTATGCGAAAAATTAATTTTAATTTCTCTATTTTTTTTAATTTTTTTTTCTGTGGTTGGCTGCGGTCTATGGAGTGGGGCATTGGGAGGAGGGGGTATAGTTAGGTGGTAGGATGAGTAGGAGTTTGTATATATTTGGGGTCTGTTTGACACGGATTCTACTTTAATTTTTGCTTCCATTTCTCATAGTAGAGCTTTCCGAGAAAACTATCTTAGTTCAGCTTTTTCTAAATGTTCTTCTGACGAGTAAAATTACTTCCAAAAATCAAGCAAATATGTTCAAACAATTTCTTAATCTCGAAAACAACTTTTAACCTGCAAAATGGGCCCCTAATATTGCATGGTAAAGGCTAGTTGGCTTATTCCCTTTTGAGCAATTGGCCTTTTGAAATCCAAACCTAAAATGACGATATATATGTATATGATGACGACGACGACGATCATGTGTTAGCAATCTTGATGGCATCATATTTTGTTTAGGTAGTCCTATACTACCAGATTACTCACTCAAGCAATGGCAGCAGACGAAAATAGTTGATTATTCCATGTGAACACTCAACAATGGACAATATTTGTACTTCTGGACAAAGTTATGTGAGCATCCTCAGAGTTATAAAAGAATAATTTTTTTTTATACTATTAAAAAATCCAAAATAATTAAATAACAAATAAGAATTAAAAAGTAAAGAACATATAAAATCCATGTTTCCCACCATGTATATCTCCCCCATGGAAACGAGCCCTGTAAAATATTTACTGCCAACTTTAGGGTACGTTAAATCTCAAGAAAAATCAGGGCAACGGGCCGCCAAGAAATAACAGCCCACAGGTGCAGCCCATTAGTGTCCCAGAGCTCTGCCACTGCTTGACGTTAAGGCCCAAAAAATGTTGAAAAGACAGCCCCTATACAAGGAGAACCAACTTTGAAGCAATTGGGGAACTGAATGCATATCCACTCACCAGTCACCACTTGGTAGTGAAGATCATATACCATTAACAATATGAAGCTAAAATATTATTCATTATCATTACGTTGGCTCAAAATCCGACCAAGTAAGTGGTCAACAAAATTTCTACCACTTCCGTGTCCACTTATGTATCACCTACACAATGGAACACATCGTTATAGTGCAAATATCACTGTCCTAGAGACAAGAACCCTAGGATTTTTATGAACATACATTGAGTGGAAATGGACACACCTATATATAGAGGGAGGGAAAGGAGCCAAGATGGACCATCGAACGGGGTCCAAAGTAGGTATTGATCAGAACCAATCCAATTTATATTATCGATGTCTGGTCAATTAATGTGGGACCTCCTCTGACACATGCGAGCCATGTAATTTATAGATATTAAAAACATACCCCAATGTTGAATTGAGATTGAAAAAAAAGTAGGACAATATCTACGGATTGATCACAAGTCGAAACATGAACTTGCACTAAATTCAGCTAATGATGATCCTTAAATAAAAGTAGATATTTTCTCAACTTTTTTTTATAGTTACTGTAGCCGCTAAAGTAGATACAGCACCAGCTATTGTTTTATCTATTATTGTAAGAGAAAATCAACTCATATTAATCAAATTTACATGTGTTAAATATGCGCTTAAGCCAATTTATAAGATTACTGGCCCAGCTAGGTTGGTGGTTTCCAATGTTATGCTATAATGTTTTATTTCAATGTATATTCAAATTTTTTGCTTATTTATTTTTATCTTTTTCATTTTATTTCCTTTTTAGGTCGGAAGTCCACTATTTAGGATGAATCTTGAGATAGATTATGGGTTGGGACCGCGCTACTTGTACGGGAGTGGGTTTGTTGACAATCTCTACACATTTGGGGGGGAGGGCGTAAATTTTTTTTTTTTTTAATCACAGTGAGGCCCAGTGGCCCACCACTGTGAGTGTTTGTCAATCACTTCAGTCAACTGGTTGCTGTACAAATGGCATTGCTGCTCTTGGTTTTGGTTATGCTTTCTGGAATATATACTTTTGGATTTTTTGTGCACCATTTTTGTTTATTTTAATAAAATATCTGGTGAATCTTACAGTTTCAACCACAAACTTCTCCATTATATCTTTATCATCAATGCATACAATTATGATAGGAGAATATATCTGCAAATTGATATGTACTTGAAAGCAAAATATATATTATATAAAAATATATCTGCACATAAAAATTCATAAAATTATCTTGGAAGTATCCATGTATGAACATCACTATAGGTACATGAAAAAATAACAGAAATTACATTTGGAAGGTTTTCGTTCTTCAGTACCCCGTTAAAATTTTGTAAAAAAAATCCTATACCTGCAGGTTTATTGTCTATGTATATAGAAAAAAATTGCAAATACAGGAAAAAAAAAACAGAATTTGTATAGGAATTTGAATTCCACTCACATGGGAGGCGAGCCCCATGTGAATTAAATATTGTCAAAAAAATTGTGGCCCACCTACTTATGTGTATTCTGTCCGACTTTTGTGGGTACTTTTTTTGTACCCATAGCATTGCTTGTATATATATTTACTCACTCACCCATATACACGTAGATACACGCTCTGATATTTTGAAACTATCATTATCAAATATGAAGTGGGTTTTTTGTGACCATTTTATGTCCAACTTTGAAAGACTTTCAAGGTAGGTCCCATGCGTAATTAATTGTGTTAATTAGGTATTATTTAATCCTATTAAGTTAGCCAAATGGATGTCCGTGTGAATTGGAACAAGCCTTCAAAGTAACTCCATGAAAGATTTTAAGAGCTTGTTTGAGAGGGATTTTAATCCAATTAAAATTGATAATATAGCCGTTATTGGGTTCCACCCGTCTAATAAAAGTCAACAATAACGACTAATTTTTTAATTTTAATCAAATTTTAATCTCTACCAAACAAGTTCTAAAACTATAGATGAGTCTTTTGAGTGAGTCAACCTCCCGTTAAATGAGCTACAACCAGACTAGTTTATAAAGTGTTGACTTTTATTAGATGTAACCTTGTGGCTAGACTAGGCCAGCTAGGCTCATAGAAGCCATAACCATCGTCATAGGATACAATCTAATACACTTGGAGTGTCATATTGTGTCTAGGGATGTCAACGAGTCGAGATGAGCCGTGCCACGAGCCGAAACTTGATGCTCGATCTTGTCTCAAGCAAAAATTGTTCTGATTTTTTTGGCCCGAGCCAAGCCGACATACCTTTTTGACATCCCTAATTGTGTCCCAATATGAAATCGCACAATCTAATTAATGAATGAATTTTGTTTGTGCAAAAAGTTACAACATGAATTCACACATAAAAATCTATAAATTCAACCTAATTTATTTCATTTCAACAATTTATATTTAAATCATTTTAAAATTCTTTTCTCCAGTTCAAATATTCTCATTTTCCTTCAAGAAATTTTCTAACTTTTGTAGTGTTTGATAGGCAAAATTTTCTAGGGAAAATATTTTCTAACTTTCCAATTTTTTCACATTTTTTAGGAAAATAAAATCTTGATGTTTTGGTGGGTAAATATTTTCCAGATTTTTTTTGCAATCGAAAAAAATTCTAGACACAATGGTAAAAAAAAAAAAAAAATCACTTTTATTGACAATTTTCATGCAAAACAAAGTCAAACGAATGATATTCTGTATGATTATTTTTTTTTTTTTTGGCAATTGAAACAAATTCTAGACCTAATGGTAGAAAAATTATCACTTTAATGGACAATTTTCATAAAAAAACGAAGCCAAACGGACACAAAACTTTTAACATTTTTTATGAAAAATTATATCAATCAAATATAATTAATTATAATTTCGAGTAAAACAATTTTTAGGCAAAATCAATTCCCTGTAAAATATTTTCTTTCCACGTTTGCAATCAAACGGATTCTTAGTGTTCAAAGAATTCAATGTCACTCTGGTCAAAGAAGAGAAAATTCAAAATTTTGGTATGACTGTCAAAGTTGGTACAGTACGGTACTAACCTTTGGAACAAAATTCAAATTATTTTGTTGGTATAGATTTAGAGGCAAAATCTGTTTTAAGAAGATTTGTTAAGTTAGATCCAGCTTCACAATCTTTCGCTCGATTTCTAGTTTTCTTTTAATTGTCTAGCCGAATTTCGGACAACATAATATATATTAGGGTACTAGGAAATACATATATACCTAACTGGGGAAGTATATGTCCATTTAACTTGTTATTCACAAATTTATATATTAGACTGTAATTTGGAAATAAAAATATACCTAAATGGAGAAGTACATGTCCTTTTAGCTTGTTATTCACAAATTTGTACAATATTCAATGCTAAGACCTACTCTCAGAAGAATTATTGAGACACAATATTGCTTCACAAAGTGAGTTTGATGAAAGTGGTCCATGCAGGAAATAATTTATTTTATTGCTTATTTTGAAATGTTATTCTCCAACTTAGCTTTGAAAAGACATTATCTATAAATTATATAGAAGCTTGCTGCACATACAGAAATGGAATTACAAGAAATGCAACAGACCACTCACACAAGGGTGGGACCCGCATATTTTTTTTCTTTTTAAATACATGGTGGGACCCACATTTGTCTCTTTTCTGGTGGGATTCTGGCTGTTTTTTTTTTTTTTTTTCAACTATAAATGGGCAAACATTGAAAAGTCTTGTCTCTGATTTATACTATCATAGCAAGTTGGTTTTTCAACTTCTAAAAATGGAAAATTGGTCATTGCAACTTTACAAGTAGTACTTAATAAAGAAAACTACCCAAGTTTACTTTAGACACTCGTGTTGTTCGCCATTCGGCATCAGTCGCAAAGCAAAATCCAAATTTGTAAAGTTGAATGACAGGAGGGTCGTGCGAGGATTTAAGAAAAGAGATTTAAGTATTTTTAACATTGAAGATTGATTGTACAATTAAAAATAAAGATTGAAACGTAATTGTTCATACAGTCGAATAACTTACGATATTAGGACAAGTTAGGGACCAACCATGCAATTGCCCCTAATAAATCCCTGTGAAAAAAAGTAAAAGTAATTATATACTATTGGGAAAATATTACGGAGAACCGATATTTTTTTGGTATGTTTTACAATTGAATTGAATTATTGAGCCTCCTTTTCTCCATTAATTGCCAGTTTTGTGCAGACCACAAAACAAGATTTTTATCAGATACCTTCTTTATGTGGACCTAGATTTTCTCATAACGTGAATGACAAGAGCCACATCCTAATGAAAAATAAACTGATATCTAAGTTGATAACTCGAGATAACGAAGTTTTTCGAACCTTATCTATATGTGAAAAGAAGGATTATGACGTAGAGAAATAATTTTATTAATTAACTTATTCTAATTATTCTTCAATTTTCTTGTACGTAGATCAAATTGATTTTGTCGAAAGTCTTGTATGTGCACAATTTGATGAAGCTTGGCAAAAGAATTTGAACTTTGGACTATTTATTCAATGCCTATGATGGACAAAATGGAAAAACAATAAACATATATTAAAAGAAAATGTAGTTTTACTTTCTTCAATCAGAGGAAAATATGAGAGGATGTCGATAGTGGATAAAAGTTGAGCCTTTCACATGCAAGTTGGATTTTTTTTTTTTTAATATCATAATTTGTTGAGTGCCCAAATTTTATAAATAGATGACAACGAGACTTAGAATATAATTTTAATGTGCATGCGTAAAAGCTTAAGTAATTGGAAATAACAAACTTATTATTTAAATTCATTTTCAACAAATAAAAGGTGGGGACTTCTAAAATTAGCTAAAGATAGAAGTGACGGATGCAGGAATTCAATGAGCACGGGCAATCGTTAGACAACTGATTGAGTGGCTGTCCATATAAGGACAAAAATTTGATGAAGCTAGCACATGCGACAGTAGGGGCTCGTTGGGTGCTGACTATGTCCGTGCATAGGATCATAGTTACCTCTTTAACCCCTATTCTTGAAATAAGAAAATAAACTAAAAGGAAAAGTAGAATAACAATATTGAATAATGTTATAAAACAAATTAATTTGCAATAACCCAGTAATAGAACTTATACCACTTGTTATGAATATTAAAGCCAAGAAAATTTGATAAGATGAAAAGAATCACACAAAAACATAAGATTTATCGGGAAACCCAAATCCGAGAAAAAACCACTGGGAGAGGCGGAGAATTCACTATAATCAATTGTAAAGAACTAGTTATGTGAATCTGGATCCTACAAAACTCTCAACCTGATTTCTCTATCATGCGAGTATCTCTCTAAATTTTCTTTGAAATACTCCTTGTCGATCAAATAAATACTTGTAATACACCACATATTTATAATACAAGAATCAATAATATACTAAGATAATTAATACAAATAAGAGTATAACACAAGGTGAAATCCTATTACAATAAGTAAAATCAATATTGAAATATTTGGAATAAAATAAGAGTTAAAAGCTGCCAGAAAATGGAATTATGATCATAATCCACATTGGGCTCTTTCAAAAAATCTTCAAGTTTACAACAATAGTCCTTTAACAATATTTCCAATCAAATATTCAACAAGAATTTGGGTTACACCGAAATTCTAAGAAATAAAAAGAAGTATAATGTACATTAGTAATTGCCAAAAAGCTTTTATTTAAGAATTGTATGTAATTTATCGGAATTATAGAGGTATTTTTTATTTTTATTCTTTCAAAATGTTCATTTGAGGAATGATACATGGATGGAAAAAAATTTGTTGGGCTGTAATGCACATTTATTAAGTCAATAATTTTTTAAGTCAAATACTTTTTGACTTAATATCAATATTTTAATGTGTTTATGCCATGATTAATAAAATTGACAGAATTTTGAGATAAATCTCGTATTGGATGAATCATGAAATCAACAATGAACGTAAACAAAAGTTCGTTAGTAATTAAAGTAACAAAGGAATAAAATAAAAATAAGAAAACAATAATAATTAGCTAATTAAAGTCACACAAATCAATGTCCAGTCACGTTCTCGCGGCCTAGCAACTCAAATACAAGTAGCAAGTCATCAAAGAAGATTAAAACATTACAACTTAATCTTCTGCTGAAGCATAGTTAGGGGTGGGCAAAATCCGACCATACTCGTCTAAACCGAACCAACCCGATCGATTTGGGTCATTTTTTTGTTATTTTTATATTGGTTGGATGGGTATGTTGTGTAGGCAAGTTGGATCGGATCGAATTATGTGTTAACTCATGAAAATCGAATAAACTTATTCAACCCAACCCGATTATATTTATGAACTTTTCAAGTGTTATGATATTGTTTGGATGAATTTGAGTCACTTTATTTATTCACACAACCTCCAAGAACTACAATATTCAGAAAAACCTAGATTAAAATGTCAGTTCTTGTTGGAGAAATTTTGTGCAATAGTTGAAAAGTTTGAGGAAAATCATACACAAATTATATACTACTAATTAATTAGGTTCTATATATGCAAACACGATACACGAGAAGTCTTGAATATGACACAAGACATAGAAACTCTTAGAATAATATTATAAGATTTGGATAGAATGTATTTTACGAAAAATAGTATAAGCAAATACACATTCAACAAAAAATTATTTTAATTGCCAAAAATATTTCTTGGCTTCATATAATTTAATATTAATCTGTCTATGTAACATTTGCGGGAATGAAGGGCCAAAATAATTTAGATTTTTTGGTCATTGCAACTATAGAGACCTAATATTATATAAGTCATGAGTCAATTATAAATCCGCCCAACCTAACCCGACCCGCCTACTTTAATCTTTGTTGATAAGTTGTCCCAAATCGACCAACCCAACCCGACTCGACCAATACTTGATTGGGTTGGGTTGGATTTCAACCTTTACACGAGTTGTGTTGGATTAAATTATGATCAAATCGATCATGTTGGGTTGGGTTTGGGTTGAGCAAAAATCGATCCAACATAACTCACGCCCACCCCTGAGCATAGTGTGTGACTTGTTCTTTGTTGGGAATTTACTTAATATGTATAGCGAAAAATAAATTATTTTTCAATTCTTATCACGGATCTGTTTTGTTTTTAGATATAAACTGTGTTTAAAATAATATTTTTGATAAATTCTGCAACTACTTTACTGATTCTCGAACACGAACAATCACGAACTGCAATCTACAACTGTCCAGCCTTCAATGGAAATCCACACAGGGAACAAGAATGAGAGAATTATGGTTTATCTTTTCATGTACTAGAAAGAATATGAAATATGTTCTATTTAATTTGTTCGAAACCCTAATTGCTTATTAATATAAGTTCAAGTGGGCTTGACCCGTCTCTTAAACTTAACCCGATCTAATATTTAATTAATCTAATTGATTAAATTATGCCAATGAATTAATTAATCCAATTAATTAATTCGAGTATATTAACAAGTAACCAAATTAATTAATTGTACAACACTAGTTAATTAATGAATTGGTGAATCTCATTCTTTTGGTTCTCATTTTGTGTGTGACTTATCAAGTTTTCGATCACAATATCTAACTACGTGAATTATTATTTCGATCTAACCGAAATCGATAAATTAAAATACCCTCCCTTAATTCATCACCAAAGTACATCTGTCATCCCAAATTGACATCTAGCAATGTGTTAGGGCAGTACATACGATGAGAAATGTCACGTGGTATGATAAAATCAAATTTATTCGTTTACTAGTAAACTATAATTATTTCGTCAATATGATCCTATCACTTACGAGATATGTATGTGTGTCAATCTCAATTATCGATCATATCCTTCATCCCACTATTAAGTCAATATAAGTCGAAAACTCATGTTCGACTTATGAGTACACATTGACTAATGATTTCATTATTAACTTAACTGAATGAAATGCAGATCATAATATCTTATTATCTAATAGTAACGAATCATCTATTGATCATTCACAACTTTCATATGATTCTTGACATACTTGAACGATGTCGTATTAGGGACCCTTGGCTAAGCAACATCCAATATCACAAAAGTATGTATGCCCTCATATGAGGCACTATGATGACCTCAAGTCAAATGACCAATTTCACTACCGAACGTTAGAGTCAGATTAACCATGACACTCAGATAGTTATCCATATGGAATTTCTCCAGCAGGTCTCCAATATTTTGTTCTATAACAAAACATCTACGTGTTCATTTAAGTGTCACAACACTTTAATTTGTGAGATCAAGTACTTACTTCACAAGTAAGAAATGCCACACGTGATGGTCTATCCGTAACAACGATATCCGTATGTCGTTATTACATAACGACCACAGAAGATTTAAGATTCAGTCATATGTAATTTGTATTTTTCACAATTACAACTCCATGTGATTAACAAATTACAAATACTTGAATCTAGAGATTCTATTATTTAATTTATTAGAATATTAATTCAATTAAATAATAAATTTTGCTATACATATGCATCAATTGTATATTAAAAGTGTTTATATCAAAAAATGATTGGATCTAGAGCATAACACTTACATTCTCCAATAGTATGCATGATAAGATCAACTGAAGCATAGTTGTCAGACTCGACTTGGACACAGATCCAGACAATGTAGCTGATCAATGGGTTAGTGGTTCAACCGGCGTTTCAACGGCGTGTCTTTACATAAAAACCTACAAAAAATATAAAATATAATTTTTTTTTTAGGTGCAAAATTAAAATTTTTAATTTATTTTTCACTAATTATTTAGGTCTATCAAATAAAGTAAAATGTTGGACCAAAATTTTTTAAAAGAATATTTTTATAAGCGTTATAAATTATTCATTAAATAGATATAAGTTATTGCACACAAGTAACAATAAAGCACTTTATGCTCAAGTGATGATGACCCACTATTTTTTTAAGAGGTCTAAGGTTCAATTTCCTCCAAAAATTTTGTAAGAAAATTTCAAAATTCAATCAAACCGGTCAATTGGGCCTAGTAAATTGTCGGTTAACTCGGTCAAAGCCCATTTTTGACTGAGTCAAATATATTTCTATCAAATTAATTTGCCTGATCGGTCAAGAGTCCGGGCAGCCGATTTTCTGGTCCGACCGTCCTGACTGAGCCAGTTTTATAACTCTGTACTGAAGACAAGGGAGAAGCAAAGGACGAACACTACCTTGTTTTATGATGATAAATCGATAAATATTGTTGTGGGAAGAAATTTAATAGTCCATGATAACACAATAGCTATAAAATATTATAGAAAAATTGAGTTGGAGGTGACATCCTAGTGAAGATGTCTCCAAAGAAAGATTTTACTAATATGTGCTTGGTGTAGTGAGTAGACAAGGGAAGTGACTAATTTTATGTCACGTGAAATGAATACATTGAAATTGAAGGAGGTGCTTTATTTATGAAACTATTTTTTGTATTAAAAAGAAGAAGAGAAATTAAAAATGTCTATGTTTGGTTTATAAACACTTGCTGCAAATCATTTTTTATTCGAATGTGTTATAGGATCAACAAATATTACCCACTTCTTTAAAATTCATTTATTCTATTTATAGACACTTGTCAAACAGATGCTGATGCAGATTTCTCATGCCATACACAAAAACATAAAAATAAATAAATAAAATACAATTATATTCATTCCAGGAAAAAAAAAAAAAAAGGAAAAAAGGAGAACAAAAGTGAATAATTTGAATCACAAAAGTGAATTGTCTCCTTTCTCACCAATATCCCTATACGGCTATACTGCATAAGTACTCCTCCTATGGGACCTTCAATTTGTGCATTATTAGATTCTTCACCTTTCCTTTATGATCAATTGTTCTTTCTTGCTTGCAAGCTAAACAAGAAGAAAAACAATGGACACAAGTCTTCCACTTTTCTTCCTAAATTACTTCCCAAATACATTTTTTCTCCAATCCCTTTTTCACCACCCCCAACATCACCCCTCCCTCAACCCAATTCTCTAAATATTTCATCAGATAGAATTGAAGACAAACCAAAAACCATCAGCTCCACTACCGCCGCAGCCGCCGCCACCACCACCAACAGAAGGGCTGCACCTTAGCCACTAAAGAAACAAACACTACCACTAGCACCTACACCAACACTCCAACAAACAAATACTCGCAAAGAATATCAATTATGTTTTGTTCAATTTTTCCGAAATCCTAATGATTTATTAATTAATGAATCTCATTCTTCTGGTTCTCCTTTTATGTGTGACCCATTATGTTCTCGATCACGATATATAACGACGTAAATTATTATTTTGATCTAACCGAAATCGATAAATTAAAATACCCCATTTAATTTATCACCAAAATACATTCGTCGTCCCAAATTGACATCTAACAATGTGTTAGGGCAGTACTTGCGACAAGAAATGTCACGTGGTATGACAAAATCAAACTTGTTCGTTTACCATGAAACTATAATTCTTTCGTCAATATGATCCTATCACTTACAAGAAATGGATGTATGTCAATCTCAATTATCAATCATATCCTTAATTTATCCAACTATTAAGTCAATGTAAGTAAAAAACTCATTTTCGACTTATGAGTACACCTTGACTAAAGATTTCATTATTAACTTAACTGAATGAAAATGTAAATCATAATATCTTATTATCTAATAATAACGAATCCTCTATTGATAATTCACAAACTTCATATGATTCTTGACATACTCGAACGATGCCATATTAACGACCATTGACAGAGCAACATCCAACATCACTAAAGTATGTCTGTCATCATCTAAGACACTATGATGACCTCAAGTCAAATGACCAATTCCACTACTGAACGTTAGATATTAACCACTGACATTCAGATAGTTATCCATGCGGAATCTCTCCAGCGGGTCTCCAATGTTTTGGTCTACAACAAAACATCAACGTGTTCATTTAAGTGTCACCCACTTTATCTTGTGACATCAGCTACTTATTCCACGAGTAAGAAATGCCACATGTGATGGTCTATCCGCAATGATGATATTCGTATGTCGTTATTATATATGACCACAGACGATTTAAGATTCAATCATATATAATTTGTATTTCACAATCACAACTCTTTGTAATTAACAAATTATAAATACTTGAATCTACGGATTCTATTATTTAATTTATTAGAATATTAATTCAATTAAATAATAAATCTTGTCATAAATATACATCAATTATATATTAAAAGTGTTTATATTCAAAGTTGATTGAATTTAGAGTATAACACTTATATTCTCCAATAGTACGCATGAGAAGATCTACTGAAGACAAGGGAGAAGCAAAGGACGAACACTACTTTGTTTTATGATATGATAAATCTATCAAAATATTGTTGTGGGAAGAAATTTAATAGTCCATGATAACACAATAGCTATAAAATATTATAGAAAAATTGAGTTGGAGGTGACATCCTAATGAAGATGTCTCCAAAGAAAGATTTTACTAATATGTGCTCTGTGTAGTGAGTAGACAAGGGAAGTGACTAATTTTATGTCACGCGAAATGAAGACATTGAAATTGAAGGAGGTTATGCCGCAATAAAGAGGTAACTATTTTTTGTATTAAAAAGAAGAAGAGAAATTAAAAATGCCTATGTTTGGTTTATAAACACTTGCTGAAAATCATTTTTTATTCGGACGTGTTATAGGATCAACAAATATTACCCACTTCTTTAAAATTCATTTATTCTATTTATAGACACTTGTCAAACAGATGTTGATGCAGATTTCTCATGCCATACAGAAAAACATAAAATAAATAAATAAATAAATAAAATACAATTATATTCATTCCAGGAAAAAAAAAAAAAGGAAAAAAGGAAACAAAAGTGAATAATTTGAATCACAAAATTTGTATGATTGTCTCCTTTCTCACCCATATCGTTATACGGCTATACTGCATAAGTACTCCTATGGGACCTTCAATTTGTGCATTATTAGATTCTTCACCTTTCCTTTATGATCAATTGTTCTTTCTTGCTTGCAAGCTAAACAAGAAGAAAAACAATGGACACACTTTCTTCCACTTTTCTTCCTAAATTACATCACAAATACATTCTTTCTCCGATCCCCTTGTCACCACCCCCAACGTCACCCCTCCCTCAACCCAATTCTCTAAATATTTCATCAGTTAGAATTGAAGACAAACCAAAAACCAGCAGCTCCACCACCACCACCACCACCACCACCAGAAGGGCTGCACCTCAGCCACTAAAGAAACAAACTCCACCACCACCACCACCAACACCAACACCAACAGTCCAACAAACAAATACTCGTAAAAGGCCAACAGAGCCGTTATCATTGCCAACAACTATCTTCAACGTTATTGATGGCTTCATAAACACTTTTGTTGACCCTCCTCTTCGTCCCTCAGTCGATCCAAGGTATGTTCTTTCGGACAACTTTGCACCGGTGGACGAGCTTCCTCCCACGCTATGTCAAGTAGTGGAAGGCTCTCTTCCTACTTGCCTTAATGGTGCATACATCCGCAATGGCCCGAATCCTCAATTCCTTCCACGCGGCCCTTACCATCTATTCGACGGGGATGGGATGCTGCATTCGATAAGAATTTCTGACGGAAAAGCCACTCTTTGTAGCCGATATGTCAAGACCTATAAGTACACAGTTGAAAACAAAAATGGGTTTTCAGTTGTTCCTAATGTGTTTTCAGGGTTCAATGGCCTCACGGCTTCCGCCGCGCGCGGTGCACTTGCTGCTGCTCGAATGGTCGCTGGGCAATTCAATCCTGTCAATGGAATTGGCCTTGCAAACACCAGCTTGGCACTTATTGGTGGAAAGCTATATGCTTTAGGCGAATCCGATCTTCCATATGAAGTGAAAGTGGCTGAAAATGGGGATATTTTTACCGAGGGTCGGAACGATTTTGATGGTACGTTCGATCACCTACTGTGAAACTTTTTAAGTACTGATTGGGAGTTTCAGGGTATCACAGTCTTTAATTTTTTTATTTTTTTAAGTATCGATTTTGAGAGATGACAGAGAGTTTGAGTAGTTTTCACTTTTTATAGTGATATTTAAGATGGTTCAATCCATGTTTGAGAGGATATTATTCATTAATTTTATATTTTTTTAAAAGAAAAAAAATTACATGTAGCCATATATAAACAAGTATGTGTAAATAATATGAATTAAAATGTATAGGTCACTTAAAATGTTCACTTTTTAATTTCTTGTATAAATATTTTTTATTCATAAGTGATATTTTGCCTTATTTGATCCCCATTATTTTCAAAATATATTTCTATCTCTTCTTTTCAATTACACATTTTTCAATAAAATAATATTAAACGCAAACCAAAATCTTTTCCTTAATTTTTAACCATATATTATCCATCAATCCACTATTTCAAAATACGTTCTTATTGAAAAAAATGAGGCTCAAACAGTTCTAAGTAATTTTATACATTTAAGTTAGTTTTTAACTTTTAAAGTAAAATATTTACATAGAAATAATTTTTAATTACTTACAAATAAATTTTATAATTATAAGTTACTTTTATACTTATAAGTTTTACTTTTTTAAATTTAATAGTGAGTATTTTTGTCTTATTTGTAGTATTTTTCACTTTATAATCAATTTTGACATAAAAGTGACTTTTTTTCTTCCCCATGTAAGTGAAATTTTAGTTAAAAGTAAGTTTTTTAGTTATAAAGTATGTTTTTGCTTACAAGTAAATTTTTTATTTATTTTATTTTTTACTTATAAGATTTTTTTTTTATATGTATAATTGAATTGTTGTCTTTTAAACTAATTATTTTAGAGGTTAAAATTGGAAGAAATTTTGAAAAACAGTCAAAAAAATCATTAATTTGGTGGGTTGAGAAATACGATCCAAATTATATTTTTCTTGCATTGAATAGGACTCTCTTTTTTTTTTTTTTTCATGAAAAGCATGACATAGTTTTTTTTTAATAATTGAGTCAGATTCACTTTTTCATCAAAAGGGTTACATATATGGAAGTTCTCATAAATGATTGGAGACTTATTTAAGGAACTTTATTTGTTGTGACATCGATTCATCTAAACTCAAAGCTAATTTATGTTAAGCATATTTATTTTCATTTAGATTTCGCCTTCCAAGCTCCGCTCATGTTCATGTCGGATTCATTTTTTCATCAAAATTTAGATATGTGAATAATTTTGATAAATTATCCATCTTCTTTAATAATATTATTTAGTTCCATTGGAGTTATAACTTCAGTTTATGTGACGCTAATGCAACGTAGACATGAATTTAAATAACATTACTCTTATTACATAGGAAAAATTTCATTTATTTAAATTTTGTTTTCAACAGGTAAGCTTTTCATGAGCATGACGGCACATCCTAAAATTGATCTCGACACCAAGGAGGCCTTCGCCTTTCGATATGGCCCAATGCCTCCATTCTTAACATTTTTCCGATTCAATGCCGACGGAACAAAACAACCCGACGTACCAATCTTTTCCATGACAAGCCCCTCATTTCTTCACGACTTTGCCATCACAAAAAAATACGCAATATTCCCCGAAATACAAATTGGAATGAACCCTATGGAGATGATGGCCGGAGGATCTCCTGTCGGGGCAAATCCCGGCAAAGTGCCCCGCCTCGGAGTAATTCCGAGATATGCTAAGGATGAATCTGAAATGAAGTGGTTTGATGTGCCTGGATTCAATATAATACACGCAATCAACGGTTGGGATGAAGATGATGGTGATACAATAGTATTGGTGGCACCAAATATATTGTCAGTTGAACACACGTTGGAGCGTATGGATTTAATTCATGCATCAGTAGAAAAGGTGAAGATTGACCTCAAGACAGGCATGGTGTCCAGGCATCCAGTTTCAACAAGAAATCTTGACTTTGCTGTGATCAATCCAGCTTATGTTGGAAAGAAAAACAAGTACGTATTATTCGATGAGTTAATCTTCAAGACAACTAATCTTTTTAACTTAAAAATAGATAAACTACCTCTTATTAAAAAAGAATTTTTAATAGAAGTAGCGAGTGAAGTTGTTCTATTCCATGAGTTGAATGCTCTACTTGACCAATTCGTGAACTTGTCTCTACTTGACGATTTTGTGACAAGTTGGACGAGGTAGTAAAGTAGATGAAAAAGAAAAAATAAAAAAAAAATCAAAGGTAGAGTTCTTATAGAAAAAATTGGGTTAAGAAAATGGGTGGTGATTGAACCTTTAGTGAAATTTAATGTTGGTCACTAATCAATAAATTTAAATTTTATTCTAAGTTGGTCACCCAACTTAAACATTTTCTAGAATTAGGTCATTCTATCTATGCATGTTATTTTGACTAATAAAATGTAGGGGTGTCATTTTGGCTCGCCGACTCGAATTACGTGTGGCTTGGTTCTGGAAAAGCCTGAGCCACCCTGGCTTGCGGCTCAATTTTATCGAGCCCAATTTTAGAGCGTCGGCTTAAGCCCGAGCCAGCCCTTGTGGCTCAACGAGCCACACGAGCTATTTTCGGCCCGTGTGCAAATTTTTTAAAAAATATAAATTTGTATACATGCAGCAGTTGCTGCTTGTAGCAGACAGCATCAATAGTAGGCAGCATGCTCTTTTCATTATATATATATATATATATATATATATATATATATATATATATATATATATATATATATATATAATGAGCCGATTCAGCTCGGCTCGATAAGGCCCGAGCCAAGATTTTTGGCCCAGCAAAAGCTCAGGCCAAAAAAGCCCAATCATTTTTACTTGAACTGAGCTCGAACTTCGAGTTTCGACTTGATTCGTTGATATTCCTAACAAGATGTGATATACTAGTATGATCAAATTGAAATGAAGTGAAGATATACTGACCAACTTGAAACAAAATGAACTTTGGTGACTACTAGTTATCCCCCAAAAATTTGAACATGTAACCTTCTACTTTCCTAAGCTCGAACATCCATAAAACTAATTTTAAAAATTACTGCATCTAAATTAAAGGATGTATTGCATAAAATTAATGAACAAACAAGAAAAGAAAGAGTAACTATAATTTGAAAATTCAAGATGAATATAAAAAAATCGGATTAAGATATAACAACATATTGTTCTAAGGATTTTTCTCTTCATGTCTATATATAGGTATGTGTATGCAGCAGTAGGAGATCCAATGCCGAAAATATCGGGGGTGGTGAAGCTCGACGTATCGGTATCGGATTGCGATCGTTGCGACTGCATCGTGGCGAGTCGGCTTTACGGAGAAGGTTGCTTTGGTGGCGAACCATTTTTTGTGGCAAAAGAGCCTAACAATCCAAATGCAGATGAAGATGATGGTTATGTGGTGAGTTATGTGCATAATGAGAAGACTGGAGAATCAAGATTCTTGGTTATGGATGCCAAGTCCCCAAATCTTGATATTGTGGCTGCTGTTAAGCTGCCAAGGAGGGTACCTTATGGCTTCCATGGGCTCTTTGTGAGGGAAAATGACCTCAACAAGCTATGAAAAAGAAATGTGGGCTGGGAATATCGAGTTTGCTATACATGTACAAAATTGATAGTTGCAATCTACATTGTGGGGGAATAGAACTGTAATATAAGTAGTATAATGTTGAAGATAAAATGAAATTACACGTACACGTGTGTCATCTTTTAATAAACAATTAAATTTTTCGATCAGTCGATTCATTAGACATCAATATTAAATTAAGTATTGCCACTAATCAATTTTAATGAATTTCCACGTGGTAGGCTCTTAGTGAAAATGAATAATCCGTCATACAGGTTAGGATAATTTAAAGATATAATTTAACTAAATAAACGCATTCCTTTTTTAATCGAGTGGATGTAATGTAGAAAAGGGGAAAATTCTGGTGAGTCTTTTCTGGTCCAGACCAATGGTGAAACAATTGTTTTCATTGTTTGCTTAAAACGGTGACTCGTGACCAATGAAAAGTTTTGAAGGGATAGAAGATGCAGACAGCCCACTTGCAGATGCTATTATATTAA
The DNA here is from genome assembly GCA_035079005.1 of Fraxinus americana. Lineage (NCBI taxonomy): Eukaryota > Viridiplantae > Streptophyta > Magnoliopsida > Lamiales > Oleaceae > Fraxinus > Fraxinus americana. The sequence continues at coordinate 29,793,974 of CM068720.1, forward strand.
GTGTCATACTTAAAGATTGAGATAATTGATAATTGAATTGTTGCTAATCACAGTCAGTACACGGTTCATATATACAAGAGTTTAGTAGCCAGGAATATTCTAGAATTGAACAAATAACAACCTCTAACTAACAAGGACAGCTGGCTAACAACATTGATACAATTTCCTGAAAATTAGGAGATCAATTCCACTGATGCCTGTGCTCTATGTCATCTGCTGATCTGCTGGAGCTGATGAATCCTAACTCCCCCCCTCAAGGTGGAGTGTAATCAAGCACTTCAAGCTTGTCTCTGAGCCACTGGAATCTAGATTGTGACATAGGTTTAGTCAGCAAATCTGCCGTCTGATCTGATGAAGGAATGTAGTGTATTTTCAACTGATTTTCAAGTACCTTATCCCTTATAAAATGTGCATCTCGTTCTATATGTTTAGTACGAGCGTGATAAACATGATTAGATGCTAGGGCCCTTGCACTTAGATTATCACACCAGATAATGGGAACTGAATGTTGTGAAATTCCTAACTCATTTAGCAAGGACTTGATCCAAGTTATCTCTGATGTACAATGAGCTAAAGCTCTGTATTTTGCCTCTGTCCTGGATCGAGCTACCACCTGCTGTTTCTTAGAACACCATGAAACTAAATTGTTTCCAATGTACAAGAGGCCCAGTCAGAATTTGCAAACGCTGTGATGTCTAGGCTATCATTCCTTTAAATGGACAATCCATAGTCTATTGTGCCCTTTAGGTACCTGAATACCCTCTTAAGTGCCTTCCAATGGACGTCTGTTGGTGTTTGAAGGTACTGACTCAATCTATTTACGGCAAAGGTTATATCTGGTCTGGTGTGGATTAAGTACTGGAGTCCACCTATGCCACTTCTATATAGTGTAGGATCTTTCATTGTCTACTCTTCAGTTTTGGAGATTTGTTTTCCAACAACCATTGGTGTTAGGCTAGGCTTTAAGCTCTCATAACCAAATCTTTTTAGCAATTCCACAGCATATCGAGTTTGCCTCAAATGCAATCCAGCAGCATTTCTTTCAACTTCAATTCCCAGAAATTGTCTCAGGTTCCCCATGTCTTTAAGAAGTTGAGGTTCAGTTTGTCTATAAACTCTCGTAGCCATTTGGTGTTGTTACCTGTAATCACTATATCATCAACGTATATCAAAGCAAACAATATATCAGTATCTCTTGCTAAGAAAAATAAGGAATTATCAGCTTTAGATTGTTTGAAATCCAACTACAATAACGTCTGTTTCAGCTTGTCATGCCAGGCCCTAGGAGATTGCCTTCAACCATATAGGGTCTTCTTGAGTTTGCAAACGTAACCAGGGTGATCATTGTTGACAAAACCTTGTGGTTGATTCATGTAAACCACCTCATTTAAACTGCCATTTAGAAATGCATTATTTATATCAACCTGTCTGATCTGCCAATTTCTTGATACAGCCAAGGTTAAGATGATCTTAAGTGTTGTAGCCTTAATCATAGGGCTAAATGTCTCACTAAAATCAATTCCTGGGGTTTGAAGGAAAGCTTTTGCCACTAGTCTAGCCTTGTGCCTTGAAATCTTTCCATTTACATCTTATTTCAACTTGAAAACCCACTTATTTCCAATGATTTTCATCCTAGATTTAGGTGGAACCAAAATCCATGTCTCGTTTCTCATAAGGGCATTGTACTCATCTTGCATAGCATCCCTCCAACCGTTTCTTGTCAATGCTTCATCAACATTAGTCGGTTCAACTTCAGCCAGTTCATCTACTGTCTCACTTGTATAAACTTTTGGCTTGAAAATCCCAGCCTTACTTCTGGTGATCATTTGATGCCTAGGATTCTGAGGTATAGTTCTGCCTAGCAAGATTGCTTCATTTGCTATATTTTGAGCGTCAGTTTCAATTTTCTGGGCCTCTGATGTTTCACCATCTGCTACAACCTCATGACAGACCTCATTATCATGATATTCAGTCACCCCAGCTTCTTCAGCCTTAGTTACAGCTTCTCCATCAATAAGGTCTGCTCCAGAAGAGATTTCAAGTTGCATTGTAGAAGTTGCAGCTGCACTTTGGGGTGTGGTGTTATAGCTAGGATCAATGAAGGGAAGGTATCTTATTTTAGTGTCACAGGTTGAGGGCTGAACTTGTTTGTTTAGGAAGCCATCTTTGAATGGAAACTCTTGTTCATTAAAGACAACATGTCTTGAAATATAAATCCTGCCACTAGAACTTAGACACTTATAACCTTTGTGGGTGTCACCATAGCCAAGATAAACGCACTTTTGAGAGTGAAAACCAAACTTATGCTTCTAATAGGGTCTAAGACAAGGAAAACGGGCACAACCAAATGTTTTAAGTTGTTTGTAACTGAAGCTTGTATTAAACAAGGCTTGGTAGGGTGTTTTATGGTTCAAAACAGGGGTAGGTAACCTGTTTATTAAGTAAGTGGCGGCTTTAAAAGATTCCCACCAATAATGAAGTGGCATCTTAGCCTGACCCAACAGAATTAGCTCGGTTTCTATCATGTGCCTGTGTTTGCGTTCAGCCCTTCCATTTTGGACTGAGGTATAGTGGCAGGAGTGCCTAAGTTTGATACCAAACTCCAGGGCCAGTTTGGTGAAATTCCTGAACTCCCCACCCCAATCAGATTGAAGAGATTTGATCTTCCTATCAAACTTGTTTTCTACGAATTTTTTGAATTGATCAAAGGTATTCAAGGCTTCTGATTTATGTTTTATAGGGTAAATCCACGTAAATCTGCTATGATCGCCACAAAGATTACATAGTATCTAAATCCTGTGGTTGAGTTTAAAGAGGCTGGACCCCAAACATCAGTATGAATTACCTCCAAAGGATTTACAGCATGTGATAGTGAAATGTTAAACGGGAGAGCATGAGATTTTCCAAATTCGGAAGAATCACATAAAGTAGGGATTTCATTAGCTTTAATAACTCTATTACATGATTTAAGGACTTGACTCAACACATGGTTTGAGGTATGTCCTAACCTTCTATGCCAAAGATCAAGTTCAGATTCTAAGGTTTGTTTAGTTGATAACAATTTAACACTACTAGCCTTGGCTGCAAAGCACTGGTAATTATCTTGATGGTTCGACTCGATGTAGGATTTTTCTGGCTTGAGGTTTGGCAGCTGCAACTAGTACAATCCATCCTTAATTGCTCCTTGCAGCAAGATCCTCTTCGATTGGAGATCCTTTACAATACAACAGTTAGCATAGAATTCCATAAAAAACACTATTGTCATTAGTGAGTTGGGAAACACTAATCAAGTTCTTTTTGATTGATGGAACATGCAATAATTTATTTAAGTCAAGTGATTCATTGTTCAGTGTAGAGATTTTATCATTTCCAATATGAGCAATATGTAACAAATCTCCATTACCAACAAGCAACTTCTCCTTACCTTCATACTTTTCTACTGTATTCAAATTACCTTTATCTGTTGTCACATGATTACTTGTGCCAGAATCAACAAACCAAGCTGGGTCTTCAAGGATCCCGGGTGATGCTACATAAGCTGATGGGGCTGAGTTGATGTTTTGTTGCCCTGAATTAATTGGCCTGCTTCCCATGCACCTTTCATTAAACCTATTGTAGCACCAGCTTGCAGAATGGTTATTCAGTCCACAGATTTGACACGGCCCTCTGGTATCACTTTGCCTGCCAGTCATTGTTCTACCTCTGCCTCTAGTTCTCCCTCTAAAGCCTGATGATCTACCACTAGTAGTTCCTCTAAAACCTCCGCCAAAATTTGAACCAGTTCGATGTGCTAATTGAACACTAGTCTGATTAACACTTAGTGAGGCAAAACTATTATTTACTTGGTTTAAATGCTCAAGTCGACTTTCATAAGTCATGAGTATAGAGGACAACTCATACCAAGAAATGGTTTCTTTGATACTTATTTGAACCACTATCGGAGTATATTCCTCATCTAAACCTGATAGGACTTGTGTAACTAAATCATTTTGATCAATAACCTTACTAGCTATCTCTAGATTGCCTGCCAATTGTTTGATGTTGGTTAAATACTGATCCATTGTCATGGATCTTTTTCTAGGTCTCTACATCTCACCAATTAGAAACATCACACGAGATCTGTTCAATATTCCAAAACTTTCTTCCACTGCTACCTAGAGCTTATTTGAACTGATGCAGCCCATCACTTTCATGGCAATTTCTGGAGTCATGGATGAATATAACCATCCCATAAGGAGCTGATCAGCTGAGTTTCACTTCAGAAACTCTGGATTTTGGGTCATCTCTACTGCTTCTCCCTGGCCGACTGTGGTTTGGGTGGTCAGGAACTCCGGTGGACACTCCTTTGTCCCCAACAGGTATCCATCCCTCCAGATTATGCCCTTTGATTATTGGCATAATCATGTTTTTGCATAATAGAAAGTTGTTCTTTCGAGCTTGACTGAAGGTGTTTGAGTGATGTTCATCCCATATGCTAAGCTTTGTCCAGCAATTGCCTGAGTAGCTGGAGTTGTGTTTAACTCTGATGGGTTGGATTGATTGCCGGATCCGGTGTTAGCCATTTTGGCTCTAATACCAACTTAAAGATTGAGATAATTGATAATTGAATTGTTGCTAATCACAGTCAGTACACGGTTCATATATACAAGAGTTTGGTAGCCAGGAATATTCTAGAATTGAACAAATAACAACCTCTAACTAACAAGGATAGCTGGCTAACAACATTGATACAATTTCCTGAAAATTAGGAGATCAATTCCACTGATGCCTGTGCTCTATGTCGTCTGCTGATCTGCTGGAGCTGATGAATTCTAACTGTCATTATAGAAAAACTATAGAGAGACGTGAATTTTGTAATGAGTGGTTATATTGTCACTATAATTTTTATTTCATACACCATATTTTAATTACAATTAAGCTCATCAATATTTATTCAGTATAGCAAATACTTCTTCAATTTTTTTTTTCAGTTGAATTCTTATCATCAACCTTCCGTTAGTTAGTACGTCTCATCATTGATAATGATTTATATAAAAATATTTTGTTTTTATACTCTGAAATAAGGAAAAAAAATATTTTTTTGCACTTTTTATTTATTTATTGTTTAAAAATATGATTGAAAAGTAAGTTGTTTTACACCATTTCGATGGACTTTTGGATATAAAATTGTTATCAAATACAAAATGTGTTCATTAATGAAAAATTTGAAAATAAGAATAACATGAAAAATCATTTGGGTTATAAGTGCTATAATGAGCAATGATTAACAACCTTACGTGCAATTAAAATATGATGCAATAAATAAAAACAATTATGCTACACTTATATCATATTTTACATTGTCACGTGGTAACACACTATTCATCAGTTTAAAAAAAATTCCCCAAATTATCTTTTAACACTACATCAAATGTCAACAAGGATGCACAGTTGGAGTATACATCTAGCATGATTCAAATAAAAATTGTAGTGTGAATATAATTACCGTTTTGTAATTTTTTCTTTGATATGATGCAGCTTTGCAATACCATGTGCATGTAGCTTTCACATTATAAATCGTTTTAGATAGTGTGTTTTCTTGCTTTCTTTCATATTTTGCTTTATTTAATTGCTATTGATACAGTAATAGAATAATAATGTAGGGATGGAGAGAAAAATATTTTTTTTAGAAGGATTATTAATTTATCGATAAATAAATAATTTATTAATTTATCGATAAATGAATATTTATTAATTTATAGAGTATTTTATATTTTTATAACTTATATTATATTTTACCATAATATTTGTAGGAAATTAAAAAAAAATTGAATGGGTTGAAATTCAAAATTTAATCCATAAATACACAAAAAGGCAATCACATACTTACATTAAAAAGGAAACATTAATGTATTGCATTGGCTTCAAAGTTTAATATCTTGAAAGATTAATTGCTCAAGTAATTCTAGTCAACATGTGTGGATGTTGAGAACCTTTTAAACTACATCTAGTTAAAATGACGCGGTGATGAAATCTTTTACTAATGAATATATTATATTATTCAATGGGTACTTAATATACATATCAATGATGATCATGATCTAAATTATTGTTGTGTTTTACCAACTATAAGCATTTCAAGCACTCGTAACATTAAATAACTACTTTGTACTAAATGAAAAAATATGTCAAATGCAGTATGTGCATTGCAAAAAATTAGGAATAAAGTTTAGTTAGATTTGGGTGCAAAGAAAAAGCAAAAGATTTTAAATGCATATTTTGAAACATAGGCTAATTGGAAAAATTGTTGTCAAATTAAAAGTTTGTTAATTTGTATTAGTATGCACTTTTATGGATTTAAGTGATGTTATTTTATATATTCATTGGGCCTTTAAGGATCTCGACAAAAAAATATTATCTTATGTATTTAGCGGGGGATGGAGATAGGTTCAACTAGGTTTATATTATGAGAAAATGATAGCCGTAGTCCCATACGTTTAAGTGAATTGCAAGTTTTATCCTCACCTTTTTATTTGTTGCAATCGGAGGCCAAATTGTGTTTTACCCTATGGGTTTTATTAAGTTATAACTCCCAACTCCTTGAAATATAACATGCAAGTGACAATTGTGTTTTGCCATAAATTCATATTTATTCTATGAATTTTTAAAATCGATGAAATCACATTTTTATGTATGGATCTATATATCCGTATTTATCCGTATGTATTTGTATGGATCTATATGTTATTGTCTGTATTCAATTTGCCCAAGACTACTTACTTTCTTCTCTTTCGACGACTGCTCAACTTGCTTTTGTTCAATGGATTCAAGATTTTTTAGAGAATTATGTGAAATTGGATTTTATTGCTGAAATTTTTCCAGGTTTGGGTGCATTGGGTTTATTTGATCATGCGAAATATGGCATTTGGGTGATGACATATTCTTCGGTCCATGATTTCCTGTCTTTTTATTGGATAATATATTCTTACTATAAGGAATTGCATTTAATCCCTTTAAAATTAAATTAGAGTGTAAATTAATGCATATTAAAGAATATTACAGCATTTATGATAGTGAAATACTCAAAGTATCAAACAATACAAAGAATTCTGGTGCATAAAGTGAGGCCTGATGAACAAAATGAACAGAATTGCATGTTAAATCCAGGCTGTATTTTAGATACAGCCCCAGCTAGCACTATACGTTGCCTAAGATGTCCTGAGAAAAGATGTACAAAGGAAAGTAAGTTTTATTGGATAGAGATTTCAGAGAAGGCACGTCATGAGTTCCTTTGCTGAATGTTCAATGGCTAAGATGATCAAATAAAAAAAAGGTCAAAAAAACTGTTAGTCCTTGGAACTGTTGTTTTACTATGATATACTATGCTAAAAGTAGTATAAGTTCAAGTTAAAAGGAATGTATTATACGTAGTGTAGCCTGCATCTAGACGAAAAATAGATATGCACAAATAGAATGTGCGAAATTGATAACCTTCAAAATAAGAATGCAAATTGTTAACTTGGTTTGTGAAAGTTGATATTGTTGCAAAAGGTGAAATAGTATCATCAAATCCAAGTGATCTAATGCACCATTTACCCCTTGACAATGAATGTTGGAGAACTTGGATTAATGAAGTGTCTGATAATATCAGCTTATATATCGTCCCACACGCGAGTTTATTCTTCTTGAGAATGTATTAGGAAGTACAATTGCATGACCAATTAGGTACATTGAGGCACCGTTTGGTAACTATTATTCTAGAAGAAAATGCATTCTTTGTGTCAAATCATACCTTTTTTGTGGTTGAAAATGAAGGAAAAGTTATTGATGTGATGGAAAATATTATTTTATTGATGAATGTGTGGTTGAAAATTAGTAGAAGAATGAGAATGAAAAAAAAAAATGAATACCAAACAGAGGCTGGAGTGGATTAGTCATGATAACAACAAAGGTATGCTTTACTTCTTTTTTATTTCCATTTCCATTTTCATTTACATTCAATGTGAATTTAAGTTATCTTCAAAATCAAGAAGTTGATGGATGATTTGCTTTTGATTTACATGCTTACTCTAAGTTCATTAATTATATCCTTATTATTTCTGGGAGTTGATTTTCTTTTTCAAAGAAGTGAACTTTGATATGGATCGAATGTTTTGTAACATTTTAATTTTTTTTTTTTTTTTTGTAGGAGTAGTCTATAATGCTAGCATATTAGTATCTGAGTTTTTCAGTAAGCTAATGTTCTTAGAATTATTTAGATGAGCTCTACTTTTAGACATATTGTATTCAACCATACTCACACACTCATTGAGCCACATTATTCTCCCAAGAATGCATTTTAAATAGTGTTTTGATGAAAAATATGTGGTTAAAAAATAAGAAATATTTTTGGATTTGTGTATAATATTATTTTATTAAATAATGTGTGGTTGAAAATAAGAAAGAAAAATGTATTTTATAAGAATGAGTATCAAACATGATGTCAATATTTTTTTATAGAAACTATGGAAAACATAATGATATGGATTTATGTGTTTTTGTTGCATAATTATTATAGTTTGTAAGTAATCAAATAAATAAAAGGCATTGGAAAAAAAAAATTAAATTGACATTTACAGCGTTCCTAAATGCACGCTGTAAATACATACTTTTTACGGCGTGAATGAGAAAGCCACAAAAGACATGCGGCGTGGATGTTATTTTACGGCACATATTCCGTAAAAAGTAAATTTTGTTGTAGTACAGCGTGTACGCTGTAAATACATACTCTTTACGACATGAATGAGAAAGCCACAAAAGACATGCGGCGTGGACGTTCCTTTACGGCACAACTTGCATGTCGTAGAAATGTAAATTTTGTTGTAGTGCATCTCTTTGAACCTCTTAGTCATGTCACTTGAAAAATTTTGGTGAACATTTTTAGCCACGATTCTCATGATAGAGAATAACCTACACTATCGTAAATAGTATACACACTCAGATCAACACCTTTACTAAGATTTTATGGTGGAACCCCATGTTTGGCTTTTCTAAGAATTCAATAGCCATTAGCCATCAATATTATTCCCACCATGCACTTTGCATCTACGCCAACCCATGTGCTAAGTCGTTGGTCCATTAACAATGATCCATCCTATCAAGATAACTTATTGGCCAAAAACATGCCATGAGGATGAACATATTCGTCCCATAGAATATTAGTCGCTTATGGAGAAAAAATGCACACCGATAGCGATAATGTGATCTTTATATACTGAGTCCGAGCAATTAACCAAACACGCTGTACCTTTTTTGGACCATTCTTTTTGAGGTACCTAGAATGTCATCGTTGACCAAAGACATTAATCTTTCCTCATATCATTATGCAATCCAGATTGGGCCAAAATACTATTGATTTGCACTTGCTACAAGCTAAAATTGATTCTACCATCAAACTTCTCCACATCGCCAACATTTATTTTTTGTACTTAAACGTGCCAAACTGCCTCATGTTCTAATACTACCACTTGCTAGGAGCCAATTCCGCGATTTGTTGATGGGATCCTTGTTAAGGGAATTTTTATTTAGAGCTAAAAATATATAAAGATATATGAAGAATAACAACACAAAAATTTACGCGAAAAACTCCAAAATCGAAGAAAAATCACATTCTAAATTCATAAGGAATCACACATACTCCAAGCATGCCCAGAAATAACACCAGATGAGAGTATAAAGAATCCTCAAGTGTCACTCAAAAGATACTCCATAACTATCTATTAAATTAGAATAAATAAAATACAAAGGGTAAGCCTCTATTTATAGGGAAGAAAATGATGGGTTTTTTAGTTGTGGTATCCTAAAAATCTCATCATAAATAGAACATTAAAAGTCCTATTCTATTCGAAATAGACAAATATAATCTTACTCTAAGCGAGCAATGCAAGTCAAAGTACGAAAAATCTGTACTACGACTTTACATTGTCCGAGGTATTCAAATAGGATTTATTATTATTTTTTTCATGTCTCCTCCAAATCAAATAAATTACCTCTACCATAGTCACGTCTCTCCCAACCACTTTGTCACATCACCTGGAAAATTTTGGAGAACATTTTTAACCACAATTCTCATAATAGAGAATAATAAACACATTTTAAAATTTCAAAGAAGCTCATGTTGAACCCCTTTGTTAGTACAACCCCCACTACTTTCATAAGAGATCATCAGTCATCGACATCTATTCATAGACCCACTAACAAAAATACATCAATGGAAACGTCTTATTGGCCAAAAACATGTGATAAGAATGGATATATTCTTTCTATATATTATTGTTTCTTATGAAGAAAAGATACACACTATTAGCGACAATGCTAACATCTACATGAAAAATTCTAAAATTGTAAGGCCAGGACACACGATATTAGACTATAGAACTGAAAATACAAAGTGCAGAAAATTAAAGAATCAACACAAGAATTGTTTTGGCCTAAGCCCCGGAGGTTCGGCGACCACTTCCAACGCCTACATCCCCCGTTGAGCATCCAACAAGTTGGATTATGCTCAGTTGCACTAAATAGCCCCAAATTGGCAACGAAGGTTACAAATCGTTCAAACAGTACAAAGAATGAAGATAGAACACTTATCTCTCAAGTACATGAACGGATCTATCACAGATCACTCAAGAAACCCCACAGAAACTCGATCAGTACACAACACAAACGGAACCTTAGTTCCCACAGATATTCACACAGAATATCACAATCAGAGAGTCAAACCCTCTCTCGATTACAGCCTCAAATCAGTTATTTGAGCCAAGCAAATCAGAAGAGAAAACCCTAAGTTTTTCTCTCACTAGGCAGACGAAAAGGGAGCGTTTCTCGAATGATCCAAAAGAGACGTTCAGAATAAGTTTAAGAGTCAGCCAAAGAGTCAGCCAACCGTTCAGATCATTCCACGTGTCAACATCTTGGTAAGGCAGTGGGATAAAACGTTATAGCCAGAGAAACACGCTTTTCACTTAATGGTGATTGCTGGCAGCAAACCATCCATCAAAGGTTCGAGTCCCACAATCTCCACCTTGCTGCCAGAATCTGGGACTATAAGTGCAGCCAGGAGCATTCCATTTTGTTTTCATACGCTCTAAGTAACCTGTAGCACATCACAAAGAGTCAATAGATAACAATTTTATGCAGGTAGCAAATTTATGCACAGGTACAACCTTAGTGCCCATATCAGAAGGATTAAACTGAGTTGCAATCTTACCAATTTTGATAATCCCTTTTGAAATCACATCTCTTATAAAGTGATATTTAACATCAATATGTTTTGTACGATCATGAAACATAGGATTTTTACTAAGATGTATGGCACTTTGATTGTCAGAAAACAAGACAGCATTATTATCAATAAATCCCAGTTCAGACAGTAAGCCATTTAACCATAAACCCTCCTTTATAGCATCAGTGGCAGCTATGTATTCAGCTTCAGTGGAAGACAGAGCAACTACTCTTTGAAGTTGAGACTTCCAGCTAATAACAGTACCACACAGAGTGTAAAAATAAGATGAAGTAGATCTTCTATTGTCCCTATCACCAGCAAAGTCAGAATCTGTATATCCCCTTAAAACTACACCATTTTTATCTGATTTAAACACAAGTCCTAAATTAATAGTTCCTTTTAAATATCTCAGAAGCCATTTTAGAGCATTCCAGTGTTCTTCACCAGGATTACCCATAAACCTACTTAAGACACTTATACTAAAGGCTAAATCAGGTCTGGTGCAAATCATTAAATACATAACAGATCCAATCACATTTGCATAAGGTACTTTAGACATTCTAGCATATTCATCTTCTGATTTAGGGCAGCAATCAGAAGACAATTGAAAATGATTGGCAAGAGGCAAAGAGACAGGTTTACAATCATACATATTGAATTTCTTCAAGATTTTAATCACATAATCATGCTGGTTCAAGAATAACAAATTTTTATCCTTATCTCTCCAAATCTGCATTCCCAGTATTCTTTTAGCAGAACCAAGATCTTTCATGTCAAATTCAGATTTCAATTTTGATTTAATATTTTCAATCTCAGTTTTGTCACAACTAGCAAGCAACATATCATCCACATAAAGCACTAAATATAGGGAATTTTTACCTCCATTACCTTTACAGTATAGGCATGTGTCATATAAGCTCCTTTTAAAACCAAGTTTTAAAATGAAAGTGTCAAAACGCTTGTACCACTGTCTAGGAGCTTGTTTTAACCCATACAGTGACTTTTTCAGCAGGCATACAATATTTTCAGGGTTTCCTTTTTCAAAACCAACAGGTTGTTTCATATAGATAATTTCATCTAATTCACCATACAAAAAGGCAGTTTTAACATCCAACTGATCAAGTTCCCAATTAAATTGAGCAACAAAAGCAAGCAGACATCTGATAGTGGTATACTTAGCTACAGGGGAAAAGATTTCAGTGTAGTCAACTCCTTCCTTTTGTGTGAAACCTTTAGCAACCAACCTAGCTTTGTATCTAACATTTTTACTATCACCTTCTCCTTGTTTTACCTTATAGATCCATTTACAATCTATCAATTTTTGATCTTTAGGTCTGTCTACAAGAACCCAGGTATCATTCTTATGGAGTGAAGTCATCTCATCTTCCATAGCCTCCATCCATTTTTCTTTCTCCTTACACTTAATGGCATCCTCAAAGGAGTTGGGTTCATTTTCTAATTGCTCTTGGTAAGTGAACAAAGAGACAAAATCATCATTGTCAAACCTAGTGGAAGGCCTAACCTGTCTTCTCTCCCTATCTCTAGTAAGTTGGTATTCATTTAGAGGCAAAGGGTCAGGCAGGTCAGAATGATCAACTACTTGGTCAACTTCAGTACCCAGAATTTGATTATCATCACCAGAATTAGTTTCATCTACAGCAGGTGCAGGAGTTTCTTGCTCAATGTGAGAAGACTCCACCTCAAAAAGAGTATCCTTTTCTGTCAAATCATTTTCATTTTCCCTTAAACAAGGCATAATGGATTCATTGAAAACCACATCCTTTCTAATTATGACTCTATAGCCCTTCTGAGAGTGAACCCACAGTCTATACCCTTTAACATTTTCATCATATCCTAAGAAAATACATTTGAGTGCTCTAGGTTCAAGTTTACCAATACTTTGATGAGAATAAGCAGCACAACCAAATATTTTCAAATAAGAATAATTCACAGGATTTTTAGACCACACAGATTCAGGTATATCATAATTCAAAGCTTTGGTAGGACATCTATTAACAAGAAATGCAGCAGTTTTAACAGCCTCACCCCAGAACAGTTTAGGCAGGCCAGAGCTAAGTAACATGCATCTCACTTTATTTAACAAAGTTCTATTCATTCTTTCAGCAATACCATTTTGTTGAGGGGTATAAACAACAGTTCTATGTCTCAGAATGCCATGTTCTTTGCAGAAATCATTGAATTCATTATTACAGAATTCCAAGCCATTGTCTGTCCTTAAGGTTTTTATTTTAAGATCAGTTTGATTTTCAACTTGAATTTTCCAATCCTTAAAGACAGAGAATGTTTCATCTTTGCTTTTTAGCAAGAGAACCCAGATTTTTCTTGAAAAATCATCAACAATCAACAAATAATATCTGAAACCAGACAAAGTACACACAGGTGCAGGCCCCCATAAATCAGCATGTAAGTATTCTAAAATCTGTTTAGATTTATGAGTTCCTGTAGGAAAAGGTAATTTGACTTGTTTGCCTATAACACATTTTTCACAAGATCCAAAATCCCCAAGATTCAATTTTCCAAAAAATCCTTTTGATTGCAAATAGTTCAGACTTTTCTTACCAATGTGACCAAGTCTTTCATGCCACAGTTTTGCAAGAGTAAATTTTTCAGATATGGCGATGTGATCAAACCAAGTAAGGGTTTTGCCTTTAAAAAATAGAGGCCATGTCTCTTAGGGGAGCTGATGATTAAATCATTGCCCCTAAGAATTTTAATATGTCCTTGACCCATGTTAATGTTAAACTCCAAGTCATCTAACATACCTAAAGACACTAGGTTTCTCTTCAAGTCAGGGACATACCTAGTTCCTTTAAGAAATAGTACATTACCATTTTCTAGCAACAGTTTTACAGTGCCAATGCCTTTGACTTTGCAAGTGATGTCATTTCCCATAATGACTTGCCCCCCTGTGGTTTTAGTAAAATCTAGAAAGCAGTTTTTACTGGGGCACATGTGAAAAGAACAACCTGAGTCTAAAATCCATTCATCACTCAGTTTTCTTTCTACATTAACAAGGACCAAACCATTTTCAGTATCAACTTTGGTTTTATGGTATACTAAAGCATTACTTCCATCTTCTGGTTTTCTGTCTTTCAAATCATTTTTCTTTTTGAAACAATCTTTTGCAAAATGTCCCAACTTACCACAGTAGTAGCACCTTTTTCCCTTAGCAGTAGTCTTAGACTTATGCTTGTCATTAAATCTGTTTCTATTTTCGGTAAAAGGCTTAGAATGGTAATCAGATTTTCCAGAATTCTTTCCTCTTACCCATAGACCATCCCCATTGTGATTATTTCTAGATTCAGACTTTAACTCTAGGGCCTTATTTCTTAGAGCATCTATTATAATGTCTGTAGTAAGGTCTTCCCTGCCATACTCTAGAGTAACCTTAATGTCTTTGTATCTATCACTAATGGAGTTTAACAGAACTACAGCCATCTGATCTTTTGAAAGTTTTTCATCACAGTTGGCCAAGTCTTGGGTAAGTTTTGTAAACCTATTTAAATTTTCATCCAAATCAATTGAAGGATCCATTTTGAAAGAAAAGAATTGTTTTAACAGAAAACATTTATTTGGAGTGGTCTTGGTCACATACTTAGCATGCAGTTTAGTCCATAATTCAGAGGCAGTCCTAGTATCACCAATACTTCTTATCACATTTTCAGACAAGTATAAGAAAATAGTACTCCAAGCAATTTCATCAAGTTCAGTTCTTTTAGGAAGGGGTAAGTCATCAGGCCAACTTTCAGTTACAGCCTTAGCACATTTCATTTGCATCAAGATAGCCTTCATTTTTTGACTCCACATATTGAAATCAATTTTGCCATCAAATTGACTTACTTCGAATTTAGCAGAGGCCATGTTTTAACCCAAAAACAAGGATCACAGATAGAAGAAAACAGTTTCACAGGTTCTCAGAGACACAACAATGATAGTACTTAATATGTTATTCAAGATCACAGTTTATCACAGAATGACAATCAAGATTATGAAAAGTATTATTATGTACTTCATAAGATCACATAAGTGAAGAACCCAAACAGGAAACTCAGCAAACAGAGATCAAAACAACAATGTTCCACAGTTTCTCCTTCAAGATCCTCCAAGTACACAACCGTTCCTGATTTATCTCAGATTCCCAAGGCCTCACAGGGGCCTTTGGACAAAGATTAGTCTCAGGGGGTTTTTTTTGTGTACGGTAGATCAAGGGAAAAAAGACAGGAACCCTAAATTTCCGAAAAAGTAAATTTGCAGAAATTTAAAAAAAAAGAAAGATCTCACCAATCGAGTTTTTTTAAAAAACTCGAAAAATATAATAACTCTGCTTTGAAGCAGTCCCAAAAATTTTGATCTGAAGCAGATCTATCACCTTCCTTTAAGATCCAGGTATCACGATCTCCAGTCAAGGCTCTGATACCACTGTAAGGCCAGGACACACGATATTAGACTATAGAACTGAAAATACAAAGTGCAGAAAATTAAAGAATCAACACAAGAATTGTTTTGGCCTAAGCCCCGGAGGTTCGGCGACCACTTCCAACGCCTACATCCCCCGTTGAGCATCCAACAAGTTGGATTATGCTCAGTTGCACTAAATAGCCCCAAATTGGCAACGAAGGTTACAAATCGTTCAAACAGTACAAAGAATGAAGATAGAACACTTATCTCTCAAGTACATGAACGGATCTATCACAGATCACTCAAGAAACCCCACAGAAACTCGATCAGTACACAACACAAACGGAACCTTAGTTCCCACAGATATTCACACAGAATATCACAATCAGAGAGTCAAACCCTCTCTCGATTACAGCCTCAAATCAGTTATTTGAGCCAAGCAAATCAGAAGAGAAAACCCTAAGTTTTTCTCTCACTAGGCAGACGAAAAGGGAGCGTTTCTCGAATGATCCAAAAGAGACGTTCAGAATAAGTTTAAGAGTCAGCCAAAGAGTCAGCCAACCGTTCAGATCATTCCACGTGTCAACATCTTGGTAAGGCAGTGGGATAAAACGTTATAGCCAGAGAAACACGCTTTTCACTTAATGGTGATTGCTGGCAGCAAACCATCCATCAAAGGTTCGAGTCCCACAAAAATCATAAGGAATCTCACACATACTCCAACCCCAAGCATGCCCCAAAATAACACAGGATGAGAATATAAAGAATCCTCAATTCTCACTCACATGATACTCCAAAACCATCTTACAAATTAGAATAAATAAGATACAAAGGGTAAGCCTCTGTTTATAGGGAAGAAAATGATGGGTTTTTAGTTTTTAAACAATGTGGTATCCTAAAACTCTCATCATAAATAGAACATTAAGAGTGCGTTTGATTTTGAGCATATAATTTGCATAGAAAGAAAATAAATTATAGGCAATTCAATTGCCTAGAACTTATTTGTATGGAAATCATTAATTAAAAGTATTTGATTGATTTAATTTTCAACCTAAAAAATATTATATTTGTTAATTTTTTATTGGTGGGTAGATGAGAGAGAGTAGATAGATAAGAGAGAGAAAGAGAGGGTGAATTCCATGGAAAGTAAAATCCTACTCCTTATTAAGAAAACATTTTCCTTGATTTTGAGGAAAATATGATCACGTGACCAAAAGTAGGAAAATATTTTTCATGAAAAAATTGTCCGTCAAACAATATAAAAGTAGGAACTTCGATAAAAAAAAAAAATACATTTCCATGAAAAATATTGACAATCAAATGCACTCTAAAAGTCCTATTCTATTCGAAATAGACATAATAGAAAATATGGGTCATGAGTCGCTCATGTGAGGTGACCCAACTTACGAGAGATCAAAAAGGTTGGAGGGAATGATTCGAATTTGGAATTCAAATCTACAACTTCCCATAACTCCCCATAATAAAACTTCCACTTTTTGTTTAACAATGAAGAGAGAAAAATATGTTAGAAAATAAGTGAAATTAGTATGAAAAATCATTCAAAAATAGAAAAGTGCTTAGAACCACATATATGTCATGAAAACTCACAAAATTAGGTATTTAGATTGTAGATAATAATCTCCTTCCATCGTGATTGGAATTGGGACCATGGTAAAACAAGAAAAAGCAAATTTTGGATTTTTGAAATGTAAGGTGATTCAATGACATAAGGAGCTTGAAATTCAGAATTTCAAGTAAGAAGTTTGACCTGAAATTCATATTAAAGTATGCTTACTTCAAGACAAATACGATCTTACTCTAATTGAGCAATACTAAGTCAAATGTACCAAAAATCTCTACTATGGATTTACATTGTCCAAGGTATTCAAATAGGATTTTTTTTCACGTCTCCTCCAAATCAAATAAATTACCTCTACCATAGTCACGTTTCTCTCAACCTCTTTGTCACATCACTTGGAAAATTCCGGAGACCATTTTAACAACAATTCTCATAATAGAGAATAATATTTCTACAACATTATGAAGAGTATACGTACTTAGAACCAACACATTTTAAAATTTCAAATCAGCTCATGTTGAACACCTTTGTTGAAATTGTTAGAATAATTATATTATGTGGGCTTCCATTTGATTGTGAATTTTTACGGGTTAGATTTATGGTTTGTAATGTACTATAATTAGGCCCAATATGTTAGTGATCACATGGGTTGTTGCACACCTTACATGCTTTATTATTTATAATGTGATAATTTTAAGTAGGGAAAATTTCATTTCTAAGAGTTTAAGTATCACCTATTTCAAAATTAAGAAATCAACTTTCAAATTTCAAAAATCAGATTTTTAAAAAAATTTATTTATGAAATAATAAATTATTAAATCAATTTATTATTAAATATTTAATTCTAATATAATATAATTAACTCACCCCACCTCTACCACCCCTACCACTCCGGGGACTTTTCCAGCAGCCATTCTGATTACCACTCTTCTCCGACGATGATTCCGACGACCGTTCTAGTAACTATTCCGATTACCGTTTCGACGACTATTTTATGGTCACAGTTCAACAATTTTGTAGGTCACAATTAATTCGTTGGTCACAGATTTCAAAATTAGTTGGTCACAGATCAAAATTTATAGGTCACACAGTCATAGAATTCCAAATTAATTGGTCACAGAGTTTTTCACGATCACGAATTATATAATTTTTAGGTCACAGATAACAAAATGATTGGTCATGGATTATATTTTTAGTCATAGATTACCGAATTTTAAGGTCACATATTATATTTTTAGTCACAAAAGGTCACACGAACACATATTTCCAAATTAGTTGGTCACAAAATTTTTCACGGTCACAGATAACAAAATGGTTGTTCACGAATTATATTTTTAGTCACGGTTACCGAATTTTAAGGTCATAGATTATATTTTGTCACAGAAAATCAAAATGATCATATCTACCACCACCACCACCTCTGCACTATCGCCACGACCACTACCACCGCCTCCACGACAACCACCACGACCAATATCACCACCACCAAAACACCACGACAATCAGTAGTAACACTCTGTCATTTCCAAAACTACCACCAAAAACCACCAGATCCCGCTAGGTCCACCACCACAGTTCACAACCACCAGCACCCAACCGCCACCTTACCGTCATACCTCCAACACCCAAATCACTGCTGCCGGAGTTAGCTCAAATAGCATCTTCGTGGCACCATAAACCGCCACCACCACCACCCAAATCACACCACAAATTGCCATCACAACACAAACACCACAACGTAAACACCACCAAAAAATTGAATCGAAAAATACCATAGCCATCGCCAAAGCCACATTAACACCACTGTTGAGAAGGAGACGAGAGGAAGAGGGAGATAACAGAGGCGGTGGTTGCACAGTTCGACCAGCGCCAAACACCACAACGCAAACACCACCAAAAAATTGAATCGAGAAATACCATAGCCATCGCCACCGCCATACCAACACTATTGTTGAGAAGGAGACGAGAGGAAATGGGGGAGAGGAAGAGGGAGAGAGAGAGAGAGCAGAGGCGGTGGTTGCACGGTGCGACCACCGCGACAGGGAAATCTGTGTGAGGTGCTCATCAGCGCTTATGTCGCCAAAAATCAGATCAAATCCATCGCGACTTCGGTGAAGAGAAGCTCCACTGCGCACGACGCTCCTAATTGCGGGTCATGGCCGCTGCAGCTCCGATCGGTGGATGAAGATAAGCTCCGGTGGTGAAGCTCCCAATGCGGCGGGGACGAGAGGGGAGAGAGAGAATTAGGGTTTGAGATTTTAAATTGTGTGGCAGATGAATTAGTTTTTTAATCGTTATATTTAGTAATAAGTTTAATTATAATATTTCTTTTTTTTTTGAAGATTTAATTATAATATTTCTGATTTTTGAAAGAAAAAAGATCCCACCTGATTTTAGAATTGAGATCTCCAAAGATAGGGTGTGGTGTAATTTCCACTTTTAAGTATGTATACCGAAATTAGGTAAACCCTAATTGGGGTTAGAGTCGGTAATATAACGACTTTATGATTTCCTATATTATAGCTAGGTCCCCTCTCCTCTCCATATGTTTTTGGCTTGCCTTATTGAATGTCGATCATTTTTAAGGAGCAAGGAGATGAATATCCAGCTGGTAATATTCACACATACATAAAATGTTTTCCGCATGTATTAATTTTGAACTGTCCATTGATATATGTGATTCTTGTTCTTAGCATGATTGTATTAAATAATTTCAACAGAAATTGTATAGTGCAACCCCCACGACTTTCAGGAGAAATCATTGGTCATCTACATCTATATGTAGACACACTAATAACACATCAATGGAAATTTATTGCCCAAAACATGCGATAAGAATGAATATATTCTTTCTATATGAAAGGCAAGCCGGGTTCGACCCTAACAATACCTAGATTGGGGTGAATATGTGTAAATGCGAAATTAAAAATATTGTCAATTAAGATTGCAATAAGTCACAATAATTAATTAATCTAGATTTAGTTCACATGAATTAAATACCCTATTTTGAGTTGTCGATTTGTATGAAATCAACAACGTAAACAACACAAAGAATTGATGATGGAGAAAACTCTTAACTTGTTAAAAACTCCAAGACCAAACCAGTTGTATTCACTATAAACAATATGAGCTTACAGTAAGATCAAGTCTAGAATTCTCATTAGACTCACCGACCTAATTCTTGCAATTTCTAAGACCAGTTGGTTAGTGCTTCCCCGCACCGGATCTTCTAGAATTGTCTATCTTCCTATTGATTAATCAAGAACTCCTCGTTCTTGTAAATTTCCTAGGCTCCTTATCCACCTTCATAAATATCCAAAATCTCTCAAAGCTATTTAGGAAGTAGATGTTTCGATACGAAGTTTCAATGTTTTCTCCAAAACCCGTATTTGATTGATTTCAAGAATCAAATGATTAATCTCAATGTTTGGATGTATTCTTGGATCATGAAATGATATTATAAGGATGTATTATAACGATCAAATACATAGAAAAACGTAATGAGCATTGAATATTTACAATATGAGATATTTAGGTAGTTTATGATAGATAAAACTCTTGAAAATTGTGAGTTAGGGTTTCATGGAAAATAGAGACACTCGGCACCAGTCTAGAGTCAAACGAGCTACATGCAGACTACAAGAGGGCGACAATGATTCTATTTTGGACACTTGAGCATCAGTTTGGAGACATGCTAGCGTACTTCTGACAATTTTTTCTTCTTGTTCTATATTCGAACCCAAGACTCTCTATCCAACTAAACAACTACCAATCAATTTCCTTGACATTTACAACTCTTTTAATACAATTTGTTTTTTTATAGAATTGCCAATACAACTTAAAAACTTACACTTTCTTATGAAAAAAAGATACATGTGATTAGCGGCAATGACAACATCTTCATTTTTTGACTTCAGACAATAACCGAACATCCTCTACCCTTTTTTGGACAAATTTTCTTGCAATGCCCAGATTGTCAACTTCGGCCAAAAATAGGATTTAATCCTTTTTTTTTCTAAATCCCCTTGCGATCCAAATTGAATCAAAATATTACTGACTTGCACTTGCCACAAGTTAAAACTGATCCTCCCATCAAACTCTTTCTCACCTATCATATATATATATAGATTTATTACTTGAACACTCTGAACAACCTGATGTTTTATTTGGTAATAATTGATAACAATTCATCGATTGTCAATAGGATCTTTATTCAGAGAATTTATTGACACCTAGAAAATATATATATGACAAATAAAGATTTATGTGGAAAACTCTGAAATTGAAAAAAAAAAAATCACGAGCCGTCAAGGACAGATATTTCATTATATGAAAAATGTGTGCAATTATATAGAATACCTCACACCCCCAAACTCCAAAGCATACCCCCCAATAATATCGGACGAGACTATAAAAGATTTCCAAGTCTTAATCCATAAAAATATCACAAATTGGGATAAATATCACACCAAGGGTAAGCCTCTATTTATAGTAGGTATATAAAAGGATGGATTTCTAGTTTCTAATCAATGTGGGATTCTAAAAATCTAATTATATATAAAACACTAAAAATCCTATTATATTGAAATAGACAAAAGACAACCATGTTTTAATTGGGTAATACCAAGTCAAAATTGTAACCCTGTGCTTTGGCAACGGAAAATGAAAATGTGAATTAGAAGAAGTCGTGAATATCATTTTTTATAATTGCAGTCTTTTGATAAGTTGCAACCTTAAATTTATTGCGTGACTTGCCGTTATTTCTGGAAAGTATTAGAACGTTGACCAAAGAAATCCCATCCACATTTGTTTTGGGACTATGAACTCGTGTCATTTGTCACTCCATTACCCGTGCTTGGGCAATCGCATAGATAAATGAACATGCGAATTATAAGAATATGACTAAATTAATATGAAGTGAAAATGTGAGTCCGATCTGACAAAGATAACAAAAACTTAATTGGTCGAAGTAAAGAAATCAAAGAAGAAGCCGATGGCCTTTGTTCCGAAGTTCCCTTTTGACCGAAGCCCTCGCTCTATCCAAAGCTCCCTTTGGCAGCCCTTGTGCCTTTTAGAGGATCTGTATATAATTTTTAGGAATAATTGATGTAATGTTTGTAATAATGAATGCCAAGGTTGTCAGCCTAAGATGTAGGGTGACTGATCCTTTGTCAATGTATTAAATGCATGACAGACTAAGCGATGTGAGACTTCAACTTGAGAGATGAGGCCACATGGTTCTCATCTAACGGCTACCACTTTGGATAGAACTCTATAAGTAAGCAACTCTTGTAACATTTTGAATCTAATGCAACTCTTGATACTAAAAACCACATTCGATCTTCTCTCTTGCTTATTATATATTTATATGCTTGAATTAAGATTATTCCTATTTTAGTTGAGTTGTATGTGATTGTTTGTTTATGTGCAATAATCTTTGATCATATTGCTGGTATTTGAACATTTTTATCTCATGTAATAAAGCATCTCCCATGTCCATAAACGCCACCCATTTTCGTTAGAATCTCCAGTTCAAACACGTTGGAATTTTCTTGTGTGGACGGGAGTGGGTTCGGCGTCTATTGTCCACCTAACCATTATAAAAAATAGGGTTAATAGATTTGTGTCGTTTGTGGAAAGCCACAAATTCAACCATGAGGAACCCGTGGAAAAAGCCAAAAAGGAAATATATTTTTAGAGTTTCTTGCCTTCGAAGAAAATGAGTTGTTCTCGAAGAAAGAACCACCAAATATTCCAAAGGGAACTACTTGTTAGATTCTAGTCTTTCTTGAAAAATGAATATCATTTGCATAGAAAGAACTAAGAAAGTTACTTTTTAAGAGAACGTTACCATGAGTTCTGACAATGACAAATCAACACCTTGGACGGGTAAAGAACACCTTGAAGAAGGGAAACTCTCACATGTTGTTCTTCCAATCGTCCATCGATTCGATCAATAGCATCGGTGAAGTGGATCTAGAATAGCTGCTAGGCTCACTATAGAGGTAGCCACAATGGCCGCAAACATGTGGGATATTAACCAACTGAATATTATCATGCAAGAGATGCTTATGAATATGCAAAACCAGTGAGGATACCCAATCTCCTTATATGCAGCTCAAGGAAATGCTTTCTTTCACGGCCATCTCCAAGGGAATTATTATCATAGTAAAGAGGAGGTCCAAAGCCAATTGGTTGATTATTAACATTACACCAGGGAAGAAGCCTTTGAAGAGAGGAAAGTTGAGGTTGATACCTCTATCAACTATGCCAATAACCGACCTAATGAGATTCTATTCAACTTTCCTCCAAATTAGGAACCGAAAGACATATCTCAGAGATCCATAAGTGTTTTTGATAGGTTAAGCACCAGAAGCCCTAGAAATAAGTAGGCTTCACTTCATCTTACGCCTAGAAATATGCTGGAAGGACCATTTCAATTTGAAAGACCAAATGAACCTATTTGTGGCAACTTGCCACAGAATTCTCCACTTAGGAATAGATGTCGGAGGAGGCTAAAACATGCCAGGATTCAAGCATATCCATCCGAACCACCTCGAGAACCTGAAGTCAGAGAGGATAAAGATTCCGACGAACCACAAAGGTCTTGCGACCTCGACGATGATGAAAACTTTCCATTTTCCCAGGGAATTAGGGATGCCCCTAAGCTAATTACGCTTTCTAAAATTCCCAAGTATGATAGAAGAGACGATCCAAGAAAACACCTCAACAGTTTCAAAACCCATATGAGCTTAAGGGGTTCCACTCCCATTGTGAAATATAGAGCCTTCCACTTGACTCTAAGTTGGGCAGCAGAAGTGTGATACACTAGGCTTCCAGAATGGAGAATAAAAAGTGGGCTAAATTTCAAAAAAGCTT
Source organism: Fraxinus americana (assembly GCA_035079005.1). Lineage (NCBI taxonomy): Eukaryota > Viridiplantae > Streptophyta > Magnoliopsida > Lamiales > Oleaceae > Fraxinus > Fraxinus americana. The sequence goes on from CM068720.1 coordinate 29,818,090, forward strand.
TCTTTAAGTGCTTAGCAATTAGAAAAAGGACGAATGACCGATACAGCGCCTCCAAGATATGAGGCAGCAATAATTAGTCATTGAAAAGCTTTTTATCTCGTTTCACCGATGAAATGACCTACTATGTGCAACCCCTTCTTCGAAGACCCCTGCCTCGAAAGCTTTATTACAGATTGTCTCTTTTGCCTCCCCCTTGCTGCAGCAGTTGATGCTACTATCAACTTTTCCCCAGTTAGACTTCATGTTGAAGAGGCATAATGTGGTTTAAACTTCTTTCCCCAATGGAAGAGAAGATAAATTTCTCTTGGGGACCTCCTTTACTTTGTTTTTCCCCTTGTCCTTGGATGAGGGTCGTCCCTTACTTTTACTGTCGGGAGCCTCATTGCTGACCCTCTCTACCTTGTACCTCACCTGCTTGTCAAAAACAGATTATGATTTCAACCCCTTCTTCTCGGTCATAGAGGTTGTGACCAGAACGAAAGCCATGTCTGGGCTAGAGTACTTCCTCTTGTTGAAATTTTCTGCAAATAGAAAAACAATATAATCAGTATAAGTATCGCTCTATAAGGAGTGAAAATTTCTACGTTACCTCTTTGGGACACCCAACTCTACTTGGGTTAACTGAATGCCATCTACCGATCCTACAAAAGAAAGAGGAAGCGTTAGAATCAAAACTAACTACGAGGAAAAAAAAAGGCTAAAGGTACGACATTCACAAACTTTTGGTTAAGATGTTAGAACTGTCATGTGAGGAACCGTGTCACCGTGTCACCCTCACACGTCTGCCACTACATCCTCACCCAGAACCAAGTCTCCTTTCATCTTTTGATAGACGAGGGAAGCCATATGACAAATGGAGAGTGATCCCTCCATGAACACAAGGAATACCAATCCTTGGGGTCTCCTTTAACAAGGCTAAAAGATGGATTGAAAGACATAGAGGGGCATATCTTCACCGAGGGAAGTCTTTTTCCACAAGAAGTATGTCCCCACTAGCTGGGCCTAAGCATTAGGGACGAGCTAAGTGGGTGCCAGCTTTTATGACCTAATAACAGCTCTAAGAAAAGGATGAAAGGGCTCACGAAGTCCCCTTTCAGAAGGAACTTACTAACAACGACGCATCACTGCTTAGGAAAACAGTCTATTTCATCATGTGAGGGTACTAACAACTCTATGGTGTAGGGTATGTAATACTTCTCCCTAATCTCTACCAGGTCGGAAACAGTTACTTTGGAAGTGATTTTTGCTACCTCCCAACCTGCGTCATAGTCTACACGACTCTCTCTTAGGCAACACACTTTGACTAGCCCTAATGGTTTGGACAAAGTTGGAGGTGTTAGTTATTGTAACCCCCATCTCAGAAGCGACTGTACTAATATCTACGTCCCCCCATCAGATTCAGAGATAGCCATGAAACTCAAAATTACAGAATTTGAAGACACTTACGTAGTCAAACAACAAAATCACTGAAGAAAAATGGTCGGAGTTCTTGAAAGTGGCTGAAAGCAAATTTCAACAAGTTGAAGAGTTAGAGAGTTTTGGGAGTAAGAAAATTTCTTTTTTGCAAATTAAAGAATCAAAGAGCTAAATGATTTGTCTTTTATAGGAAGAGGTCATCAAACCTGAGCTTTTAGATTTGGATTCTAACTATTCCACTGTCCATTTCAAGTTCAATCTTAGCTACCCATCACGTTTGTCATTTTGTATTTTACAGTCCAGATCACAATGTCTGACTCACGCGCATCACTATGTATGTCTTCCAAAAACACGCTCGCAACAGTTATTATTGTTCTTTAAATATGGCGACGATTGCGTATATAGAAAGTTGAACTTGAACATTTCAGTTGTCTTTCTTTAAAAACGTAGATGATAGCAAATGATTTGGCATAATAATTAAGGACGCCTTGTGTTCCTAACGTTTCAAAAAAAATATGTTTCTTTAGAGTTAATGCATTATGGCCTCAATAAATAGAAGAGGTACACTACCTTAGATTCAACATGATAGCTTCGGCATGACATTAGAGGTACATAATCAGTTTGGAGCAAACATTCTCGGATAAATAGACCTCAGCTGATGCTCCTAGTCTTCCAAAAAATCAGAAACTTCAAGTACACAGATTCAGACAATACCGTCGATAAGTACTTCATACAAGTCATAAAACTTTCAATTGTGGTGTTGTAAAAATAACAACCCCAAAATTTATTTTATAAAAGAAGTTTATGCATTACATGAATAATTATGCATAGACCTGTGAGACTATTGTTATGCCTCGCCACTGAGGCTCGTGTGAAGACCATGTCATAGTCCATGTAGAGATATAAGTCAGATTTGACAAAGTAAACAAAGACCCAATTTGCCAAAGTAAAGAAACCAAAGAAGAAGAAGCCGATGCTCTCTGTTCTGAAGTCCCTTTTTGACTGAAGCCCTCGCACAATCCAAAGCTCCATTTGCAGGCAATTTTTAAGAATGACTGATGTAATGTTTGTAATAATGAATGTCAGGGTTGTCACCTAGGGGTAGAATGGCTGACCCATTGTCAATGTATTATATACATGACAAACTGAATGATGTGAGGTTTCGACCTAAGAGATGAGGCCACATGGTTCTTACCAATAATAGCTACCATTTCGGCCAGAACTCTATAAACAAACAATTCTTTTACCATTTGAATCTAATGCAACTCTTGATACTAAAAACCATTTTCGATATTCTTTTTTCCTTATTTCATATTTATGTGCTTGAGTTAAGATTATTCCTATTTTAGTTGAATTGTATGTGATTGTTTGCTTATATGCAATCATCTTTGATCATATTGCTCGTGTTTGAACATTTTTGTTTCCTGTCATAGATTATCTCCCACGTTCATAATGCCATCCTTTTCCGTTCAAATCTCCAGTCAAAATGTGTTGAAATCTATGTGTATCGACATCAGTGGGCTCGACATCTGTAGTCCACTTAACCATTATAAAAAAGGAGGTCAACAATTACTAGAATCCATTTGTATAGCCTTTAAACTGAAGAGTTCCCTCCAGTAATTGAATTGGTGTCCTGTGGGGGCAAATATCTTATTTTTAGATCAAAAATTTTGGTGGCCCACATGGTGCCACAACATATACAAACCAAATAAAATAGTAGTTGTCCTAGATTAAACATGTGTCGACCAGATGAATTGGGCTGGTTAATATCTTATCTCTGGACCAAAATTTCTGGCTAGATATTGATGCTTTTTTAGACCCAAAAGATATTTTTCTATGTCAAGAAATTGCTATCATCCTTTCCCTTTTCCAGCCTAAATATTGTACCCCCATCCGTCTCTCTTGATTTTCAGCGGTGTCAATCTCTATTTCCAGTGGTTTATGCATCCATTTTAGTTCTCTATTTGCATTTCAGCTATCTTTTCTTAAAAAAGTACAAGACAGCAAATCATTTGGGCACAATAATTAAGGATACCTTGTGTTCCTATTGCTTCAAAAAAGATGCTTCTTCAATGTTAATGCATTACAACTTCAGCAAATAGCAGAGGTACGCTACCTCAGATTCAACATGAATAGATTCTACAAAGCATTTGAGGCACAAAATCACTTCGAAGCAAACAACATTGGATAAATAGACCTCAGTTGATGCTCCCCAGTTTTCCAAAAAATCAGAAACATCAAGTACATAGCTTCAGACAACACCCTAAATCAAGTATTTCTCGCAAGTCATAAAGCTCTACTTTCAATTGTGGTGTAGTAAAAATAGCCACCCCAATAAAAAAATTTATAAAAGAAGTCCATGCATTACATGAATAATCATGCATAGACCTATGGGATTATTATTATATCTCGCCACTGAGGCTCCAAGTGAAGACCATGTCATAGTCCACATGGACATATGAGACGGATCTGACGAAGTAAACAAATACCCAATTGGTTAAAGTAAAGAAATTAGAGAAGAAGTCGATGCTCTCTATTCCAAAGCTCTTTTTTGACTGAAGCCCTCGCTCAATTCGAAGTTCCATTTGGCTGAAGCCCTTGCTGCCTTTTATAATAGGATCTACAAGCAATCTTTAGAAATAATTGATGTAACGTTTGTAATAATGATTGTCAGTGTTGTCAGCCTAGGATGTAGGGTGGCTGACCTATTGTCAATATATTAAATGCATGATAGACTGAATGATGTGAGGCTTCGACTTGGAAGATAAGGTCACGTGGTTCTTATCCAACGGCTACCACTTAGACTAGAACTCTATAAATAAGCAACTCTTGCAACATTTTAATCTAATACAACTCTTGATACTAAAAATCACATTTGATCTTCTCTCTTGCTTATTTCATATTTATGTGCTTGAGTTATGATTATTCATATTTTAGTTGCATTGTATGTGGTTGTTTGTTTATATGCAATCATCTTTGATTATATTATCTCTAATGTTTATAAACGCTATTATTTTCCATCGAAATTTACGTTCAAAACGTGTTGGAATTTGCTTGTGTGGACGTAAGTGGGCCTTACATCTGTTGTCTACATAATCATTACAAAAAGGGTCAACAATTACTGTGCCTTTAAACTGAAGAGTTCCCTTTAGTCATTGAATTGGTGTCCTGTAAGTTTTTCTGTGATATAGTTACATGTTGAAATGGTAATTTTCGATCCGTCTTTAATTGGTAGTGTTCATGTTGTGTGGATGTAAGATCACATTGAAGACATAATACTTAAGATAAGATGAATAAAAATCCAATATTATAATTAATTAATTTCTAAAATACCTCACTATAAGAAACTATAGTTTTCCCAACCAAGTAAAAACTAGCAGGTGAAAAGACTCTTGTATTGACTAAAAAAATGCTTAGTCTATTTGCTGACCAGTGTTACTTGACGAAATAGAAATAGTTAATAAAAATCATCTTTGCCGATCAACTCTTTCTGATATACCAAAAATTATACATTGAAAACAATCTTTACCGACCAACATAATTAGTAGTCAGCCTAGATAAAATATATTTTCCAACTAAATGAACGGGGCCAGTGCATATCTTATTTTTTGATAAAAAATTTTGGCGGCCCACATGGCACCACAACATATACCAACCAAATAAAGTAGTAGTCGTCCTAGATTAAACATATTTGCCAACCAGACAAAATGGGTTGGTTAATATCTTATGGTCTTTGGACCAATATGTCTGGCTGGATATTGATGCCTTTTTAGATCTAAAAGATCTTTTTCTATGTCAACAAATTGCTGTCATCCTCTTCCTTTCCCTACCTGAATATTGTACCTCCATTCGTCTCTGTCTATCTCCATTTCCAGTGGTTTCTGTCTCCATTTGCTATCCTCTCTTTGCATGTTGTTATGAACCAATCCGATATCAAGAACATTTTCATATCGCTTGTTGAGAAACATGCCAAATAATTAAAGACGAAAAATACATACAATCTGAAATTTAATGGATTATACAACAATCAAGAAAATTGTGAAAGAGGGAATTTATTATACCAAGAAACAAACAATTGTTTTATAAGATTTTGATCCTCTCAATTATTTCTAAACAATTCTCTCTTATTTCTAATATATTCAACAATGATTTAATTGTTATACTCTTTCTAGAGTCTTTTCTTTTTTTCATTATGAAGTGTCTATACCTTATGGAGTATTTATAGAAACCAAATCTTGAAGTTGTGGAATCCAAGATGAAGAAGAAGTCCCAAAATCTAAATAAAATAAGAAATATCATGTTATTGTTGCAGCACCTAGGCACTACTGTTGCAGTACTTAGGCGCTATGTCACGTTCCAAAACATGCTTTTTTGCCATCCAAGAATCCATTTTCAAGTCAAACTCCTAATTATTATTAAAATTCGATCTCCACAACTTAGGACTCTACAAATCTAAGTACCTTAAACTTCCTCAAATCAACCAAATCCCAAATCACACGGAATCCAATCAACCAAGACCTCTAAACCAAGATTAAACAAGCTTCTTTCATGCAAACTCCACATTGACACAAATTCCATAATAAGGAATTAAATCTCTACTCTTCAAGTCATTCTCCAACTCTTTCACCATGTCCCAACTGGACACCCCATGCCCCCTACCGAGCATACTCAGCAACTGTGAATTACATCCAAGCCGTGCATACCAGCTTAACTACCTCGTGCGCCATCCATGCTTGAATCATCCCGTTCACTTCTAGCTCCAACCAAGTCAATAAACCTACTTTAACGCCTACAAGCAACCCCAACTCCACCTGAGTTGTCTAACCTACTCAAATCACCATGAGAAACATGATCAACAAGATCACAACTAGATCCACTTGAGCTACTAGAAGGTTTCCCAATATTATTTTTCTAAATCACCACAAACAACCTGATCTCAACCAACTCCACCAAGTTATCGCTTACCAAACTATAAGTTGCAACTGTTTCCTCCGTGATCGCCAACCCTTCCAACACATATAATCGGGACTTTCTCCGTCCGTTTAACACAACCTGAACACCTTGTTAACTTTCAGAACTCCACCTCTACCGGTACACCTGTACCCTTTTGAATCAAGAACACTCAGAGATCAGATTTATGTTTATACCTGGAACATGTTGAAACTAGTCAAGTATTCTAACCGTCCCATTCAGGATCTTGATTTTGACGTTACCAATCCCAGCTATTCCACAAGGCTTATTGATTTCCATAATCACGGAACCCCTTATAACTATTTCATATGAAGAAAATCAATCTCGGTTTGAGCACATATGAAAAGTGCAAGATGAATCAAGAGTGTGTTTGAGACACATTCTTTTGAAAGAATGTATTATTGAATAGTAGATTGATGGAGAATGTGTGATTAAAAATGAAGGAAAAGTTATTGATGTGATGGAATATATTATTTTATTGAAATATTGTGGTTGAAAATGAGTAGAAAAATGAGAATGAAAAAATAATGTGTACCAAACAAGCCCAAGAATCTAATCCTCGTCAAGTTTGGAATCACCTTCAGTAATCACCAACAACTCTCTATTACCGTTCTCGTCTGCAAGATTAACATTATCGAAATTTTCTGATTGTTCATCCTGATCTATATTAACAAACCTCTTCCGCTACTCATAGCAATACCTCTTCACGTGTCCCTTGTTGTTGTAATACCAGCAGACTATAACATTGTTGCTATCCTTGACTCTGCCCCTTCTACGACTACTAGCCTTCCTCTCACGAACAATAAGACCCTCTCCATGAGTCTCAGAACCGATGACCAGATGTTTCATCTTCTCCTTAGAATAAAACGCATCATATACCTCGTCAATTATAAGAGTATCCCGACTATAGAGAATGATATCTCTAAAAGTCATATATGAAGTAAGCAACGACCATAACAATATCAGCCCTAAATCCTCTTTATCGTACTTAACCTCCATCATTTCCAAATCAGCGATGATTTCCTTGAACACCAATAGATGATCTTCTAAAGATCCACCCTCCGTCAAACGATAAGAATACAAGCGCTACTTCAAGTGTAACTTACTTATCAAACTCTTTGTCATACAAAACTACTCCATCTTCAACCACAATGCAGTGACACTTTTCTCCTTTACCACGTCCTGAAGAATTTCATTAGAAAAATGAAGATGTATTTAAGATAAGATTTTTCGATTCTTCCATTGTTTCTCCTCCACATTCATTGTTGCAGGCATTCTATCAAACCCTAATTGAGTAAAAACCGCTCCCATCTTGATTTGCCACAATGAAAATCTACTGTTGCGATTCAAAAGCGGAATATCAAATTTCAAAGTTGTCATCCCTGAACAATCGACTTTGTTCCAACCTTGCTTTAATAATAAATTTGGACTTCCCAAGAAATCGCCCTAAAACCCTTAGTTCTGATACCACTTGTTATGAACCAATGGTTCCGATATCAAGAACGTTTTGATATCACTTGTTGAGAAATCGGCCAAATAATTAAAAACGAAAAATATAGACAATCTGAAATTTAATGGATCACACAACGATCAAGAAAATTATGGAAGATGAGAATTTATTATACCAAGAAATAAATAATTGTCTTACAAGATTTTGATCATCTCAATCATATCTAAACAATTCTCCCTTGTTTCTGATGTATTCAACAATGATCTAGTTGTTATAATCTCTCTTGATTCTTTTCTTTTCCTCCCTTATGAAATGCCTATAGCTTGTGGAGTATTTATAGAAGACAAATCTCGAAGTTGTGGAGTCTAAGACGAAGAAGAAGTCTCAAAATTAGGATAAAACGAGAAAACCGCGATCATGTTACTATTGCAGCACCCAGGCGCTACGCCTAGCCCTCAGGCGCTATGTTCCTAGCACTTGGGCGCTAGGTCTCGAGTTTATATTCCAAAACATGCTTTTTTGCCATCCAAGCTCCTAATTATTGTTGAAATTTGTTCTCCACAACTTGGGACTCTACAAACCCAAGTACCTTAAATTTCTTCCAATCAACCAAATCCTAAATCACATGGAATCCAATCAACCAAGACTTCTAAACCAAGATAAAACAAGCTTCCTTCATGCACCAAACTTCTAAATCAAATAGAATTTTTGTCACAGAACCTAACACATGTCCATAAGTTTACTTTGTCTTTCACTTCCTCTTTTACATCTCAACTCTTTGAACCTCCAAGGGGAGATTTTTCCTCTTAGTTAATGCAAAAACCAAGGGACGATTGGGATATTCGTGGTTGGTGACATTGGAGGGGACTTGGAAACCTAGTGCTTTTTGGATTTAGAAGCGATCCAAGATCTCCACTTCACATTTTTGGGTGTTTTGTATACTTTAAACTCTTGTGCTAATTATATTAGGGCTGATTTTTATTTTTATTTTCATTTTTTTGTAGAACTATGTTGTAGATTGTCCTTTTAGGTTGCTATGTTGTAGATCTCCAATTCTAGTGCATTTGTTGTAGAACTACGTCTATTCCAATATAATAGAACAATGTTCTAGGTTGCGTTGTACATTGTTGATATCCAATTTTTTTTTCAGAAATGAGATTATTCTGTTATAGCACACAATTAAAGTTATTTTGTATTTTGAGGTTTAGATTAGTTCAAAAAATAATTTCGTACACCTATCGGCTGAAACCGTAGTTAGGAAATGTGGACTACAACTGTTCAAATTCACTTGTTTAATTTTTTTTTTTTCGGCAAATGTATATTTTTCCACTGTGGTCAGCCTGTAATTTCCCCCACTGTATTTAGAATTTTACTGACCTAAATATACGGTCCGCAAAAGTTCAACCATTGTATTGGTAAGCAAAAATATCTATATTTTTCGACTAACATGTATTCTTATCGGTGAAAATTTTTGCTAGCTGGCTTTCGGCAACTTGGTCCGGACCAACATTTTCTAGTCGGGGATTAGTTTTACTGGCTGGTAATGGACCTTTAGCAACAAATTTTTCGTTTGGCAAAACTCATTTTTCTTTTAGCGCCTGATTTCCAAAAATAATTCTTAATGGCCTAATTTCCCATAACAAGTAACTAAAGGCAAGGTTCCGCCTAATTTTCTCAACTTAATTTTCTTGCTTATTTTAGATCTCATCTCATGCAAAGATCTAAAAGCTATTTGTGGGCCTTTTTTGAACCCAATATTATAAAAAGTCATATCTAGCCAAAATTGTATATTTTGTATCCATAAATGATCAATAACAAAAAGATAATCTTTTACCAGTGAAATCACATAGCAGAATCACGCCTTCAATCATGGGCCAGCCAGCATAGGTCACGAGCGTTAGTACTCAAAACTAGCATTAGTCATCTTTACATATAGATAATATGAGGAAAAAAATTCACAAATTCAATATCCTTTATAGGATTTAACATTTGTCTATATTTATATCGACGGGGGAGACAAACTAAAATTTCACTATTCAAGTGTGGAATTTTTCATGAACCAACCTTTGATGATATGATGTGTGTTGTCTTAACATAACAGGAAAAACTACAATCTACCAAGATATTGAAACACTAGTCACTATTTTGTTAAAAATCAAGGCTATGTACGATTAGGAATTTACGTGTGAACGCACTATGCAGCCTCTTTGTGTCAAATCAATTGACCAATTCAACTTACATTATACTTGTAAATTTAATGTAAAAGTATCCACTGCAACAAGAAAGAAAAAAAATGCGAGACACGTTCAGTCCTTGTTTGGGTTCCATTAAAATGTAATTTTGGGAAAAATATATTTTGAAGTAGTGATTTTCTAACAAACGTGTGATTAAAAAAGAAGGAAAATTTTGGATTTACATGTAATACTATTTTATTGAAATATATGTCGTTGAAAAGAAAAGAAAAATACATTAAAATTAAAATGGAGCCCAAATAGGGGCTCACTCTGCATACCTTCTAAGGGAAAATTAAGCTAGATGCACAAGTGTTTTCCAAATCATATTTCAACTGGAAGATGGCCTATTATTTTCAAGGCACACAATGATACCCATTATCATATTTCTTCCACTTAGAACAACTCAAAGTTATGGGTTTTGGTTATTTAATTCTCTCTTTGCTCTCACTCATAATAAGCATACCAGATCCCAATATAATCATATGAACAATGATCGACTATCAGAACTCTCTCTTCCATTTTCAACACGCATGGATTTGTAGGTTCTCTTGTCTAGAAATCTTAAACCTCCACAATGCATTGCTTACACTGTCATTCTCCTCCACATCACACCATTTGTGTGTGTCTGTGTTTGTGTGTTACAGCTTGCTTGTGTGCTCATATGCATAATGTCTATGTAATATAACTAAGCTGGCTACGGTGTGGCGTGGTTTGATATCTATGTACACGGGAATTACTAGATATTTATAAATGAAAACAAGTTGCTTATTTAAAAATTACTTTTTTCATTAGTAATTGTTTTCTTATCGTCAAAATAAGTGACTTTCGTTTTCCTTGTAAGTGAAAACATTAACCTACCTAAATACGTTTAACTACAAAAATTTTCTTGAAAGTAAATTCAAGTGTATTAATGTAGATATAACATTTGAGAGGAAGATCTCTTATAATATGTTTATTTATTGTGGAATCTTGGCCCCTGTTTGATCCACATTATTGAAAAAATTCATTTTTCATCTACTCATTTTTAACTACACATTTATCAATAAAATAATATTACACGCAAATTCAAAACTTTTCCTTATTTTTTAACCACATATTTTCCATCACATTACTTGAAAAAATGCATTCTTTTCCCCATAATGTGCATCAAACACTAAATTTTGTTACAAAGAAAATACATTTTTTTTTATCATTTTATAATGATCAGAATCATTAGTAATTGAGATGACATTGCACTTGTACACATCAACACATCACTTAACACAACGAAACACTAGTTACAGGCATTCAAATATAGATTATGTAACAAATAACATTTTACAATGGTCGAAATAAAGGTGTAAGAAAACAATTTTATAAAAATCACAAAATTGCCCGAATGAGTTGTTGGTGGCTGATGTAACATTTTCTAGTGAGCAATGGCTGACGGCTGTTGATTAAGAGAGCATCTGATAACTACACTTGTATAAAATTGTTTTAAGCTTTCAATCTTGATCATCATCATCATTAATTAATCAATCATTTTTACTTTTTGAAAGATAGTTTTCTTGAAGATAATCTAACTGATGTCAGTTAGATATACATCTCCTTATCCCCTTGTATAAATATAAGAAAGTAGGTGTCCATTCCAATGTGCACTATTTAATGGATTTCCACTCAGTTGAAGCAAATTGATAAAAAAAAAAGAGTGAATTATTTTCTTCGTTAGTTATAGATATCGTCATGCCAGAAAAGTACAAACTTGTACATGGGATTATGTCACTTTAGTGAATAAGACATTATGTAGCATATGCAAGAGTAGGTTATCATATTTTCAATTTGGCAAAGTGACTTTAATTATCATGTATTTAATACGTTAGAGTGTTGTTCTTAAAAAAAATTGATTAGTTGTATGTTATTTTTTATTTAATATTGTAATCAAGGTTGTTAGGATTGAAATTTTGAATTGGTTGGATCAATAAAAATTATGAAACCAACAACGGATCATAAGATTGTACAACTATAAGATCCATAACGTGATCGGATCGTTCTATCATTTTGAGATTTTAGAATCGTAGAATCGTAAGGTCTAAATCGGGAGTTTAACAACAATGATTGCAACTATCTATTTAGTGTTCTTGCTTGCTATATTTGTTAGGAATTGATTTGATGTTGGTTAAATAGAATAAGATTTGTATTTTATCTATCCCCCAAAAAATAAGATTTTTAATCCTACTTGTAATATAATTGTTTAGATTCCCACATTATATAGAAATAAAATCTTCTCACTTTATGTCCCTATAGAATAAAGATAGAAGCTTCCCTTTAATATTTTATTTATCCCTATTTGTGAAATAGTAATGAACTATCTTGATGTGAAACTTGGGGGATCATTTGTAGTATGTCCAATGCATACTAAATGAGTTTGTCATAGTATTTGAGGATTTGGGTCATGTGATAGAATTAGTATGAGATTGTAACAACTTTTCAAAATGGAAATTCTTTACAGCCCCTGGCAATTTTTGGAGTTTTCGATGTAAATTCTTGTGTTATTTATTTTATATTTTTTGTCTCGTCAATATTATCTTAGAACATGGATGCTATGGACAAATTAAGTATTTAGTCTAAATTTCCAACAATGATATAAAAAAAAAAGAAGAAGATAGAATGGAGTGTTGGAACGCAGTAGATTTGGCAGCCATTAAATACGGCGTGAAGAAATTTGTTGAATATCAATTTGGCTCATGTCAAGTACAAGTTAATGACGTTTAATGGAAGATTGATCCCTATTTTTTACAAATGTTATTATGTCTATGATGTATGAATCGAGACTCACACTTATACATGATATTTTGTATTATTCCATTTGTGCCTAGCTATCTCGATCAAATGATATATTAGCCGCAAACTTCACCATGAAAATCCTTCCAAAATCTTTGAAGTCATCATGCTTCTTTTTTTTATTGAAAACACTATTTTAATCTTTTGGTACTCATGTTGTGCAAAGGATTTTCACGAAACAACTATACTATCAATATGAAACATATTTACTATTAGATTCAAATCCTTGCTTTGGATACCCAATTTTCAAAATCGTGCATATCTTAAATTTAACAAGGTATTCATTACTATGCAATATATTATTTCAAATATTCTTCAAATATTTCAAATTCTAATTTAAAGAAAGCAACGCCACCCCCCAAATCTTGTGGTGCATTGAACTTAAATTGAGAATATAATACAAACAACCATACCCCCACAAATCTAGGTAGGACACATCTTAGTAACATATTATCCATCAAATGATTTAAAGTTCATCATGCACATGCTGATTTGAACTGGACCTTAGCTATTGAGGAGGGTTTTTGGAAGCAAAATGCCGGCTCTCGTTGGGCATGTGAACGAGATAGCAATACCAGATATTTTCATTTGCTGGTACGGGGACGACGAATCAAATCTTGTATCAGGACCATTACGACTCAGGCAGGGGAAGTTCTTACCACTCCAGCGGATATTCAGAGCTCGACAATCAATTTTTTCTAGGAATTATTATCGGCTCCTTCACAGCCTCTGGAGTATATTCGTCCTGATGTCATACCTAGGATACTTACGGAGACAGAAAATATGACGCTAACTGTCTCCCTTTACTTGATGAGGTGCAGAAGGCTATTTTCAATATTGATCCTGATAGTGCTGAGAGCCCTGTTGGATTTTCATCATTGTTCTACCAACACTGTTGGGATATTATACAGGATGATGTATACAGTGCAATCATTGATTTCTTTGAGGGTGGTCATTTGCCAAGAGGATTTACTGCTACATCTATTATTTTGCTTCCAAATAGGGAGAATGCGTGTAGATGGACGGATTACCGATCTATCAGCCTGTGTACGGTGTTTAATAAGCTTATCACAAAGCTGTTGAACAACAGATTGAGTTCATTTCTGCCTTGTATTATTTTCCCTCAGTAGAGTGGATTTGTCTTCGGTCGACTTATTGGGAACAATGTTTTGTTAACCCAGGAGCTTCTACACACGTTGGATAATAGAATGCGTGAAGGAAATGTTATGCTGAAACTTGACATGGCTAAAGCATATCGTATGGATTTGGAATTTATTTATTCTATATTGGATGCATTTGGTTTTGACCAGTTGTGGATTGATCGGATCAGACATTGTATATCAGAATGTCGATTCTCAGTACTTCTAAATGGACGACCATGTGGTTTCTTTACTTCATCGCTGGGACTCAGACAAGGAGATTCTATCTCTCCATCCTTATTTATTATTGATGTGGATTCTCTTTCTTGATTACTTACTCAGAGGTTTCAGACATATCCTAGTATGCAGTATCGACGGGGAGGTAGAACTCTTGTCTCTCATCTTACTTTTGCTGATGATATAATTATATTTACCAATGGATAGAAGAAGTCTATCAGAAGGGTCATCGATTGTTTGGAACACTACGAGGGGGTTTCTGGCCAATCGGTGAATAGAGACAAGAGTGGTCTTATATTGCCAGACGGGCATCTGATATTCAAATAGGGAGGTTAGTGAATTTAACTGGATTTTCACATCATAGACAACCGTTCACATATCTGGGAGTCCCTATGTTTAAAGGGGCTAAGAGGAGCGTTTGGTATAAGGATCTCATTATGAAGGTTATGAGTAGGATTTCTGGATGGGCATCACGTCTTCTCTCTCCTAGTGGTAGGATTACTCTACTGAGGTCCGTTCTTTCCTCTATACCACTGTATCTATTTCATATTATGCGACCTTCTAAGATCATTCTGAAAATGCTAGGAAGTATATTTGTACGATTCTTATGGGATTCTAAAGATCATGCGCGTTGGAGATTTGCCTTTCTGTTGACAAAGGAGGTCTGAGATTGAGATGATTACAGGATACGGTGGATACATTTTCATTGAAGCTATGGTGGTTGTTTAGGTCTCAGAGTTCTCTTTGAGCTTAGGTTCTACTGGAAAAATATTGTAGAGGGACACATCCTTCAACTGCAGCAGTTCCTTATTCAGCCTCGCCTATTTGGAAGAGACTGAAGAAATTTGGACCATACGCTGAGACACACATTGTTTGGTGCCTTGGGATAGGGCAGCCCTTCTTTTGACATGATTGCTTGGATGGGTAATTCTACATTGGCATCCATTTTTCCACACAGACAGCATACGTCTGCGAGGGTGCATGACTTTTTCGAAGAGACTGGATAGGATTTTGGGCGATTAATTCAGGCTTTTCCATCAGCTATGGCAGAACAGATCGCGACCATTCCACTATGTCTTGATGTCTTGGATCGTATTTTCTGGAGGGCCACATTAGATGGTAGATTTAATACTAAATCAGCATGGCAGCTGATCCGCTCTAGCAGGCCAATTCAGGATTCATTTCTCCTATTGTGGAGTCCTGTCATACCTACTATCGTTTCGTTCTTCTGTTGGAGACTATGGCAGGATTTAATACTAGTTGATGTTATTATCCAGAGGAGGATCGACAGTCATTTGGCTTCTCGATGTCAGTGTTGTTCTGAGATTGAGCCCATCACTCATATTTTTACTGGTAGCAGTATTTCAGATCACGTTGGGCAATATTTTGGGGCTTTATTTCAGATTACCATGAGTACGGGAGAGAGTTTCAGACAGAGATTTCTGAAATGGAGGTATTCTGGACAGTTTGTAAGGGCTGAACACATTCGCATCATTATTCCTCTATTGATTTTCTGGTTTCTTTGGACTGAGAGGAATAATGCAAAGCACATGAATATACATATGAGTTTGAAACGTATTATCTGGAGAGTTTACCATATGGTATCCTGCCTTCATATTGGTGGACTATTCCGACCGTTACATTGGCGTAATGACATGCAGCTTGTTATACTTTTTGGTATTTCGTTGACTCCACCCCTATCTCCTCTCCCTATCATGGTTTGGTGGCGTTTTCCATCATTTGGATCTGTCAAGATCAACACTAACGGTTGTGTCAAGGATGGATTTACAAGCTGGGGAGACATCATTAGGGACTACGCAGGAAATTGTATCAGAGCTTTCTCAACTTCATATGGACAATGTATGATATTAGAGGCGGAACTTAGGGCTATTTGTAATGGGATACTATTGGCTAGAGATCTTGATTTGTCAGATATTTGGGTTGAGGCAGATTCGACCGTTGCCATTCACTGCATTATTAGAGGTAGCGGACCGTGGCCTATCCAGGGGATACTTAGACAAATTGCAGATATCGTTTCATTTGACAGAGATATGGTTTCCCACATCTTCAGAGAGGGGAACCAAGTTGCAGATGCACTTGCTACCGAGGGTTGGCATCATCATAGATATCAGGAATAAGGACCAGCAGACCTACCACAACATATCGGGGCGCTTGTTCAGATTAACAGGTATGGTTTGTTCAGCACTAGAGGTTAGGTTTTTGTATTTTTGTTTTTACTTTTAGTTTTGATTTAATTTGTTCTTTTTGTAAGGGGGGTAGTACTTCCTTATTTATTGATTTCATTGATATCATTTGTAACCATGGTATTCCTCCGCCAAAAGTGAGGACATATTAATAAAATTTCGGAGGTACTGCCTTCCTTCCACCAAAAAAAAAGTTCATCATATTGTTAACAATTTTATTCTAGCTCTTGTCAACATATAAAATGACTAAGAATGTTAATATCTTGTGAAAGCCTATATACTTTCACATTCAAGGATATTATAGCCTCATTTAATATCGTAATAATAATAACTAACCCAACTTTAATTTGGTCCTATCATAATCAGCATACATACCTAGATATAATTTACAAGTCACAAAATGGTTCAAACGAACGATGCATGCAAAACACATAATTGGATTTAAACATAATCTTTATCGTTTATTTATGCAACCCTTCAAATTAGAATTGTAAATACATCCTATCTTCTGCGTTTGATAAATTATAAATAAAAACGGGGCAATCAAAATCAATTTACATGCAAACTGACATGTATAAGCGATCTTGACACAATATGCAAACCAAATAGGAAATATGCATAAATTTTTTTAGTTTCTAGAAATGTTATATCATAATGATTGTAATCTTAATGGATTTTTCTAATTTTATTTGAATAATAACCCAAGATTTCATAGAGCTCTGTATTCATTTGATTATATAAAGTATTCATCCGTATTATACTCATTGTTACTTTCTTTAAGTAATTATACAAAAAAAAAAAAAAAATTCCACACGCTTTGAAATATGCAAATCCATATTCTGCCTTAAATGATAACCTTTAATGGTTTATTTATTTATTTTATTTTTATTCACAAACAGACTTGAATCTAAGATGATATTAGATCTCCACAATAATGACCAATTCCATATTTTGCACATCTAATTCGTTGCTTCATGAATATTAATAAGAACGCACAAATTGGACAAGATATTAGAAATCAACAGTTAGGATCAATTTCATAAACATGATACTGTATTCAAATACCAAGTCTAAATGAAATTTTAATGTACATTCATGCAGCAAAGAGACAACATAAAAAACACAATAATAAATTATCTGTCTTCAGATTGTAGGATAGATTGGTGCATAAATTATATTTCGTTAGCCAAAATACGTGAATGGAAAGAAGATAAAATTGCGACTTACACAGACAAAATATATAATAGAATTTTGACTAAGCGAAATCAAGATACGCTTACAAATATCGACTTACTGAAATATAGAAATTAGAAAGAGATTAAATGAAGTGAGGTATGAGAATGCAAATCTCCTTAAGATAGATTTCGTTCCCTATACCAGTGCTAATGTGATCAAATCAACATTTTATCTCCCAAGATATAACGCTTCTTCCAAAATTAATATAACACAATATTAATTTTGTCGGACGAATGGATGATTGACCATACTCTTGTAGACAAGAAGATATCGAAAGTTGAATATCAAACATGAAACTTTAAAATAATATGGAGATTATTTGACAGTATTTGGAAAAAAAAAAAGAATTAGATATCAATTATTTGGAATTAATTTGAAGTCAGGAAAATTCGAATTAAAAGGGCCCTATTTATAGATTTTTATGTGTTTCTTTGAATGGTTGTAGCATTTGGCACAAATTAATTTTAATGATTAGATCGCTCAATTTCATATCTAATGGTGTATATTTCATCTCATCAAAAGGTCATGACTTTTTATCATGTACATTTTCGAATGGTCACATCTACTTTGAAACAACACATCTCTTTGATATGCATCCACTGCAAGTGAAAATCACGTATAGTAATCACATCCATTGGAGTCCTTTCCAATTTACACATTTAAATCGTATATATTAGATCATTAATTCCAACATGAATGGGCCATGGTGACAGTGTGATATGTTACATGTATTCTACTTTGTGTGATATTATCGACGAATTGGTGGCGGCGATGGCAATGAAGGTCACGACGATGATATTGGTAGTGAAACACTGTGTGATACAAGTGTTATATAAGCAGTGTTTTAAAATGCACTTCAAATGTACAAAAGTTAAAAATAATTTTATCTAAATAGTTAACTAAGATTTAAGCTATGATGATATTTACATTATGTAATTATGATCTCAAGACTCGTTATTTTGTTGCAAATTTCAAAAGCATGTATGAAGTTCCTACGAATCTATTAAATACGACTTGTCTAGTTGAAAATTGAAACTACGAAAAATATTCTTATTTTTTTCATTTTGTAAACTTGAAAATTGTATAATTAGTAATGGTAGAAATTTTTAAGTAAATATAGTATTTTATAATTTTAGATGTTTGATACATATTATTTTAATTATTAAATGATTTAAAATAATATTAAAAATAAGAAAACTTTTTTTTTACTCGTAAGCCTCGCCTCGCCTCGCCTCGCCTAACCTCGTAAAGCTTGAAGGTTCACTTCCACGTCTAATCATGTTTTACACTTTTTAAAACACTGATTATAATGATGGCGTCGAAAGTGTTGCCATGGTGGCTGCATAAAATAGTTTGTTACAAGTGTTATAAAAATGTAACACGTGTTACAAAAAGCATTAGAAAATGTGTAAACATGTTATATAAAAAAAGTGATACAGTATTTTAGAAAGTATTTTATCTTTTTAGCGTATTTGTGAAAATATCCCTTTATTTTATTGATTAATATATAACTGGGCTTAGGTTTTAACACAATATATGATCATGGGCTTAATACAAGCTGTGAGCCCTTTGTAAACCTTTGCCTGTTCAGCTTTACATCATTATCATGCATATACATAAGTAATAATGTTCTCCTGTCTAGTTAGATGACAAATCAAAGAGAAATACATAGTTAACTACCACAATCATGCTGCATTAACAACTTGAATGACATCTTGGATGATAGAATGTCTATGTGGTGAAAGTTTATTGGACAGTTTAAAAAACAGTGAACAATGTCATCTAATCATTTTTTTGCGCATCTTCTTCTATCAACAGAGATGTTGGCAACAAAGCTTAATTCTAAGTACCATGCATGAGATCACTCTTTCTATTTTAAAGTGACAAAGAAATTGTACCATCTGACTGTATACTTTTCTCGGAAGTTTGGAAAAAACTGCTATCAGTCATCTCTTCTTTTCAAAAGGAAGAGGAAGTTATTCAAAGTAAGTTTTAGAGAAATTTGAGAATAAAAGAATATAAATTAAGGAGAGAGAAAGAGTGGAATTGACGTGGGGAACGGATGGTAGAGAGGAAGAAAAGTACATGCAACAAGATGCAATGCAATTGATAAAAGATCTCAAAGCAGATGGAAATACCTAAAAAATTGTCGTAAGGATTGCTAGTGGAATAAATCTTTTCAATTTCATTAATAAATAGTTGAGATTATGAGGATTAGCAAAGTGTGTCAATCATAGTCGCCGATCAGCTAGAGAAATAATCAAATATGCCTAGTTGGATAGAGGCATAGAGCGGTCGGCACAGTCCAACTTAACCTAGTACATATGTGTTGTGTGGCCTCACCACTCAGCCCCAATACCCATTGGTCCCTCGCTTGAGTTCGAGAAAACAAGTTTCAAAGTAACTTCGAGCTATTATTTTCCTTTTTCAAGGCGGAAAAAGAAACTTACGTTCTAAAAACCCACTCTTAACTTTTTGAGCAAGGACATCCCCCTAATTCACATACCTGGAAGGGTCGACCTACTCCTAGTACGAATCACACAGACCATATTTTGAAGAATTGGAAGAAAAAACTAAATATGGTTGGTTACTCTGCGTAGCTGGCACGTCTCGATTTTATATATATAATGCGCATCCAGTGAAGTACTAATTAAAAAGAGTAGCTAGCTCCATCATGCATGACCCCATATGTTCAAACTCAGTGCTCTGAAAAAATATATTTCTGTGGACAGGGATTGGTATCCAATTGGTGGGTTCTTCCATTAATCATCTCTATTTTCATTTACTCTAAAATTATGACTTAAAAAGTACAAAAAAAGTAGAGAGAGAAATGACTTTAGTTAGCATCTATCAATTATCTCCACTTTTACTAGTGAATAATTATAATCCAGAATCTGATTTTCGGGGATACTAATGTCGAAAACTACAGTTTAAGTGTGTAATTAAACAACATTTGTAGTAGGGAATATAAGAATCAGTTTGGCTTTATAAAGAAAAAGAATCATTACTTACACTTTTCATTAACTTATTCTGGCTAGCTTTTCCTTTCACAAGTCTATATGCCCTCTACTTATTGTAGATTATTATTTAATTTGAAAGATAAGAAAGCATATGTTCTACGACTTAGGGGATGTGTATTCTTTGATCTTTACGTGAAGGAGACCTCGAGAGATTACTATTCGTAAAAGTGACGCGATTTTCTAGAATACGTCAAAAGAGAAAAAGTAATCCAAATAATATGGTCACAAATAGTTGCTAAAATCTAGTTATTGTAAATCTTTTAGTAGATCTAACAATGTAGCCAAGTGATTGAGAATGAGATTTTGGCGATATTTGGACATATATATGTTGTCGGAGATGTAGAGAAAAATCTTGCATTTTAAGAGACGAAAAGAGGAGAAAGTTATAAGTAACTATAGAGATGAATACTTAATTTAAATTTGGAAATTAAATAAAAATAGGTCTAAATGTTAATTAAACTGAAAAATAAGAATTAGAGCATGCGTACATATTTAAATAGAAGAATGTTGCAAAGTAGTCCTCTAGTAATTGCATTGTAATATATTCAATTTTTGAAATTTTGTGTTTAAAATACATTTTTGTGCTTTTGAGTTGTCTAATTTAGCTTTATTAAAAACAATCTTCACCTTCTTCCAACATGTTGTGTTTCGTTTTCCTTTCTACCGTGTATATATCTTCCTATCTCCCCCGAATAGTCATACTCCAAAGTAGCACAAGATACCCTCCCTCGTTGAAGATATTTAAATTATATACTTATCACATTATCTATTAGTTTAAACTTCTAAATCTAGTAATTCAACATAACATCATAGCAAAATTGTAGAAATGACACTTATTTAAATTAGTTGTGTGCATTTGTCGCAAAAAAATTTACACTCTGCCTAAACATGCGGAGCATATTTAAAATAAAATATTTAAATGATATGCATATAGTTCTACCTAATAATTTTAGTTTAGATCGAGTGGTTTAACACCTACAGCCTGGTGTCGACTAGTAAGACATTCCTCATGAGTCTTCTAAGTTACTCATGAGTATCCAGGGGCTTGAGGAACATAATCTGAGCTAGACTCAACATGTGAAAATAGCTGACCACAGAAAATGAGGATGCAATAAGGAAGAGTCACAACAGGCAGAGATGGGCCACGGTAGGGAAAATGACTATTGAAGGAGGAAAGGAAACGGGCATAGGGTGGATCCTTGGGGGTTAGGGTGAAGGTGAGGAAAAAGATGATGACATAAATAAGAGAGGTCATTTTGAAATTTAATTGTAAAGAAGTCATTTTGCAAATTATACTAAGTTAAGCCATTTTTTATTTTCTCTTTTGAACTCGTTCCTTCTTACTTAAAACATTTTTTTTCCTGCACGAGATTGACTCGTCTTGTCAATCACCATCTTACTTCATTTCCACATTTTCATTGATCAATTCAAAGAGAACAAAATAATCGAGCACATGTGATTCCTTAAACTTCATTTCCCATTGGATGCATCCATATTCACAATGAGATCTCAAATGAATTCTCATTGGCCCCTAAAAAGTAAGAACCTAGAGAAAATGAAATACACTAAAGAAATAAATAAAAAAAACTCATAGAACTAGTGCTGCAAGAACAAGATTGACACTTGCATAATGTAAGAATCCATTTGCCAAAAAAAAAAAAAAAAAATGAACAAAATCAACCTAATCAAGATTTGTTAAAGTGAAAAGAAGCACTATAGATGTCTACCTACTAGTACATAGGAATTCAATCATGTACAAATGTATAATACCAAATAATTAATATTTATATGGATTGGCAGACAACTAAGAAACCCTTACAAAAAGGAAAAAAAACAAAAACAAAAGCCCTTAAAATGTATGCAATCCCTAAATTCTAGGACACTCCTATATTTATTTAGGACCGTGCTATAGGTACAGGAATTTGAATTCCTGTACCAGACATAATACACACAGTAGTGGGTGGGGTGGGGGGTTTTTGACAATATTTTAATTACATTGGGTCCACCCCCATGTGAGTGAAATTTAAAATTCTGTATTAATTCTGTGCATTATTCTCTGTACTCACAGCATTATTCATTCATTTATTTATTGTTGAGTTCCAGCTTGCTTCACCTTTGTTTGAGTTCAATTTTCCTAAAACTCATTTTTTTTTAAAAAAAAAAAATTAATTTTCAGTCATACACGTTCTACCATAAAATAATTTTATACGTAAATCCAATTTCATATTTTTTAACAATATATTCTTCAAAAAATCACCATTACAAAACTCATTTCCCAAAAAAAAAAAAAAAAATGCGGCTCAAACGGGGACCTTCATAATCGTTGTATATAGATTGTTAATTTGAATATGTTGTTATTCAAGGCTCAAAAGCATAGCAAGCTATGATATTATCAGTGGCATGGTTCTTGTAACATACTTGGATGAGATAGTTTAATACATATAATAAGTACTATTAAAGTAGATAAATACTGTATTTGAAATCTTTCCCCTATAATTATAAGAATTCAAGAGGTTTAGTGACTTTAGTCTAGATAAAAATATGAATTTGATTTGTATATCATGATATTTTTGTAAATAAATCTTCAAGATGTATTAGTTTAAAAATGGTTTAAAAAATATTTTTAGTTACTTTATTCCAGAGAAGTTTCAATTATTTTTGTTGTAAAACAAACAAGTTATCAGAATTGGTCTAATACCAATTGTTGTGAAACAAACCATCGAATTGAGATGTTCAATTTATATGGCAAATAATAATGAAATATAGGATCAAGTAAAAGAATAATAAAGACAAGAATATGACAGATGAATTAAGATATTTTATTGACTCAAGAATAATGGAGAATATAAAAAAATTACAATAGATCTTATAATTCTAATAATCTATTTTCTCACACAATAAAATTGTATAAAAGAGCCTATTATTTATAGGGAACACGTAGGTGATGTCCAAACCTTCTTAGTAGAGTTGTTGATAAAGTAGGACACAAAAAAATCGGGTTCAAAACAAATTGCAACTCCTAATGGCTTCCAAAATAAAACTTCAACTTGATATAAGACTTCAATACATTCTCAACTAAATTCTTCTTGATGTGCACTTCAATTAGAATTCTTTAATTACTTCAACAAGGATTCGGGTCACACCCAAATTTTAACAATTTTCACCTTGACATGAATTCCACCAAGGAATGAACTATCATCTTTAACAATAATCAAAAAATTAATTTCTCCAACAAAACACAATACTCCACATCTTTCAATGAATCCAAGCACTACCCTACAGAATTATCTCAAATCCCAAAAAATCATAATGATTTTAAATTAATCAAAATGGGCTATAACATACTCCAAAGAAGAATCAAACTCAAATGCTTTTAAAGAAAGCCCCTTGCTAGATTGTATATCTTCTACTCCACTTAAAGCATGCTCAACAAAATCAACATCCACATACCCTTTTTCCTTGGGTCAGTCCATAGCAATTGAATACAATAGCACTACAGGTGATGGCAGTAAAGTGGCATTATCCATATCTCATTAACTCTTTATGAGCTCCTGAATGTATTGTACTAAACTGAATGTCTACCACGGTCTTGAACTTGTGCTGATCTACTCTTCTAAATTTTGCACGACTCTGGAAGATGTATAATTGAGATATTTTGTCCCTCCAATACAACTTGGGCACCCTTACAAACCTTCAAAGCTCCACCTCCACCTCCATCTTCACATCCACCAAAGAACTCATAACCTTTTGAATTAAGGATAAACAATGAGATAAGATTCTTCTTCAAATCTAGAACATGTCAAACCTAGTCAAATGTTCTAATTTTCCCATCCAAAAGTTTCAATCTGACTGTACCAATTTCAGCAACCCGACAAGATGCGCCGTTTTCCATAACGACGACACCTTTGGAAACAGTTTCATATGTAGTAAACAATTCCTTATTAGGACACATATGAAACACACATGCTGAATCAAGAATCCAATGATCTTCTGGTTTAGACTCAATGTCAGAAATAGCTAAGAGATCTCCATCACTTACAACATTCTCCGCGATTTCTGCTTCGCATGAAGTATCTGAATATCTACTTGCAGTCATCATTTTTTTATTCTGCAATTTTTAGCAATCATTTTTCAAGTGCCCCTTCTTCTTGTAATAGTTACAAATTTGATTACTGAATTTAGATTTCAATTTGCCCCATTCCAGAACCACCATGAGCAACCAGGCCTTCTCAATCTCTAGCCTCAGAAACTAGATACTTCATCTTTTCTTTTGAATACAAAGTATCATACACCTTCTCTATGGTGAGAGTATCACGACTATACAAGATCGTGTCTCTAAAAGAAGAAAACGAAGCGGGCAACGAACACAATAGAATCAAGGTCAAATCTTTTTCATCATACTCTACTTCCAAAGTTTCCAAATCAGTGACGATCTCCTCAAATACAGCTATGTGATCTTCCAATGATCCTCATTCTGCCATTCGATGAGAGTATAAACACTACTTGATGTTCAACTTGCTTGTTAGACTTTTAGTCATGCACAATTGTTTCAACCTCAATCATAAAGCAGTTGCTGAATTCTCCTTCAAAACGTCCTGAATAATAGTATTTGATAGATGAAGATGAATGTGAGAAATTGCATTCTTATCCTTCCGTAATTTCCCCTCCGCGATCAAAGTTGCAGGCATCCTATCAATTCCCAGCAACGCATCATCCAAGTCCAGCTGTACGAGTACTACACGGATCTTAACCTGCCGTAGCGAAAATTTAGTATTCCGATCCAAAAGTGAAATGTCATACTTCATGGAAGCTATCACGAACAAAAAACTTCGAAAAAATCAACCTTGCGCTCTTGCAAAACTGCTGAACCTAGGTGCTCTGATACCAATGGTTGTAAAAAAAAATACAAGATATAAGAATTGCTCTAATACCAATTGTTGTGAAACAAACCACCGATTAAGATGTTGAAGTTATATGACAAATAATAATGAAATATATGATCAAGTAAAAGAATAATAAAGACAAGAATATAGCAGATGAATTAAGAGATTTTATTGACTCAAGAATAATGAAGAAGTGAGAAAAATTACAATAGATCGTATAATTCTAGTAATCTATTTTCTCATACTATAAAATTGTATAGAAGAACCTAATATTTATAGGAAACATGTAGGGGATATCCAAACCCTCCTAGTAGAGTTGTTAATGAAGTAAGATACCAAAAAATCGAGTTCAAAACAAATTACAACTCCTAATGGGTTTTCAAAATAAAACTCCAATTTGATATAGTACTCCAAAAACATTTCAAACTGAATTCTTTTTTATATGCTCAATTAGAATTCTTTAATTACTTCAACAAAGAATTCAGGTCACACCCAAATTCTAACAGTTTTCATCAAACATTTCTTGGTCCTAAATTCGTTGCTTAATTTTCATTTTTGTTCCATTTAAAGGCAAACCTGTTTGTAGATATTAACTATATATCAGAAAATTCAACAAGTCCAAATATGATGATTTTAATTTGAAATTGCATTTCTTATTTCATTTAAGGTGCTCCATCTATCTTCTTCTTCACAAGTACTTGAAAATCTAGCGCGTCGCCTGAAATAAAGAATGATGTGGACTAGAAAAATCAAGCACATTGATTTTTGGATTAACCTCCTCTGCCAGAAATGAGTTGCCCACCTGAGTGACCGACCCTCACATGAGGGTGGGTCCGACGTGGGACCCGCGTGGAATAAAAAATGGAAAAAAAATGCCCTCCTCCCCCTTATTGGGTGTGTCCTGTCAGGGAAGGTGTTACACCCTCCCTGGCACTGAAGCACGGTTCTTGATTGTATGATCAAACTCATTTATTGTTGTAAAACCTGTGCATTCCGAATGTGATTTTTAAACCAAATTCGTTTTTTTCCATCTACTATGACATCCTGTCTATCATGTAGCCAAAGCAAAAAAGGGTCAAAATGAACAATTTTTTGAATCGAGCGCATTCGCGTTCACCGTGTCTTTAGTAAGACCTCGTATAAAATCAGTTACTATCAATACTTTTAATATATACTAATAACCACTAGTTATTATGGACCTACACCAAGATCCCAACTCCTGGTCAAGCCAAGGAGAATACAAAATGAACTATGTGGAAGAACAAAGCTGTCACAATTCACAAGAAGAAAAAGAGAGATAGGATGCGAATACGATTTAAAGGAAGAGATACTCTAAAGGAGATTAGTATAAATAAATTATCAAGACTAGAGTAAAAATTCTTTAAGAGAAAAAGGTGGGATCCCATTGAAGAGAATAGGCCTATGCCAACTGCACTTTAATTCATACATGAGAGATCCTTTGTTTCTCCTTTTTTGCTTATATATATACGTGAGTGTCCACTTCACTTTGGCAAGTCAAGTTAAAGCATTTCTTTAACTTCTCTCTTTTTCTCAGCTTGAAATCGTTTTAGTTCAATTTGGCCATGTCCCTCCACTCCACCCCACCTGAATCACTCCATTCCATCACACCAGAAAACCAAGTCTTGAAAGTGACGACGATGCTGCAGAATAGGCCCGAGCCACTTCATTCTGTGGCACCTGATCCAGAAAATGGTGGCAGGGAACTGATGACAGGTATGTCGAATACGCTGGAGGCCAGTGACACTGCCTATCAGCTGGGTTACCCCGTTGGGCCTCTACAGAACAATTCACAGTCCTTTTTGCAAAGATCATTATACCATATAACTTTGAAGGTCTCTCCCTCTCTCTCTCTAAATAAGTCTGTTCCATCTCTATGCTTTTAGACAAGGGGGTAAAATAAGCCCAATTGTGAAAATTGTACACATTTATAGCTTCGATAAAAAATGAATAGACTATGTATTTGTATTTTGTAGACAATTCAAATAAATAAGTTTAATCTCTCAAATTTTTATAGTAAATGAGGTGGTTCAACAAAATATAACGAGTACCTCCACTAGCCCACTTACATGCACAAAAATAAGATGCTTGGAAGAGTTTTATTAGAAAGAATTTACATGCATTTACCGCTATAAATTGTATGTTTGTTGCATTCGCGCTGAAGTTTTCTTTATATTTTCCAGTTTGAAGAGATTGTTTACAAGGTAAATTGTGAAAGAAAAAAAAGTTTTTGTGGAGGAACATTGAGCAATACTAGAGAAAAAACAATCCTCAATGGGGTGACAGGGATGGTCTGTCCAGGCGAGATTCTGGCAATGTTAGGTCCATCAGGCAGTGGAAAAACCACCCTACTTACGGCTCTTGGAGGCCGACTTTCTGGCCGGTTATCGGGGAAGATTACATACAACTTCCAGCCATTTTCGGGTGCCATCAAACGCAAAACAGGATTTGTTCCACAGGATGATGTTCTCTATCCACATCTCACTGTATTTGAAACTCTACTATTTACTGCACTATTAAGGCTGCCCAATAGCCTCGCTAGAGAAGAGAAATTACAGCATGTGGAGCATGTAATAGCAGAGCTTGGATTGAGTAGCTGCCGCGATAGCATGGTTGGAGGGCCATTGTTTAGAGGGATATCAGGTGGGGAGAAAAAAAGGGTGAGTATAGGTCAAGAAATGCTGATAAATCCAAGTCTATTGTTGCTAGATGAGCCTACTTCCGGGCTTGATTCCACCACTGCGAAACGGATCCTGAACACGATCAAGCGGCTCGCTAGTGGTGGCCGAACGGTGGTTACCACCATCCATCAACCTTCTGGGCGGCTCTACCAAATGTTTGATAAGGTAGTCTTGCTTTCTGAAGGCTGCCCAATATACTATGGCCCAGCATCAACTGCCATGGACTACTTCTCTTCAATTGGGTTTTCAACATCCATTGTGAATCCTGCTGAACTTTTGCTCGATCTCGCCAATGGTACGTAGACGTCTAGAAATGTTACGAAGTTAGTTTTTTTATATTTTTTCTTCAAAGCACACTTTCAGATGTGACAAGTGCAATATTTTCATAAAAGGTAGATGTGACAAGTGCAAAATTTTCATAAAACGGTAGCTTGAGACGAACTGAAGAACTCTTTCCTAATTACATTTTCTAAGGTAATCAATTGACAAAATTCAAGTATAAATTAGGAAAAACCATAGAAATGAGGCTTACAACTCAGTGAATTTATCACCTCATGCCTCATTCCTTCAGTCAAATGAGTGTGATGTTTGGCAGTTCTGCTTTTTTCGACTTGAAATTATCTGACTATCCTATCTTTGTTGGACTCATTTCAGGAATCAGACCTGATTTGGAGCATGGTGACAATACACAACAAGATCCAAAATCCGTGAGAGAATTTCTCATCTCTGCTTACGATAAGAACATTTCTACAAGGTTGAAAATTGAATTGTGCATTTCGGATGTAAATAGCTACACTTACACAAAGGATGCCTCCACTAGTTAGTATCTTCTTCTCTCTTATATTCAAGCAACTTTTCCATATTTCTTCACAAATTTCTCTCACTTCTTTTGTGCTAATTAGGCATTCGATTCGAATGATGCAGGAAATGATGTGAAGTTAGAGCAGTGGAGCACAACTTGGTGGCACCAATTCAAAGTGCTGGTTCTTCGGGGACTGCGGGAGCGAAGATTTGAAGCCTTCAACAAGTTAAGAACCTTCCAAGTCATTAGCGTGGCGATACTTGGTGGGCTTCTTTGGTGGCACACTCCGTCATCTCACATTGATGACCGTGTAAGTATATCCCATGCTCAGATTGAACCACTATCAGTTAAAAAGTTTAATCGTCTACTTACCCCTTTTCTCAACAAAACATTTACGGCTTTTATATAAGGGTGGCTGCGGGACTTGATCATAGGACTTTTGCATGATTTGATACCATATTAAACTGTTTCATCTTAAGTTCTCTAATTTCATAGCAAACAAAGTAACAACAATACATAGAGTGTTGGAACTGCATTTAGATGCAGTAGTGATGAAAATAATCTACAAAAAACAGGGGTTCAAATTTTGTATCTGTTGAGTTACTCTCCTCGCTAATGCTCAACGATTGTCCTCAGCAAATTTTTATTTAGGATTTACGATTCTATCATATAAGTCTTTTTCATTCTGTCGAAAATTGATTTTACAATATAGACGCCTATGACATCCTCCTCTATGCCTTGCTGTAACGATTCATACCATTACCACAATAATTAACAAATAGAATCGGTCAAAAAAAGTTGATAATTATAAAATAATAATTTAACTTTATAGAGAGGATGGACCGCTATTGGTGGACATCCATCAGAAAGAAGAAAAAATAACCATTGTTACTTTTGAAATTTTTCCTTAGTATTATGTATCCTAATGTTGCAAATAAGTCTATTTTCATCCAAAACTACAAACTGCTAAATGCAATTCTTATAAATATGCTGACTGCCAAAGACAAATTCCAAATGATATACACATATTGCCTCATCTAACAGTTCATGTTTTAAGACTAACCAAGTGGTTCTACACTAAACTAGTTACTTCTCGTATCTGCAGCTTGCAATGCTGTTCTTCTTCTCAGTATTTTG
This sequence comes from Fraxinus americana, assembly GCA_035079005.1. Classification (NCBI taxonomy): domain Eukaryota; kingdom Viridiplantae; phylum Streptophyta; class Magnoliopsida; order Lamiales; family Oleaceae; genus Fraxinus; species Fraxinus americana. Next base: position 29,848,338 of record CM068720.1, read on the forward strand.
GGGCTTCTACCCACTCTACAACGCCGTATTCACTTTCCCTCAGGAACGAAGAATGCTGATCAAGGAACGTTCATCCGGCATGTACCGTTTATCCTCCTATTTCCTTGCAAGAACAATAGGAGATCTCCCTCTCGAACTAGCACTCCCAACAGCATTTACATTCATCTTCTATTGGATGGGCGGCCTAAAACCCGAACCCCTCATCTTTACCCTCTCCCTCCTCATTGTTCTCCTTAGTGTCCTCGTAGCCCAGGGCCTCGGCCTGGCATTTGGGGCAATACTCATGGATGTAAAACAAGCTGCAACTTTAGCCTCAGTTACAACCTTGGTTTTCCTCATCGCTGGAGGATACTATGTTCGCCAAATTCCAGCATTCATCGTCTGGTTAAAGTACCTGAGTTATAGTTATTACTGTTACAAGCTTCTTCTTGGGGTTCAGTACACGGAGGAGGACTTTTATGAGTGTGCAAAGGGAGTTTATTGCCGGGTTGCTGATTTTCCTGCTGTTAAATCAATTGGTTTAAGGCATTTGTGGTGGGATTTGTTAGTCATGGGAATAATGTTGGTGGGATATCGTTTTCTTGCATACTTAGCTTTGCGCCGGGTGCGGTAAATCTTGGGTCGATAATCCGTCATTAGGTCATTTTTCAACGCTGTTGTCGCACATGGTTAGTGGGAGATAACGTAGTGGGTTCAAAGAGTTTTACCTTTTTCTTTTTTTTTTTTTCGAATGAGGAATAATGTTAGATTATGGACCATAGATAACCATTTCCATGTTTTGATCATCATATCCTATGAACGTTTGATATTTGCTGTTTTCTGGTAGTGGTTCATATAAATTGTATAACAAAAATGGACTAAAATTTTCTGGTAGTGAATTAGATATTGATCATTCTAAGAATCAGGGATGGACCCAAACCATTTATCTCGTGGGCTCAAAACTGAAAATTCAAAAATATTTAGAACTACATATCATAAACGAAAATAAGTCAATACGCTATTACAATTGTAGTCATACTTTGAAAACGTCGTATAATTACATCATTATCAATATTGTTAAGTACATCATTTTCAATATATGCAACCAAACTATCACTTAACCATTGATCTCCCATCTGACTACGCAATCGATTATTGACAATCTTCATTGCAGAAAATATTCTCTCTACAGTAGTAGCAACTGAAAGAATTAACGCCAATGTTACAAACCGTTAAACTAATGGATACACTTCATTTTTTTTTCATTTCAACCAACTTTTCTGCAAGATGATTAAGACCTCGTAAGCCTTGAAAATCTTCGGTTGTGAGCATATCAATAATATATGTCTGAATTTGCTCTTCAAGAGCCAAGATCTCTACTAATTTAATCCAGAACATGAACATTATAACTCACAATTGGAGTTCTTAATCCAGGATCCGAAGGCAGTTGTGCTAAATCAATTTTATCCTGAACATCTTTTTTTCTCCCATTATCTGATTCTTCCCAACCATCTTTTTCTTTTTGAACACTCGTTTCAACAATAATTTCCTCCACACTCGAACATACGGATTTTCGTTTAAAATATTTCTCCATGGCTGTTAAAAAACAAATTCAATACATAAATAAACAAATAAATACCATATTTCATTTTTCATCAAAAAATAACATTAAATTCAAAATAAACAACAATTACAGTCACAAACAATTCTATTTTAAATCACCAAGTTAGACAAACTGACAAAGCCATTTTTTACTGAAACTGATGTACTTTACTACTTCACTACAATATTTCCAATTTCTCAAATCCAAACTAGTGAACTATCAATTACCAAATTCCAAATACATTTTAGAACTTAGAAGAATCAGTAACTAGTATGCACGAATTAGCTTCAATTCAATTGAAAATCCGATACCTAAATTAATTGAAAAATGGATTGAAGACGAGAGACAAATTCACCGTGCGTAGGTAGCGTGCGTATGGGAAAATTAGGGATTTCAGATTTTTGAATGGGGGGATATCAAAGTCACTGCCTTATGAGTCCTAGTATATTAGTTGGGTTGCGTCAATCAATGAATTATGGATTAATGGGTTGGTGTAGAGTGTAATTGGACTTTGGCTTCTGAGTTGTGGATTGGGTTGCTCTTGAGTAAGTGGTAAGTGTTAGGTAAAAAAAATAATTGTGGGGTCATTTGACCCCACATGACCCCATGTAAGTCCGCCCCTGCTAAGAATATCTTTAGAAATGCTATATATAAGTTTTAAAGTGACGACCTTTGACAAAGATTTTAACTGTCGAATGAAAATGTGATTTTTTTTAGAACCAGATATTATGCATTAAATCACTTCGATTCTTATCACATGCGAATAAAATGAAGCCATATTGTGAGCTGCTTTATTCTCCTCACGAAGAAGCGACACATACCATAATTTACATCTGCCAAAAGGAGCACAATTAAAATGAGATACGTGAGCTGTGATAAGCATAAGTGTTGGGTTTTGATACCCAATGAATTCCGAGCTATGATGTAAACATTGGATTTAATTTCATAAACATTGGCCGATGAATAAAATTGTTACCAACAACCAAGTTCAAAAGCTCAAAGTTATTCGATAACTTTGAATTTTGGCTCATTTAACCCTATTATTGGTCTAACTAAAAATTAAACTACTCCTGTTTATTCGTTGCCTTTACCCTAGTCGTTAGTGTGCAATTTGTGTATGCAAATGAGAAAAAACGTGGATGTCTTAATGTTGGAAAAAGGTTGCCTTTGTGGAGAGAAAAATTGATGGCTTTTTTGTGTATTTAGCGTCCTTTCTGTGTCTTCTTCCATTGTATTTCTCTTGCCTTTGTAGCTTGCAAATTATCACCATTATCTTATCCTTTGTGAGATTGAGAAGCAACTAAGGTAAATATTGGTTATGGGTTGGAGCCGTTTGTACTGGTTGATTGGTAGAGAAATGTAACATGAAATTGAGCTCGGAAAACACTTTTTAAAGATCTATGGAGCGAGCTTCTACGACAATTGGTATCAGAGCTTCAAGGTGGTGGATTTGGCTCCAAAATTTGACCAGAAACCAATCTGAAAACATGCAGAAACAAAGATGTGAATTAGGAAGGATTGGTGGACGAAATATGAACCTTGATATACCCCTCCCAGAGGTGTGGTGGACCCTGTGGTTGTGACATTGTGGTTCTGGTCAGTGTTTTCCCTTGTGCATTTGGGTTCATTTTTTGTTTAATTGGTTGTTGTAGTTGTTGGAGACTTTAAAGTGAATAGTGGTGACCTTAAAGTGATAAATTCGCATCCATAGTTCTTTACGAACTCCAATTGGTCCGCTCTAGTATATTGGCTTATCCCAATTTAAATTTCAGCATTAGCGCGTCATCGTGTGGGTGGCATAGGATTGTGGTTACGATGTGGGGTAACCATTGTTTGTACCAGAAATTTAGGAATTATTTGTCATATTTGAAGTGTTGAATTTGATTGCAATTTGGTAATTGCTTTTGTACTATAATTGTCGTTTAGTCATTTTGCGAGACTGCATTTTTTGTTGACATACCTTCATGTTACACTGATTATTCTATTAGAACACCTAGACTTGACCCATTTGAACATTCCCTTGATACAGAGATTTCGAGTCGCACGAAACCCGATGAATCTAGAACGGTGTATACTGCGTCCTTAGGATTACTTTGTGTGACCCATTTGTGCACCTTAGTTGTTCTGTTTTTAAGATCCTTTACATTTCGAAATTTAATTTTCAAAGGAAAATTGGATTTTTCAATTTGGTAACAAATGATGAAGATGATTTTAGTTTAACAAAAAGTTTCAAAAACCATAAATGGCAAATTTTCTGCAAATTTGACAAAGCATAAAATGAAGAATATGATTAACTTGCTTAAACTTAAATTATTTTACACCTATCTCACATTATTTTGAGAAAAGTTGGTAAACTTGATACCATGAAAGAACTTTGAAAAAAGTTGGAAGATTTATATTTGCTTAAATTTACTTCTAATAAATTGTATTTACTTGAAAGATTTTTCAATTTTAAAATGGATCTTTCAAAGGATCTCGATGATAATCTGAATAGTGTTAACAAACTTGTTCAAAATATCGTTAATTGTGATGAGAATGTGTACGACACTTATAAGATCATTATTTTGTTTAATTATATGCATCATTCATATAGAGAGAGTAAGAATGCGATTAAGTATGATGGGAACACCTTAACACCTGAGATTGTCATGAATTTTCTTAGAAGTAAAGAGATAGAGATTAAGATTGAAAAATAGGATAAGATTAGTGGTGAGTTACATATGATGAGAAGTAGAATGAAGTTTAAGCAGAAGAATTTGGGTAGAGCTCAAGACAATAGTGATTCGAATAGTGACTCGAGTAATAAGGGAGGTAAGAAGAAGGGCAAGGGATGTGACAAGTCCAATGGTAAGCGGTGTTACAGTTGTAATAAGTTTGGACACGTTGTGTGGAATTGTCCTAAGAAGAAAGATAAGCAGAAATGTAAGATGAGAGATGAGGCGAATATAGCTATAGGGTCAATTGATGACCGTAGTAAGGTTTATTGAGAGTAAACATAATTACTGCATGTGCATCTATGTGTAATCATTTTTGCATGTGTACGATTGCTTAATTCTATTGCATAGTTATATGTCGCATTTCAATGTGTTTGATATGTACATTTGCATGAATTTGATAGTAATATGATTACTTGGTGTAATTATTTTGCATGCATAGTGGGTTGTGATGCATTAGCAGTGTGTTGTATGTCTATTGATTATGTGGAGTATAGATGCCTAGGGGTACATTGGTGGTTTGTATCAGGAATGTAGAATGTGACATTTGGTTCACGAGTGGAGAAGTGATTAAATGTTGGAATCATTTATCTGTGAAGAATCTAACCAGGTGCATGAGAGACTTCTATAACTTCTATTAGATGGAGACTCATTATTCACTTAGGTTGGGAGAATGTGGTGATAGAGGATTATCTCTAGGACTTAGAATCTATAGAGGTTTACCAATTAGACATGAGTTGAATGATCAATCTAGTGAGCATACGGTGCGATGAGAGGAGATATGTGTTCTCGAGAGGTGAGCAATACGGAATGAGATAGGATAAGTGTTGTGAGATCTTTTCGTGGGGTCATTTATGCATGTGTTTTGATATTTTCTTGATTAACTTGGTTTTAATATGTTGTTCTGTGTGAATGTATCTTTTGAAAAGATTTGTGGGTTATCATATGTTATATCTTCATCGCATGAGTATTTGCTCTTGATTGTTTACCATTATTATCTGTTTATACTTAGGTGTCATTTGACCTTAGCACTGGTGAGTACATGGAGTATGTATGGTATGTGTTTCAGGTCCAAAACACAAGGTATTTTATTGGTTGCCTTAATTATACATGCATTAAAGTTGTGTTTTGATTGCTTGCAGGTCGATTGGGTATCAAATTAGAGATTTTTTGGGTTTTGATACTTAATAAATTTCGGGTTATGATGTAAACGTTGGATTGGATTTCATGGGCATTGGCCGATGAGTGAAATTGTTATTAACAACCAAGTCCAAAGGCTCAACTCGAAACAATATGGAATGTTGAAAGTAGTTTAAGAAATTAATATTACTCATGATTCATAAATATTTACTTATTGGATGACTTTGAATCTTGACCCATTTAACCCTATTATTGGTCCAACCAAAGCCTAAGATACTCATATTTATCGGTTTCCTTTACCATAGCCATTAGTGTGTGATTTGTGTATGCAATTGAGAGAAAACATGGTTTCCTTCTTGCTCGAAAAATGACTAACTTTGTGGAGAGAAACTGGTGGCTTTCTTTGTGTTTTTTGCCTCATTTTTGTGCCTTCTTCCATGTATTTCTCGTGCCTTTGTGGCTTGCAAATCATCACTATTATCTTGTTTTTTGTTGGTGAGATTGAGAAGTAAACAAGGTAAATATTTGTTGTGGGTTGGAGCCGTTTGGATTGGTTAATTGGTAGAAAAAGATAATGTGAAACTAAGCCCAAAAAACACCATTTTAAAGATCAATGTAGGAGCTTTCACGACAATAAGCATATCGCATTCACTCACTCCAACTAAATTTTGTTTCGGATTGCATTGCCACAACAAACACATCGATGTCCCTAATGATAGTGCCTAAATTGATATAGCCCTACTCCTTCCGAATATTCACGTCAAAATTTAATTTCAAGAACTCAGGGGATGGCTACTTCCGAGAGATTAATTTTGCCGGTGAAGTACCTACTTTCTTAGTCATGAAAAGAGGGCAATATGAACAAGCTAGCTTAGATCGAAAGACAACAAGAAATTTGCCATTTATAGGTAGCCTTAAGGCGGCATATGACGACTGTCTCTTTGGTAGAAAAATCCTCAACAGGCATTTCATTCACATCGCCCCGCATGGTTTTGGACTCAGCCATAGGAAACTTAAAACTCTTTAGCAATAGAGGTATCCTTTTCTTCCTTTTGTTTTGAAGCGATGGAGACACAACCTTATTGTCCATGGTGATCCCCGCAGCATCCATAAAATCTCCAAGATCTAACTTAATACCTGCCATGCTTGCAAAAGATAACAGGGGTTTAGAAAGCAAAAGATTAACAAATACAGAAGAAGAGGATGATAAGTTGAATTAGGCGAGTGGCCACCTTTAGGTTGTCCAATCCCAAACACTTGCAAATTACTGTTAGATAGCACCTTGTTTAATGATAAGTGTGTTTTTGTACACATATTTAATACTTAAATATACTTATTATTGATAAAAATGAGTGAATTTCTATTCACAATTATGTAATTATTGCGTTTGTAGGTAAAAATCACCAAAATGAAATAGAACAAGGCAAAAGAATAAAAAAAAAAAAGGACCAAAAAGTACAAAGATGTGAAGTTTGGGACCAAGTGCCGAATGTTGGAGGACATTGAGATGCAATTTATGAAGGGCAATATTGAAATGAAAATCCAAATCCGAGGACCAAAATGTACAACATAAAAGTTGAGGGACAAACTATGCAATTTATCATGAGGACCTCATGTGCAATTTTTGATTTTACCAAGAGTGCGTACCCGCGCACTTAGCTTCTGGAATGGTACGCACCTATGCGTTAAAAATTCTCGAAAACCAGATATTTTGAGGGCATTTTGGACTTTTGTTTGTGCTCGGTTTTGGGAGTATTTAAACATCAAAACTCATAACTCAAACCCAAGAAAGAGTTTTTGAGAGTTTTCTCTCTTGTCGGTTTTCCTTCTTCTTTCTTTTTCTTTCTCTTCTTTCTTTCTTCTTTCATTTTTCTCTTCCTTTTTCTTTTGTTTTACTTGATATTTTGGAGCAATCAATAGCATGAAAAGGGAAATACATCAAAGTGGTGAAGAAGGATTTGGGGAAATCAAGCAAAACTTCAAATAGGGTTTTATCTACACCTTTGATTTTTCTCAATTTTTCTTCCATATTTGTAATGTATTGGATATATATTTTCATTTGTTATCATATATATAAAATGGGCTAATTGATTGTGTTGGGATTTGTGGAATTAGTTGATCTAACCTTGATTAATTTCTATATTTGCCCTTTGATTTTAAGTTGCTTATTTTCATGTATTTCTACTATTGTTTTCCATGCATTTTCATTTATGTGGCCAATAGATGATTGTGTTTAGTGATTTGTACATCGTTCGAGAGAAGATTGTGTATTTTAGACCAAATAATAGGAACTCTAGGTTTGTGTAATGGATAGAGATATACCATTAGCCCTAGGTGACCCAATGAGCTATTTTCACAATGATTGAATGCGATTGTTTGATTGTAATCGACATAGAGATATAGTAGGTTAAACTAATCAATTATGGTTAATTTCACTCGAGAGAGGTAATTAACTAAAATTGGAAGATCGGGTCTAACATAGTAAATGACTAATTCATTAATTGGCTTGTAGAGAAATTAATTAGGCGATGGTTAAACGAAACCATGAATCCCAACCACGTTCTTTCTCCGAAATTTCCAAGTATTTGTGTTTCTCTTATTTTGTAGATTTTTAGTTTATTTTCCGCTTTCCAAATCTCATGTTTAATTGTGTGTGTTTCATTTGATTGTTAGAATTAAATTGATTAAAGTCGTATAATCTAAAGTAACATTCCTCGAGGGATCGACAATCCGGACTCAAAAAGTCCACTTTATTACTTGTACGCGACCCGTGCACTTGCGGTATATTTTCAAACGAACATTCATCCTCCCCCAATGGGTTTTCCGTTTAATAAGCCTTTTACGTCGAATTTGTGACTCGGGATCTGGGTCTAAAAGCTCATTATAAAAGTCTACAAATTGGGATCCTCAAAAGAGTTCTAAAGGAAAACTGCCCATTTACGGGCCTAACTATGAAGAAACAGCTTTTACAACCACTATTTGAATTGGGAAAATGTAAAGCAACAAGCAAGCCCTGAGTTCGAGGAACACATAGCTATTGACACATATCACCGGATACATGTCGAAAACACTTCAAAAAATTATGATACTTGGCTCTATGCCACTTTTGAGACACAAGTATAGAAAAATAAGTCACCATACGCTGACATTAGGGGTCATCTGACCAGACGTGATACAATACTAATTGAAGAAAAAAAACCAACATTAGATGAAGAGAAAACATCAACTTGACTGACATACTATCACGATTGACTATTGCTATCTCCCGTCAGGGCCGGCCATCTGATTTTTGGGGCCCGAGGCGAACTCCCAAAATTGGGCCTCCCCCAAAATCAACATGAATACAAAATCTAACAGTATATTATGCAACGTATTGCTAACTTAACTGAACAATAGAACAACAAAAAAATATAAATAACGAAAGATTTATATTATAAAGTTACAATTGATGCTACAGACAATCTTTGAACATCAATATAAGCCGACCATGCCACAATTATATAAGCCAATAAGGGTTCAAACATTTTCAATATATTTAATATCAAGTTAGGGCAAGCCATTGCTTACTTGAGAAGTAGAAAATCAACGAACATTATGGAATCACATCATATTCCACCGTCGCATCTCACAGGTCTGAAATCAAAAGTTCACATTAACCACGTCATCGTCATTTGCATTACTTTGTTGCTCAATAAGACATAGCCAGACATGCTAATTTACTGAGAATCATTAAAAACAATTATATGACGAGCATAAGTAAATTATGGTGCCAATTGGATAAATGTTAAGTTTTCCATATCCCTATTTCAACCACCGTCTTAAACACAACATAACATGACATCAGCGCAAGTATTACCAACTGAGCCAATATTAACAGAGCGCTACCGTCTGCCAAAATCACACGAACTTCCAATAGGAATTTTTCTACCTGATGAACTTCACTATAAATATAAAATAGACCTCCTATCGAATGTTTCAACACGTAATATAAATCACCAAACAACAACAGCAATAGATATATTGTTCTTCTATAAGGGTGATAAGATCAAATGTTGTACATAATCATTCATCATTAATATATGTTTACAGTTTATACATATCAAAACCAATTAATCGTCAATATTCGATGTCTCATAAGTCAAAATTCGAGACACTGCCATTACAAGATCATTCATGGAAAGGAAAATCCTCTACGCTAGTACAAAAGTCCTAAGATTATAAAGAAACAGACGATAAACTAAAATGAAGAAAAGACGGAAATGGAGGGGGAAAGGGGTGGAGACGTGGAGTCCAGTTTGGATGTGCCATTTTTTAATCTTAACCAAATAAGCCCTTAAAATTATGAGACTATACGCAAGAATATCAGAAGGTAGAATTACTAAACAATTTTTTTTCCCTTTTTAGACATGTAAGAAAAGGGATAAAGAATAGATTTTTACCTACCTTGATAAAAGCACAAAACAGTAAGACGCCCTCGGGTGTTGGGCTGGGCCTCACTAAAAAAAATAAAAATTGGGGGGCCAAAAATTGAGACCCCCACTACTTTTGGGCCTAAGGCGCGGGCCTCATTGGCCTCGCCTCAGAACTGGCCCTGTCTCCCATGGGTCCAACCCTCATATCCACTCTTATAAGCAAGGGCTTGGCAGACATGTCGGGATACACTACAATCTTTTTTTACAAGTTGGTTAGTCTTTTTCATTGTAATCGTTCCTGTCCATTGGAAGATCTAAGTCGAATACATTTCCATTAGGAGATCATTTGATTATTACATTAAGGGTTTATTTGGGCTCCATTTTTTATTTTTTTTTGGGAGAATGGAATATTTAATAGAGATTTTTTAAGAATGTGTGGTTTAAATTAGGAAAAAATTGAATTTACATATAAGATTATTTTATTAGGAGAACGTTTCATTGAAGATGAGTTTTTAAAGAATGAAACTCAAACAGGGGCTAAGTGGTAGGTTAACTATCAAGGAACACATTAAGCCCAAAGTAGGGTTAGTGGACAAAGAGCTTGTCTCGAATATTAGTGGGCGGGTACGAAGAGCTCTCCCCATCTAAAGTGGGGCTAGTGACCAAGGCACTCACTTCACCCGAGGGAGATGGGTGCGCGATATTAGTTGATGATTTCCGATTTTCCTTATTCACAATGCATTTCAAGAACAATTACTTGAGCAATTATTAGACTGTATCAGATTCTTCGCTGAAGAACCATCATTAGAGGCACTGGCGGATCTACAGTGGGGCCTAGTGGGGCAAGTGCCCCACCCAGATTTTGAAGTTTTTTTTTTTTTTATTAATTTTTTTTTTAAAATAAAATGGAGGACTGAAAGCTTACTGTTCCAATTCAAGTTAGTTGTCAAAGATCACAATTCTCTTTGTAATCATTCTCTCCCACTGTTTGCTATGCATGTTTATTTTTCTATGTTAATTCTGTTTTGTGTGGATAATGTGTATAATTGGTTGGAGGGTACAAAAAATTTCTTCTGCAATATAGTAATGTGCTTCAATGGTCGGCCTTCGTTCTTCAATTCTCCTTGTCGAAGCAATGCAAGTAATCAGAAATACAATGTCGTCAGAATCTGTATGGCGATGTCTATACAAGTCTCCATCCATTATGTTCTCTTTTTTCTCCACTCTACATTTTCTCAGATGATTATCTCCAAAAACTGGGCTAAGCAGCCCATTGAAGAAAGAAATGCTGCTCTATTATTTGTTTTTGCCCGCAACCCTGTTATTACGTGTTGACGCGCTATGCGACATCTCTTTTTATTTTTTCGTTTCTTTGTGAAAGTTAGATTGTGCCCCCCTAGTTTTGAAAGTCTGCGTCCGCCCATGATTAGAGGTAATGGCCATGCTATACATGGGCAAAAAGCAAGAGATGAGTCGAAAGGGAATATTACCTTAGAAAAAAAAGAATTGCCTACTATAGAGAGAAGATGAAAATTGACCATTCCCGATAAGAAACCAACCTGAAGAAAATCCGCATGGCTAGTAAAAAGAGTAGAGGATGGATTAGTAAGAAGAAAAAGAGAGAGAATAAAATAAGGTCCCTTCCTTTTTTTATATAGAAATCTAAAGAAGGGGCCTCAAAAGCGTATTTGGGGCGGAAAACTCCCCCCTAAACACTCCAGAAAATTGAAGATGATATTGGGCAGGAGAATTCATGCTCAGCACCTACCAATGTGGTGGGATCTCATTCATCATTCCCCACCATGTGGCGACCCGCCCTACCAATTGACGAGGCATCTTTTGGCTCAACTCACCAAGTGGCATGGCTGTATCGATACCTATCACATGCGATTTATCTTTATTATGACACAATTTACACGACACTTGTCTACTTTCTGTTGAAGATAGTCCACAAAAGTAAAGGCGCTAATGATGATGGAAGTGGCAATTGCAACCTTTCATAATGTCATGTAAGAACTAAGCGAGTTACAGATGTGAAAGAGGACACGGTAATTACCTTATATAAAACCTACCAACCAACAACTAGCGTTCTGAGGGTTGGCTAAATGCCTCGCCCGTCCCATTTGATAATGGTAGCACACATATGTCTTGGGTGGGGAAAATAGGCAGTCGAGCTTACCATTAGGGTCTATGGTGTCATGGGATGTTCGTCCATCACATTCGGGAAAGTTATAGCAGTGCCACCAAGTAACTCACCATGTATAGAAAGGTATGTTCTGGCAGTTAACCCTAGAAGATTATGAGACGATGAAGAGTGGAAAGTATCCCATTATAAGATAATGATGACACGTGTCCCCCAAAGAAACCACTACAAATAGAGACGAGTTTCCTCGGGTACAACGGCTGGAACCTTAGCTTTTACACCAATATATTTAGTTTTTTTCACATTATACATTGTTCTTCTTTTCCAACTAATTCTCACAATGAAAAGGTCGTGGGGGAGAAAAATCCCCTCGTTTATTGTGTTAGAACTTTATTAAAACTTTAAACTTTATGATCTTGCCAAGATCTTCATGTCAAATCATCAAGAAATTGAATTAACGCGGAACATACCTTAATCAATTGATTTCTGACTTGATTAATGAATCTTGAATCTGGATCTGTAAATCTTCAGTTTGGTTGCTTCGAATCTCCATCTTAATTCCTGATTGTGGGTTTTATGGATCTTCCTCTTCATATGAACCTCCAAGAAAGTGAAGGTCTTTGAGGTAATTATTGAATTTCCTTTCCATGTTCATTGCAAATCTATAACTAGCGTGCATGGGATCTTACGATCTAGTCATTGATATTCCACATCTTCATGGAGTATTAATTTTTCATTGGGTTCATGTCGAAGACAAAAAGATGGTTATTACACCATTTAAATCCATGCTGCTTTACCTGGTGCTTCTTCTTTGTGGCTTATGATCAAGGGCCAAGTAACAATTAAGTAGAACATCAGTTATGATACGACGACCAACTAAGCAATTTTTGTCCCTTTTGAGTTTGGGAGGTACTAGGTGACGAAAGTTGACAGTCAAAACTAAGCCCCTATTTGGGCTCCATTAAAATGAAATTTTGAGAGAAAATGTATTTTGTAATAGTAATTTTTGAGAAAATGTGTGATTAAAAAATTGAAAAAACTTTCGAGTTTACTTGTAACATTATTTTATGGGAGAATGTGTGGTTGAAATGAGTTTTAAAAAAATGCATTTTTGAAAAAACGGAGACCAAATACGGGCTAAATTGAACTTCAGTGACCCTGTTGAGAGAAATTTAAGTTTGGTAACCCAATTGAAATTTTGGTAAAAGTTATGCGATCACAAATGAAATTTATCATGCTTTCTCATTATTAGGATTGGACAAAACTCTCGAATCGAACCGAACCCAAATCTAATAGAACCGAACTGAGCAGTTCTTCTTAACTTAAATCCTGATTTAATATTTGAATCGAGAACTGACGAGTTTGGTTCGATTATCGGTTCTAGACCAAGAACCGAATTTCCCTAATTTTTTTTAAATAAGCCAAATTATTTTATTTTTTTCTAAATAAATTTGCTAACTAATTAATTTAGCCCAAACTCAAAATATGATTTTCCTACATGAAAATTACATAGAACTAGATTTTTCAATTATTAATTTCAAAAATCAGATTAAAAATTTTCTTTTACAAAAATCGTATGATAATTCCATATTTTAATTTAATAATAATATTATAAAATTAAATTAATCTAAATACTTCTCCCATACGTCCTTCCACCCCTAACAAAATTTTCAAACTCTAATCATTTTTTATTTTTCTTTCTCTCTCTAAATCTGTTCATTTTCTCTCTATATTTTCATTTTCTCTTCTCTCTTTACCACACACCACCACTGGAGCACAATCGACGATAGGCTCACGAAGCCTTCGACTGATCAACATCTTCGATCTACGATCATCGAAGGGAAAAGAAAACGTCAACCCTTAGCAACACACATCACCGCAAGAGGCGGCACTGTCGTTGTTCAAACCACGCAGGTACAACAGCATCAAGCACTGTCGTCTGCTGCATTCGGAGCTGCCTCCGACCTCAAGATGGAAATGATTTGGCTATCATTGTTTTTGGTTTGCCTATTGTTTCGATTTTTGGCTTTGGTGGTGGTGGTGGCAGCGATAGTAGTGGTGTTGGTGTTGTTGGCAGCGACGGTGGTAACGGCGTGGTAGATCAACGATTGGGGGTTGTTTTTGTTGGATCTAGCAGTGACAGTAGTGATTTTGTAATTGAAAATAGTGATTTATGACTGAGGTGGTGGTAGTGATTTAGTGGTGGCGGCGACTACATCAGGTTTGGGGATTTATTTTTTTTAGTGGGTGTGGTGGTTGGGGTGTGATGGAGGTGGATGTGGTGGTTGGGTGTGGTTTTTTGGTGGAGATGGTTGTGCTGCTTTTGCTAGCTGTGACGTTGGTGGTAAGATGGTAATGGCGGTGCGGGTGGCAATGACGGTGATGGTGGTGTTGGTGTTGGCACGACACTGTGATGCAGGAGGGTCCGAGTTAGACGAAGCTGAGTTGTCAGATAACTCGTTGATGGAGCTGACGTACCATGAGTTGGCGAATCGGCGTAAGAATGGAAAGTAATCGACGACATTTCCTAATTGGGGTCAATTTTGAACACGTTTTGGTATTTTGACCATAACTTTGGCTACGGTTGTCAGAATCACGCCCGTGACCCCAATTCGGAAAGCTCGTTTCGATGCGCACGTCGTGGGCACCCAGCTATGCTCGGTGTGCATCGATTTTGAGGTCAAATTCAGCTGTTTTCCCTTCCGAATCATCGATTTAAGTTATTTTTTGCCATTTATGGTAATATTTCGGTTTCCTTTTTGACATAGAATAATTGCTCGATTTGAGCCCGATTTTGGTGATACTATTTCTTTTATTAAGTATTTTATTTTGGTATGAATAATAGGATTTTGCTATTTTTGGCAAAATTCCGATAATTATTATTTTCTGACTATTTAACCCGGCTTGTGGGTTATTTTCATTCAGTTGTTGAATAATAAAGATATTTCTCGTTTTTCTTTGTGTTTCTCTTGCGTTCTTCTCTGTTTTTGTCAATTGATTCCAGCCTGCAGAATAATCACTATACTGCCGGCGTCAGTTGGTATCAGAGCATCAGCATCTTCTTGGGCTAGATTTCATCAGTCAATCATGGTTGGTGGTCGTGGTCGTAGAGGGCAGGTTCCGAATGAGGAAGTTCCACACCGTGATCGTAATGTTCAAGAGGTGACGATTGAAGACTTACAGAGGCAAGTAGCAGAGTTAACTCAGCGTCTGGCGGCGCAGGATCTCGGTGACCGCGAACTGGGGGGTCATGAGTCCGATACCAGTTATGAAAACCCGTATCACAATCCTGCTCGAGTCTGGGAACATCGTGGTCGGGAGGATCGTCATGTAGATTTTGGATTTCGGGTGGATCTACCAGAGTTTTCTGGTACGTTACAGGCCGAAGGTTTTGTTGATTGGCTGAATGAAGTGGAACGTATCTTTGAGTATAAGGAGGTTCCAGACCATGTCAAAGTAAGGTTAGTTGCCATCAAACTTAAGGGGAGAGCATCTGCATGGTGGGAGCAGTTGAGACGTTCACGCAGTAGGCAGGGTAAAGCCAAAATCACAGATTGGGAGAAAATGAAGAAGAAGATGAGAGGTCACTTTCTTCCTTTCGGCTATACTCAAACTTTGTTTCAACGGCTTCATTCTCTAAGACAAGGCATAAGGTCGGTTGATGACTACACCGAGGAGTTTTATCAATTGGTGGCTCGGAATGATCTGTCTGAAACGGAAGAACAGATGGTGGCGAGATATTTGGGAGGATTGCGACAGTCCATACAGGATGTCCTCAGCCTTCACTCGCTGTGGACTGTTTCTGAAGCATACCAGCGTGCACTTGCTGTAGAGAAGCAGCAGAGTAGGAAACCAGTGATCAGAAGCGAAGGTAGCCAGCCCATTCGCCCTCAAGCACCTCGTCCTACTCAACAGCCACCACGGGATAATCCTGGTTCAGGTATTAGATGCTTCAGGTGCGGTGAACAGGGACATCGAGCAACTGATTGCAGGAAACCAGCTAATCGGCCAGGTAAAAATCTCCTAATTGATGAAGAAGTTGTAGACGAAAATGAGGAAGTTGGAGAGCCCGTATATGACGAGGCTGAAGAGGAAGGAATGCTGTATGGAGACGGTCATGAAACTCTAGTCTTGCGTAAGAGTTTATTGGGCCCCAAAGGCGATTCAGGGGATGACTGGTTGAGAACCAACATCTTTCACACAACCTGCACGGTTGCAGATAAGGTCTGCAAACTGATCATTGATAGTGGAAGCTGTGAGAATGTAGTGTCTGAAGAAGCTGTCCAGAAATTACAGTTGAAGACAGATCGGCATCCCAGGCCATATAAATTGTCGTGGTTGAGTAAGGGCAGTGCAGTATCAGTCGAAAAGCGATGTCTAGTATCTTTTTCGATTGGTAGGAAATATTTCGACAATGCTTGGTGTGATGTTGTGTCGATGGATGCTTGTCACATATTGTTGGGTCGACCTTGGCAGTATGATCGCAGTGTTGTTCATGATGGGCGGAAAAATACTTATTCCCTTAGCATCAAAGGGAAGACGGTTGTATTGGCGCCGCGTAGAGAAGAAATCACTCCTGTTCCAGTGGCTAAAAGTGCCAACCTGCTTTCTATGTCCAGTTTTTTGGGAGAGATTGCGCGTGAAGATGTGGTCTATGCTCTACTGCCTCGTGAGAATAGTACAACAGACGAGAATCCAGATTTACCGGTAGAAGTGCAGAAGATGCTAACGGAGTTCTCTGATTTGATGCCTGAAGATCTCCCTCCAGGGTTGCCGCCTATGAGGGATATTCAACATCAGATTGACTTTGTTCCAGGATCGAGTCTGCCTAATCGACCAGCTTATCGTCTCAGTCCCAAGGAAGCTGAAGAGTTGCAGCGACAAGTGGTTGAATTGTTGGAGAGGGGCTACATCCGTGAAAGTATGAGCCCGTGTGCAGTTCCTGCTCTGCTGGTACCGAAGAAGGATGGATCTTGGCGTATGTGTGTTGATAGTAGAGCAATCAACAGGATCACAGTGAAGTACAGGTTTCCAATTCCCCGTCTAGATGATATGTTGGATCAGCTTTCCGGTTCTAAGGTCTTCTCAAAAATTGACCTTAAGAGCGGATATCACCAAATCAGAATCAGGCCTGGAGATGAGTGGAAGACAGCGTTTAAGACGCAACATGGTTTGTATGAGTGGATGGTCATGCCTTTTGGACTGTCCAACGCACCCAGCACCTTTATGAGGTTTATGCATCAGGTGTTACGGCCTTTTATGGGAAAGTTCGTGGTTGTCTACTTTGATGATATCCTTATTTACAGTCCGACTTGGGAGTCACACTTTGATCACCTCCGTGCAGTTTTTGATATGTTGAGGACGGAGCGCCTGTTCGTTAATCGGAAGAAGTGTTCTTTCTTCACCTCTTCCGTTACTTTTCTTGGTTTTGTGGTGTCTACTGATGGTGTTCTTGCAGATCAGTCGAAGATAGATGCAATATTGGGATGGCCCAAGCTGAAAACTTTGCACGATGTCAGAAGTTTCCATGGATTGGCATCCTTCTACCGTCGGTTCATCAGGAACTTCAACACTTTGATTGCTCCCATCACAGAATGTCTTAAGGGATGTGAACTCAAATGGTCGGATGAAGCAGAAGCCAGTTTTCAGTTGGTCAAGAATCGGATGACCGAGGCTCCAGTTTTGGCACTTCCAGATTTTGAAAAGGTGTTTGAAGTTAATTGTGATGCATCTGGAGTTGGCATTGGTGGTGTTTTGAGTCAGGAGGGGCGTCCAGTGGCATTTTTCAGTGAGAAGCTATCAGGATCGAAGAGGAACTATTCCACCTATGATCTTGAATTCTACGCCATAGTCCAGTCTTTGAAGCATTGGCGTCATTACTTAATACAGAGGGAGTTCATTCTTATCACTGACCATGAGGCGCTGAAGTATATCAATGGACAACACAAACTGAGTAGACGACATGCCAAGTGGGTAGCGTACTTGCAGGAGTTCACTTTTTCACTACGACATCAAGCTGGGAGTTTGAATCGTGTCGCAGATGCCTTGAGCCGTCGTACCTCCCTTCTCACCACCATGAGCACCAGCGTCGTCGGCTTTGAGTCCTTTCCGGATTTGTATGCAGCAGACCCTTCCTTTGGGAAGATACTTCAGGAGGTAACTAACAACCAACGGCATGATTTCATTTTACATAATGGCTATCTGTTTCGTGGGTTACAGTTGTGTGTTCCAGATTGTTCACTAAGGCAGCATATTGTTAGCGAGCTTCATAACATGGGACACTTCGGGCGAGATAAGACACTGGCGTTGGTCTCATCTACCTATTTTTGGCCCAAATTGAGTAGTGATGTGGCTCATCATGTTGGGCGTTGTTGTGTGTGTTAGCGATCAAAAGGGGCTCTTACTAATGCGGGCCTTTATACACTTCTACCAGTACCTGAAGCTCCTTGGATTGATGTCAGTATGGATTTTGTTTTGGGACTACCTCGTACCCAACGAACCTCAGATTCCATTTTTGTTGTGGTCGACAGGTTTTCAAAGATGGCTCATTTCATAGCTTGTCGGAAGACAATGGATGCTACCCGGATTGCCCATCTCTACTTCAAGGAAATTGTGCGTTTGCATGGAGTTCCTCATTCAATTACTTCTGATCGTGACACTAAGTTCATGAGTCATTTCTGGAAAAGCTTGTGGGAGAAATTGGGGACGTAGTTTAATTTTAGCAGTGCTTACCATCCCCAAACTGATGGTCAGACAGAGGTGGTGAATCGGAGCTTGGGTAACCTGTTGAGGTGTCTGGCAGGAACTAAGCCGAAGCAGTGGGATTTGGCATTACCTCAGGCAGAATTTGCCTACAACAGGTCGAAGAATCGAACTACCGGGATGAATCCATTTGAAGTTTTCTATGGTCAACGACAATGCTTACCGACTACGCCTCCCCAGCCATTTGAAGACTTCTGATGTCTTCAATGTGAAGCACCTCAGTCCTTGTTTTGGGGATCCTGAAGACACTCATGTGAACTCGAGGACGAGTTCTTTCCAACCAGGGGCAACTGATGCAGGAGGGTCCGAGTCAGACGAAGCGAGTTGTCAGATAACTCGTTGATGGCGCTGACGTACCATGAGTTGGCGGATCGGCGTAAGAATGGAAAGTAATCGACGACATTTCCTAATTGGGGTCAATTTTGAACACGTTTTGGTATTTTGGCCATAACTTTGGCTACGGTTGTCAGAATCACGCCCGTGACCCCAATTCGGAAAGCTCGTTTCGACGCGCACGTCGTGGGCACCCAGCTATGCTCGGTGTGCATCGGTTTCGAGGTCAAATTCAGCTGTTTTCCCTTCCGAATCATCGATTTAAGTTATTTTTTGCCATTTATGGTAATATTTCGGTTTCCTTTTTGACATAGAATAATTGCTCGATTTGAGCCGGATTTTGGTGATACTATTTCTTTTATTAAGTATTTTATTTTGGTATGAATAATAGGATTTTGCTATTTTTGGCAAAATTCCGATAATTATTATTTTCTGGCTATTTAACCCGGCTTGTGGGTTATTTTCATTCAGTTGTTGAATAATAAAGATATTTCTCATTTTTCTTTGTGTTTCTCTTGCGTTCTTCTCTGTTTTTGTCAATTGATTCCAGCCTGCAGAATAATCACTATACTGCCGGCGTCACACTGGTGGTGGTTTTGTAGTTGAAAATGATAGTTTGTTGGAGATAGTGCCCGCGGTGGCGCGACGAAGGTGGTGTTGCTGTGAGGTAGTTGTGGAGGTGTTGGCGACAGTGCGACTAGAGGTAATGGTAAGGTGATGGTCACAAGTGTTGGTGGTAGTCAAAAATTATTTGGTTGATTGTGACCAATAAATACTATGTGACCTTTAATTTGTGACCAATAATTTGATAATTTTTGGACGTGTAATAAATTGCGACTTATAAAATTTGTGATTTGTGATAATACATAAATTGTGACCTATAATTTTTTTTGATTTGTGACCGATGACCAAAGTGTGATCGATGAAATTTTTTATTTGTGATCATGAAATAATCGTAACCTATAAAAATATTTATTCGTGACAGAAAAATAATTTGTGACATTAATATATTTAATTTATAAAATATATTTTTAATTAATAATTTCATAAATAAAATTCAATTAATATCTAATTTTTGAAATTTTAAACTTGTATCTCAGTTTTGAAATAAGTGATACTTAATCTTACATTTGAAATCTATTTCTAATTTAAAGCACAAGCACAACTTAATCAAATTGATCTAAATTTTACTTAAATCTCATATTCTATCGTAGTGTCGTTATAGAGAAATTGAATTGGAAGCTTGGCTGCATCTCTCTTTATTATTGTGAACTTGTTATCTTTCTTTTTCTGTAATTTTAATTGCCAAATCTATGAAGAACTAAACAAAGACGGACGCAAAAGATATCAAGGAATTGGATTACGTTATTTTGTAAGAGTTAAAATTGAACATGTCATTAGTTGAATTAATGTAGCGTTGTTATACATATTAAAAAAAACTTAATTATTGTACAGAAATCGGGAACCGAACCGAACCTGAACGGTTACATAATTAAATTTGGACTTGATGGTTCCACTTATTAAATACCCGAAAATTCGGGTCTAGACCATGTCCAGCCATACTCATTATTATTGTAATTAGTAAAAAAGTTACATAAACAAGTTCAAAGGGAAATTTGAACAAAGAAAAAACTGTAGGAGATTTTACACTGATAATGTGCATATTATATTCATCAAGAACATGCCGTTAATATGCGTGAAATCGAAATATCACTCGACTTACCAAAATCTGATTTGAGAAGACAAATTAGTGAATTATCGACTTCGAATATATGAATATGAATTCATCACTTTCCAATCTTGAACGCGTGTTATTCTTTAATTCAAACCTTGTATGAAATCAAAAGAATATTAGTTACTTTCCGAAATAAAAATACTAAATTAGAATGAAATCAGAAAAGAAAGATGAGATGCAAGTGATGCGATCGGTCGAGGCAAGTGTTTGACACTTTGCCCTTAAGATGAATTTACCCCACATCGGTGCTAACGGTTTCTTGACAATCATCTCTCAAGATACAACAGCCACGTCAAGTCATAGGAGCACTCCAAATGACTTAGACCAACGAACTCGAATGGAGTTCCCTCTCTACCATAACCATGATTTTGATGCAAGAAATAATCACTTCTACAAACTGTTTTATGCAAACTAAATTGTAAACATGGAATGGAATGATATGAAACTATCAATTGAATTGTTGTTGTAATCCAAACACATGAGGATCTATATATATAGTAGTTGGAAAGGTTTGTCAAGAGACACAACAATACGAAAAGACACATCTCTTGAAATTAAGATTTATAATTGTTGGAAGTTACTCATACCAAAAGTCATGATCTCCAAAAGTCATGATCTTTCATATGAAAAGACACATCTTTTCATCTACGTATTTTCTAAAATATTCCACAATATTCTATACGATTTCTCCAACAATTTCAAGTATTAAGCGGCTTATGTCTGGCTTAATTTCTCATTCACCAAACAACGAATTTCGCTTAAATCATTTAAATTGGTCACAACCAATTTCCGATACAAAATTTCAACAATCCCCACATGAATGAAAAATTAATGCAATGACTATGCAGACACTATTAGAGAGAGGGCGGAAAACACTGCATCAGAGAATGTAGCTTCTGGCCTTGAACCTCCCTTAGTGAAATACTATCGGACTTATTGGCTAATTGGTGAATGTGATGTCTTGAACCATTCAACCGTTGGCGTAAGCCAAGACAACAGTACTCACAAAAATGTCTTCCCTAAACCGTTCATGGTTCTCATGATTGTGTCCATTTTGGCCCGGACCACTTTTGGTTTCATAAATGTTTAGAGAATTTTAGCCTCGAACAATTCTCATTGAAGCAGCCCCACTTCACACTTACATAGGTGACCTCCTATTAAGAGTATTCTGCCCTACTCTACTTGACTTAATCAAGATATAGGAATCATTAAAAGAGTATCTTAACCTTCAATCATTCTACAGAAAGCACTTTAATTATCATAGGAATGAGTAGGAATAATTTCCTAAGTGTTTAATGGAATCTTCATAACTTAGTTGTCCCTTTGAACCAAGATCTTGGGATCTCCAGTCAACAGGTAGGGCTACCATTACAAAGACTCTTACGTGGTAGGTTTTAATCTCATTCCCCTCGATATGCAATGTTCTTGATCTCTCGGTAAATCTCTTAAAGGTACCACGAGTTTACACCATTGAGATCGACTGCTTAACGGTATTATGTCTACGACTTATACGTCTAGACTTACCATTACATGTGACTTAGTATCTCATCAAATATAGCTAACCAACGATCAATTGATTTGATAGACACAACATGTCACACCAAGAAATCCTCTCATGAAACTACACGCTTCTAACTAACTTTATCTAAAACTTTATAAATTTCAAACAACAATGTTAGAGGATTTCTATCACGCACTACACTAGTCCATAGCTTTTACTAGTGGATTTCAGAAATATGGGCATTCAATACCATTATTGAAATATTACAATGCATTTCAACTTTATGAATATTTTTCAAATATTCCAATTGATCTTGCATATCCAAATAAACGTCGTAATCGTCTTTTATCCCATTACAACCACTTTAGACTTAGTGTATATCATCCTTATAATTAATAGAAGGGTTTTCTACATTTTCCACCTTCATAGATATATTTCGAAGGTATAGAAAAATGTAACTTTTAACATAAGTTACCCTCACAATTCCTCAATTAGGAGTGCATGTTCAACTAGTAATGTTGCATCCACAAATCTTGAACTTTTCATATAAGTTCGCAAGCATTGATGTTAACCCCCACGTTTTTGGGTTGTACTTGAGTTTAAGAGTTTATCAACTCTTTCGTAGTTCAATTCATTTATCAAATAGATAATGTAAATATCGAATGCTTCATGAAAGTTTAAGTACTTTCAAAATAGTGGTCGTCAACCCACAATTTATTTCAATTGAAATTGCATAAATTATACTTCAATTCAACTTTCTTTTAATTTGATCGTCCAAATTAAATTGAGGTCATCACACAGAACATCAATGCTTTCAAAGCATATACCAACTTAATTGGTTTGATGTCAATGGAGAAGACTAAGCATCTTGATTTACAAGAATTGCAACTTCTCTCAATATATGCAACATATCACATTTGTGTCATTTCACAAGATAGTATTATTTCATGTTAAATAATACTTATTCACCATATTCAATTTTTTTCATATTTTATACAAGTGCAATTTGCATAAATCATCTCACTTAATTTCATCAAACTAATTGAGGCTATCATCATTGATATAATTTTCCATATTCCAATAAAAGGAATAATCATGAAAATTCATGTACTTTCAATAACTAGTTGGCATTTTTCCAACATTTATACATTTCCAATGGTTATGAGTAAATTCTCATTTCTAACAATTCGTTGCCTGAATTGTATTAGTCTCAACAATATCCAATTCATCACGATCAAGGTGATGAAATAACAACTTATGTTCCAAACATTTATACATTCATTGTATAAATTTATTCCATTTTAGTCAACACATGTCGTGACTAGGAATATCAATATCTTGAGGAAATCCATACACTTCCATATTTAGATATATCATCATTGATCTCAATCTCGATCAATTAAATTAACCAAGACCAAATGGTCAACGGTACAAACCTCGAACTTGTCATATTAGTTCGATAAATTGTCTAAACAATGTTCAATTGAATTTAATCATATTATACAAATATGCAAATTGGCAAAGTGGAATATAATTATGGACAAATAATTCATTCAAGTTCCTTCCACTATATTTACATGTTAATCGCACTTTTAAAAACCAGAAGATGCACCTTCATCATGGACGTAACAGTGTGAAAGTACACAACTTTTCACACTTAAATTAAGGGAAAAGACCAAAACATATGTTCATTATTTTTATGTAATAAGTATCAACGATAATGTTTCCATGGCAGTTATGAAATGAACAGTCATCAAAATCATAAATTAGACAACTTTCCAAAGCCAATGCAAAATCAAACGGTTTCTTCCATGTGCAAAAAAAGTTCAAGAAAGTTCTCTTTTTAGAACTTTCACCTAATTCAACCACTGCCTTTCAAGATTTATAGAATAGAAGCAATGCCCATGTACATAATAGACACGTAAATTGATTAACAAATGCAAACTAATAGCCATTTAAAGAATATACTTATTTCCAGCTTACTGTTATCTCTTCTTTTCCATCACCATGTGTTTCCATAAACTAGGACATATTCTTAATGATATACATCACATGTAAAAGGTAGGCTACTTCTTTTGTCATTTAATATACAAACAAATGAGATGCCAACAATGAAACTGCCAACGTTTCGGCAAGAAAATATGCAGTACGAAATGTGAAACCGAAACTTTCATACAGATTTCTGACTTGATAAACTTAAACACACACCAGAATATTTAAACCTACCATTTCATATTACAGCAAGGTAGACATTTAATTATATATTCTTGGTTTCTGTTTTCACAAACTAGAATAAGAAAAAATCATTCGTATGCATTAATTATATTTTCAGCCACCACTTGCCATTAAAATATAATTTACACCTTATGAATCGACGGCTATTAATTTTATTTTCTTGACATATAATTCCTGATTCATATGCACAACAAATACCAAAATTCATCTTAAGATTGTAAGAGATTTTACACCGACAATGTGTACATTATATTCATCAAGAACATGCCGTTAATATACGTGAAATCGAAATATCATTCGACTTACCAAAATCTGATTTGAGAAGACAAATTATTGAATTACCGACTTCGAATATATGAATATGGATTCATCACTTTCCAATCTTGAACGCGTGTCATTCTTTAATTCAAACATTACATGAAATCAAAAGAATATTAGTTACTTTCCGAAATCAAAATACTAAATTAGAATGAAATCAGAAAAGAAAGATGAGATGTAAGTGATGCGATCGACCGAGGCAAGTGTTTGACACTTTGTCCTTAAGATGAATTTGCCCCGCATCGGTGCTAACGGTTTCTTGACAATCATCTCCCAAGATACAACGGTCACGTCAAGTCATAGGAGCACTCCAAATGACTTAGACCAACGAACTCGAACGGAGTTCCCTCTCTACCATAACCATGATTTTGATGCAAGAAATAATCACTTCTACAAACTGTTTTATGCAAACTAAATTGTAAACATGGAATGAAATGATATGAAACTATCAATTGAATTGTTGTTGTAATCCAAACACATGGGGATATATATATATGTAATAGTTGGAAAGATTTGTCAAAAGACACAACCATACCAAGAGACACATCTCTTGAAATTAAGATTCATAATTGTTGGAAGTTACTCATACCAAAAGTCATGATCTTTCATATGAAAAGACACATCTTTTCATCTACATATTTTCTAGAATATTCCACAATATTCTATACGATTTCTCCAACAATTTCAAGTATTAAGCGGTTTAAGTCTGGTTTAATTTTTCATTCACCAAACAACGAATTTCGCTTAAATCATTTAAATTGGTCACAACCAATTTCCGATACAAAATTTCAACAAAAATATATCTGAGACATCAGCTTCTATCTTTATGAGAATCGAACAGAACCGGACTATGTCTAGCCATACTCATTATTATTGTAATTAGTAAAAAAGTTACATAAAAAGTTCAAAGGGAAATTTGAAAAAAGAAAAACAGATCTGAGACATCAGCTTCTATCTATATTTCCACTTCTATACTTTAACCAAAAAAAAAAAAAAGCATTTATTTTTTTCGTTTTTGTACTCATTCACCTATTTCTATAAATATAAATCTACACTAAGTATACTTTGTCATTTCTTTATCCTGTAATTTGATGGTATAATAGCAAACCAAAACTTCAATTCCTGTCTTATAAAGGAGGATGATCCTCTTTTGGTGTCTGAGGAAGAACTGGTTTCCATCCAGGTTTTTCATCCCAATACATGTCATAATATATGTGACCTGGTGTCTGATTTTCCACACAACACCAAATATCCGTATATCGTTTTACTCGGTTCCTGAACCTTTCTCCCATCGTCCGATTAAAAAACAATATATTAAAAGAGTAGCGGAATAACAACAACAATAATAATAAAGAAATAGAAAGAAGAACTAAAGCATGCCTTATCAGCAAAACCTAAGAAAGCATCTTGCATTGATGAGAATTGAATGACTTTGACAGTCTTCAAGGATGAGAATATCGTCTTCAACTGTTTGAAAGAAAGCAAGAATACGAGTGTCGAGTGGTGTTCTATTAATATGAACATGTATAATATGTAACATTCATAGAGCGGAGAATTTTCAAAATGTCTGGCTAAGATTGTTTTCGAGCATGTTTGGATATGTCGTATTTTTTAACAACAAAATTTCTAAAGCTATTGATGGCTCTTTTCCTACAAACTTGACTACTTAAAAAAAAAAAAAAAAGAATTTGGATGCATTGGCATATACTTCTATAATTTTACACTTATGTGATGCAGTATTAAGAAAAGTTGGTAAATTAAAATCAACTCAAGAACTTTAGGGAAAATTGGAGGAGATTTATGTGTCTAAATCCATTCCAAACAAACTTTTTTCTACTTGAAAGCTTTTTTAGTTTCGAAATCGATTCTTCAAAAGATATGGATGACAATTCGGATGTTTTTAATAAATTAGTGCAAAATATCACTAACTGTGGTGAGAAAGTATCTGAAGAATATAAAGCTATCATTTTGTTAAATGCTATCCCAACGCTTATAGAGAGGTTAAAAATGATATTAAATATGAGAGACATACTTTAACACCAGAAATTGTCATAGACTCGTTAAGAAGTAAAGATATGGAATTGCGAGCCGAGAGAGTCGAGAGAAAAAACGGTGAGGTCCATATGATGAGAGGTAGGTCTCAGTTTAGGACTCATGATAAGCAAAGTGGATATGCATCTGGTAGTAAAAAGAAAAGTAGAAGTATATCTAGGTCAAAAAGTAAAATTAAAAGTAGAAAATGATATGGGTGCGGTAAAACTGAACATTTTATTAAAAACTGTTATATTGAGAAAAACAAACAAAAGGAAGATGTTTACGATGATGCAAATGTTATTACTTCTTCTGATGAATGCTGTGAAGTCTATGTATTATTAAACTCTGAACCTACTGAAATAAATCTGACTGTGAAATCACATTTGCATGAATGGATAATTGATTCTGGTGCATCATTTCATGTTTCATCACATAAAGACTAGTTTGAAAATTTGCAAGAATTTGAAAGTGGTCATGTTATTTTATGCAATAATCATGCATATAAAATTGCTGGAATTGGTGATATCACGTTAAAATTTAACACTAGTTATGTGCTTAAATTACATGGAGACATATATATTCCTAAAATGGCTAGAAATCTTATTTCGATAGGAGCATTAGAAACCGATGATTTTACTGGTAAAATTGGAAACAACATGCTAAAAATGATTAAGGGTGCTCTTGTCACATGTAAAGGTACTAAAAGAAACGGTATTTATGTGACTACTACTGAAATTATTAAAAATTCATCTTCCTATATAAATTTAACCAACACGGATGGTACACACAAGTGGCACAATAGATTAACTCACATAAGTATTAAAGGACTTAAATTGCTAAGCCCCTGTTTGACCCACATTATTTTTTTCATTTTCA
The DNA here is from genome assembly GCA_035079005.1 of Fraxinus americana. NCBI lineage: Eukaryota > Viridiplantae > Streptophyta > Magnoliopsida > Lamiales > Oleaceae > Fraxinus > Fraxinus americana. The sequence continues at coordinate 29,876,123 of CM068720.1, forward strand.
TTCTTCTACTCATTTTTAACTACACATTCTTCAATAAAATAATATTTTCCATCACATCAATAACTTTTCTTCATTTTCAACCACATATTCTCCATCACATCACTTCAAAAAAATGCATTCTCTCATTTTAATGTGCACCAAACGGGCTCTTAAATGATAAATGTGTATTTGGAAAAGACTGTGTGTCTAATATGCTTTTTAGTGATCACTGTGTGCTTGGTAAATATCATAAGTTATCTTTCTCGTCTGGCATACACAAAAGTACTAAAGTTTTGGAATATATTCATACTGGTTTATGGGGTCCTGTTACTAATCCTACAATGGGTGGTAATAGATACTTTATGTCTATAATGAAATTGACAGTTGAAACTCAAATTGGTAAATAGATAAAATATTTAAGAACTGATAATGGCCTAGAGTTTTGTAATAATGATTTTGATGATATGTGTGAAAAATGTGGAATTACTCGACATAAAGCTATTCTTTATACACCTCAACAAAATAGGGTCGCTGAACGTATGAATCGTACTTTACTTGATAAAGTTAGATGTATGATGTTGAGTTCGAGTATTCCTAAATCTTTTTGGGGTGAAGCTGTTATGACTGCATGCTATCTAATTAATTTGACACCTTCTACTGCTTTAAATGGTAATACTCCGCATGAAAAATGTATGGTAAATGTGCTGACTATACTGTGTTAAAAACGTTTGGCTGTGCTGGTTTCTCTCATCAAAATGAGGGAAAATTAGAACCTAGAGTTAGGAAATGTGTTTTCTTATGATACCTTGAAGGAGTTAAAAGGTATAGGCTTTGGGATAGAAGTCAAACTGGAGTTAAGATCATCATAAGTCGTGATGTTACGTTTAATGAATCTAAAATGTCATGTCTAAAATCAGACAATGACACCTTGAGAGAAAAAAATAACAAGAAAACACTAGTGATGAATCCCAAGTGAATTTAAGGCCTCTGAGTGTTCAAACCCCCACCACCTCAATTGAGGTGGAGCATCAAAATCCTGAATTAGAAGATAATCAGAATAAAGATATTGAGATAGATGAGGTTATAGAGGAATATCAAGAAGAACAAAACCCTTTGTCTGATTACCAGTTAGCTAGAGACAGATTTAGAAGAACATATAGGGTGCCTCAAAGGTTAGAGTCTGATTTTGAACTTGCTTATGCGAGTTATGAAGAACTAGTTGATAGGGAACCAAACACGTATGAAGAAATCTTGAGGAGTGAACAATCTGAGGATTGGGAGAAAAAGATGAAAGGAGAGATAAATTCCCTCGATAAAAATCAAACATGGAAGTTAGTCCCAAGACCTAAAGACAAGTCTAATGTTGGGTGTAAATGGGTTATTAAAATTAAGGAGGGAAACACCAAAGGGGATACTTTAAGGTTTAAGGCTAGACTTGTGGCCAAAGGTTACATACAAAAGGAAGGGATAAATTATACTGAAAGCTTTTTTCATGTTGTTAAGTATACCATAATTAGGACTATGTTTGTATTAGTTACACATTTTAATTGGAAACTTGAACAACTTGATGTTAAAACTGTTTTTCTGCATAGTGAACTTGATGAAAAGATTTCTATGGATCAACCTAAGGATTTTGAAAATAAACAAAAACCTGATCATGTGTGTTTTCTTAAACGCTCTCTGTATGATCTAAAACAATCTCCTAGACAATGATACAAACGTTTTGATTTGTTTATTCAAACAATTGGTTTTAAAAGGAGTGAATTTGATCATTGTTTATACTATCAAGGTAATAATTGTGTGTTTTTATTACTATACGTGGATGATATGCTTTTAATTGGTCCTAACTTAAAGTTGTTAAATGATATAAAAACTACTTTGAGTAACGAATTTGATATGAAAGACCTAGGTTATGCTGAAAGAATCTTAGGTATGGAAATTCAAAGAGATGTGTCTAATTCATTTTTATTTTTACATCAGGCTCCTTATATCATGAAAATTTTGAAAAATATTGGCATGAATGAATGCAAACCTGTTATATTGCCTTTAGCTAGTCAATTTGTATTATCTAAAGAACAATCACCTGCTAATGAAGAGGAAGATGAATATATGAAAAAGATTTCATATTCAAATGTCATTAGTTCTTTTATGTATCTAATGGTGTGTACTTGACCTGACTTAGCATTTGCAGTTAGTACATTTAGCAGGTATATGTCCAACCCTAGTCCCAAACATTAGGAAGCTTTAAAATTGATGTTTAGATATTTGAAAGGAACATGCAATGTTGGCTTAATATATAAGTTTAGTACTGAAGGAGTAAAATTAAAAGGCTCTACGGCAATGTTTTTTGAACGTTGCTGTAGGTTTTTTTTTAACAGCAATTTATGCAAATTGATTAGCGACAACGTTCAAAAAACATTGACGTAAATAGATAAGGCAACGTTTGCCCAAACGTTGCCGTAGATAGCTACGGCAACGTTTTTTGAACGTTGCTGTAGGTTTTTTTTTTTTTAACAGCAATTTATGCAAATTGATTGACAAAATTGAAAATGACTCCTTATGAACAAATTTTGGAATTACATAAAAATTGATAATTTCATTACAAATTTTTGAATCCACACACTTGAACATTAGAATGTGATGCAACACCACTTAAATACAAAAGAAGCTTCAAAATGAAATAAAATAATAATGGAAAAACTCGATCATAACAAAGTCTTTCAAGTTTCAACTAATTTCAAAAAATTGCCAAATAAAATATTCACCAACACTATTTTCTGAAGGTAGCAAACTTTGGCTCACAAGTCTTGCACACTCAAACCGGAAAATGCAATGGATTTAATATTTGAATCACCCCGCACAACATATAAATCTGAAGAAATAATAACAGTAAATAACCAAAATTCATCAAATTTTAGCCAATTACAAAGTTAATTTACGATTCACATATTAATCAAATTCTTTTAGAACTCGAAAGGTATACTTACAAGTTAAAGTAGTGACACAAATAACTAGAAATATAACATCTTCATCATCTGCCATTCAAACTTGGTGTCTCAATCGATTTCTAGCATTTTTTATTTACAAGTTATCCAAAGGTCGCATCTATTAAGAAATGATAATCTACTCAACCCCTCCCTTTTTCTATAAAAATCAATACATGCAACATCAAATAATTACTGTTTGCCTTGATCAGTCAAATAATTATTAGAGGAAACTAAAATTTAAACTAATCCTCTACCAATAATTCAAACCAAAGACGGACAGGAACCAAAGAGTCAGCCTCCCACACATTTTAGCCATTAAGAGCCAGTGTACTGGCTGTTTGATTCACAAAAGGGATGCTTGAGTACACGATGTACAGGTTTTGCATACTATTTCAAGTACTATAATATCATTTTAGCTTAGCATCAAATTTGAACAGGTTTAGTTCAGAAGCAAGAACCTGGAGGAAGATATTGCTTCAATTTGTCGGCCTTCTCGGGATCAAAGTCACAGAGGGTGTAGAGGTACTTTACCCCATTCATGCATTGGTTGGCAAATTGTGGCAATTGGGACTTCCCTTTGAAGTCTCCAAATACAGATCCTACGATTCTTCTGCCATCGAACAACTCCATTGGATGCAGAGGAAGCATCCTCGGTGTTGGGTGAATCCCTGAAACTACTGTCAATCCCCAACCCTGTAACAAACATTAAAATCCTTAAAATTAATGCTACGTCATTACTGATCGAATAAGTACCATTTATAATATTCTTATTTTTATAAGCTCATATTAAAAAATAATCATTTAATGGGACATGAATTATTGAGTTGGATGCGGTGAACTCCATGTGCACTATGCACTACAATCCTTTTTTTTTATATTGTCCTCAATCCCAAGCAATCAAGAAATTTGACCAACTTATTATTAAATTAAAATTTTATACATTAAAAAGATAATAATAAATTATAACCCCTGTTTGGCGGGTATGAAAATAATTTTTTTAGTAGATTTTGATAAAAATTAACCAAACGTATAGTTGAAAAGTTGTGAATCTGATAAAATATAATTAAAATTAATTGTTGAAAATAACTTATAGATAGTAACAACTTTTGTTACAAATAAATAAATTAAATGGAGAAACTTACATCATGGGTGGATAAAAAGGCCTCCCGGAGTACATCCAAATTTCCAGCACACTCAAAGCTATAGTGCACACCTCCATTAGTCAATTCCCTAATTTTCTGCATAACATTAACATAGAACGTTGACGAAGATAAGATAATTGCCACAACTATGACAGTGATACCTAAAAACAGAGAATAGTAGTGACAAACAACGGGATTTGAGGGGAGGCAGAGCGATGTGGTATCTCCATTCCAGGAATTGACTTAGACCGAGGGTCAGTTGAGTTCTTACCTCGGCCATATAGAGGGACTAACTTCTCCTCTTCAATAAGAGCCTTACAGACCTGACATTCCCGGGATCGAGAGTGAATGTGAAGCCATTTGTAAAGGCAAGGCCAGCAAAAGAGGTGACCGCAGAGTGTGACAATAGGGTCTTGAGCTAAATCAAAGCAAATATTGCACTCAAAATTCCCGGCATCACAGTTGTTATTGTTATTGCTAGAGCTTGTTGATTCCCCTAACTCACTCTCCATCTTTCAACCTCAAAATACTCAAATATCCTATGAAAATGTAAACTGTAAATAAGAAAAAAAAAAAATTACAAAAACCACAGATATCCTAAAAAAGATAACACTTTTATGCAGTTTAAACACCGACTTCAACACATCCTATCCACAAATGACATTACTCTGACAAACAGAAATATTAAATCTCAATCGTAAAATAACATATTCTAGAAACAAGATACTATTTTCTTAAGAAGGCAAATCAATATTGTGTCTAATTCAACACCATAATTCAAAGAAGGGCTTTAAATCTGAGCCCGCCGTAAAGAATTAGGGATTTGTAATAAAAAATCGGAGTATATTATCATTAACGGAATTCAGTAGAAACACGGTGGGATCTGGCATAATCAAGAATATTAAGCATGTCAAAACAAAATTATATACGCAAAGTAAGAAAAAATTACAGAGATGCGAAGAGAGAGGATTGACCTTTTGGAATCTCCATTCCACATAAATAGCAGGCGATCTCTCCACTCTCACCAACGGGATTTGAGGGGAGGGAGAGCAATTTGGGCGAGAGAGTAGGCTGTAATAAAAAACAACTGGAAAATCGAACCCAAACCCCAATTTCGAAATTGGCGGTTTGGTGCCACGTGGACCGTCAACGAAATGGTTTTGAACCAAAACCGATTTGATTTGGATTTGAAAATTTTAATTATGGTTTGAAATCAAACCGGACTGGCGAAAAATATATAAAATAAAAAAATAAAAAATTGATTTTTTTTTGAAAATTTATCCAAAATTTCAATTTTGTAAAATTGAATAATTTTGTCATTTTGTAGGTAGTTTTGTCAATTTCTAATTTCCTATTTATTATTAAGATTTACGACCCGCCCAAGCCTAATTATATATAAAAAAATGCCCAAATTTGAAAGAAGTAGCACTAAACAGCCCAATCCAAGTCCATATACTCACAAGTCACAACCGTAATCTTCCAATTTCCATTTCTCTCACTCGCAACTCACTGGTCGCAGCCTCGCTCCCCACGGCGCCTCCTGGTTTCCCCCAAATCGTCAACGCCCTCGAAATCTCGAACCTTCCAGTCGTCGGCAGTGTATGTTCGCCGGTATTATTAGACTATTTCAGGTTCTTGCATATTTATTTGATCGTGAGTAAGGTTTAAAATTAAAATTTTGTCACTTGCTAGTTGAAATTTGTTTACATATTTATTGATCGTGAGTAAGGCTTAAAGTTGAAATTCGGACTATCAGGTGCGCAAAAGACATTTGTTTACATATGAGAGAATATGTATAATTTCGTATTAAATTGCAGAAGATGAAGGTGGATATATACAGTGGAATGAGAGAAAAAAAATATTTGCAACTTGTCTTTTGGAAGCCATTATTAGATGGATACGTGTCTTAATTCTTTTTTTTTTTTTCCAATTTGCTAATTAATTTTTTTTTTGTATGAAGGATAAAATTGATCATGAGTTATGTGACTTCTTGAGTATGTGAATGTTTCTTCCTTTTGCTAGTTCTGTGACAAAATTTGATATTTCTTGAGTTTTGTGACAAAATTAATTCATTTATTCATTTTGCTAGTTGAAAATGGACATTATTATGTTTTTTTTGACCTTATATTTATTTTAGTGGACTTGTATTATATCTTTATCGTAAAATATTATCCTAAAACGTCAAAATGGCAAACAAAAAACTATGCTTTAGTTTATTGTGATTTTACTTTTATTTTGTTGGTATTTAAATTTATAGTAGATATATTTAGTTTGTTTTAGATTTATTACTAGTAAGATATAAATATATATTGAATTAATGGTATAAAAGTAGACACGAGACAGAAAAAAAAATATACGCGAAACCGGGTCAAACCGTTAGGTTTAGGTTTGAGTACTTTTTCAAACCGGTCAAAACGGTTTGGTTTAGATTTGAGTTTTTCTCAAACCAGTGAAAACGGTTTGGTTTGAAAATTTGTCAAAAATCGCAAAAATCGGACCGCTTACACCCCTACGAGAGAGCAATTAGGGTTTCTGTAGTGATTTCGTTATTTTCGTTTGTTTGTTTTTTTTTTTTTTTTTTTTCAAATTTTCTTATGTGGGCTATTGGGTTGGAATTTGATGGATTCATTTAAATGGATCATAATATTATTTGCAACGTTTATTAAACGTTGCTAAAGGTAAGACTTTTCGCAACGTTTTGTACTTTTCGCAACGTTCACCAAACGTTGCTAAAAGTCATCTTTAGCAACGTTACGAAAAGTCTTACATTTCGCAACGTTTGATAAACGTTACTAAAAGTAAAACATTCCGCAACACTCAATAAACGTTATTAAAGGTGTCTACCGCAACATTTTTCTAAAAAACGTTGTCAAAACTAATTTATTAATACCAATAGCAACATTCACTTACTAAAATGTTACCAAAAGACTATTTTGGCAACATTTGTCAATTGCATTTTTAATGTTGCAAATAACTATTTTTGTTGTAGTGTGACATTATATTCTGATAGTCAATCTGCTATTCTCCTATGCAAAAATCATGTCTTTCATGAACGTACTAAACATATAGATGTTAGACTGCATTTTTTTAGAGATATGGTTTCTCAAGAACTGGTAAAACTTGAGAAAGTCATTTCACAATATAATCCTGCAAATATGGGAACTAAGTTGCTCCCATTGATAAAGTTTAAAAGCTGCATTGATCTTCTAAACATTGGTACAAACTTGTAAGTCTCTTTCTTTAAGATATTTGTTATCTTTTCTGGCTTGCAAGTTGATTATTTATCTTCATAGGCTATAAGCCCGAGATTGAAAAATATTGAAATCCACACCACAAACGATGTAGCCCAAATCTTATTGACCATCTAGAGGAAATCAACCAATTGGGTTAGATGCTCAATACCCAATAAGTGGAGATAATTTTGAATTGAGAATTCTATCTCTTTTCACATGGAAGTTTGATGGTTATGATATTCTTATCTCTTGTAACCATTTCAGTATTCTTAAACTTTATCTTGGAGATAATTATCTGGAAATTCGTTTGCCATTTTTGCCTATAAATTGGAGTCATTTTGTTCTCATTAAACACACCAAAATCTGAAGAAAAATCGGCTTCTCCATTCCTCTCTTCACTGTGCCCTTGTGTGCATCGTCTTCCTGCATTTTTGTGCAACTCTCTTTGCTTCCAAGATTCTCCAAAATTGGTGTTGCCTTTGTGGTGATGGATTAAGATTTTCTGAGCCTAAGAGAGGAGGAATCAATTGTTCTTCAATTTAGTTTCCTTTTTAATTTTTGAATTCCTTTGAATATTTTACTTAATTCTTGCTAATTACTTTGATTTATTCAAGTGTAGGTGGAATTAAGTTCTACACTCGACTTCAAGTAAAATGTTGTTAAAAGTAGTATAAACTAGTTCATTAAAACAACGTAGACTGTTAAATTTATTAATTAAATGATATCCATATTATATAATAGAATACCATATTAGTTTGATATATTAATCACTATAATATTTCAACATAATATTGGCTTTGTTAATTTAATATTTATTTGTACTTATGAATAATTTTTTTCGAATAAAAATATATATTCAGAAAAATAAACCACTGATAACAAAATAAGTAAATTTATATGATTAAAATTTAAGTTACGTTATTGAGTTCTATATATAACATATCAATTTATGCTCTCATAGTATAGTTTTAGAAAATTAACTACAATTTACTGTTTATTATTATTTTTATTTTTTTTCTGAACCGTGGTATTTTATGTATGTCAATCTCACTTTATAAAATATGGCATAAGATGTAAGTTATACTCAAAATTATAAATAGCGGAGATTAATGGAATTTTGTAAATACGAATGAGTGTCTCTAATATTGTCGTTTAGAGGATATATGATATTGTCTCAAAATTTACTCTCTGTTTGATGGAGATTAAAATTAGATTTTTAATAATTTTAAATAAAAGTTGATGAGATGTGTGGTTGAAAAATTGTGAACCCAATAAAATATGTGATTGAAATTAATTGTTGACTTTAACTCGAATTAAAATCTAAATTTCACTTTTCAAGGGGATAAAATTGATTTGTATGTGTCATAGTTTGGGAGAAAATATTTGAAAGATTGCGTATGACCTCAATAACTTTCGCTGCTGGATTTTAGCAAAGTCACATCAACATCATATGGGATGAAAGTTAGAATCAGAGAGCAGCCTAGAATGGGACCAAAAAATTTCAGCCGTCAACAAAAAGTTCCAGACTTCCTTTGACTTGGTAATTACAAGTCAAAACAATGACCACTAATCACATATTTATTCCAATAATGAACAATATATTAATCTACTACTCTTAACAAAAAAATCCAAATAACTGAATCTTCATTAAACTGCCATGCCAATCTTCTTCACCAAACCTCACCCAAACAATCTGTCCTTATCATCTTGTACTCATTGTTTTAAATGATTAAAGAAGCCATGGTGGAACATGTTCAAACATAAACAAAAATGGGGTTTCTTGGTTTCTCCTCTGCAAAAACAAGAAACTATTTGATTGTAGGAGCAATAGTACTTGTTATAATTCTGACGATCATCTTGAGGAAGCTTACTGTTTATTTGGCTTCTCAAGATGATAAATCTTCTGATAAAGAAGATGATCAGTGTGTAGATATTCAGATGAACAAAAATGAAGATTGCATGATGAGTTGTTGTCCATCTTCTGCTATAAGAACTTATGCACTGAAAGAGTTGAAGGTGGCAACAAATGACTTTAGTGTTCGGATTGGCGTTGGAGCAACGTCATACGTTTACCTTGCTGAACTTGGTGATGGAAAATTAGGAGCTGTGAAGCGTGTCATGGAGGAAAGAGGAGGCAGCCAGAAGATGTTCTTGGATGAAGTTTCGGTTTTGCTAAGGATAAGGCATCCAAATTTGGTCGGATTGATGGGATTCTGCTTGGAGAATGGTATGTTCATTTACTTTTATAACGTTTTTGGTAATAATTGTGAATCACCCCTCTAAAAGTTTGAACTTGTTCTCAATATTCACCTTCATCTGAAGAAGGCTGGTTTTAGTACCTAAAACATTAAACTTTATCTTGGTCTAATTTGGCACCTTTGGTGGCATATCATTTTTTGGAGACCGGCCCAATCCAACTTTGCATCTCTACATGTGCTTCAATACGATGCCAGGTGAAAATATACGTACATAAAATGAAATAGATCTACTAAAATTGCATGATCTCTTTCCATTTCGGTTACCATGTCTCAACAATTCTTTTTTGTGATGAAGTAATTAATTTGTATTGAAACAGGAGAACAACTTCTTCTTTTGGAGTATGTCCCGAACAAGAGCCTCTTTGATCGAATGCACACTTTCCAGGGCCAATCCTCAGGCATACTCTCGTGGTCTAACCGTCTAAGCATTGCCTTAGACGTTGCTTATGCCCTCGATTATCTTCATTCAGTGGCAGATCCTGCAGTCATACATCGGGATATCAAGTCATCAAATATTCTCCTAATCGACGATAATCATGCCAAACTTGCTGATTTTGGACTATGCAAGCTGGGCAACGACGCGCAAAGTGCACATACACCAACCGCTGTGAAGGGCTCTCTGGGTTATGTCGACACGCAATACATCAACACAGGTATAGTCTCCCCAAAGAGTGACGTTTACAGTTTTGGAGTGTTAATTCTAGAGCTAATAACAGGGCTGCGATCGGTCCAAGGCTCATTCACTTTACCAGAATGGACTGAGGACTGCAGAAAAATTGACAATGTGGAGATTTTGGTAGGAATGTTGGATCCAAAACTCAATGGTGATGTGAATCTTGAACAGTTTAGGGTTTTGGTTGATATAGCTAATCTTGCATTACTTGCAAATTCTGAAGCAAGACCTGATATGAGTCAAATTGCATATAGAATTTACAGTTCTATGGGAAGTCAATCTGAACAAGAGTTACCAGTGTAAATGTGTAAATCTTTTTTTTTTAGTTAGTCGATCTTCGTGTACACATAAATGCTAGCTAAGTAGTGCCGAACAGTGTATGGTAATTCTTTGCAGGCGTATATAATAAAGTACATAACTTCCTATTCATTACACAATGATAGCAAATCATAATCTTGTGAACAAGGCTTGGTGTACAACCTTGATACACATTAACTTACACAGCCCACTCACATGAGGTGGGTCCCACATTTTTGTGGGGCCCACCTCATGTGAGTGGGCTGTGTAACTTCATGTGTATCAAGGCTGTACACATAGCTTTTTTCTAATCTTGTTTTCTTTCTAGTGTTGCTGGTCCTTGTTTCGCTCTGATTTTAGTGTAGTCAACTCGCGCACAACATTTGTTTATCTCAATAAAACTGCAAATTATTTTGCTTTAATTCTTAATAGTAAGATGCATAAACTTTTTTCAGCAATTAGAGAAAATTACACATACACCTACTTTTAGATTTCCATTTTCATAAATCCTATCATAAGTTTAATTTTTCAATTATCAGGTTTTTATATTTAATTAATATTAATTATATAATTTTTGATCCAATTAAAATCACCAAAATCAAACCCTAAAATTCATTTCATCCTCCATCCCATTCTCTCTCCTCCCTCCCATTTGTCTCCTCCCCGTCGCTGTGGCCAGACAACGCCGCCTAAGGTCCTACCACTCGCCGGCGAAGTAAGGGAACTAGCCTATCTGCTCCTGGCCGACGGTGTTCTCGCTCCCATTCTCTCTCATCCCTCCCATTTCTCTCCTTCCCGTCTCTGTGACCAGAAAATCGCTGGTGTTCTCGCGGCGAAATAAAGGGAAGCTATTTCGCGGTTTGTAGTCTCCAATCTTCACATCTCTCGTTATGGACTCCACCGCCGACTGCACAGTCCTCTCTGTCTGTTTTTTTTTTTTAATTTTGTGAGGCTGTAGATATGTTAAGTGGAAGTGTGTGCGCGTTGATGTGGCGGTGGGTACGATGGGGGTGCGTCCTCAGATCTGTTTTTTTTAGTGGTGCGATGTGGTGGCAATGGAATGGTGGTTGATGAGGATACAGTGGGGTTTTTTGGTTGTGGTGGGGCCGTGGGGTGCAGGCAGCGGTTGTGTGATGGTGGCCGTTTTTTGTTGTTGGGGGAGATGGTGTGGTGGTCGGTGGTTGTTGGTGCAGGCGGTTGTGGGTGTGTGAGTGGGTACGGTGAAATGGTCGTGAACGGTGCAGCGACGTGGTGTGTGTTGTGGATCGGGCGTCACAGATTGGTGGTCTTGGCTATTTTGGGCGGATGGCAGTGGGTGATGTGCGTGGAAGGTGGTGGTTGTTGGCGGCAGATCTGTTGGTGGCGAATATGCTGTTGGGTGTTTGGGTTGATGGGTGGTGGTTTAGACTGATGGGTGGTAGTTTGGGTGGTTTGTGTGTTGCGGTGGTGACAGTGCTGTTTAGGTGTGTTTCTGCGGGCGACGCTGGTTGAGATACGGCGACAGCGGTGGTTCCGTTGGTGGAGGCAGTGGCGAAATGGCGGTCACAAATGATTTGATTGTTTGTGACCAATCATTTGGTCGGTTTGTGACCAATAAACAATTTGTGACCAATGTATTCGATAAACTGTGACCAGTATTAGCCGTGTGACCTAAAATTACTAAATTGTAACCTAAAATTTATTAATTTGTGACCAATAAATTGATGTTTGTGACCATAAAATAAGTAACGTAACTTTTAAATTTTGTGATTGTGACCGATGAACAAATTGTGACTTTTAATTTTTAAATTGTGACCGACAAACAAATTGTGACCTACGAAAATTTTGACCTGTGACCTAAAAAATTTTGAATTGTGACCAAATTGTACATATCTGTGACCGTTATATATTTATTAATAAAATATATAATTAATTAAGTAATTCATAAATAAATTTAAATAAAAACCTGATTTTTGAAATTTAAAACATCTAACCTTAATTTTGAAATGTGTATAACTAAAACCAGGATTTATGTATTCTTCCCTATTTTTTAATGTAAAGTCGGACCAATAGAGGAGATGAACAAACGAAGAAGAAAAGTAGAAAAGCTCACTCGGGAAATTCTCCAAATATTTTGAATTTTTTTTTTTTTTGGTGGAAGGAGGGTGGTACCTCCGAAATTTTATTAATATATCATTACTTGTAGCGAAGGAATACCATGGTTACAAATGATATCAATGAAATCAATAAATAAGGAAGTACTATTTCTCTTATAAAAAGAACAAGTTAAAACAAAACTAAAAGTAAAAGCAAAATACAAAAACCTAAACTCTAGTGTTGGGCAAACCATACATGTCAATTTGAACAAGCGCCCTGATATGTCGTGATAGGTCGACTGGTCCATATTCCTGATATCTATTATGATGCCAACCCTCGGTAGCAAGTGCATCTGCAACTTGGTTCCCCCTCTTTGAAGATGTGAGAGACCATATCTCTGTCAAATGAAATGATATCTGCAATCTGTCTGAGTATCCCCTGGATAGGCCACAGTCCGCCACCTCTAGTGATGCAGTGAATGGCAACAGTCGAATATGCCTCAACCTAAATATCTGACAAACCAAGCTCTCTAGCCAATAGTATCCCATCACAAATAGCCCTAAGTTCCGCCTCTAATATCATATATTGTCCATATGAAGTTGAGAAAGTCCTGATACAATTTCCTGCGTAGTCCCTAAAGATGCCTCCTCCGCTTGCAAATCCATCCTTGACACAACCATCATTGTTGATCTTGACAGATCCAAATGATGGAAAGCACCATCAAACCATGATAGGGAGAGGAGATGGGGGGGAGAGTCAAAGAAATACCAAAAAGTATAGTAAGCTACATGTCATTACGCCAATGTAACGGTCGAAATAGTTCACCAATATGGAGGCAGGATACCATACGGTAAACTCTCCAGATAATATGTCTTGAGCTCATACGTATGTTCATGTACTTTGCATTATTCCTCTCAGTCCAAAGAAACAAGAAAATCAATAGAGGAATAATGAAGTGAATGTGTTCAGTCCTTGCAAACTGTCCAGAATACCTTCATTTCAGAAATCTCTGTCTGACACTCTCTCATGTACTCCTAGTAATCTGAAATAAAGCCCCAAAATGTTGCCAAATGTGATATGAAACGCTGCTACCAGTAAAAATATAAGTAATGGTCTCAATCTCAGAACAACACTGACATCGAGAAGCCAAATGACTGCCGAACCTCTTCTGGATAATGACATCAACTGGTATTAAATCCTACCATAGTCTCCAAGAGAAGAACGAAACGGTAGTAGGTATGATAGGACTCCACAATAGGCGAAATGAATCCTGAATTGGCCTGCTAGAGGGGATCGCTGCCATGCTGATTTAGTATTAAATCTATCATCTGATGTGGCCCTCCAGAAAATATGATCTGAGACATGAAGACATAGTGAAATGGTCGCGATCTGCTTTGCCATAGCTCATGGAAGAGCCTGAAGTAATCGCCTAAAATCCCATCCAATCTCCTCGAAAAAGTCTTGCACCCTCGCAGATGTATGCTGTCTGTGTGGAAAAATAGATGCCAATGTAGAATTACCCATCCAACAATCATGCCAAAAGAATATCTGCCCTATCCCAAGGCGCCACGCAATGTGTGTCTCGGCGTATGGTCCAAATTTCTTCAGTCTCTTCCAAATAGGCGAGGCTGAATAAGGAACTACAGCAAATGAAGGATGTGTCCCTCTACAATATTTTTCCAGTAGAACCAAAGTCCAAAGAGAACTCTGAGACCTAAACAACCATCATAACTTCAATGAAAATGTATCAATCGTATCCTGTAATCGTCTAAATCCCAGACCTCCCTCGTCAACAGGAAGGCAAATAGCCTTCCAACTATGCCAATGTAGACAACGCGCATGATCCTTAGAATCCCATAAGAATCGTGCAAATATACTTTCTAGCCTTTTCAGAATAACTTTAGGAGGTCGCATAATCTGGAATAGATACAGTGGTATAGAGGAAAGAACGGACCTCAGTAGAGTAATCCTACCTCCAGGAGAGAGAAGACGTGATGTCCATCCAGAAATCCAATTCCAGATCTTCATAATGAGATCATCATACAAATGCTCCTCTTAACCTCTTTAAACATAGGGACTCCCAGTTATGTGAACGGTTGTCTCTGATGTGAAAATTCAGTTAAATTCACTAACCTCCGTATCTGAATATCAAATGCCCGCTTAGGCAATATAAGACCACTCTTGTCTCTATTCACCAATTGGCCAAAGACCCCCTCATAGTGCTCCAAACAATTGATGACCCTTCTGACAGACTTCTTCTGTCCATTAGTAAATATAATTATATCATCGACAAATGCAAGATGAGAGACAAGAGTACTACCTCCCTGTCGATATTGCATACTAGGATATGTCTAACCTTTAAGTAAGTAATCAAGAAAAGTAATTTGCAACAATAACAAATAGGGATGGAGAGATATGATCTCCCTGTTTGAGTCCCCGCAATGAAGTAAAGAAACCACATAGTCGTCCATTTAGAAGTACTGAGAATCGACACTCTGGTATACAACGTTTGATCCGATCAATCCACAATTGGTCAAAACCAAATGCATCCAGTGTAGAATAAATGAATCTCCAATCCATATGATTATATGCTTTAGCCATGTTAATTTTCAGCATAACATTCCCTCCACGCATTCTATTATCCAACGTGTATAGAAGCTCCTGAGTCAACAAAACCTTGTCCCCAATAAGTTGAACGGGGACAAATCCATTCTGCTGAGAGGAAATAATACAAGGCAGAAATAAACTCAATCTGTTGTTTAACAGCTTTGTGATAAACTTATTGAACACCGTACACAGGCTAATAGGTCGGTAGTCCGTCCATCTACAAGTATTCTCCCTCTTCGGAAGCAAAATAATAGATGTAGCAGAAAATCCTCTCGGCAAATGACCACCCTCAAAGAAATCAATGATTACACTACTGAAAATAGCCTCTCGCACCTCATCAATTAAAGGGAGACGGTTTAATGTTATATTGTCTGCCTTCATCAGTATCCTAGGTATGACATCAGGACGAGTATACTCCAGAGGCTGTGAAGGAGCCGATAATAATTCCTGGAAAAAATTGATTGCCGAAGTCTGAATATCCGCTGGAGTGGTAAGAACTTCCCTTGCCTGAGTCGTAATGGTCCTGATACGAGATTTGATTCGTCGTCCCCGTACCAGCGAATGAAAATATCTGGTGTTGCAATCTCCTTCAATATCTGGTCTAATTTTTCAAACTTAAATATGATTTTCTAGAGGGGCAATGGTCATTCTCATTGATATTCCTTAAATTGAAAATGAACATGATTCTGTTCCTCTACCTTTTGATGAATACCAACTCATAAGAGATAGAGAAAGGAGGCAAATTAGAACTCCTACAAGGTTTGACTGTGATGATTTTGTTTCATTATTTACTTATAACACCAATTTGAAACTGAACCTAACTTCTATAATGATGCCATTAATTGTAAAGATTCTAAATTGTGGAAAGTTGCTATGGATGATGAAATGAGTTCATTCCTTAAAAATAAGACCTGGAAATTAGTTGAAAGATCTAAAGACCAAAAGCCAATTGATTTCAAGTGGATCTTTAAGATAAAGGAAGGTAAAGGAGGGAATAAAAATGTTAAATATAAAGCTACACTTGTAGCTAAAGGATGTACACAAAAGGAAGCTATTGACCATACTGAAATTTTTTCCCTATAATTAAATATACCACTATTAGGTGCATTCTTGCCCTTATTTTTCAATTTAAATGGTGAGAAACGCAAGATTCGACCCTACTACACCTAGGAGGAGGTGATTAGGTGTAAATACGGAATTAAAATTAATTAACATGCAACAAGTCACAAATTAATTATATCTAGGTGATTAGTCAAATAATTCAATTTAATCCATCTTGAAATACCGCAGTAATCTCAAAGCAGTAAACAACACCAGAATTGTTCACGGAGAAATCCAACGTGGGAAAAACTCCGGGCACTATAAAACTGTCAATAAAACTTACAGACTACCAGCAAAGTTGATTACACAAGTTTTCTGATCTCCTGTCTGAAATATGAAGCAGCCCTTCTGGAATGTACACACCAACACCAATCATGGCTTTTCTTTGTAAAGCAATCCTCCTAAAATGAGCACACAAACTCCGATCCTAACTCTTTACGAAGTTTATCTCCTGTAGATCTTCCCTAAGAACTCTTCATTCTTCAAATTCTTCGTTGATCTTTAATGCAGTACAGATGACGATACAATCTTGCAGCAGATCCAAGGAAAGAAACCAATTCAGTGTTTGGTTTGATTGCTTTGATTTTTTCAATGAAAAAGGCTCATGAACAATGAAAGATTGAACTTTGGATCTTGTGTAGGATGTATTCTTCTTGAATAATGTGTTGTTCAATCCATCTCACAGAAAATGCGGCACCTTCAATATATAGGTTGGACGAATTAGGTTGTATGGACCGACTTCAAATCTCGGAAAAGGAAAATTAGATTTTCCAGATAAATATGTCGCTCGAGCGAAGAGGCATTCTCGCTCGAGCGAAAATGGTTTGTCGTTCGAGCGACAGTGAGACGATAATCGAGCAAAGTAGGTTCTGCTTCAGTCGCTCAAGCAACACTCCGGCCAACAGCTTGCGAAAATTCGGCGTGAATTCTTCTTGTTCCAAACACATAACCCCCAAACCCTAATCCTAATCTACCAACTATGAAACTTTACAATTTAGTCCCTAAAATTTTATAATTGTTCAGATTGGTCATTTTGTTCACAGAATTTCCCATACAAAATATAAACCTAACAAACTCACCCTTTGACATTCTATGATAAAACACAATACAATACAAAACAACAACAACAACAACAACAACAATAACAATAACCATCACCTATCCAATCTACCTAAGTCCAACAAAAACCAACTAAATGCAGCTTCTACTTTTTCAATCCCGTATCCTGAAATCAAAAACTCACATACCAGTATGAAAGCACGTGATACAAAAAATAAACAATAAAGTACTTAGAAGCATAGTCAGTGAAATAAGCAAACTAGTTTGAGATGCAGCATTAATAGTAACCAAGACACCATAACCACATTAATATCACAAAACATCAAGAAAAAAACTCAAGCTATTATGCATGAAATGCAACACTGTTGCAATGCACATGCTTTCCCTCAGTGCATGATATGCAAAGCAAAAGTAATGCCAATATTGCAAGCTCTTAAGTGTTAAAGCAGTAGAACATGTATCTATATCTCTCCCCAATGACCCCACAAGACATATGCAAAAGATCAAATCAAATGTAAAGCATAAAGTGTCTAAACAGTAATATCTATGTCTCTTCCCAAAGACCCCTCAAAGACATATGATAAGTATCAATATGTAACAGGCTGCTCCAGACATGAAATGTGAATATATCTCCCCCTTACTATGAAAATTCTCCCCCTTTTTGTCACAAATACCGAAGAAATGGAGTAAAAGCACACAACAAATGGCAACAAGAAAATTCCAAAACTGAAGAAGGGCTACAAAAAGTTTATACTACATCAAGAATCAATCTTACTACTAGAAACACATATATCAATATCAACTATAACACTATCACTATCTACGAGGCAGGAGCATCGGAAGCATCAGTCTCATCACTCTCGTACTCCCAATGCTCTCGTATCTAACGCAGACGTCGCTGAACATCGTTAACCTCGCCACGTAGTACAATGACTTCTGCCCTCGTCTGAGTCACCTCTACAAGCAGCCGAGCCTGCTGGCTGGTCATAATAGACATTTGAGCTATCAAGGCTTCCATAGGATCAACAACAAAAGAAGCACGAGGGACAGAAGAAGATGTAAAAGGAGGGACGTCAGAAGTGGATGGAGCCGCAGATGATGGAATGGAGGGAGGATAATCAGAAAGAAGATCATCGATGGGATCTGCTGGAACTACTGGATCGGTAGGCTCAATAGGAGTAGAAGAAGACTCATGAGATTGACTCTGCGAAACGGTAACAAAACCAATCGATCGACCTAACCAACAATAAGGACCCTCAGGGAAGACAACGCCAAGGGCAGTGACCAATTAGTGAATAAGATAGGCATAAGGAAGACCTATCCTATGACCAGAGACTCGAAAAGTGCAAAGAATATGCTGATATAAGAAAGTAGGAAGGTCAATCGAGTCACCATGAATCAGTGCATAAAGAAATCTAGCCCTATCAGAAGGTAGAGAAGAAGTGTGTGCGACCGGCCACAGGTTCTTACACACAATACGCAACAAAACCTGTCGCTCGATCGGAAGCAATCTAGTACAAACCGCAATCGAACTCCCTGCCAGTGGGTTATCAAAAAGAGTAGAGTAAACTACTGAGTCAGAAGGACTATTTTCATCCGAAAGATGGGGAAAATCGCGGTGAAGAACTCGAGGAATATGAAGAGACGCAGCCAAAACATCATGAGAGAGCCTAAGAGTAGTAGCTCTTAGATAGACTCGGAAATAAGTATCGCAAACCTCGTGGATGTTCGAGAAGAATTTCTGAACTAAAAGACTAGGATGGGGAATCAACCAGTCAACAAAAAGTCCCAACCTCGAGAAGCAAAAATGACAGCAATATCGAGAGATAGACCAGCTAAGATAACCTTACGCTCTGCGAGGATAGGGCGATGTGAAAACTGAGAAATAAAAACGTCATGGGCAGTAGAAGAAATGAAGCTCGTCCTACCATACGAAGTAGATCCACTGGGCTGCTGAGTAGTGGTCCGGATCTTTTCGACGGCATCTGGAACATGGTTGCAGAACAAACATGTCAAGAGATGCTACAAAAGAGAATGTAGACCACAAGAGCAACCGTACAGTTAAATGCATGAAAATGCGTGAAATGATATAACAGGGAAGCAAACATGCAAAATGATGCTAGAATGTGACAATGAATGCAAAATGATGCAAACATATGTCACATGCACACAAAATAATGCAAACGTGTTAAAGTATGCAGTGCATGAACATAATGCAATAACTACAGGAAGAAGGTCAGTGGTATCTAAGACGGAGATGCAATGTGAGTGTCATTCCACCTAACCCAATATTCAATACAAATCAACCCCAAATGAACATGTGAGCACATAGAAGTGTTTGTGGAATGAAATAGGACTCGTGTGTGCAAACACATGGCCAAAATCACACAAGTCAATCAACGAAACATTTCATCGAACACTTTGGGGGTAATATAAAACCATCGTTTTTCAAGCACATTCCAACACCCCTATGACCACCTCATCATGCATTAAACTCAAAAAAGCACTCCATCATCTAATCCTATCTCATACTCCATTAGAATTGACCAAAAAAAGTCAAAAATACCAAGTTCAAATGAAGAACCCTCAAGCAATGTTCAAAATAATCAAAAACGTGTTAAACTTGTAGCACATTGATGCAATAGCAATCTCAATTCATTAATAAACTCAAAACATGTGAATGTAAGTGACCAATTACGGCAAATAACCAAGAAAATCAAGAAATCCCAAAAATATAGCAAAACTAGGGATTTCGAGAGTTACCTTTGAATTGGATGACGAAATTGATGTTAGTGAGGTTCAAACAAGATCTCCAAGCTACTAAAAGAGTGTTTATGCAAAGATTTGACAATGGAAGATCGAAATTTGAGAGAGAAATTCGAAAAAAAAGAGTAAAAATGAAACTGCAATCACGCCTTATGCGGGACCTTCGCTCGAGCGAGAGTCGAGCGAAGATCGAGCAAGGCCTTTCTGAAAGGCTCACTCGAGCGACATTCGAGAGAAAATCGAGCGAAAGCTCAAATATCAAAAATAACACCAAACATTTGAAAATGTCAATTCTAAGCATAGTTTTCTAAAATTGACAAAAATAGCACATTTTTCAAAATTTTCAGTTATAGTACCACTCGATTTTTTTTTAACACATGGCTGGCACTTCAACATGTTGGTTAACTAGAAAATGCAGTTGGACATAAATATGCCAAGACTATAAGTGTTGTCCTACACACATAGATCAAGTTTAACTGGAGTAGTATATGTGACTCACGTATGTAATGTGTCACTAATTTCAAGTAAATCAAACTCCAAACCTTAATTTTGTGGGAAAGGACATGCCAAAGATCACTGTCAATAGGTCCATTCTCTACTTATAAATGTCAAACTTCTAAGCACTTTAGGACATATGCAAAAAGCTCGCTTTAAAACAATTCTTTTCTCTCCCTGACTTTCAGCACAAGAATTTTTTTCGTATATCACACTTTAAATAGGAATGCTCATATATTTGATCCATTTTAAGTGCAAGCTGCTTTTCATTAAGCGACTAACATGACTCATGTAACGAGCTTTAGGCCGGTTAGCCCAAATCAGATGACCAAAGGCACCAGGATATGAGAAACCCCGCATGCTTAATAACTCAAATCAAGTAGGATTCAAACAGTAGCATTAAGATATATAGCATATATTGTGTTTAATCAATAGGGGTTATAAGCATGAGCTTAGGTCTAACACAATAAGTCAATTCATGTTCAGAGTCACCCTATCAACAAGTAACAGTCATCCCAAGTCTCACACATGCGGTCAAGTCCTATTTACATGATAGTGTGTGTAGTGCAAAGAATACATGATTGGACATATACTAAATACTCCAGAGAAAACAACAATCATGTTATGGAATGAGGACTATTCATCAGATAAATGCATATTCATACTCAATATGCATCGTCAAATTTCACATACATGATACAGCAGTCTACAAAAACAACCTAAGCAAGAAAAACACACACACGTTTTTTTTAAAAATGTTTTTGGATTTTGCTATTTTGAATCAAATACTCACATAAGCAAAAACAAAACAAACTAAATGTAGGCAAAAAATAATAAAAACAAAGACAATAAAACAAATTACAAAATAATTAAACGCATGCATAGTATCTGATTAATGCAAGGTGCACCAGTGTGACTGATAATGCATGCAGAAACCCGTGCATGAGATTAGTGTGGTTTATAAACACCAACAGCTGCCCCATTGTCGAGATCAACTTTCTTGAGCTATGCCTTTCTAGCCGTGGAAGTAGCCCTAGTGAATTGAGAGTTCAACTCAGTCAGCTGAAGAACTTGACTGGAAAGGTAAATGACCTGACTAGGAATATCCTGATTTCTCTCCTTATGCATATGCATAGGACATGCTGACCTAATATGACCCAATACACCACAGCGATGGCAAGTGGGTACAAATCTTGGCTCAGACACATACGATTGTTGAAAATGAACTTGAGGTGCAGTATTCTTACGGGCCGTCGGGGTTCTCTGTCTTATGACACGTTGAGCTTTTATATCAGGATTTCTCGCAATGTGTGGCCAAGTAGAAGTAGGAACAAAAGCAGTCTTAGAGGTACTAGCAGAATTGAAGTTGTTCTTAACATAACCTAGACCTCATCTATCACCAATAGCCTTGTTCATACCTAAAAGACTATCTAGCTTCTTGGTCCCACTCGAGAAAGCTTCTAGATCACTCGTGAGGCTTAACCATCCCTTCTAACCTCTCATTAATACATCTCAACTCACTTAGGGAACTAGTCGACTCCTTAAACTCACTAGCAAGTGTCTCTTTTTCACGCTATAATGAATCAAGCTTCTTAAGTAGGGCATGGTTGTGTTTCTTAATCTTAAGACTCTCCTTGTACAACTCCCGGTACACAACTTGAAGATTATCCTTATCATCCATTGCCTCATTACCGATCTCAACCTCAGTCTTTTCACTAGCCTTATCAGATTTACTATCTACTCAAGAGCCATGTACTTCCCTACTTTCTCACACTCAGATCGCACACTCAGTTCACTCTCACTAGAGTCATCATCAGACAGTGCAGCAACAAAGGCTCTACCTCCATCCTTTATCAAACTCCTCTTAAGATTAGGACATTCTTTCCTATAGTACCCAAACCTCTAGCACTCATGACATCTAACCACTTGGAGGTCACCATTAGTCCCTTTACCACCACTCGTATCAAGTTTTTCCTTATGAAATCTTCTAAAAGGACTCATCTGTCTAGGTTGTAGTTTAGGTCTATCTCTCAAGGCCTTCGCAAACTTTTTCATGAAGTAGGCTATCTCTTCTCCTTTAAAGGACTGTACGTCACTGGACTCAGAATTTTCTTTTCTACGGGTGTTTAAAGCAATGGACTTCTGTTTCTTAGGTTGTGCTAAGGTAAATTCATAGGTTTGGAGTGAACCAACGAGTTCTTCTATTTTAAGGGAGTCCGGTTCTTACTTTCTTCAATTTCAGTTACCTTAGGTCTAAACCTCTCAAGTATGGATCTAGGAACCTTACGAATGATTTTTGACTCTGTGATCCGTTCACCTAAATTGAAACTAGAGTTCACAATATCGTTCAGTTTAGCATAGCACTCATCAAACCTCTCATCATCATTTATCCTAAGTTATTCGAACCTACAAGTTAACATTTGTAATTTTGAGTTTTTCACAATCTTAGTGCCCTCATGGGTAGTTTCCAAAATATCCCAAACCTGCCAAGCACACATAGACACTCTCCTAAACTCCTTATGAGACACCGCCATAAACAAAGCATGTAAGCCTTTACTATTCCAGCTACACTCATCCAGATTAGTTTTAGTCCATAAGGAAATGTCAGTGAGTGTAACTACACCATCAGCATTTATTGAAGGTGGAGTCCACCTATTTTGTACAAAAATCCAAACACGTTCATCCAAAGCCTTCAAGAAAGCTCTCATTCTAACCTTCTAGTAGCCATAATTACTGACATCAAAATATGGTGGCACATACAACCTACTATTCATCTTGACAATCAAAATAAGGGTCAATACACGAGGTTAGACTCTATTACCAATTGAGAAATGCAATATTCGACCCTACTACACCTAGATGGGGGTGATTAGGTGTAAATGCGGAATTAAAATTAATTAATATGCAACAAGTCACAAGTTAATTATGTCTAAGTGATTAATCAAACAATTCGATTTAATCTATCTTGAAATACCGTAGTAATCCCAAAACAGTAAATAAAGCAGTAAACAACACCAGAATTGTTCACGAAGAAACCCAACGTGAGAAAAACTCCGGGCATTTTACCAATCAAAGATCCACTATAAACTATCAATAAAACTTACAAACTACCAGCAAAGTTGACAACATAAGATTTCTGATCTCCTGTCTGAGGTATGAAGAAACCCTCTTGGATTGTGCACACCAACACCAATCCTGACTCTTCTTTGTAAAACAGTCCTCCTGGAATGAGCACACGAACTTCAATCCTGACTCTTTACGCAATTCATCTCCTGTAGATCTTTCCCAAGAACTCCTCATTCTTCAAATTCTTCCTTGATCTTTAATGCAACGAAGTTGACGATACAATCTTGCAGCAGACCCAAGCGAAGAAACCAATTCAGTGTTTAGTTTGATGGCTTCGATGTTTTTAATGAAAAAGGCTCATGGACAATGAATGATTGAACTTTGAATCTTTTGCAGGATGTATTCTTCTTGAATATATAGGTTGGAAGAATTAGGTTGTATGGACCGACTTAAAATATCGGAAAAGGAAAATTAGGTTTTTCAGATAAATATGTAGCTCGTGCAAAGAGGTATGCTTGCTCTAGCGAAAGGCCTGTCGCTCGAGTGACAGTGGGATGAAAATCTAGCGAAGTAGGTTCTGCTTCAATCGCTCGAACAACACTCCGGTGAGCAGCTGGCGAAAATCCGACGTGAATTCTTCTAGTTCCAAAACATAACCCCAAATCCTAATCCTAATCTACCAACTATGAAACTTTACAATTTAGTCTTCAATCTTTTATAACTGTTCAAGTTGGTCAGTTTGTTCACAGAGTCGCCATACAAAATATAATCCTAACAGATGGAAACTTGATCAATTGGATGTTAAGATTGTTTTTCTCTGTGGTAATTTAGAATAAAAAATCTATATGAAACAACCTGTTGGTTTTATTAAAGGTGATTCTGAAAATGTTGTATGTTTGTTAAAGAAATCTCTTTATGGTCTAAAATAAGCTTCAAAACAATAGTATAAAAGATTTGATTACCTTTGTTTTGAAACATGGTTTTAAAATAAGCAATTATGATGTTTACCTCTACTATACAGGTAATAGAGGTAAAAGTTATTTGTATTTAGTACTTTATGTTGATGATATGTTACTTGTAAGTTATAATAAATCTGAAATTGATGATATCAAACAGAAATTGAAATCTAAATTATGAATGATCTTGGCTCAGCCAAGAAGATCCTTTGTATGTAGATTTTAAGAAATAAGGATAAGGACATGTTATTTTTGTATCAACATGATTATATGCTTAAATTTCTGAAAAGATTTAACATATTTGATTGTAAACCTATTATTTTGCTTGTTTCAAATCATTTTAAACTTTCATCTGAGTGTTGTCTTAAAACTGATGAAGAATTTGCTAGAATATCCAGAATTCCATATGCAAATATAATTGGATCTGTCATCTATCTTATGGTTTGTATAAGGCCTGACCTAGCTCATAGTATTAGTATACAAAGGTACCTTAAATTTAGGACTTATTTTTAAAATGAATGAAAGGGGGATCACTTTAAAGGGGTTTACAGATTCTGAGTTTGCTGGAGATAGAAACAATAAGAAGTCTAGCTTTGTCTATTATTTTACTCTCTGTGATACGCTATAAGCTGGAAATCTCAATTGCAAAAAGGTAGTTGCTCTATCTTTAACTGAAGCAGAATATATTGCTGCTTCTGATGCTATTAAAGAGGGCACTTGGTTAAGTAGATTGCCGAATGAACTTGATTTTGTTGATAAAAATGCAACTTTATATTCTAATAACCAAAGTGCCATACAATTAAGCAAAAATCACATGTTTAATGATAGGACCAGGCATATATATATATATATATATATATATATATATATATATATATATATATATATATATATATATATATATATATATATTGCTGCTTCTGATGCTATTAAAGAGGGCACTTGGTTAAGTAGATTTCCGAATGAACTTGATTTTGTTGATAAAAATGCAACTTTATATTCTAATAACCAAATATATATATCACTTTATTAGAAATATTTTATCAAAAGGAATTATAAAAATAGTAAAATTCCTACACAGTTTAATCCCTCAGATATGGGAACAAAGATAACACATTTAAATGAGTTTCTTAGCTATTTGAAGTTGTTATCTATTGATACTATATGATGTTATAGGTACTTGGAGCAAATGAAGAATAATTGGTGATATTTGCTCCTGGCTGCACTGTTGTCAAAAATTGTTGAAAGCAAGATGGAGATTGTTGTGACTCGAACCCTTGACTTACTTAATTGTGCTTCCAACAATTAAGCTAAAGTCGTGCTTCTAAAATAACACTTTCTTAAGTGTATGTTAATTACTGGATTGTTGACACTTGACAACTTAGTTACTGTTTATTAAAGTTCTAGAGGCTTCTGATTTTTTATCCTTCACTTGGTACACTGTTTGGCAGATTAAGTGGTGTGGGTTTTCGTCGGTTCATGTGCCTTCTAGAGAGAAAATCTCATTTTTCGATTACGGTTTCACATTCTTGAGAGATTATTTTGTGTAAATGTTATAATCTCTTAGATGTACTTCTGATTGTGAGAAGTGATACATTTTTGAGTGATTTGTGTAATGAATCTATGTGATTTGTCTAATATGTGAAGCTTGAAGATAGAACTGAGTGATATATCTTGTTCTTGGGTAGAGGGCGTGTTCGATTCAAAGTCACTTGTAAAGACAAGTCTCTGTGACTTCATCTTGTATTCTTAAATTGATTGTAATTTTTTGCTATCACATTTTTGGCTATTAGTGTAACCAAGCATATATCTTTTATTTGGATACTCAACGGGGGATGTAGACGTTAAATAAGGTCGTTGAACCTCTGGAGGTCAGGCCAAAATAATTCTTTGTGTTTAATCTTTAATTTTCTGCAAGTTTACCTTCCGATATATTGATGTTTGGTGAAATTTTGTTTTAATATCGTGTGTGTGGGCATTTTCATCTATGTTGCATCGTAATTGAAGACAAACACGGATACAGATTTTTTCAGCTTCTTTTCCACTTGGAAAGAAAAAAAATGAAGTCTTGGATTGGTGCTTTCTTGCTAGTTAGTTGTTACACTACTTCTGAACTCTACTTTTCGTGAAGCTATACCTGCAAATAATTTAAGGTTCCGTTTATTCTTAGCGTGACGACCTTCTTATTTGTTCCATTTTTATGCTTTTTAATTTTTTCTTTCCAACTTATAAAATATTATGTTTATCAAGATCTTGATTTTTCATGTGTTATTTTCAAAAGTAATTTCACGTTTGACAAACAAAAAGTTGTTTATTTCAGAATGAACTTACTTTTCTATTAAGGTAATTAACCAACCACGGGCACACTTGTTAAGTTGTCGTACTTATTTATTGTCGACTCCACAGTGAGGTCACATGGGGGTTGGAAGGGGGTAAGCGCCCCCTCCTGGGGGTAGGGGCAGAACCTCCCGGACGAAAATTTTAATTAAGGACTGTTTCTTATAAAATTCTATGAAGTAATAGGAATCCTTGTAAAATTCGATTTTGCCTATTTTATCTTATAAATGGAGAGCAATTATTAGGCTTTATCTATTATCATCAAATAAATAGAAAGAGAGGTTAGAAGAGATATAATTGATATTTTCTCTTGTAAACCTTCTTTTCATCACAATGAATTATTGGAACAGGAGGAATGAACGTAGTTTCATATTGATATGAACCTCTATAAATCTTGCACGTTCTTAATTGTTTATTTTCTTTCTTTAAATTGATTGCTATTGATGGGATAGTATTAGGATTTATAATTCTCAACAACACTCTAGTGTTGTTTTTTCTTTATGTCAACTATTTGAAAGGTTTCTATGATGGAAAGTGTGGTGTCAGGTCTCCGAAGTTGGATTGCAGAAGAGGTGCCGTGGAATTTGTTGTGCTGCATGTAACTGAGTGCCCTCTAGAACTTATGGAAACAAAGATGAATGCCCATGTTATAGAGACAAGTTAAATTACAAGGGGAAACCCAGTGCCCCTAATATTTATGCAACTTTTTTTGCCTCTTTGAGAAGCTAATATCTGATGGAGTAAAATCAGTTTGGTACTTTTTGCAGTATTCTTTGTTGACAATGAAATATTAAATTTTATATATTCATTTGAGGCTATAAATTTGCATCTATATTTGAAGTTTTATATGCCAGTTACATGCTATCCTATGAAAAAGAAGGTTGTTAATTTTCATATATGAACTAAGCTTTGATCACGTCAAAATTTCATTTTAATTTCGATTTAAAAAAAAAAAAATTAATCATTTCGCATGGTAATCCCATTGGACTGTTTTGTCGAAATCATTTTACCATGATGTTAGTCCTTGTGGGGTTCCTAAGGTAATGGGTTTTTTTAAAAAATGAACACATTTAACTATTCGTATGTACTTTTGAATTTTAACAGAGGTTTTAACTTTTTATTATTAGTTCCTTGACAAATAAGCTTAAATGCATTTGCATATATTCTTCTCGATCCTGATAGGAGTTGCCAAAACAACAAATTGTTTATAGATTTAAAGTGCTTTACCCAACCCCATCCAAAACCTAAAATCATCTTATCTCTTTCTTCCCTCTCCCTTCCCTTCTCTTCTCTATACAAAACATCGCCTCTCTCTCTACTTCTCCCACACATGGACCACTGCCATCGCCGGAGACCGCCACTTTCAGATCGCCACCTCTCTCTACCCTCTTCCTCTCATAGACCACTACCACTGGAGACCATCGCTTTCAGGTGATAATTCCACTGCTTTCAGATCGATACTATGCGGCTCTGAGTTGAGCGCCACAACATCGTTCACTTCACACGTCTATGGCGGCTGCATCTTCTTCAGTCGATTCTTCATTCAAATTCTCCAGCGGCTTCATTCCACAGATGGTGCCGGCTCTCCGTGGTGGTAGCGTGCCTGCCTTCCGCACCGCAGCCAGCGATCTGTAGCCTCATCTACTTCTTGGACAACTCCATCCTGTGGTGATCTGCAATGCACTGCCGCGACTGCAGCGCTCATGTCACGCCCACCGCAGCGATCTGTGGCCTCATCCACTTCTCCACGCGTATTGACGGATTGTTGGGTTATGTTGATGGCAGTGCGTCAGTTGTGGTAGGGTTGCATCTATGGTGGTGGTGACGTGTTTGTGTTGGGTTGTTGGACTGTGTTTGTGGGTGGTGACACATATGTGTTATAATGTTGAGCTTCGTTGGTGGTGGTGGCACTGTTAGGCCTTGTTGTTGGTGGTGATGGTGACGGTGTAGGCGATGATGGTGAGGTAGTTTTTGAGGTGCTTTTGTGGTATTTTTTGATGGTGATGGTCACATGTGATGCGCAGGGCACTAGTGATTTGGTGTCGGGGTTTGGTGGTGTCGCTATCTTGCAATGATGATGGTGCTAGAGTTTGGTGTGTGCTAGTTGCTGTGGTAGTGGATTTGCCTGATCTCGTGGTGATATTGGCGGTGGTCATGGTGGTTGTGTGTGGATGGGAGGTATTTGTAACCAATAAATTTGTCGATTGTGACCAATAAATTCATTAATGTAATTTAAAAAATATGATCGTGACTCGCAATTTATTAAATTGTAATTGATAAAATAGTTGTAACTAATTAATTTGATAATTTGTGACTGATAAATGAATTGTGACCTATAAAAGTGTCCTCGTTTGACATCCATTCTCTTTCTCATTCTCATTCTCTTTTTGTATTTCAACCACATAATCTCCAAATAAAATAATATTACACACAAATCTAAAACTTTTCATCACTTTTCCATCACACATTCTCCCATCAATCACTATTCCAAAAATTTTCAATCCATTAAAATGGGTGTCAAACACACATGATTTTGTCATCGATGAATAAATTGTGACTTATAAAATTTTTGGTTTATGGTCGAAAAATAATTTGTGACCAAATTGTATACATTTGTGACCTTAATATATTTAATTAATAAAGTTCTTTAATTAATTATTTCATAAATAAAATTTAATAAAACCTTATTTCTTAGTTTTGAAATTGGTTATAGTTGAACTCTTAGATGTGAATTTTTCCCTTTATTAAAATGTACAAAAAATCTGATTTTTAACTATGTAGGGAGATTAAAATAAAAACAAACAAAGCATTTTCCATTCCAATAATACTCATAACTATTCTCAAAATAAACATCCAAAACTACAAATTCACGTCTGATTCGTATAAACAACACATTGGGAAAACGATTTTGACCGCATATCATACTTGAAAAAAAATTCTAATTTTTGTTATTATCTACTAGTAATTTCCATAGCAAAAACTCTGTTGATTATCTTGGTATATGAATTTCTCAAAAACAATGATAAACTTTCCAATATAATATTTGGAAATTCCTACGGATTTTGGTCGTACTGGAAGTGGCTGACAAACAAAAAATAGAACGAAGGAAAAAATGGAGAAGTAAAGTTGACAACTATATCATTGCGAAGTTCACTCATTAGATCTAGCAATGGAACGAATAAAGTGGTGAAAAAGTAATTATATATTCGACATCAAATTTATTAGAAATTAATAAGACTTAGTTTTGTTGTTGTATATGTAAAGTTCAAAACCTGCTTGCCTCCTGAACAATTGAAAATAAATAAAGAAAAAGAAATTTCAGTACAGAGTTAGGAAATTATCAAGGGATAGCAAAATGTACAAATCCAAGATCATAGGAAAATCTGGAAATTTCAACTGTCATTGGGATATTCTCATCACAAAAATTTACAAATGAACCAAAAAGCACTCTCTTCATGCATGCAATACTATCTTAACCTTGAGAACCAGAAAAAAAAAGTTACAACTCTAATTCATTCTTATGTTTACATGATTTAGCAAAGACTTATCCTGCAAGTATCTTCTCTCTCCCTCAAGAACACTAGTAAAAAAACTCACCAATGCAATCAACAAGCTCTCAAATTATTTTACTCTAGTGTATGATATGCTTAAAGTTTATGGACACCAGGGGGGTTGTTATTGCCCATGCCTGGGCTGTGTCCTGGAGTTGTCGGCCTGAAAGCTTCCGACTCTATCTTCTTATACCGGTTGATAATAAGGCGGCGATTCCCCGGAGGTTTTGGGCTGTCCGAACTTGGGACGGGGGCTGGCGAGTGAAAATTAGGCCTCTCGGATGCAGAAATTAAGAGAAAATGCTTCGGGCTGTTCAAACTTGGGACGCTAGCTGGTGGGTGAATATTAGGTATCCTGGATGCAGAAATCCAACCAAATTGCTGCTGCAAAAGCAAGGAAACAAAATAAAATGCCAGCATATAATTTCTGTTATGTGAAGCCATGCATATGAATGGTGACATTTCTAATTGAGTGTAAGCATGTATAACGAAAAATTTGCTTCAAGAAATGAAATTCTGAGGAGCAACCCCTCATAGTACATGCTATATAAAACCACTGTAAAGGTCCCACAGGTTGAAGACGATGTTTAAATAAGTAGATGATGTGGTTATTTGGTTAATATATCTGTTTGGAATATATTCCTTA
Source organism: Fraxinus americana (assembly GCA_035079005.1). Taxonomy (NCBI): domain Eukaryota; kingdom Viridiplantae; phylum Streptophyta; class Magnoliopsida; order Lamiales; family Oleaceae; genus Fraxinus; species Fraxinus americana. Next base: position 29,907,352 of record CM068720.1, read on the forward strand.
AATTCATTTTTTTTCATACAATCATTTTTAATTATTCACTCAGTAAAATAATTCTGCACGTGAACATACAATTATTTAACCACATATTTTTCAAGAAAATAACTTTTCACAAAATCTATATATTCTAAAAAGTCTATATCGAATGGACCCTTAATACCAAGGGAGAATTGTAGTTGTGATCCCAAACCTTTCAAATTATTACTGATTATATCCAAACTTTTTATTATTGCAGTTTAAGTCCCAAACATAGTGGTGTCAATGGGCCGAGCCGAGCCGGCTCGGCCCATTGTCGCACGAGCTCGCACGAGCCGAGCTCGTGGCTTGGGCGAGCTCGGCTCGTGCTCGAGCTCGCCCAAAGCGAGCGGCTCGGCTCGCCATATATATATATATATATATATATATATATATATATATATATATATTTTTTTTTTTTTTTTTTTTTTTTTAAAATAACGCTACTAGTACTACAAATCTATTTTTTTTAAATATATATTTTTCAAAATATTTATCGGGGCTCGTCAAAAGTCAAAACATTTATAATTTTTAAAATAGTAAATATACATTTATTTAAAAAAAAAAAAAGATAAACCCTCCTCCTTTATCCGGGTTTGGGACCGGCTACTTCAATTTCGTGTAGTCGAAGTTAAAATTGTACACGAAAAATTTTTTACGTGTACAATTTTTTTAAAAAATTATAAATGTATGAAAACAAAATTTTGTAATGAATGTATTGAAATTAAATATCACTTAATTGATTACATGCAATTTCGGCATATTTATGTTGAATTCGATAATTAGCGTCTTCCCAATCCTTCACGCACATTAACGCTTCCAAAATATCTTCTTTTAGTCGACTTCGAATATCAGAGAGAACCCTCTTCCCTGCACTAAAAGCAGGCTCCGAAGCTACAGTGCTAACCGGAGGTGTTAGTAGATCTTTTGCAATTGCGAAAACAATTGGCCATCGACGTTCATTATTTCGCCAGAATTCGATTACATCTTCTAAACTTTTCTTAACTGATTTGTTACTAGGCATAGTATAACGAAAGTAATCAATTAATTCAGATGGCAACGCATTTGGACTACTACTCGAAGTTTGAGTACATGCAGTGGAACACATACTACTACTAATAGAGGAACCATATGCATATGCAGTTGAATCATATCTAATTGAGTCTATGTTTTCTAATAAATTAATTACTTCAGCGTCGTCATCGTTTATATTAGTGGGAGGAGGAGTAGGTATACGAGTAACTTGTGTACCTATTCTTGAAGCATATAATTCATACATTTCAGTTAACGTTTGTTCCAAATTCTTATAAGTAATAGGCATATTAAAAGTTAAAGTATTTGAAATTTGGTCAATTATAAATGTAGTACCCGATAAATTATATCGGGGTCCATGACGCATGCTAAAGGAAATAACACAGGTAATTCTTCCCAATATTTTCTAAATTTTAATTCCATAACATATATAACCGCATGAAAATTAGGATCATTTTGATATCTATTAAAAGCCTTAGCAGTTATATAAAAACGTTCAAGAACCATGCAACTAGTTGGATAATAAACATCAGACAATATATTCGTAGACGTATAAAAACTTTCCAAAAATTTCTTAATTTTAAAAACTGTATTCCAATTAGATTCATTTAAGATATCATCGTCGTCGTCTCTAATATGCCTACTGTTATAAAATTCAGTGATAAACGGTTCAAAATCTTCACAGGATTTTAATAATAAGTAAGTTGAATTCCACCTATGACCTACGTCAGTAATAAAAGTTTTTGTATTAGAGTTCCCAGCTTGTTCACAAAATTCTTCAAATGCTTGTTTTCTACTAGGTGTAATCGTGATATACGTAAGTGCATTCTTAATTCGACTAATTTCGTCCTTCACATGTTTTAAACCGTCTTGTACAATTAAATTAAAAATATAGCACACACATCGAATATGGAATAAATAACCACCAAAATCGGGTTGAAGTACTCTATGCAATTTATCGATAACTACTTTATTTACAGAAGCATTGTCAAAAGTAAAAGAACGAATTTTACTCTCGCATTTATATTCTTTAATTATTAACATAATTGCATTAAATATAGTGTTAACATTATGAGGATACTCAACAATTTTAAAAACAATAATTTTTTTATGTATAACCCAAAGTGGGTCTATATAGTGTGCAGTTACAGCTATATAACCTCTCTTATTAATCATTTCCCATAAATCCGAAGTTAAAGATATGACACCCCCGTATTTTTCTAAATCCCCAATCAATAATTGCTTTGCATTAAAAAAATATTCAATTGTATTAGAACGAAAAGTATTTCGACTTACCCCAACGTACCTTGATTGAAGATATTGTTTGACGTAGTTTACAAAATGTTCGTTGTCCACTATTGCTAGTGGCAGCTCCGCCGCGGCAACGAACTTCACCATGCCCTTTCGTGCTTCCTCCTCCGAATACATCCACGTAGAAAGTGGCGCAGTAGTAGCACCGACTCTACTAGTACCAAACTGTAGTTGCGTTTGTCCACTTTCAAGAAGCCCATGTTTGGCCGCACATGCTTTGTAATGACGGTTGAGGTGAGTGGTTCCAATACCTTTTTGTCATGCCAGTCGTTGTTGACAGTATTTACATACTGCTTTCGTTTCTGGAAGTCCATCGATCACACGACCAGTGTTAACCAATTTGAAATGGTCCCAACATTTTGCCTGCTTCTTCCCCTTTCTCTTCCCTCTTGCATCGGGAATATTTAATGCAGGTTCTTCATCTTGTTCCAAATCAATAGGAACACTAGGATCAACATCAACGTCATCCAAATCAATTGGATCGGCTTCACGAACGTCGAAATCGTCAATGTCTTCTGGAATTGGTAGTTCGTTGAGACTGGCAAATTCATTCCCAAATTGATTTTGGGCAGGTGTTTCGCCTTCCATACCGAACAAGTTTTCAACAAATGCTCGTGGATCCATTTGTGAATTGTTGAAATAGAATGTAGAAATGTAGAAATGAGAAGTGAATGAAGATTATGTACTAGTGGCTAGTGTATAAAATGAGTTGTAAAATGAAGATAATAATGTAAAAAAATGTAGAAGAAAGTTATAGAATAAATGAATGATATTGTTGATAATGATTTGTAAATTGTAGAGTAGAGAGTATAGAATGAAAGTTTGGTGGGAAAAAAATGTTGTAATGTGTTGGGTATTTATAGGAGAAGAATTGGAGAAAAGTAAAAAAAAAAATTTTTTTTTTAAAAAATAAGTGACCAAACGGTCACTGAAAATCAGTGACCGTTTGGTCACTTGGTGACCAGAACGGTCACTGATTTTCAGTGACCGTTCTGGTTACCAAATTTATGTTTAATTTTAATTTTTATTTTTATATTCATGGGCTCGTCTAGACGAGCCCCCAAGCCTGGCTCGTGGGCTCGTCTCACGAGCGGCTCGGCGAGCCGCTCGTGAATAGTGACGAGCAGAGAGGGCTCGGCTCGTCTAGCCCACCAGCCCGCTCGGCTCGTGCTCGGACTCGTTTTTTGACCAGTCCGAGCGGCTCGTGGGCGTGAATAGTACGAGTCGAGCGGGCGAGCCTACGAGCTGCTCAGCTCATTTGACACCACTACCCAAACATTTCATCTCTATTGTAGCTAGAGAACGTGTGGACAGAATTCATCCATTTGATCTTAGTTGACAAAAAGTCAATAGTATGACCAAATGATTTTTTTTGTCTTTTATTTTTATTCGTATTTAATTATTTTATATGGGATAACTTGGTTAGATTGTTGACTTTTGGTCAATTAACAGTAAAATGGACGGATTTCATCCTCATGTCCTCCAACTACACTGGAGATGAAAGGTTTGAGGGTTAATGTAATGTGAAAGAAGTGAACATACAAATCTCTCTCTCTCCTAGGTTTTCCCCCCATGCACTAAGTACCGCCGCCTTTCCTTCCATTTGTAGGGCTGCCTCTCCGATGGCTAACCATGCAGTCATAGCCGAATGGAAAAAGTTGGATGTACAGAACACTGTTTCACAGAAGCCTCACAGAAAACTTAAAAAACGCACGTGCTGGGGAAAAGGAAAGCTCGTGATGGAGAAAAGGAAAAAGCGTGCATGAAAAAGGAAAGGAAAGACCTAGCCATTAAAATCCAATTGTGAGAAACAGAGGAAAAATCCACCATTCCTGCCCAGCCCTAAAAATCGATTCACCGTCTTCCTTAAACCCACTTCTCCGAAATCAGCTGCTATAATTTTTCTGCATCTGCTAAGCCCCGAAAAAAATGCCAAGTAGCTTAGAAATCATTTGACCATTGTCTTCCTCGACCATTTCCGATTTCATCCAATCGATGGAGCATACATCTTACCCGCAGCTGATGCGGAGCATTTTCGAACCCACATGAGGTCTCCTCTTCAACGGCGAAGCCCCATCTGATTCCGGACATATTCTGCAGCATTTTACGGTAATGTGCGAACTTTCTAAAAAGGGATTTAAGAACAGCATGTAGTTTTTTTGATGTGGTTGTGTATATTAGGTATAAAAATGTGCTTCGATGTTTTGATGTGGTTGTGTATATTAGGTATAAAAAAGGGCTTCAATGTTTTGATGTGGTTGTCATGTTTTGATGAACAACATGTGGTTGTGTATATAAGGTTTTCTCATCGGCTTCACACCTGGTAGGCAAACAGAAGTCCAAAATTTAAAGATAAAGTGTGAGTTAAATAGGCATTGATGTAATAGGCAAAAATCAAAATTGATTTGAACAGTCGGGCTGCTGTAAATTATGTTGCCACTATGGTGATATATAGTAAAAAAGTAAGTAAATATTGAACTAATTGGATAAATGGTGGATTCCTGTGCAGATGCAATGTCTTTAGGGTTTACTAAGTTAAATATGAAATGAATGATTGTTTTTGAGCTCAACTTTTTGCTCCGTTATTTGTTGTAGGAAACGAAAATATGGAAAGTATGAATGGAGATCCTTTACTGCATTCCGATGGTGTGATAGTTGCGGACAATACGAACATTGTGGATGACCTAACTTTAGGAAAAGATAGAGAGAAAGTGCAGGAGGTGGGTATGACGTTCGAGGATGAAAAAGAAGTGTTTGATTTTTATAAAAGATATGTTTACACCATAAGTTTAGGGTGAGAAAAAAGGAATTCTAAGAATGGGGATGATGGAGTTATTAGATATGTGACATTTTGATATAATCCAAGATAGGCAATCACTTGGTTGAGTTTTGAAGTCCAAATTGAAGAAGTTTACAAGCCAAGGTTCAAGTTTCGTGAAGGGCTCGGGAGCCGAAAGGAGTTGGATTCAAGGTTTGGAAGATATTGGGAAAGAAAACGAACAGCGTAGATGAAAACGAGCATAACTTTTAGCTCGATTGTTGGATTTTTGCCCATGAGTACATTCTAGAAATGGTACGAAATTATGCATAGGGCTACGTGGGCTCATGATACTTTTAGGCTTACGATCGCATAGAAACATGCCGAAAACAATTTGGCGAGAATTTTAATTTTCTACGAATTTCCTTATTTTGTTAGAATTTTAGTTTAGATAAGATTCTTGTAATTTTTAAGTGATATTTTCATTTTTTCATATTTTCCTAGGTTTAGTATAAATAGGAAACTTTATTTCACTATAAAAAAAGAACTTTTTTTATATTATGAATTAAATGAGATTTCTCTATTCTTGATTGAACATGTACCGAACTTATCAAATATTGTTATATTTGTGACGTTCAACCCTTAGAACTTATCAAAGGATTAGGCATCATTAATGACGTTCGCAAATCGTAGTTCGTTGGTTTTGTAATCAAGAGGTCATTCAAACTTCGTTTTTTTTGTTGCTTGGTTCAATAATTTGCGGATCGAAATTCTACCGTCTACAACCTGAATTCGGGCTTTCCCGGCGCTTTCAATTAATTCCGCGATTTTCACGCTGATTTCGTAACCGGGTTCGCGTCATTTGGTATCACAGCTTGGACTCTAGATTCAGATTTTATCTTTTCTTTTGTTTTGTGTCTTTTGTTTTTGTTCTTTGTGTCCATCGTAAATGTAGAATCTTTGATCCAAAAAAAGAGTCGAAAATTGTTTTTTGGCTAATCTAGCATCCGAATCAACTCCCTTTTTTTTATCAGTTTTGTAGTTGAATTTCGAGTTTTAAAAAAATTTACTGTTCACATTTGTACTGTTCACTGTTTTTTTTCTTGATTTGTTTGGAAGTTAACACTATCATGTTATCTATCCAAAATCTAAAATCTGTTTATATTCATTCCAATCAAAAATTCAAAAACCACTTTCTTGAATTTAAATATCACTCATCTAATTGTCCAATTCTTTTCTTAAGTTTTCTTGATTACGCCTACATAAAGGATGGATTATGATTGGAAATTTATTTTCTAAACTCGGTGTTTTGTCGGTAGTACGGTATGCTGTCTGGCTATTGATAAGGAGTATATATCAAACTTGGCTAGTATCACGATTGTGGAAAAATTGGGATTACCTTCGCAACAATACCCTAGGCCTTATATAATGACTTGATTGAAGGAGTGTGGAAGGTAAATATGACCAATTGGGTTTTATTGAATGTCACCATTGGGAGATATAGTGATGAAGTTTGGTATGATGTAATTCCATTAAAATCTTTTCATATCTTGTTTGGGATGCCTTGGAGGTATGAGAGGAAGGCTATTTATAATATGGAGAAGAACGGGTATAGGTTTCTTTAGGATGGGGTAAAAATCACTCTGGCTGGCTTGACACTCGAACATCCTTTGCACACCGATGGAAGATGAGAGGTGAGGCAAAACGGTAGAAACAAGAGAGGGAGATGACCAAACCTAAGGAAAACACTGGAGTTGAATTGTAGGAGGGTCCAAAAATAGGAAAGTTGAGATGGAGGATGATGGATTGAAAAATACAGTTGATGTTAGGGAGAGTGAACTAATTAAAGAAGAACATGAGCAGGCTGGTAATGCTGTTGATATTGGAGAGAGTGAACCAATTAAAGAAGAAGAGCATGAACAGTCTAGTATAAAAATTGTAGAGATGGTTCTGCAAGAGAGTGAGAAAATAATAGAAGAATGTGTTGACAAATTGTTGAAAATATTGTAGGAGATAAAGAGTAGAGTTCTATTGTTAAGCATGATATGGTGGAGACGATATATTATGAGTACGAGGACCCATATCTTATTGAGGTGGAAGCTAACAAATTCAACAGTGTTTTGCTTAATTCTTTCTTTCAGTTTGATCATTGTACGTGGGAGTTCATACAACATCTATGGCTGATTGTGTTTGTGTTGCAATACATCCATAGCTACAAAATGGATGGGTACCGTGTATTGATCATATGTCATGGAGGGAAGAATTTTCCATTTGATCCGGGTAGTGCAGTGATGAGTTGTGTAGCAGGTTGGTTATCCCCTATGCTATCACAAGACACGGATTCGGGACGAATCTTTTTCGAAGAAAGAGGGGATGATATGATCCGGGATAGGCAATCACTTGGTTGAGTTTTAGAGTCCAAATTGAAGAAGTTGACAAGCCATGGTTCAAGTTTTGCGAAGGGCTTAGAAGTCGAAACGAGTTGGATTCAAGGTTTGAAAGATATTTAGAAAGAAAACGAGCAGCGTGGATGAAAACGGGCGTAACTTTCAGCTCGGTTGTCAGATTTTCACCTATGAGTACATTTTGGAAATCACACAAAATTCGACACAAGGCTACATAGGCTCATGATACTTTTGGGCTTGCGATCACACAGAAACATGCCGAGAACAATTTGGCGAGAATTTTAATTTTCTACGAATTTCTTTATTTTGTTAGAATTTTAGTTTAGGTAAGATTCTTGTAATCTTGAAGTGATATTTTCATTTTTCCATATTTTCCTAGGTTTAATATAAATAGGAAACTTTATTTCATTGTAAAAAAAAAAGAGAGAGAGAGAACGTTTTGATATTATAAATTAAATGAGATTTCTTTTGTTCTTGATTGAATATGTACCGAACTTATCAAATATTTTCCTACATTTGTGGCATTTAACCCTTAGAACTTATCAAAGGATTAGGCACCCTTTGTGGCGTTCGCACATCGTGGTTCGTTGGTTTTATAATCAAGAGGTCATTCAAACTTCGTTTTTGTTTAATTGCTTGGTTCAATAATTTGCGGGTCGAGATTCTACCATCTACAATCTGAATTTGGGCTTTCTCGGTGTTTTCAACTAATTCCGTAATTTTCACGCTGATCCCATAACCGGGTTTGTGTCACATTCACATGTAGTCGTGAAGACCGAAGAAGCAATAATGCAAGCACATCTTTGAAGCCGCGACCAACAAGTCTGGCAGATTGTAAAGCGAGGATATGCATCGTCAGACTATAATGGAACATGGAGAACTAACATCGTACACCTCGAGCACAATCATAAAACAAGCCCTTCAAAGTCAATGTTGTATCGTTGCAACCAAGAATTGAGTGCAAATGTAAAACGAAAGCTTGAATTGAATGACATAGCAGGGATTCCGTTGCACAATAGTTTCAACTCCGCAGTTGTCGAAGCCAGTGGGTATGAGAATATGACTTTTGTGGAAAAGGATTGCCGCAACTACATCGAACAAGTGAGATGGTTACAACTTGGAGAAAGAGATGCTGCAGTATTACAATCCTACTTTTCAAAGATGCAGGCACGGTGTTCGGGCCGACATGATTAGTAGTGAGGAAGTGAAAAAATTAACCTTCCTAAATTTGAGCATTTCTAGCTCCTTTTTTCTTCATAAATTAACTTTAACGTCAATGATTAATGTATATGAAGTTGTCATGTGGAACATGTCTATTAATATGCTTTGTGATAACACTTAGTTGATATGTAATGGAGAAGATTTGATGTGAATTCTTTTATATTTGAAATTCTTCCATGCAAATTTTTTGCTATAAGTTATTTTTGAGTTAAGATCGATGATGATATCTCTTAGTAATTTGTAAAAGTTTGCTATGAATATGTAGCTATTCTAGCATTAATTGTAATATTACTTGCTGTGAATATACAGCTATTTGATGTTCAGGTTTACAAAATTTGAGTTCACAAAACATAATTCAAAGACACCTACAGCAAAAGCAATTTCATTGAAGTTATTACACTGTTTGCAAATCATATATAACCTATTAATTCCAATCTAAACTAAACTCCACTTTACAAACTAAACTAAACAAAGGGAACAATGCGCAGCTTCACAAATCTTCCACAATCAGCAGATTTTAAACTAAACTAAACTCAACTTCACCTGAACAGAACTAAACTATGTGATCTAGCAATGCCTTTGCCTTTTCCATTTACCTCTGCACTTCCTTTATCCTTGCGAAATGTGACGTTCAACGAAATCTTGATGTCTTATTTTTCGGCTATTCGAGCTAGGCTGCCAAACATAGTTGGCAAATCTTTGACTTTCTCGATTTTCGCAAGATTCACCACTTCAGTCGTGGTACTCGATTCATCGCTTGATTCACAATTTACGACCCAATCAAAATAACCACAACTTTTACTATACATTTTGAATAATCATCCTTTGTTCTCGGTCTTACTTTCAACCTTAAAACATTTCTGCAATCCATGTGCACACAATGGGCATCGCCGTTTCATCGGGCAATCCCTAAAGAAGTGCTTCGTGCTTCTACATCCGTGAAAAACACAAAATCTCTACATCTCATCCTGGACAGGAATCAACAACAAAGCTGTCAAGAAAGTGGGCATAAATTTTTTCAAAGGCAACTTCACCCATTTTATCTATTTTAAACATCAACAACACCCACTCTCATTATATGCAAACAGAAATCAAAATTGATTCAAGAATTAAACTAGGATCGCCACAATTAGCAAAGTTGTCAAGATTCATAATCATTCATCTTCATTAATTAATTGCACCATTTACAGTAGTGGGCTTATCAAAAAATGCTGATAGCATAATTACCACAACGTCTACAACATTAACCACTCTATCAAGTAACATATTCATATATATATATATCCTTTTTCAAATTTATGATGATTTACCGTAAGTAACGTCTCCAACTGGATGTGGATATGAGTACGGTGACTGCGGACTGAGATGTTGGGCGAAGGTGGAGATGAGTGCAGCATTTATGGACGGCGGTCCGATAGCCGTCTACCTTGATGACGATAAATCAGTGTGATGGCCGTTCAGTCGATCCATGGTTTCAAAAGTTTCAAATCAAGGAAAATGGAGATACCTCAGTGCGGAGATGGTAGACAACTTTACCCAATATTCATGGCCGGACGAAGGTCGGGGATGGGCGATTTCTAGGGTTTCAATTGGAGGAAAGAAAGGGGATTTTCACTGGTAAAAATACGGGGCATTTGTGTGTCTTTTTCCTTTTTGTTTTCCTTCCTTTTAAACGCCTTACCTGTCATGTCATCTGTAAACCATCTGTAAATCACTTTTCTATAAGTGTACCACGATGGTAGCCAAACACACTTCTACTGCAACTATTGTGGCAAATCCTTCATCAACTACTTTTTTGTCTCCTAAAGCTCCAATCTCATATACGGGTGTCGTTTCTTCCACTCTTATCCATCACAATTTATCAACAATCTCTGTTGAAGATGTATGAGTAAAGAATGTAAAGTTGCTATTGTATGAGTCTCCCTGAGACAACCACAGTTTAAGGAATGAAAAGTTGCTATTGTTTTCTCTCCTGTCGAACTACAACGGTTAGAAGCTCCGCTCTAATATGCCCTTATCGCGAAGTGATCAAAATATCAGCTAAGAATTGACATCCTTTGCCACCATATTAGCACCAAATGGGGTCTTTTAGCTGTTTCGATTATTTGTTTTATCGATCAACAATATGTGCTAATTAAACTTCAAAATGAAGGGGATCTTAATAAAGCCTGGACGTATTGAAGAGAAAATTGAATATTTCTTCTTATTAATTTACAACCCAATACACCTACTTATAGTACAATGAAAGGAAAAATATAAGGAAAGAAATAATTCTACAATCTAAAATATTACTATATTACACACAAGGAAAGATAAATAATCTCAAATCTTTCCTAATCTTGACCTCAATATTACGTGATTTCTACACTCCCCCTCAAGTTGGATCGTAAATATTGATCATATCCAACTTGAAGATGAAATCATCGAATCTCTGTCTTGGTAGTCCTTTGGTGAAGATATCTGCAGTTTGTGCTTGTGTGGGGATATAGGTAATACAGATAGTTCCTTTTTCCACGTTCTCTCTAATAAAATGTCTGTCAACCTCCACATGTTTAGTTCGGTCATGCTGTACTGGATTAAGAGAAATGTTAATCGCTGCTTTATAATCACAATAAAGTTTGAGTGGTAGCTTAATTGTGATGTGTAATTCTTCCAGAAGTTTCTTCAACCACAGTCCTTCACAAATTCCTTGTGCAACCTCTCTGAACTCAGCTTCAGCACTACTTCTGACCACTACATTTTGTTTCTTGCTTCTCCAAGTTACCAAATTTCCCCATACAAATGTGCAGTAACCTGTAGTAGACCTCCTATCATCTATCGATCCTGCCCAATCTGCGTCTGTGAAGATCTCAATATCTTTTCTCTCACCCCTTTTGAAGAATAATCCTTTTCCAGGTGAGCCCTTGAGATATCTGAGTATTTTATAGACGGCTTCTAGGTAACTTTCCTTTGGAAAATGCATATGCTGGCTTGTTAGACTGAATGCAAATGCTATGTCAGGTCTAGTATGAGACAAGTAGATCAATTTTCCAACCAGTCTTTGATATCTATCAATTTCTACTAGATTGCCTTCCTCTTCAGTTTTCTTTCCCACGTCAACAGGAGTATCACTTGGTTTGCATCCTAGCATACCAGCATCAGTGAGAAGATCAATGACATATTTTCGTTGTGATATACTGATGCCTCGTTTCGACCTAGCAATTTCCATTCCTAGGAAGTATCGCATTAGTCCCAGATCCTTTACTTCAAATTCAGTGGCAAGGCTCTTCTTTAATCTTTCCATCTCTACTATATTCTCTCCCGTTAAGATAATGTCATCAACATATACGATTAGAATCGTTTTAGTGCCGTCCTCAAATATTCGAAAGAACATAGTGTGATCTGATTGTCCTTGACAATATCATTGAATTTTCAACACTCTAGCAAATCTGTCAAACCATGCTCTCGGTGACTGTTTGAGCCCATATAATGATTTTTTCAGTTTGCATACCCGTTTTTCTTCATTTTCCTTGCAAAAACCTGGTGGTAATGTCATGTACACTTCTTCCTCCAATTCCCCGTTTAAGAATGCATTCTTAATATCCAGTTGTTGCAGTTTCCAATCCAAGTTTGCTGCTAGTGATATAAGGACTCGAACTGTATTTAACTTTGCTACTGGTGCAAATGTTTCTGTATAATCAATGCCATATGTTTGTGTGTAGCCTTTTGCAACCAATCGAGCTTTATACCGTTCTATTGTTCCATCAACATTGTATTTCATATTGAAGACCCATTTGCATCCAACGAGTTTCTTTCCTTTTGGTAGGTCCATTACTATCCAAGTACTATTTTTCTCCAATGTTCTCATTTCTTCCAGTACTGCTTCTCTCCAATGTGGAATCTCCAAGGCTTCCTGAACATTTTTTGGAGTGGATGTATTGTCTAGGTGAGTGGTAAATGCACGATAACCTGTAGATAAAGTGTTGTAGGACATGAATTTAGAAATAGGGTGTAGAGTACACGACCTTGTTTGTTTTCTGAGAGCAATGGGTAAGTCAGGTTCAGATATTTCTACTAGTTTTTACGGTTCTGGAGCTACCATCAGTTCGGACTCTCTTGGTGCTTCAGTAGTGAGATTCCCCATGTACTTTGATTTCGGCTTTCTTGAGTAAACTAGTATCTCATTACCATGATTTTCTGCATCTCCCCCTGGATTCGAGTGTCCCTCTGTTAATGGCAGAGTAGGTGGGGTAGGTTTATAAGATGAAGGTTCAGAAGAGGAAGGGTCAGAAGAGGAGAGACTGAGATCAAAGAACCGATCTTCATGTAAGGTCTCCCCCTAAAGAGAGGTGTTTCCGAAGTATGGAGTATTTTCGAAGAAGGTGACGTCAAGACTAACAAAGATTTTTGTAGTGACAGGGTCATAACATCTATAGCCCTTTTGTGTTGAAGAGTATCCAATCAGAAAACATTTAATGGGTCGGGATTCAAGTTTACTTCAGTGGTGAGAGTGAATGTGAAGAAAAACGGTGCACCTAAACACTCATAGGTTTAGATCTGAAGTGAGACGAGAGGTTGGGAAATGTTTATGAAACTGTTGAAGAGGTGTTTCGAAATTTAGAACACGACTGGGCATTCGGTTGATGAGATAGGTGGATGTAAGGATAACATCTCCCCAAAATAAATTAGGCATTTTTGTGGTAAACATTAGAGCTCGAGCAACTTCTAGGAGATGTCTATTTTTACATTCGGCAATCCCATTTTGTTGGGGAGTGTCGACACAGGAACTTTGATGAATCATCCCATGTGTGCGAAGAAAGTCTCCTAGGATGTGATTGAAGTATTCAGTGCCATTATCCGTACGTAGAATTTGAATCTGCGTTTGGAATTGTGTGTAAATCATTGAATGGAAATTGATAAACATGGTACGGACATCGGACTTGTCTTTTAATAGGTAGACCCAACATACTCGAGTGTGATCGTCAATAAATGTATCGAACGATTTTGTATGAGTACGGTTTGGGACGCGGGAGGGACCCCAAACATCACTGTGAATCATAGTGAACGGTTTTGATGGTTTATAGATAGATTTGTGGAAAGATGTATGCTGATGTTTCGCAAGTTCACAGACTTCACATTGAAAATTGACTGAACTTTTATTCAAAAAAATGTTAGGGAGTACACGTTTCATGTATTGAATGTTAGGGTGTCCCATTCTAAAGTGCCATAACATAATTTCACTATCTCTTAGGGCAGATGCAGAATCACAGATGTTAACTTGACACTGTTTACTTACGTCAGGCTTATCAAAGTAATAGAGTCCTTCACTTTCCTCAGCACTGCCAATCGTCTTCCCTGATGATAGGTCCTGAAAGACACAATAAGATGAGAAAAATTTAGCGGAGCAATTTGAAGTTTTCGTTAACTGGCTTATAGATAGTAAGTTGCACGATAAATTTAGGACATGAAGAACTGATTTTAGAGTGATAGAGTCAGAAATTTTAATACTCCCTTTTCCGGCTACAGACGACAGAGAACCATCAGCAATTTTAACTTTGAGATTACCGGCACATGCAGAGTATGAAGAAAATAGGTTATGGGATCCCGTCATGTGATCAGAAGCTCCAGAGTCAATGATCCAGGGTGTACTAGACTTTGTGGTGGATGTTAGGGCTTTTAAGAAATTACCTCTATGAGCTAGTGAACTGGATGGATGGTTTGTGGAGTTTTGACTAGGTGGTTGGAAGTTGGATAATAATTTGTAAAGTTGTTCCATCTGTTCAGGATTGAAGGCGCCACCGGACTCCCTGGGTTGTTCACCTTGATAGTCAACCGAAGCTTGATATCCCCTATTTTTGTTTTGTCTCGGTTTCCAATTTCCCGATTTTCCATGCAACTCCCAGCACGTGTCTTCTTTATGTCCCGATTTATGACAATGTTCACACCAGGTTCGTCCTTTTTGTTGTCTTGGATCAGGCCCATTTGTTGCTCCTCTTGAATAAAGGCCCATAGTATCCGGCCAAATTGCAGAATTTTTTCCGAAGTCATTTAAATTGTGTACACCTCTTTTAAGTCCAGGCTAAGCATTTAAAAGACCCAAGTTATTAAAAGACCCAGGCCTTAAAGGCCTAAAATCAGAAGACCCAAGCCGTTTGGACGCTAGGGCAGAGTGTTCGGTCCCAGGTGAATCCGACGTTCCACCGCCGGTGTCCATCATGATTTTTCGCCGGTTTTCTTCGCGCCTTACCTCTGCAAAAACTTTCCTCGTCGACGGTAAAGGCTTTCTACCCAGAATCCGGCCCCTAACATCATCAAGGTCTCGGTGCAACCCAGCTAAGAATTCAAAATCCCGCTCGTTTTCGAGCTTTTTCTTGAATCACGCGCTGTCTCCCGCGTACTCCCACTCTTCTTCCGAGCTCAAGTCAAGTTCTTGCCACAAGGTTGTCATCTCAAGGTAATACTCCGTGACATCTTGTTCACCTTGTCGACTTTGCCAAAGTTTGGTTTTGATTTCAAAAATCTGGGACGAGTTTTCTGAATCTGAATATGTCTCTTTCACTGCATCCCACACGTCCTTCGCCATTGGTAGGAACAGATATGTCTTCCCAATGGATTTCTTCATCGAGTTTACTAGCCAAGTAGTCACCATGGAGTTCTCTGACCTCCATTTTTGAAGAGAGACAATGTTGGTTGAGGCTAGCTTCGTCGTTTCACCCGTAAGGTAACCCAATTTTCCTTTTCCATCAATTATCAGTTTGATCGACTGAGCCCATTCACGAAAATTCTTCCCATTCAGTTTTTTGATTGTTAGTTGAAACGAAGAATTTTCCCCTGTACCTACGGGAGAGGCACTTTCAGTCTCGTCGTGGAGAGGGTCAGAGGTTGTGGATTCTGACATGACTTTGTTAGGAATATTGGGCCTAACTCCACATAATAAAACCAGCTTATTAGGAGAGGATTGCCCTCACCTTATTATGTGGATCATTAATATTTTCCCAAGTAATGTGGGATTCTAATACGGCCCCTCACGCACAGCGTGAACCATGCCAAACAACTGTGAATAAATCGATATTAGGTGGCACCCAACATTGCATAGTTGGGCCTAACTCTGATACCATGAAGAGAAAATTGAATATATCTTCTTATTAATTTACAACCCAATACACCTACTTATTACAATGAAAGGAGAAATATAAGGAAAGAAATAATTCTACAATCTAAAATATTACTATATTACACACAAGGAAAGATAAATAATCTCAAATCTTTCCTAATCTTGACCTCAATATTACGTGATTTCTACACTTATGATGTTTATATGGTGGGTGGATCCATATTTCATTTGTTTAAATGGTCAAGAGATTTTAAAGCCAAAGAGGAATCTCCAATGGGTCCAATCTGGATTCGGTTGCCATTTCTGCCATAAAATTTTGCATCCCATTATACTTGAAGAAAATAGTGAAGCTACTGGGAAGATTTTTGAATGCTAATTTCCTTGTTATAACTTTCACAAGACCTAGTTATGCACGGGTTTGTGTGAAGATGGATCTTACAAAAAAGCTTGAGTATGATATTTGGATTCACAAGTATTGAATCTAGTTCAGGATTCTGGCAAAAAATTCATTATGAGAAACCCTAAAGTACTATGTACACTGCAAGTTACATGGACATGATGTGGTTAATTGCAATCGGGTATATGGGAAGGTTAATAAATAGGTTGGTTTGAATTGCCCCCTGCACAACTCGAGGCAGGGATTTCTCACCTATGACCATTCTTATCCCTTGGTTGATTACTAGTGCTGATAATGAGATGCTACTAAAAGAAGTCACGCTTAAGGAGCTTTATAATATTGTTAAGAGCATACTTGAATATTCGGCCTCGGGCCTTGATAGATTTACTTCTTCTCTTTTTATTCATGCTTGGAATATTGTCTCTGAAGATTTATTTTGTGAGATGGTACCTTACAGATGCTTTGGGAGCTTCAATTATTGTTCTTATTCTGAAGAATGATAATCCTACGATATTTGCAGATATCAGGCCTATTATTCTTTGTCAAGTCCTCTACAAAATTTTGGTAAAGATTATGGCTACTAGGCTAGCAACTCTTTTACCTAAGATCCTTTCGCTTAATCAGGATGGTTTTGTGGAAGGAAGACTCATTATTGAGAATATTGTTTTAGCACAAGAATTATTGCAAAACCTGAATAAAAGGTCTAGAGGTTCAAATGTTATTCTTAAGATCGATATGGCAAAGGCATTTGATAGGGTGGATTGGGATTATCTTTTTAGTAGTACTAATGGCGCTTATTTTTGCCGAAGCTTGGACTTCATCTATTTTTACAGCTATTTCCAAAATTTTCTATGAAAATAAATGGATCTTTGGATAGTTTTTTTTTACTTTCTCTAGAGGGCTTCGTCAAAGAGATCATCTATCTCATCTCCTCTTTATCCTTAGTGAGGAACCATTATCATGGGGTCTTGCAGCTCTTTTGAATGAAAGACATTGTTTCGCGGGTTTTTCGCTCGCTAACAATTAAAAAATGAATCAGACGATTGTGTAAGGGACAAACCTCTTGGAACAAAGTCCCAAAAATGGGTGTTTATTGAATGTGAAGATTACAGTTTGGACACGAACAAGATATCTCCAAGGGGCGCAAGCACACGAGTACAAGAGAATTGAAGTAATTGAAAGTTAATCTAAGAAAAGTAAATTACATGTTATCTGTTTTGAGAGTGAATTTTGTCGGGCTATCTTCGTTGTTTTCCTCTTTCTTTTATACGGCTTGAACAGTTTTGATCGTTTAGAAACTGCTTGTAACTACCCATTTCTTTCATCATGGTTGGCTGGCCAATAACTACCGTGTGCAACTCCTATCACCACGTCCTCTTCATAACTGCTTGCCATCAACTCTCTCAAATCGTGGGGCGTAATTATGATGTGCTCAAACCGTCTTAGATCATGACTTTGGATAACAACAAGCTTTAGTCATTGCTGGGACTCTGGTCGACTCAGCATTCTTGGGCGACAATCGATCTTCTACTCTGGGCGATTATAGGATGTTTCATTCGCTCAACATCTGGGCGTTCTGCAGGCTTGGGAGACGACGTACCTTTGTTTTTGGGCTTTCATCATATTTGATGACATTTCTGGTTGGGCTTTTACCCTGATATCTCTAGATGGGCTTCCTCTCTTGGGCCATTCCCTCTTTTGGGCCATTTGAATTGAGCTGAATATTTTGTGTGTCAACAATTACCCCCCAACATGGCGGAATTAATTTTAATTTTCGCCATATTCATCTTCGTGTCTTCCAGCAACGTTCAAAATTCCCAATGTTTTTCAATCATCACTTTCTTTTGTCTGGAATGGCGTGACGTTACAACCCTTCTAAACCCAAAAATTGTGCCACTTCGTTGCATCACTAAACCACATCTCCATACTTCACGTCTTTTCCCCACTATTTTACTATTTATCGTCTTGCTTCTCCTCTACGTTTCTCAAGCAAACTTAGACGAACTCGTATTTTGCATTCAATGGCGACCTCTCAAATTCGTTCGGACTCCCCTTTTGGTTTCGAAGACTTCCAGAACCTCCTCACCAGGCCATATGTAAACCCTTCTTGTCTTACACCGGTTAACCCAGACCGGAATGAGTTTTATCTTGGCCCAATGTTTAATGATGCTGCGTCGATAGAGAAAGTGGCTGTGGGTCAAGTATTCCCTTGCAAAGAAAACCTCACTTTTCTGAACTCGCTGCCGTTGAAGCCCATTCAGGAGCGAGGCATTCGTACTTGGCCTAAAGCTGATTCTTCTTTTCATTTTTGGCATGCACGTCTGGTAAAACATGGACCCACAAAAGCACTTTTTGATCGCGCGCGGATTTTTGATTTGTTGGAAATTACCCTTCATCCCCCAATTTATGATTCAGTATTTTTTCCAATCGCGCTGAGTTTTTGGTCTTCAGAGTATAATACTTTTGTTTTTCCTCTTGGCCCGATGTCTATTACCCTGAGGGACGTAGGGGCTTTAGTAAACCTCCCACCTTTGGGTGATACCATATTTCCTGGTATCTTGGTTACTGGTGCTGCTCCGAAATTTGACAAGAAAATTACTGAGTCGTATTCGAGCATGCAAAGCCTTTACACTGCCTCTGTTTATGAACCTAGCCATGCTGAACGTGTAGCTTTCCTTCACGTTTGGCTGTGTAAATATGTCCTCTGCGTCCCTATTTTGAAGCCTTCTACGAGCTATTTGCCCATATCACATGAACTAGCACGTGGCCGACCCCTGAATTTATGTTCTTTCCTTTTGGCCACTCTTTATAGAGGCATGGTCTCCCTTTAATTTCAGCTAAAGAATAATACCTCCCCTACAGGCAGGGGACCTCTTTGGTTGGCCCAATTATGGTTGAGGGCGTATTTCCCACAACTTGGTGCTGTACCTTCTCCTCCTAAATCAGTAGCCTGCTACGGGTTGTTCATTCATCAATTAGACCCTGTAAATATGTCTGCCAGAGAAATTTTCACATTCTTTTATACACTGAATTTCATTCCTTCATTCTTTTCTTTTCCCGTTCATCAAATCCCCATTTTTGTTTGTCCTCCTTCCACCATGGATGAAACAACTGCATCTTTGTCTATATGGGTGGAATTTTTGGTTAGTAGAGAGTTGTTTCATGATATCGTGACAGGGACAAATGCTAAAGCTGGTGTTGAGATATATGCTCCTCATTTCTTTGCCCGTCAGCTTGGTTTCGGCCAAACTTGGCATGTTCCTCCTTGTTATTCTAAGAATACCACAGAGCGTTTTCACCTTATAAGTAAGGCTGAGGTTGGAGCTATTGATGCTCACAATAAACGCTTGGCTGAGGGCTTTTCTTTTGTTCCCTTCACTTATACTGCTTTACGCATCCTCTTTTCGACCATGTGGCCATCTGTGAAGCGTAGGCTTTTTTCAGTCAACGCTACTCATGCTTTTCACTCATTGGATCATTCAGAGACTCTCCTTTCTTCCCCTGTTCTTACTACTCCTTTGTCCATCAAGGGCCCTTCTAAATCACCATCAGCTTCCCACAAACTTTCAAATCTTCACTCTGCTTTCCCAACTACCCATACTATTGTTGCCAAAGGTGCTTCTAGCCGAAAACGGCCAGCTGCAGCTTCTCCAATTTTGCAAGATGACGCTGGAGATGATGGGGGTGATGATCTTGATGTTCCTCTTATCCATAAAAGAAAAGTAATGACTTTGTTTAACCATGACCTATTAACCTTTATGAACTGATGCTTCATTTGACTGTTCCATTCGATGGTTTCAGAGAGGCTCATCTTCTCGTTCAGAAGCATTAGTCACAGACTCTCCTGCTCCAACTTCCACTGTTGTAACTGTCTCAACAGGATCATCTGATGAAGGGATTCTGTCCGAAGAACAACCTTTAGTGCCAGAAACTTCATCACAATCTCTTGAGGCATCGCAGACTTCTCAGGACGTCCATCCCCCAATTATTAAGCCAACAGGTTGGATGTCTCTTGGCACTTTCATTTTATTTGTTGATTTAGCAGTTTTTTTTTACTTGTTTTCCTCTGTGTGTATCAGGTGTTCCCACAAATCTGCCCGTTGCAATGAGTTCGTCCTATTCAGAGAAAAGGAAGTCTTCACGAATGGTGGGGCCAATTGATGATGATCCTGAACATTCGAAGGTCTCTGATGAGGTAGCTCATATTCCTCCTTCACTCTTTTTGCTTTGCTTGATTTGTTGTGTTGACATTTTAGCATTGGCATTTTCTTTCAGTGTACTAATACCGTTGTGCACTCCATCCAAGACTTGTTTTCCTCTTGGGAACAAATGGAAACGTCCTGCCCTTCTTCTGGCCATCCTTCTGACTCCTCAGAGGCAAACATGGAGATTCTTAGACAATCAGTGCTTGAGTATGTTGCCTTCATGGATATGGATGTTTGCACGGCTAGTGCTACCACACAGAAGGATAAATTTGACCTTTTGAGCACGAAGTTGGCACAAGCACTTACGCTTCCGTCGCTCAATGTTTCTCCTAAATTCAAGGCAACATTGAGGGCCATTCATTCTGAAGTCCTTTCCCTGTTTGCTAGATGTGTCGATTTGAGGGCCAAAAGTACTCAATATTTTCATACCTCTTCTGAAAAAGAATCTTTGCTCCAGGAAATCAACAAGGCCAGGACTGAATTGAATGAACTCTCTTCTAAAATTAGAGCTGAAAATTCTTTAATGATGACCTTGGCTGCAGAGATGAAGGAGCTTCAAGTAAGGATGGATGATTGCAAGGCTAGGATAGCTGCTAAAGAGCGTAACGCTTCCCAATGGATAGAACGGACCAAATCATTAGTTGAGCGTTACCAGCAGCTAAAAGTGGATGAAAAGGTTGTGACCGACATAAATACTGCTTCTCAAAGGCTGGATGAGGATTGGGCGAAACTTAGGGAACAGATACGATCTGTTTGGGGTGAACTATAATTGAGACATTTTGATGTCCTTTTCTTTGTAAATTCGTGAACTATTCATCATAGTCACTTTTCAACTGTTACAGCAGTATTTGCCTTTAATGAACAATTATTTTGTATGTTCGAATATTAATTGACGTTCCTCTTTTAAATCGTCAACCCCCCAAGCACTTGATTATGCACTAATTGTATGCTCGAATATTGATTGACGAACGTTCCTCTTTTAAATCGTTAACCCCCCAAGCACTTGATTATACGCTAATTGTATGCTCGAATATTGATTGACATTCCTCTTTTTAAATCGTCAACCCCCCAAGCACTTAATTTTATGCTTAAGATTTATGCATATTAATTTCCTCACCCTTCAGATTTTTGGGTCATTTAATGTATGTGGCCTTTCATATCTTGACTCTTCATATCCATTCCTTTATAAATATGTTTGTGCCTTCAACACTTATCATTTCCATTCATAATTCTTCTCCAAGAATTATCTTGCTGCTATTGTCCAGTATCTCGATACCTTCTCCAGTTTCACTTTTCCGTAGAAATGGATCAGTTGATCCATCCTGTGTGTCGTCCGACTTGACACGCCTGTTGGTATGGGAGATATAGGAAATGTTTCTTGGCCAGCAGCAAAATTCTTCCCATCTATCAATGGAGGGAAGGAATGTTTCTGGGCCTTTTGCTCGCCATTGCAGCAATGCTTTTGGGGATGTGGCTGGTCCCAGTCCACAGTTTTCACCGTTGCTGCCAAAGGCCTACCATTGTTTATCCTCAATTGTAACTTGTAGGAGATTTCAGATTCTCGCTCATAGGAGGCTTTACACTTTTCATATTTTGTTGATGTAACCAATATTTATTTAAATAAAAGTTTTATTTAGACGTGTTTCGTCCTTTATTTTATTTGGTTATCATCGCTCATTAGAACTTTCATGTTTAAGTTTGTATTTGTTCGTCTTCCCATACAGAAGGAACATATTTCTTCAAGTATTTGCCATTGATGAACCTCACGTGATTAGTACCATCTAAATCCTCTAAATGATAGGCTCCATTAGGCAAAACATTTTTCACTTTGTATGGTCCTTCCCAATTTGGTGACCATTTACTGTACTTTGGATCTTTACTATCCAAATGGAGTATTGTCTTCCAAACTAAATCACCCAAACTGAAGGACTTGGCTATGACCTTTTTGTTGTAAAACTTAGCCATTTTCTGTTTCTGGACTTGCAATCTATCCAGAACATCCAACCTTAATTCGTCTAGTTCCAACAAATTTTGGACGAGCAACTCTACGCGTTCGTTGTCGCCCAGGTTGTTTTGTGAACATACTCTCATTGACTGCACATTGATTTCCACAGGTAGCACTGCGTCTTGCCCGTATGTTAGCTAAAAAGGGGTAACTTTAGTGCTTGTGCGTTGCGACGTTCTATAGGTCCACAGAGCTTGATTCAAACACTCGTGCCAATCTCTGGCATTTTCACTTATCATCTTTCTTATGATGTTCTTCAGGATCTTGTTAGATGATTCAGCCTAACCGTTGGATTGAGCGTAATAAGGCGTGGAATTTACCAATTTGACCCCAAATTCGCTCAAAAATTCCTTCACTTGATCCCCATTCAAGGAAGTCCCATGATCCACCATCAAGGTTTGTGGGATTCCAAACCTATAGATAATATGATCGCGAATGAATTATATAACACTTTTCTGAGATATCTCTTTTAGAGGTATTGCCTCTACCCACTTGGTGAAGAAATCTATTGCCACTATAATGAACGTATGTTGTTTGGACGATAGTGGATAAATTTTCCCTATTAAGTCTATCGTCCAACCTCTAAATGGCCATGGCTTAATGATGGGTGTCATTTCTCTAGTTGATGCTCTCTGAATTGGCCCATGATTTTGACATGCCAGACAACTTTTTGCATATTGGACACACATTTCTCCCATTTTAGGCAAAAAATATCCATTCCTAATAATTAACCACCTCATCCTTTGACCAGCTTGGTGGGCTCCACAAATTCCTTCATGTATTTCAGTCATAATCATCTTAGCTTCTTGTAAGCTTACACACTTTAACAACACTCCATCTGGGCATTTTTTTTAAGTAATTCACCTTCAATTAATGTGTAATTCAACAATCGTAACTTTATCTTTCTATTGTTCTTTTCAATTGGTTCTTCCAAGAACTCTTTTATCTCTACCCTCCAATCTATCGCGTCTCCTTCTTGTATACAATGAATTCCAATCCTATTTGCCCTCCTTTGTAAAACAGGCAAAATTGTTCCATATTCACAAGTGTGCTCCATATCCAAGACTTTTAAGTAACCTGAGGCCGTTTGGGCCAGTTCGTTTGCTATGTCATTGTACATTCTATTGACATATTGGAGTTCTACTTAGTCAAACTCTTCTAGTAATTCTTGGGCGATTTCATACTGGCTTATGACGGATTCGCTCTGACATTTAAAATCGCCAGTGAGTTGGTAAATCACTAACTGGGAATCGCCTCTAATAATCACGTTTTTTACTTCCATTTCAATTAATAACTCTAGGCCGACAATCAATGCCTCATATTCGGCCTGGTTATTGGTGCACATTCTGTCCAATGTGAAGGCGAACTTATAACAAATTCCTATAGGATTTATCAAAGATATTCCTACTCCTGCACCTTTGGAAGTTTTTGATCCATCAAAATATAGGATCTATGGTTTGAACTCGAATGAGTCTATTTCCAATTTAATTTCTTCAAGCATATCAAGGCACAGGTGATCGGCCAAGAAATTAGCCAATGCTTGATTTTTTACTGCCTTTTGTGGTATATATTGTATTTCAAACTCGGACAATGCCAAAATCCAAAGGCCTATCCTTTGGTGTAAAATAGGGCGAGAAAATATGTACTTCACTAAATTAACTTTAGAAATTAGATAAACTGTTACAGGCCGTAGATAGGCCCTTAACTTAGTACATGTGAAATATAAAGCGAGACATAGTTTCTCGATAGCAGAATAATTACATTCGCATTTCGTCAAATGTCTACTCAAATAATATACTGCCCTTTCTTCACCAAATTGGTCTTCTTGCGCGACCATTCCAGCTATCGATTCTTGTTCAGCCGATATATACACCTTCATTGGCCGTCCTTGGATAGGTGACACCAACACTGGCGAATTTGATAAATACATCTTTAGGTTATCAAATGCCTTTTGATGTTCTTCTTTCCAAACGAGTTCGTCCTGATTTTTCAACTTTAGGAGAGGCAAAAAAGCTTTTGTTCGCCCTACACAATTAGAGATAAATCGCCTTAAGAAATTAACTTGACCTAAAAATCTTTGCAATTCTTTTTTATTGCTAGGCGGTTTGGCCTCTAAAATGGCCTTTGCTTTATTCTTATCGAGTTCGTTTCCTCTTTGGTGTACTAGAAAGCCAAGGAAATTACCGGCATTGACACCAAACGCACACTTCAAAGGATTCAATTTCAGCTTGTATCGTCTCATTCACTCAAATGAGCGTTTCAGTTATTCGAAGTGATCTTCCCCTTTAACAGATTTTACTAAAATGTCGTCTACATACACCTCAATAAACTTGTCTATCATATCATGAAAGATTAGATTCATTGCCCTTTGATAAGTCGCCCCCACATTTTTTAGGCCGAAAGGCATAACTACCCATTCGTAACATCCTAAGGCCCCTGGGCATCTAAAGGCAGTTTTGTGTATATCTTCTTCAGCTATATATATTTGGTTATACCCTGAATACCCATCCATAAAGGAATACATGACATGTCCAGCAATACAATCAACTAAGGAATCTACCGTGGGCATTGGATACTCATCTTTAGGTGTCGCTAAGTTCAGATTTCTAAAATCTATGCACACCCTCATTTTACCATTCTTTTTTAACACTGGCATGATATTAGACAACCATTCAACATATCTAGCTATCCTGATGAAACTTGCTTTCAATAGTCACTCAATTTCTTTCTTAATTTCAGGTAACACATTAGGAGCAAAACGTCTAGGAGGCTGCTTATGGGGCTTAAAACTTGGTTTAGTTGGCAATCTATGTTCCACTAAATTTTTATCTAAATCAGGCATATGCTCATACTCCCAAGCAAAACAATCTTTATATTCTTTTAATAAAGCAATTAATGCTGTACTAACCTCTTGACTAAGCATCTGGCTGATAAATGTTGGTCGATCTTCTCCCACATCGCCAATGTTTACTTTGATCAAAGGGTCTTGTGCTTGAGCGTTTCCAGGTTTGTGGATTCTCATCACTTCATCGTCCATGTCCCTTGTAGGTACTTCTTCTTCTAGGCAATCTACCTTGTTGACTTCCTGGTCAATACTTTGTTCCAATTTGAATACTGCCAATTTGTCTCCCAGCGTTTTCAGTGCTAACTTCTTTTTGATTTTTTCTTGACATTCTTTATTGAAAGCCACTAATCTGGCTTTAAAGGCCGAATCTAGGCCACATGCTCTTTTGGTTGCCAATTCATTAGTATTCTCTGAGCGTTCTTTTGCTAATCACTGGCTCCTCTAGGGCCACTATGTTTGGCCTTATTTGACTGAACATTTCAACAAGTGCTTCTACCGAAAATGGTTCTTCACTCTGTGCGACGACTTGAGTTTCTTCTCCATCTTGGATTATCCTGACAGGTCCGTAGTTTCCTTCGTACATGAACCTTTTTACCGAGTTAGTTTCTGCAACAAAAGGCCTATGATCTGCTTGTACCACTTCTGTTTTACCTTGGTCATTCTAGAAAACCAAGCACTGGTGGAGCGATGATGGTATACAACGACTTCCATAAATCCAATCTCGCCTTAGTAGTATATTGTAACTAGTAGGACCATCAATGACAAAGAAGACAGTCGTCCTAGTAGTCGTACCCACAGTTATATTTAGTGGCATTACTCCTTTGGTCAAAGTGGCTCCCCCATTGAAGCTCGTGAGAATGACTTCCGTTGGGATCATGTCATCCTCTGTTTTCGCGAACTTTCTCATCATCCTCAATGGGATAGTATTTATGGTGGCCCCATTGTCAATAAATACTTTCACCACGGGTATGCCATTGACCAAAGCCTTCACATAAAGTGGCCTTAAATGCTTGGTCAATTTCATAGTGGGCTTTTTGAAGACAACCTTTTCTGTTGCATCAATTTCCACTTCCTGTTTGTCCCCTGTGGACTTATCCCTTTGTGATAAATCAACTTGCAATATCTCGAGCTGAGTACTTATCTGTGGGGCACTATATTCATTCTCCAATATTTCTCCAACAGCTACCCAACCTGTTGGGGGAGGCAATATCCTTGGAGGAGACCCGTATTTCTTAGAACGAGGTACCCTTTTCTTCATCTTGGGTGTCCCATATAGTATGTAGAAATTGAAAGAACGCCCAGATGGTTCTCCCAACAAATCTACTTCACGAACTCCTTTCCAATGCAATTGTTTCAGCAAGGTATTACGCGATACTCCTCTCTTTCTCCTTTCTTCTTCTAGATCGATTTCTTCGTCGATATCAGTCGTGCCATCGTCCTCTTCGCCTTGTATTTCTTGAGACGTCTGACCACCTCCGCATTCCAACACACATGCTTCTTCTTCATCTCCTCATTCTTCCTCCTTACTCTTGAATTCATTGGCCAACAGGTAATTATTAGCCATGACGGGAGGTAAAGTGTCGAACTGGATTGCAAGGGGGGGTTCTATATCTTCTTTGTCTCTTTTGCTTCGATCAAACTTCGACCTCCCAGAGGAGCTTTCTGGCATTTCTCTCATTGACTCCCCAGTGCCAATCCCTTCACTGTCTTCGAGAGCATTTTCATTAACTATTTCCAGTACTCCTGGCACTTTGGGACGTGTCAATTCTTGTTGCTGCCTCACCATTCGTCCCTGCCTCACCATTCATCCATAATTTCGTTGAAATCATCTTTGCTGAGTCCTGGTCATTTCATTAAACGGAAGAACACGTCTCGCGTTATACTGATATGAATGCCATACATTGAGCTGGCGAGGCTGTGGTCTGAATGATCTTTCATGCCTTGCTGGCCTGAACTGCCTCTCCAGAGGCGGTCCTTTATAGAACGATGTGTCTTGCCTCCTGTTTGGAACAAACTCAGGAGGATGATGACTCTGCCATACTTCCGGTTTCCCAAGGCTTGCTTTCATTTCTCCTTTACACCTGGCATACAGGACTTCTTCATTCTTCATGGGTTCTTTTCCCCTAATACATTCGAACACGCTGGCATGCTTATCAGGGTCTTCTTCATCATCGATGACTAACTTGAACCTTGGCAACTTATTTTTGAGATTGGTCATCACCATATTCACTTTAAGTGGCTGTGGGAAAGGATTTTCATCCACTGCCATCTTCTTTTTGTCTTCGAACATGATTCGTCCTAACTCAATAGCGTCCTGTAAAACATGACGGAAAACCAAGCAGTAATTAGTCATATGTGACCATGCATTATGCTATTTACAATATTTTTTACCCTTAATTTGCTCAGGGCTTGAAAACTTATGTTTATCGCTCAGTTTTATCTGCTTATCCTTATACAATTTATCGAATATAAGGTCAGCTTTTGTTACGTCGAACGAGAACGTTCTGCTCTTTTTGTTTTCTCCTTTTACAGGCTCATCTCTGGCTACATCCTTAGGCTTAGCCATTATGGGACAAGTATATGCATCCCCTTTGGTCAATTCGGCCAAACATATTTCGGTTTGATCATAAAATTCATCGTTTATAGCATGAACGCCAAAGTGTGGGTCTTTGTAATAAGTCCCTTTGCTAGAATTTTTTACTTGCTCTTCTTCTCTTATCAAACGTTCGTACCTGATCACGTTCGTACTAAGTTGAAACAGGTCAGAGAATTCCCTATCCTGGAATTTCTTCTATAAATCAAAACTTAAACAACTTTGAGCGATTTTGACAAACTCTTTTTCAGGCAGGGATATAAAGCATTTACTTCTAGCTGTTTTGAACCTTTGAAGGAAACCTTCTACCAATTCATTTGGCATTTGACGCAAGTTCGCCAAATCGGCCAGTGTGACCTCAGATTCTGTTTTTTAAAATGGAACAATTGTTCCATTTGTTGCCATGTCTGAACGGAATTTGCTGACAAGTTAATGAACCACGAAAAGGCTACTCCTGTTAATGAATTAGGGAATAGTCTCATTTTATGGTAGTCGGTCACCTCACCACTCTGTAATGTGGATCGTCCTATATGTTCCAGAGTAGATACTTCTCCTAAACCAGTGAACAATGAGAATTCGGGCACTTTATACCCTCTAGGCCATGGATATGCTTGATCTACCCAATCAGGATATAGTTTAGTGTAAGTCGGCCTAATAACAGGACGTACCCCAACAGCCATTTGATCTTGTACTATTTCTGCAATTTGATTCCTTAGTAAAGCATTTGGATCATATGGGACTCCTATGGGTTGATTCACTTGTTGGTTTGCTTGAGGCGGCCTAAAATTTGGTCCTTGATTGGCAGGGAAAGTGCCATTGTTCAGACCATTATACCCATTATATTGAGTATTTACTCCCTCATTAACGCGAGGTAAATTATGTCCACCATTTAGGACATTATCCCTTATATTTGGATTACCCCCCAAGTTGGTAGTCACATTATCGCCATTCAAATTTGGCGCTCCATTAACCCCCTTGATTTGAGGTGGAAGGGCCGAAAAATGTTTCTAGACCTGGACCTGGGTTCAAACCAGGGGAATTGTGTGGTGAAGCATGTCCCACAATCGCCCTGGTCTGGAAATGACTTCTACGGTTGGTTGACATACTTAGCCTACTAATTTGCTCATGAGAACATTTAACGCACTTAATTGTTTGACCATGTTATCATAGTGAACATTTCCACTCTGGGTAAATTTTTCTATATTATGGACGTTTCGTAAATTTACCTGTTCAACGACGTCTTGTGTGAGTTCTCCAAGCAATGCACGCATGGTTCGAGGACTCAACTTTGTCATTGGCTCATAACGACTGTGACTGCTTGGAGTCTGTCCTTCCGTCTGAGGAGAATGTTGCTGCTCCTCATATCACTCGATCACAGACTGGACTACTCCGTGAGTTGCTGGTGCTTTATCCGAACTTTTATGAGGTATAATGTTTTCCTTTTGCATCTTCAAACACCAAGGGTCCCACCGGGCGTGCCAAATTGTTTCACAGGTTTTTCGCTCGCTAACAATTAAAAAAGGAATTAGACGATTGTGTAAGGGACAAACCTCTTAGAACAAAGTCCCAAAAAGGGGTGTTTATTGAATGTGAAGATTACAGTTTGGACACGAACAAGATGCCTCCAAGGGGCACAAGCACACGAGTACAAGGGAATTGATGTAATTGAAAGTTAATCTAAGAAAAGTAAATTATATGTTCTCTGTTTTGAGAGTGAATTTTGTCGGGCTATCTTCGTTGTTTTCCTCTTTCTTTTATACGGATTGGACAGTTTTGATCGTTTAGAAACTACTTGTAACTACCCATTTCCATCATGGTCGGCTGGCCAATAACTACCGTGTGCAACTCTTATTACCACATCCTCTTCATAATTGCTTGCCATCAACTCTCTCAAATCGTGGGGCGTAATTATGATGTGCTCAAACCGTCTTAGATCGTGACTTTGGACTAGGACTCTGGGCGACTCAGCATTCTTGGGCGACAATCGATCTTCTGCTCTGGGCGATTATAGGATGTTTCATTCATTCAACATCTGGGCGTTCTGCAGGCTTGAGCGACGACGTACCTTTGTTTTTGGGCTTTCATCATATTTGATGACATTTCTGGTTGGGCTTTTACCCTGATCTCTCTAGATGGGCTTCCTCTCTTGGGCTATTTCCTCTTTTGGGCCATTTGAATTGAGTTGAATACTTTGTGTGTCAACAGACATACATCTCCTTATCAGGTTCCTGATAATTGTTTGCCTATCTCACATCATTTATATGCAAATGATTTTTTAGTTTTTACCAACTAGTCACGAAGAACCCTTACTTCTTTGATGGCCTTTTTATGGAAATATGAGTAAGTTTCCGGCAAATGATTAATACTGCTAAAAACTCTTTTATGGTACATCGTCAAGTTTTTCTTTCCAGACAGCATTTCTTTTCTGCAGTCACCAGATTTCATGAAGGTTTACTTCCTTTACTTATTTGGGGGCTCCGTTGCACGACAATAGGTCTCTTGCTTCTATTTTCATTCTCTACTGGATAAAATTCAAAAGAAGACTGCAGGTTGATTTTTGGTTTTAGTCAATCTAACATGATTGACTAAAACGTTATTGTAGAGACAAAGTGATTTTTGGTTTTAGTCAATCCCCTGGTGCTCAATTTAACACGTATGCAGAAGTAGCAGCCCTTCGTTGGGGGCTCACGTATTGTTATTTACTAAGTATATTACAGGTTAATGTGGAGACAGATTCTCAAGTGGTACGTGGCTGGTTTGAGAGAAGGGATAAGGTTCCTTAGTGCATTGAACCTCTTTGGAAGATATTCTAACATATATGGACTACATGGATATTAAGGTCACCCATGTTTATCGAGAAGCAAATAAAGTAGTGGACTATTTGACAAAGGAAGGAGTTGATGGTAACTCAGTTTTTATTTATTTATTTTTTTTTATTCTAATGGTAGTTTTTCAAGGTGTATTTTTGGTTGTATTACACTTGATAGTATTGACAATCCTTTCAAATTTTAGTTAGTTTTAATTGTTGGTAGTATTATAATTTTGAGTATCACGGTATTCCTTCGCCATATGTGAGAGTTCAACAATAAAGTTTCAGAGGTGTCGTCCTCTTTTCTTAAAAAAAACATGACAAAAGACAAAATAAACATGCGAATATTTCCTTGTTTGGTAAGCATAACATTTCTTGACTCATTCCATTTCAAAAGGGTTTCGGAGAGCCGCTCATAGAAAGTCTAATAGACATATTAAGACATGATTAGACATCACAAGGGACAACTTGCCTTTATATTTTTCTGTTTTGCCTTTTATCAGTAGCTTGAGAAGGAATGAATTCTGCTGTGTTAGCAATATATGTTTTCTATTCCGCTACCATCTAAAGGATAATAATGATCATAACTTTGATACTTAATATTATTTTTTTCTCTTAATATATTTCACTTTACAGTACTTCCCCAACTTCTTATACTTGGGTCTACTGTGCCCTAAATTGTGCCTGTGGTGACAATCTTGATTAATAAAGTATGGGATGCTTTATTCTCGGCCTTGTTTTCCTCGGAAAAAGAAAATAATATTTCAATTTGTTCCATTGTGTTTCCCACAGAAATTTCATTTACTGATGGCATCAACGTACACAATACTCTCTCACTCACACACACTCTCTCTCTCTCTCTCTCTCTCATTTAGGGATTGTTCAGTAGAGATTAAAATTGAAAAACTAGTCGTTATTGTTGACTTTTATTAGACGAGTGAGACCCAATAACGGCTATATTTTCAATTTTAATTGAATTTTAGGCACAACCGAACACGTCCGAATCAACCGATTTTCATGCATAAATTTCCACGGCTCATAATCTTCGGTGAAATGGATTTTTGGGCATCATCAACTGATCTCATATCCACTATTTTGTGCTTTGTCAATAACTGAAAGGTGAAAAAAAACCACTTCATGATCTACTCAAGAACATGACTGTTAAGCTGTAGAAAAGGCTGTTTCATAGAATTATTGGCAAATGAATTAATTTCATCTTCCTTGGAAATCATTCTGAATTGCTCATTAACAAAACCAGAAGATCTAGTATGAAAAAACACAAGTTCTAGTACTATATCAGCTTGATATATGGACACGTAGTTGTAATCAGGTGAGCATTGCTTACTTACTTTTGTTTAGATAAGAAATTGGTTGAAATTCTTTTAAAATGATAGACTATAACAAATTAAAAATAAAATTCCTATGCAGCATCTTTCTACGGCATTCGCCCTACGTGGTATATACATGACATGTGGTTATTTGATGCATGAGTCAATAAAAATCATCACATTAATGATTAATGCATCAAATAATCACATACCATGTGTATACCACGTCACGTAGGATGACTACCGTAATGAACCACTACAAATAGTATTACTCATTCTAATTTTTTCCAATGTCTCATGGTAAGGCTAGAACGTCTCTATTCCTTTTTTGTATGTTTTTAAATTAATAGACAAGACATGGATCATTGCCAAATCCCCATTCTACTCTTCGGTTGAGGCATGAAAACCTGGCCTAGGAATAAATGAATATAAATAACAATAAATAAAAAAAAATCTAGTGTGAGTAAAAAGCTTCCATAGTCTTTACTTTTGACAAACTTTTGGTATCCTCAGCAACACATTAAAAGTGCTTCCAATATAAATGAAATCATCAAGAACCAAGATTGATACACTTTTGTTTAAGGAAGTCCTGACCCAAAATCATGTCACTAATAATTTATATTCATTTTTTACTTAATCTTCTCTTGCTCAAGAAACCCCACTAGGATTTGTAGGCCGTGGGCGTAGTATCTTACCAAATATCTAAGATTGCTATCTCTTTTAAGTTTCACTTTACAACAAAGGCATATGATGCTTAATGGGACGAGCATAAAACAAATAATATAATTTGTCATTTCATTTTATTCGGTTCAATGGCAATAGAAAGACTAAACTAATGTAAAAGTTTTTACTACAGAATATGCCACATGTTAATCATTCTTCTTGCGTTGATGAGAGAAGGAAAAATGAATTTATACGTGTAAGGTTTAGAGCTAGAATAAAACAACTTAGAAAGGAGTTGCAAAGGTTGTGTATGATAATTTTAAAACTCTTTAATGACAATCAATATGAATGTCTAAACATTAATTTTGCTGTTTGAGAAGAGTATGCATGCTCAAAAGTAAATTGTAGTAAAGTTTGAAAACTAACTTTATACTGTAAAACTGAACTAGCGGAAATATCCAGAGTTGTCGACCTGCAAATTTACTATGATTACAAAAGATTAATTCAATAGTCATTGGGATCGATTACAAACGAATTGACACACAATCAAACTTAAACCTATAAGGCATACATGGAAAATAGACACTCCTCGCATATGTTGTCTTGTGAAGTGTTAATTATGCACAAAATCTCTTATACCAATTGTTGGGAATTCAAGAATCACGTATCGCTTGATATCACTTAATATGAAATCAACCACTGGATTGATATGTTGAAGTTATAGGGTACAATAATAAAATATTTGATCACAAGCAAATGAATAAAAAAAGATAAGAAAATTATAGGAGAGGAATTATGAGATTTTATTGCACCACAAATAATGAAGATGAAGAATCATTACAATGATCCTAAAAGCTAGTAATCACTTTTCTCATACTATATAAAATTGTGTAGAAAATTCTAATATTTATAAGCAACTTTGTAGGACGACGTCCAAACACTAATAGATAAGTTGTAATTGAAGTAGAATACCAAAAATCTTATACTATATTAAAAAATGATAGTTCCACAACAGTGTTCCCGCCCATAATTCTGGCCTCCATCCCGCCCAAGATTAAAAAACAATTCTGCAGATTTTTTGAATTGAATACCGCCCAAAATTTTGAATTCAATCCCGCCCAACCAAAAGGCTTACTCCTTGCTTCATAAGTTGGAAAAATGCCCAACCGCTCGAAAAAAAGAAAAGCCTCCTCCCTCAGCGACTCTAACCTCTCTGTCTCCAAACTCTGCCCAAACATTTTTATTGAACCGTTGCATAGACGACAGTGGTGGTGTGTGTTGCTGGGTTAATGGAGTACATAAAAGTGGTGGGTAAGGGTGTTCTTCCCCAAGTGTGCATGTTATCACTCATTGCATACTTCGAGAATTCGAGCTTGATGAACGAAATGCAGGTGGTCAAGTAAGTTTAATGAACGAAGATGAGATATCTATTTTGGTCTAATGTGTGATTTCTGAAACATTGATCACTCTGCTGAACTGTGCAATGGGACTAAACTGGTTATAACAACACTTGGAAAGCATGTTTTGGAAGCTAAGGTCATTACCGAAAGAAATGCAGGACATAAAGTGTTCATTCCAAGAATGACGTTAACTCCATCAGATTCAACACTACCTTTTAAGTTTCAAAGAAGGCAATATCCTTTGGTAGTGTCATATGCTATAACTATTAGGGATGTCCAAAAGTCCCGAACCGAACTGGACCGGACCGAACCGAACCTGAACCTAACCGAACCGAATCGAGTGGTTTTTCATAAGTTAAATACCTGAACGGGTACCCGAATCGAGAACCGATGGATTTGGGTCGGGTCTCTAGTCTAGACCAAGAACCGAAGAATCGAAACTAAATAATTTTTTTTATTTTTTATATTGAATTAATTAAGTTATTGTATTTTTTTCTATACAAATTAGCAAATTAATTAAATAAATCAGATTATTTCATAATTTTAATTTGAAAGCCCAAATCATTTTTAAAATCCATTAGCATATTTTAATTTGAAGCAAATGAATATATTTTATGTAGTTTTGTTGTAATATTAATATCTAATTTTTGGTATTTGTATGCATTGAATTAATTTTATTGGACGGCTAGTTATTTATATGTTTTTGAATTGGACTACGTTAATTTGTAAAAGTTACGAATGAAATGTCATTAATTGTATTTATGTAGTGTTGCTGTAAATATTAAAAAATTTAATTATGGTACGGAACCGAACCGATCTGAACCGAACCCGAACGGTTCCATAATTATATTTGGACCCGATGGGTCCATTTATTAAATACCCGAAAGTTTTGGGTCGATTCGAATCTCTTCAAAACCGAACTAAACCAACCCACGGACAGCCCTAATGACTATTAACAAAAGTCAAGGCCAATCACTATCGCATGTAGGACTTTATTTGAAAAAACCTATTTTCAGTCATGGCCAATTTTATGTTGCAGTGTCTAGAGTTACAAACCATTCGGGATTGAAAATTCTTTGTTGCGATCGAGATGGAGTACCATCTAATTCAACAATAAATGTTGTTTTCAAAGAAGTTTTTCAAAATTTGAATCGGTTATGTGGTGTATATATAATTTGAAGTTAATTTTATAAAGTTTTGCGGATTAGAAAATAAATTAGCATATGTTACTCATCACCGCGTCACACCGTGCATAGCTGCAAATACGATCCCATTTTCCCGTCCAAGGGAAGGGAAAAAAATAAAGAAAAAGAAAAGAAAAGAAAATCTCTAGCTAGTAAATCTTATGAGTTAGTACCATTTTCTACTTAAGTAATTAAATGATAACTATTTGTGCAATTAACATAATAGTTAGTACCATTTTCTACTTAAGTAATTAAATGATGACTATTTGTGCAATTAACATAAATATATATTACCTTCCTTCCTTCTACCAAAATACAATTTCTCAATCACCACATGTTTGCAAAGGACAAGTCACAGCACCAATTTAATCAAAGGTATGAATTTTTAAATTAAAGGCAAATCTTCGAGGCATCGCCGACATCTCCGCCCACGGAGGCACCGGCGCCTGACCTCAGCGCGGGGGACCCAAATCTCCGCGTGCGGTGGCAGCTGCCTCCGTACATGAAGAACCCACACCTCCGCGTGCAGAGGCCGGAGGCTCCACACTACAGCCTCCACATGCAGAGGAAGAGAAGAAATTCCTCCGCTTTTTTACTGGAAAATGATCAATTATTATAACGTGTTGTTTTGACGGTGTTATGGTTTATTATTATTTTATATGGAGACGATAATAAACACGGTGTTTATGATTTATTTTTTTTAATTTCTGCTGCTGTGTAACGTTGTTTAATGGTAGTTGAATTTATTAAAATGATGTTCAATTTAGCTATAACGGTATTGACCACGGAGGCACACTCATATGATTATTATTCTATTAATTAGAAAATTTAAATTTACAATGATGCAAGCTTAAAATTATATAGGACTTGCAAATTTATGCGGTATATGGTTATGCATTTTGTGTTGAACCTTGAGTATATAGTCGGAAGGGAAAATTCAACGGTAATTTGCCCAGGTTGTGGTTTTTATTTGGGGAGCACTGTGTGGTATTTGAAAGGTTGCTTGATTGGATTTTTGGTACCTTTCTTTTTTCCCATATTTATATTTATATAAGATTTACATATTTATATATAAAGAATTTATTAATTTGTGCAGATGTCTTGAATATATTCTTCCTCCAAATCAATGGTTCTCTACTACCATCACCCAATTTCCAATCCATCGGTATATTAAGGATTTCATGGAACTTATTGATGAAGATAAACAAGCTTTAGTATTGTGTAGTAATAGCAATTTCTTTGTATTTATTTATGGAGCTATCTATAGAGTGGAGCAACAACAATTCTGTAGCAGATTGATACACGAATTTATATTGAGAAATGTTGACTCTGGAAAAACAAATGAAATATGGATAAGATTAGGTGATCATTTTACCAGATTTGATATGCAAGAATTCTGTCTCATCACTGGATTACCCTGTCATGAAGTGTCTACCTAACTTGACTCCAGTGACGAACGACTTAGAAGTGTTTATTTTAACTGAATGAGAAGAATCATTATGGTAATGCTTACGAATGACTTAGAAGTGTTTATTTTAACGGAATGAGAAGAATCACTATGGTAATGCTTTCTGAAGCATTTCATATGTGTGAAAATGCGGATGATAAATTTAAACTAGGATTGGTCATGTTGGTGGAGTGTATTTTAAAACCAGTTGGAAGGTACATTGATCACAGAACATTGGGTATGGTTGAACATCTTGAACAATTTCTTATGTATCCATGGGGCCGCATATCATATTTTGTTCTGTTGAATTCGTTGCGACGATCACACAGAATGCAGCAAAACCAACAAACAGAACGAAAATATTCATTACATGGCTTTCCGCTTGCATTCCAGGTATTTTATTTATATATTTTAATTCTGATTTATCTACTAAATAGATTTTTTTCATCTAATATTTATTCCCAATTATCTTGCAGTGTTGGATATATGAAGCATTTCCAATGATTGGACAACAATTTGGTCATCGTGGACACAGAACATTACAATGCCCAAGAATGCATAAATGGAAACCAAACAAATTCTTAACTGAAAAAACAGTGAGAGAATTTTTACCTTTTTTTACCACTGAAGAGGTATTTCACAGTCCAATATACATTTAATTCTTCAATAATATGTATTTATTAAATTGTTTGTTTTAAAAAATGATAGTATATAATTCTAATATTTCTTTGTGATTATAGATTGAAATAGTTGTTATATTAACGCCCACAGAAGAAGAATTAGAAACAATATGGTACACAACACTCTCACTGCCTCCAGATAATCAACATCACGTA
Source organism: Fraxinus americana (assembly GCA_035079005.1). NCBI lineage: Eukaryota > Viridiplantae > Streptophyta > Magnoliopsida > Lamiales > Oleaceae > Fraxinus > Fraxinus americana. The sequence continues at coordinate 29,944,896 of CM068720.1, forward strand.
TTAGATTCTATTATCAGTGGGGAATTCCACAATGTAGCAACAGAAATCCCACCTGATACCACACATGAACATTAGACAAATGTTCCAGTACTTCGTTTGAATTTCAAGCAGGATCTTCTTCTTCTCAGTCTGGTTATGTCACTAAAGAACACATGGATGAACTTTTTAGCATCTATAAGCAGCAGTTAGTATCGGATGTGTCTACTTTGTTCGATAATTTCAAGACACACATGGTTGAAGAATCTGGAAAACACAAAGCTGGATACCAAACAATTCTCGACAACCAACAACAACTATTTCAACAACAGCGACAATGGCAACATGATCATTATGAAGACATCCAATCCATGCGATCATATGTAGATACCAACATAGATTCAATCAAATCTTATATTCATGAACAGAACAAGAACGTGCTGGATCAATTTTCTAGTTAGAAATCCAATATGGAAGTTATTATAAACTCTCTACAACAAGATGTTCATATCCATAAGAGTCCAGTTCATGGTGATCAACCTATGCATCCTTCAAGCTCTCAACAAGTTCATCAAGTTCAAAAATTAACCACAGATAAAGAAAATAAAAGGGAAAATAGCCAATCTTCATCATCATTCAAAGATCCTTTAGAAGACTATCCCATGGATAGATACATAACTATTACAGATTGGATACAGAAGCATCAATCTGAGTAAGAAATCCATTTCCACTTTATTCATTCACATATTACAATTCTCATTCCATCGTATTCAAATTAATTCACCTTTCGTTTTGCAGTCAGCTTTGGAAAGATAGAAGTGGAAACGTGTACGGACGAGATATGTTAAAAGATATACAGGATACATCAAAAAATATCCATGTTGTGGTTAGTTAATTTTATGAATGATAATAGTAATTACGGTCCATAGTTAACGTATCTAATTTACTCTATTTATTTCATTAGATTCTTAACACAAAGTTAATGTTGTTAAGAAGACTTATTCATAATGGATCCCCTGGTGTCTCTAAAGAGTATGCAATCTTAGATTTTTCATTCGAAAGTGAATGTGCTCGTCATATAATATGGCAAGACAGTGTAACACAAGGAATTTCAAGTGAGAATTAGCCAAACTTTCAGGTTCTCCAACAGTACATAAGTGATGTATTACCTGTGATTGGAATTACATGGATGACATGCAATTATCTACTCATACCATCTTCAATCCCGGTCAACAATTAGTATCTTTATCTCATGGATATACGTGAGTGAAAATTTCAAATATATGATTATAGCCACAGTATCCACACACTAGACAAAGTAAAACTACATGTAAAAGCAACATTCAATTTAGTTAAGGGGTTATTGGTCTCTTCTGGGATATTGTCTGTCAGACACGAGTTAAGAAATTTTTTTAAAAAAAATATGAAGATGGACATTATGACTTATCTGCATTGCACAAATAGTGGGTAAGCATTTACATACTAATCACCATGGTATTAAATTTATTGTTCAATTTACATTCATACTAACAATACTAATATAGTCTAATACTACATTGTTTCAGTCCTAATTGTGGAGTTATTGTGCTGAAGTACATAGAATCCTTCGTTTTAGGACAACCAATTAAATCAATTTCGTCAGACAAGATGTGTGGATACAAACAAAAAATTGTTGTCGATATTACTTTTAATGAATATTTCCTACGTCCCAGTTAAATGTTTGTAGAGTTTGTACTATAACTGTCTGTGTGACTTATGAGATGATCCATAATAGTATTAATTTATAATTTGTGCATCGCACGGGTGAAAGACTAGTGTGTTAAAGAGTGAAAAGAGCCTGGGTTGGATAACTTGTCACTCGAGCAATAAGCTAGCGACAAGTCCGTTACTCGAGCGTCATGCGGGCGACGGCTATAGACCAAGTCTCGAGAGAAAACCTACAGGTGTTACTCGAGTGGCCAACTAACGGTAGGCTAGTGAAAATGCGGCTACTTTTCTTCCCGATCCATAATTTCAACCTCTTCAAGTCCATTCCAACTCCCAATTGGGTTTCCACATAGAATTTCAACTTGAATAAGACTCAAATAGTTTCCAAATATAATTTCAACTTGAATAAGACTCAAATAGCATTTCAAAGTGAATTCTTCTTTACGTACACTTCAATTAGAATTTTTCAATTATTTCAACAAAGAATTTGGGTCATACCTTGATACGAATTCCACTGTAACGAACAAAACTCCAAAATTTTCTTCATGTGGAGAAGAAAATCCATTTGTAAGAAATGAACTCACTTTTCAACAATAACCAAAATTGATTTTTCTAACAAACACAAAATATTCGACCTGAACAACTTAGAAAGGAGTTACAAAGATTGTTTATGATAATTTTAAGACAGTCAATATGAATGTCTAAACATTAATTTTGTTGTTTCAGAAGAGTATGCATGCTCAAAAGGAAATTGAAGTAGTTAAATTTGAAAACCAAATTTATATTGTAAACCCCTGAACTAGGGGAAATATCCAGAGTTTTCGACATGCCAATTTACTACGATTACAAAAGATTAATTCAATAGTCATTTTGATAGATTACAAACGAATTGACACACAATCAAACTTAAACCAATAAGACATACATGGAAAATAGACACTCCTCATATATGTTGTCTTGTGAAGCGTTAATTATGCCCAAAATCTCTTATACCAATTGTTGGGAATTCAAGCATCACGTATCGCTCAATACCACTTAATATGAAACAAACCACCGAATTGATATGTTAAAATTATATGGCACAATAATGAAATATTTGATCACAAGCAAAAAAATAAAAGAAGGCGAGAAAAATATGGCAGGAGAATTACGAAATTTTGTTGTACTACAAATAATGAAGATGGAGGATCATTACAATGATCTTAAAAGCTATTAATCACTTTTCTCACACTATATAAAATTGTATAGAAGAATCTAATATTTATAGGTGACTGTGTAGGGCGACGTTCAAACACTAATAGATGAGTTGTAATTAAAGTAGAATGCCAAAAATGTGTTTAAAAGCGATAAAGGCTTGGACTGGATAAACCTGCCACTCGAGTGATAAGCTAGCGACAGGTCCGTTGTTCGAGCTCCAGGCCGACAACCAAGTCTCGGGAGAAAACTTCCAGATGTTGCTCGAGTGGCCAGTTAACGGTAAGTTAGCAAAAATGCGGCAACTTTTTTTCCCGATCCATAATTTCAACATTTTCAAGTCCATTCCAACTCTCAATTGGGTTTTCAAATAGAATTTCAACTTGAATAAGACTCTAATAGCATTCCAAACTGAATTCTTCTTGACGTGCATTTCAATTAAAATTCTTCAATTATTTCAACAAAGAATTCTAACAATATTCACCTTGACACGAATTTCACTACAACGAACAAAACTCCAAAATTTTCTCCACGTGGAGAAGAAAATTCGTCTACAAGGAATGAACTGACTCTTCAACGATAACCAAAACTAATTTCTCCAACAAATACAAAATATTTCACATCTTCCAATGAATCCAAACACTACTCTGCAGAATTACCTTAAATTCTCAAAAATCATAATGATTTTAAAATTCACCAAAGGGTTGTAACACACCCCAAAGAAGAATCAAACCCAAATGCTTTAAAGAAGGCCCCTTGCTAGATTGTACACTTTTTACCACGCTAAAAGTATGCTCAACAAAATCAGCATCTACATACATTTTTCCACTGGGTCTGTCTTAACAATAGAATATAATGGCACCACAGGTGATGGTGGCATATTATCTATATCTCCTGAACTTCACTGATCTATATTATTCAAATTCAGCCCTTTATGTGTTCCTAAAGGTAATCTACCGAACTGAATGTCCACCACGGTACTGAACTTGTGTTGATTGACTATTCTAGATTCTGCACGATCCTGCAAGATGTATAATTGAGACATTTGGACACCCTTACAAACCTTTAAACATCGACCTCCACCGAAGAACTCATAACCCTTTAAATCAAGAATAGACAACGAGATGAGATTTTTCTTGAAATTCGGAACATGTCAAACCTCGCCAAGTATTCTAATTGTCCAATCCAATAGTTTCAATCTGACTGTACAATTCCAGCAACCTGATAAGGTATGTTGTTTCACATAACTACGACACATTTGGAAACGATTTCATATGTAGTAAACAAGTCCTTATTCGGATATATATGAAACACACACGCTGAATCCAGAATCCAATCTTCATCTGATTTAGACTCGATGTCAGAAATAACCAAGACTTCTCTTTCACTTACAATGTTCTCTGCGATGTTTGCTTCACCTGAAGTCTCTATCTTTCTTTATTCTACAATTTGTAGCAATTCTTCTTAATGTGCCCCTTCTTCTTACAGAAGTTATAAATCTGATTACGAAACTTGGACTTCGATCTGCCCCTTCCAGAACCACCATGAACAACAAGTCTTTCTTCATCTCTACCCTCAAACACCAGATGCTTCATCTTCTATTTTGAAAACAAAGCATCATACGCCTCCTCTGTGGTAAGAGTATCATGGCTATACAAGATCGTGTCTCTAAATGAAGAAAACGAAGCAAGTAATGAACACAATAGGATCAAGGTCAAATCTTATTCATCATACTTTACTTCCAAAGTTTTCAAATCAGCAACTATCTCCTTAAATGCAGCCATGTGATCTTCCAATGATCCTTTTTCTGCCATGCGATGAGAATATAAACGCTATTTGAGATGTAAGTTGCTTATCAAACTTTTAGTCATGCACAATTGCTCCAACTTCAACCATAAAGCAACTACTGAACCCTCCTTCAAAACGTCATGAAGAATGGTATTCGATAGACGAAGATGAATATTCTTATCCTTCCGCAATTTCTCCTCCGCGATCAAAGTTGCGAGCATCTTGTTAATTCTCAGCAACCCATCATCCAAATCCTGCTGTGCAAGTACTTCACGCATCTTAACTTGCCATAATGAAAATTTAGTGCTCCGGTCCAAAAATGGAATGCCATACTTCATGAAAGTCATCACAAACAAATCAAACCCCGCGCTCTTGAAGAACTATTGAACCTAGACTGTGATACCACTTGTTATCTAAATTGTGCCAAAAATCTATGATACCAAATGTTGGGAATTCAAGGATCACGTATCGCTCGATACCACTTGATATGAAACAAATCGTCGAATTGAGATGTTGTAGTTATATGGCACAATAATGAAGTATTTGATCACAAGTAAAAGAATAAAAGAAAAATATGGCAAAGGAATTAGAAGATTTTATTGCACCACAAATAATGAAGATGGAGAAGTATTACAATGATCCTAAAAGCTAGGAATCACTTTCCTCACACGATATAAAATTGTATAGAAGAGTCTAATATTTATAGGCAACTAAGTAGGGCAACATCCAAACCCTAATAGATGAATTGTAGTTGAAATAGAATGTCAAAAATGTGTTAAAAAGGGAGAAGGTCATGGGCCGTATAACCCTGTCATTCGAGCGATAAACTAGTGACAGGTTCGTCACTCAAGCGCCAAGCGACCGATCAAGGCTCGAAAGAAAACCTGCATGTGTTGCTCGAGCTGCCAACTAGCGATAGGTTAGCAAAAATACGGCGACTTTTTTTCTCGATCCATAATTTCAACATCTTCAAGTCCAATACAAATTTCAACTCCCAATATGTCATCCAAATAGAATTTCAACTTGAATAGGATTTCAATAGCATTCCAAACTGAATTCATCTTGACGTGCACTTCAATTAGAATTTTTCAATTATTTCAATAAAGAATTCAGGTCACACCCAAATTTTAACATTTTGAATACCATGAGAATAGAGATTTCACCATTGATACCGGAAACGTGGGAAAGAAGTAGAAATTAACACAAGGACACGTATTCAACGATCAATGTGCCACCCAAAGGAATCCACATAAGGGGTAACAGAATTTACAAAGATCAAACTCGCCATTAGGATGAATCTACTAAGGGATAAGAGTAAAGGATAAGAAGAAATCAACAAGCCAAGGGCCTAATATTAATTTTAATCTCAATTGAAATCTGAATTTTAATGCAATGGAAAGAGTATTTACAGGCTAGAACATACCATACATCTTCAAGACTTGGGACTGGGTCAAAGATATTGATCAGAAAGAGTCACGGGGCTGTCTAGAGTTCCAATAACCAACCTGTGATGACACCGAATATTCTTGTCTATTACACATCTCTAATAAAAACAAGCAGAATTTTGACTAGATTATAGTAAAAAATTAAAGTAATATAAGGTAGAATATGAATATACTCAAATCGTCCCAACTTTATTTCTCTAAAATAATGAAAATACATACGAGATTTCTGAAAGGTGAACACGTGAATCTCTTGCCTCGACACTCTCTAATGCTCTCTCTCTCTCTAAATCTCAAGTCATCAACACCTAGAATTTATAAGACAAAATTTATACTTCAGTTGACACCCCCAACTTCGAGGACAGTTTCTGACACGTCGAATTTGTGTTCGACTTTAAGTACCGCAAGTGTACGGATCGTTCAAGTAATAAAAATGGGTTTTGAAGTCCAAGTATCGTTCCCACAGAGATTGAATTAGTTCAAACGTTACCTATCTCGACCTTAACCGAAACTTAAGTGAATTCAAAGAGATGATCAAACTATGAAATTATCTAAATTATACTAGGAATGCAAGTTTAAATGAAAGTAAATAGCTAAATGCAAAGATAACAAATTGAATGCAGATGTTTGATGAAATATATGTATGAAAAGCGTACTAGGATCCCGAATCCCCAAGTAAGCTCACCCTTAACCTTTATTTCACAATTTGATAGCACAATGAATCGGTTGAAGAGTCAATGTTCCTAAAATATTCAACAATCTCTCTCGAGTAGAGCTAAACCTATCCTCGCATACCATTTGACTATATCTCTATGACAAATGCCAATATACAAGAATGCATAACGTTTTATGAACACTTAAAGACTCACGTAAAACATAGCGGTATATCTCTATCCCCTACCGTTTTGACCGGTTTGAAAAAAACACAAACCTAAACCTAACGGTTTGGTCCGGTTTTAAACCGCCGGTTTCGCGTATATTTTTTTCCTGTCTAGCATCTACTTTTATGCCATTAATTCAATATATATTTATATCTTACTAGAAATAAATCTAAAACAAACTAAATATATTTACTATAAATTTAAATAACAACAAAATAAAAGTAAAATCACGATAAACTAAAGCATAGTTTTTTATTCGCCCTTTTGACGTTTTAGGATAATACTTTATGATAAAGATACAATACAAGTCCACTTAAATAAATATAAGGTCCAAAAAAGCATAATAATGTCACTTTTCAACTAGCAAAAGGAATAAACGAATTAATTTTGTCACAGACTCAAGAAACATCAAATTTTGTTACAAAACTCACAGAACTAGCAAAAGGAAGAAACATTCACATACTCAAGAAGTCACAGAACTCATGATCAATTTTGTCCTTCATACACAAAAAAAAATTTAATTAGCAAATTGGAAAAAAAAAAGAATTAAGACACGGATCCATCTAATAATGGTTTCCAAAAGACAAGCTGCAAATATTTTTTCTCCCCCATTCCACTATATATATCCACCTTCATCTTCTGCAATTTAACACGGAATTATACATATTATCTTGTATGTAAACAAATGTCTTTTGAGCAGCTGATAGCCCGTATTTCAACTTTAAGTCTTACTCACGATCAATAAAAATGTAAACAAATTTCAACTAGAAAGTGACAAAATTTCAATTTTAAGCCTTACTCACGTTCAAATAAATATGCAAGAACTTGAAATAGTCTAATAATACTGGCGAACGTACACTATCGGCAATTGGGAGGTTCGAGATTTAAAGGGCGTTGACGATTTGGGGGAAACCAGGAGGCGCCGCGGGGAGCGAGGCTGCGACCAACGAGTTGCAGGTGAGAGAAATGAAAATTTGAAGATTAGGGTTGTGACTTATGAGTATATAGACTTGGATTGAGCTGTTTAGTACTACTTCTTTCAAATTTGGGCCTTTTTTTATATATAATTAAGTTTGAGCGAGTCGTAAATCTTAATAATCAATAGGAAATTAGAAATTAATAAAAATACCTACAAAATGACAAAATTATTCAATTTTACAACATTGAAATTTTGGATAAATTTTCAAAAAAAATCAATTTTTTATTTTTTTATTTTATATATTTTTCGCCGGTCCGGTTTGGTTTCAAACCATAATAAAAATTCTCAAACCTAAACCAAACCGTTTTTGACCGGTTTGGTTTGGTTCAAAACCATTTCGTTGACGGGTCCGCGTGGCACCAAACCGCCGGTTTCCAAATTGCGGTTTCAGTTCGGTTTTCCGGTTTTACGGTTTTTGCTTACAGCCCTAAATCAAATTGCAAAATAAAGAATTAAAGGTTCACAATACGAGGTTCATCGTTCACCTAGTACAATAAAAACCTAGCCTAGCATGGATAAATTGAAATAACAAAGAAAATATTTTGGAGAAGACATCACCCAATTCTTGAATATAAAGCTTGAAATCTTGGATCTTGGAATGAAAATCTTCGTCCTAGCCTTCAATCTTGCTCAACAATGTCGTTTTTCTCTCTAGGAAGGCGTAGCCCCTCTTTTTGGACGAGATTAGGGTTATAAAGAAATCCTAAATGCGTTACCATAAGTGTTTGATTCAAATAAGGAAACCAGAAAATTCGCGCCCAGAATGAACCATGCGACTGCATGGTATAAATCCATGCGACTGCATGGTTATACAAAATTTTCACTGTTCATCCCCGGTAGATGCATACATCGCATGGTAGAAATTATTTCTCCTTTGATTCACTTTGGTCTCCAAGTTTGTTTCATCCACCTTTTTGGCCTTGATTCCTTCTCCTTCTTCTTCTAACATCTCATGATATCACAATGTGTTACTTAGCTCAATCCCACGCTTATTCGCCATTCGGGTCATCTTTTGAGGAATTGCATTTTGGTCCTCGGAGTTTCATATTCTTCCATTTTGGTCATTTTTCGTTCATTTTCTCATACTCTTCATTCCATCCATCAAAGTAATCCTAAAAACACAAATTATATCGGATTAAGCCATATTTCAACATATACATCAACAATTTTCCATGTTTTGTGACCTAAATAAGTGTGCAAAACACACTTATCAAATCCCCCAAACTTGAATTATTGTTTGTCCTCAAACAAGATGGTGACTTAACTCTACACAAAACATGGTTTAGTAGCCTGCCGTGTCTCAGGATCAGAATTCAGTAATCAACAGAATGAGCAGTTTCAATAGTGCAAAATCAAATCAACCTCCACCTATCATAAGCAGAACTTGATGTGTAGGTGTGTGCATACTTATGTGAAACATACCAAACTGATGATGGTTGCAAATCCCGACCTATAGTAGTCAAAATTTTCCTTTCTTCACTCGAGAGATTCACACCCCCAAACTTATTCTTTTCGCTCAAAGATCCCGGAGTGTGTTCTAGAGTAAAGTTTTTTGATTTATTTAAGTCCTTACCCTCTCTTAGTTTGGATAGATCTCGCAATCACAAGTTCATACTTCAACAAGCATGGATTCTCCTATTTCTTTAATTGTTTCAACCGTTAAGACTAGACTAAGTTACTTGCTTCGTATCAGAGATATGATTCTATCAACCGGATGTCTGGAGCTAATCTATGCATTTCATACATAGGAGCATGTATATCATCATTCAATGAATAGAGATTTTTTTTTTTTTTTCAATAACATCTTCCATTTGCTTTCTATATAACCCTTGTAACGAGCTTTAAGCCGATGACTCCCAAGTCAGGTGACCATAGGGCACCAGGTTTTAAACCCTTACAGGCTTAATCACTCGAGTTATATAGGCTCGAACAGATGTCTTTATTTATTCAATGATTAGTGCAATGCCCCTTTTATTTTAGACACCCAGTTTCTAGAACCAATCTCTAACTTGAAACTTTTACTTCGTTTTTGTCTCATTGGTCTAATCCAATCAACACAACACAATTTTCACGCATGGAATCCCTACTCATCTCAATGTTCCCTTGTAATAGCTAAATCATCTCCAAACTTCTAATAATGATGGTTAATTGATAAGTGCAATAGAGGTTTTCAGGGTTTACCTATTATGTTCAACTCTACTGTGATTCATAAATCCCATCATTAGCTTAGCATGCCTAACACAAGTATTGTGCGCAAAATAATGTCAAGTTTCCACATAGACAAGTATCGATCAATTTAACTTGCACAATTTTTATAATTCATAGCTATACTGCTTCTAATATTGTCATCATTGTCGGCAAGGCCATTAAACCCACACAAGCACACACAATTCTAAACTACAACTAGAAGTACGTAAAACTAAGAATAATGAAAAAACTGAATTTTTTTTTCACACAATACAATCACACAAAAATAAAAACTGCAGTAACATAATGAATGACATATTGACATATTCCCACCCCCAAACGTATACAGAACATTGTCCTCAATGTTTAAAGAATAATAAAATGTAAATTTAGCAGCGTATAAAATTAAGGACAAATTCACAGAAGATAAAGAAGGGTGAGGAATACTCCCCTGATCGACGAGGATGCGAATGTGAAGATGATGGAGGAAAAAGAAGTGTGGACCATGCATATGCTCTTTTATTACCTGTAGAAACGATGAAAAAAAAATCTTATTATTAAAAAAAACGTGAAGAAAAAATTATCAATCAAATGCTTAAGACAAAATAAATAAAAGAGTAGAAACGATGGGTTGCCTCCCATCCAGCGCTAGTTTATAGTCTATAGCTCGACTCTACCGTGTTAGTCATTAAGGTGCGTACGTTGAATATAGCCTTGGAGGTCCCGATTAGCTTCTTCAATGACAGCTTTCTTTCTTACCGCAGCGTTCTTCCAAACGTTAGCCTTATCTTTATCCGTGTCATCTAAATGCTTTTTCCCTCATCAACTGCTTCAAACTCAACAATGTACCCTTCTTGCTTCTCAAGATTTTGTTCGGGTTGAAAATGCACATTATGGTCATCAGCAGCATTTGAAAAGTTTTGAAACATAATTTTCTTCTGCAACACCTCCTCTACCACATCAATTTGATAGCAACTATCTGACTTGACATGATCATCCATAACATTGAAGACGCTGAAAGTGATCTGCTCCTCGCCAAATCTCAAATTTAACTGACCCTTTTCAACATCTATTAGAGCTCTACTCGTAGCTAGGAATGGCCTGCCCAAGATAAGTGGGATATCCTTGTCTTCTTCCATATCCAAAATGAGGAAATCCGCTGGAAAAATGAATTTGCCCACCTTAACTAGCACGTCTTCAATTATTCCCCTCGGATGTGCAAATGACCGATCAGCTAATTGCAGTGTCACCGTGGTTGCTTTGGCTTACGCCTTAGTCCGAGTTTCACGAAAGCAGAGATAGAGGCATTAGATTAATACTTGCACCTAGATCACAAAGAGCTTTATCAAAGTAACATTCACCAATAGTGCAAGGTATAGTGAAACTCCCTGGATCTTTCAGTTTTGGTGGGAGCTTTTTCTGAATTACAGCACTGCACTCCTCTGTTAGCATCACTGTTTCATGTTCATCTAGCTTTCGCTTCTTGGATAGAATATCTTTCAGGAACTTGGCGTAGCCAGGCATTTTGAAATGTTATCGCAAATGGGATATTTATATGGAGTTTCGTGAAGACTTCGAGAAATTTCTTGTATTGTTGCTCCCATTGATGCTTCTTTAGCCTCTGAGGAAATGGAATGGGTGGCTTATAAGGATTCACCAAATTTGTTGTTTTACCCAATGATCCCTCAGAATTCTCCTTGGGTGCAGTTTTTGTTATTTGCTCATCTTTTTCTATAGATTCTTCTTCTACCAAAGGTATTAGTAGGTCTTGAACTTTGTCTGGCCTCTTGACATGTATTTCCGGTAATTGCACCCCACTTCTAGTTGTAATGGCTTTGGCGTGTTCCCTTGGGTTGATCTCGGTGTTGCTAGGTAAATTACCTGGTTGTCTACTAGTCAAAGCAATAGCCATACTCCCCATTTGAGCTTCCAAGTTCTTTATAGAAAGATTCTCGGTCTTGAAGAGTTGTTTCAGTTTTCTTCATGAAATGGTTGTTTGCTTCCATGTATTTTGCAAACATCACTTCTAGTTGAATCTTTTTCTCTTGAGGCTGAAATTGACCCTGTGGCCTCAGTTGGTTTTGATTGCTCCATGAAAAATTCCGGTGCTTCTTCCAACTCGGATTATAGGTATCTCCATACTGATTGTTGGGTTGATGTTGTCCCCATTGTGCAAAGTTTGCATGTTCCTCTCCTTGTGCAAGAATTGGGCATTCTGCTGTTGGATGATCAGCCCCACACTCTTCACAGCCTACTCTCCTAGTTTGTACTACATTGGCGGTTTGTGACATATTCTCCACCTTGTGAAACAATGAATCAATCTTTGCAGACAAGGCTGAAATAGCATCTACTTCATACACACCCGGGGCTTTCTTATGAACCTCTCGTTCTGATGACCACATAGCTGAAGTGTTGGCAACGGTCTCAAACAGTTTCAATGCATCATCAACTAACCTTGTAGATACTGACCCACTGGATGATGAGTCAATCATGCTTTTGAAGGATGGAAGTAATCCAGTGTAAAAGTATTGGACCTGAAGTCCCTTGTTGATCCCATGGTGTGGGCACTTTCGAAGCATGTTCTTGAACCTAACCCAAGCTTCATCAAATGATTCTGAGTCACCTTGACGGAAAACAGAGATGTCATGTTTCAGCTTTGCAATCTTGGCGGGTGGGAAGAACTTGGTGCAGAATTTTTGTGCCAAGTCGTTCCAAGTCGTGATGCGGCGATAGGTTGAGAGTCCAACCATTCAATTGCCTTATCTCTCGAGTGTGTGGAAAAGTCTCAACCGGATAGCATCATCTCGAAATACCACGATATGTGAAGTGTTGGCACATCTCCAAGAATCGAGAATGTGCATGTGTGGGTTTTCTTGACTCTCCATAGAACTGATGCCCATTTTGGAATAGATGTATTACGTTAGTCTTCAGTTGAAAATTCTGTTGCCCAAATGGTGGATAGACGATGCTGGACTGACATTGAATAATTTGAGGAATCATGAAATCCCCCACAAGCATGTTTCCTTCGTCCACAACCTCGTCTTCATTGGCTGGAATGATTGGGTTATTTCGTTCGTTAGCCATTTGATGTTGTTGTGCTTCTCGAGTCTCTCGTTGTAATCGGTGGAAGGTGCGTTCAATTTCAGGATCAGCTGCAATCAATTCACCTCCTGACGATCTTAGCATACAAACCTGAGAATCGAAAAGAGCAATAAAATAGCAAAATTGTCGAATTAGTGCCAAGATAGTTAAAATCAAACTAAAACTCAATCCCCGGCAACGGCGCCAAAAACTTGACACGTCGAATTTGTGTTCGACTTTAAGTACCGCAAGTGTACGGATCGTTCAAGTAATAAAAATGGGTTTTGAAGTCCAAGTATCGTTCCCACAGAGATTGAATTAGTTCAAACGTTACCTATCTCGACCTTAACCGAAACTTAAGTGAATTCAGAGAGATGATCAAACTATGAAATTATCTAAATTATACTAGGAATGCAAGTTTAAATGAAAGTAAATAACTAAATGCAAAGATAACGAATTGAATGCAGATGTTTGATGAAATATATGTATGAAAAGCGTACTAGGATCCCGAATCCCCAAGTAAGCTCACCCTTAACCTTTATTTCACAATTTGATAGCACAATGAATCGGTTGAAGAGTCAATGTTCCTAAAATATTCAACAATCTCTCTCGAGTAGAGCTAAACCTATCCTCGCATACCATTTGACTATATCTCTATGACAAATGCCAATATACAAGAATGCATAACGTTTTATGAACACTTAAAGACTCACGTAAAACATAGCGGTATATCTCTATCCCCTATCGAACCCTACGATGATTTATACCTTGTAGAATCTATTCCCCTTCTCTCGAATGCATGAAATAGACCACCCAAACTCACATAATCATTGCGCATATAATTATGGAGGCAATAAAGAGAATATAGACCATTCAACAACAAATATTCGTGTTTATAATCAAATTGCAAAATAAAGAATTAAAGGTTCACAATACGAGGTTCATCGTTCACCTAGTACAATAAAAACCTAGCCTAGCATGGATAAATTGAAATAACAAAGAAAATATTTTGGAGAAGACATCACCCAATTCTTGAATATAAAGCTTGAAATCTTGGATCTTGGAATGAAAATCTTCGTCCAGCCTTCAATCTTGCTCAACAATGTCGTTTTTCTCTCTAGTGAAGGCGTAGCCCTCTTTTAGACGAGATTAGGGTTATAAAGAAGTCCTAAATGCGTTACCATAAGTGTTTGATTCAAATAAGGAAACAGAAAATTCGCGCCCTTGGAATGAACCATGCGACCGCATGGTATAAATCCATCTTGTTGCATGGTTATACAAAATTTTCACTTGTTCATCCGGTAGATGTCATGTTGCATGGTAGAAATTATTTCTCCTTTGATTCACTTTGGTCTCCAAGTTTGTTTCATCCACCTTTTTGGCCTTGATTCCTTCTCCTTCTTCTTCTAACATCTCATGATATCACAATGTGTTACTTAGCTCAATCCCACGCTTATTCGCCATTCGGGTCATCTTTTGAGGAATTGCATTTTGGTCCTCGGAGTTTCATATTCTTCCATTTTGGTCATTTTTCGTTCATTTTCTCATACTCTTCATTCCATCCATCAAAGTAATCCTAAAAACACAAATTATATCGGATTAAGCCATATTTCAACATATACATCAACAATTTTCCATGTTTTGTGACCTAAATAAGTGTGCAAAACACACTTATCAGTTTCTAGTACTTTCAGCCTAATTTAGGCTAAAATTACCCCCATTTTCAAGCACTTAGCAAAATCATCTTCAATTGTTGCAATGTGCCATCCTTGTTCTTGTTTTACCCATTGAATTGAAGATTGAAATAAGTTGCACAGCAAGCTCCCTTACTGCCGAACACCCATGCCCACACCAATACTTCAAATAGAGGTCGACTAACTTCCATCTCAACTTGGTTGGTACATCTGTAACACCCTCATCATTTGCATGTCTCAATTATTAAGACTAAAAACAAGCATCTTAATATTGTATACAATCATGCCAAAATAGATAGCCTGTAATCAGAGATGGATTACGGGCCGGACTAATAAGTAAAAAAAATAAAATTACACCTCCCAAATCCGTCTCTTCCTGTAACGACACTTGTATTAGTGTAGCTCATCACCCGTTTAGATGATAGATGGTCCACTACCGCCTATACACAAAATGGGTAACGTTATTCTTAAAAGACATTAAAAAATAATCTTCGTGCTTATTATATAAAATGTAGCCAGTTGGTACTTACACTTCATCTTCATGAAATAATATTTTCCAAAGCGTAACAAATATAAATCAAGCTAATGACGTAATTGTACAAATGCTCCCATTTTATAAATCCCTAATTTAACGAAAGTATAATCAAGTTAAAAAATGCAACGGCAAAAATAAAAATACCCCCTCCGTCCCAATTATATAGGCTTGTTTCATTTTTCACACGAATTAAGAAGACTTCTTTAATATCATTGGAAAATTAATTTTTACCAACACTTTCCTAGTTTACCCCAATTTAATTTTCAGTATGTAAAACTAAAATATTGTTGGAACTAATGAATTTGAAGAAGAAGAAAAAAATGAGGGTTGTTCCATGTTTCCAAGAAGTAGGAGATGTGTGTATTTGGATAATTTCAAGAAGTTGACATATTAAGTGAGGAAAATTAAATAAGAGTATATTAGTAAAGGAACACAACAAAATATTTTACATTAGAAAACGTGTCTATATATTTGGGATAAGAGAAAAATGAAACTCAACCTATATAATTGAGACGAAGAGAACAACTTCTTTTTTCTCTAAATATGGTAAGCATGCACATAAATCTTGAGGGCCGTTTCTTCTTCCTCACAGATAATGACTTCAAGAAAAAAAAATTCTGATTTTCCTTGTTTTCACACGTAATCTTAGCCTATAAATTCCATCACTAAGGCATCCAATATATTCATAAAAAAAATCCCTAATTATTTGAGTGAATTTTAAAAGCCCTTGTAATTCAAGTGTCCCACTAGCTAGATAAAATTCATTAAAATGTAAGGATTCATTAATAAAGAGATTTCAAGATATTTGGATGGATTTCAAGCTGAAAAATACACAGAATGATCCCTTTTGAAATTTCACCTTTTTTTTGATGGATTTCTTATGAATTTTGCATAGGGAAATGCTAGAGGGTACACAACTCCTTACATGGGGGTTGGGGCCCGCAATTTTGAGAACACTCAGCCTTAGAGCTTATTTGGTAGAGATTAAAATCGGATTAAAATTAAAAAATTAGTCGTTATTGTTGACTTTTATTAGAATAGTGGGACCCATAATGGCTATATTTTCAATTTTAATTGGATTTTAATTCCTCACAAACAAGCTCTTATTCTTTTGCTTAAATCTATCCAAATTCACATAATTCAATAGAATTTATAATCTTTTAAAATTTATTAAAATCATAATTGAGGAAACCCGTCTTAGTTTTTAATCATGGCATTCTCTAATTTCCTTTTAATTTTGTTCTTTTTTTTTGGTTCTGTGATTTCTCTTTTTGATATATGTAGTAATTGCATCACAGTCGACCTCCTTCATCGCGATTCTCCTCTTTTGCCTTTCTACAACCCCAATAACCCACGATTCGACAGTCTACAAAATGCATTTCATCGTTCTTATTTGCGTAAAGCATCCCTCAATCCAACATCAATTTCAACAAAAACAATGGAAGCACCAATCCAGTCCATTTATAGAGATTACCTTATGAAAATCTCCCTTGGAACACCATCTTTTGAAACAATAGCCGTTCTTGACACTGGCAGTGACCTACTCTGGACACAATGTGCGCCTTGTATAGATTGTTATAAACAAATTTCATTACTTTTTGACCCCAAAAACTCGACCTCATACAGGAAATTATGCTATCAATCTCAACTATGTGCAGCTATTGGAAGTTCAAGTTGTGATAATGTTAAGTCTCGAACCCGTGACCTGGCTGATGATATGTGCTTCCAACAATTCATTACTAAAATCGTGTTTCTGGAAATGACACTTTTATTATTATGTGACAATGGCTGGATTGTTGACATTTGGCACGCCACTTACCATTGGATGAGATTCTAGAGTCTTCGACTCTCTATCTTCGGTGATACGACTCCTTTGAGATCATTATTGGGCTCTCTCTCTTCTGGCTCTTTGGTTTTTTGCTCTCTCGTCTATGTGGGAGAATAATCTCATTCTAGGGTTTACATTCTTGAGTGAATAATCGTGTAAACTATATATTCTCTTAGATCTTCTTATGTTTAGTGAGAAGTGAGGATTCTTTGAGTGTTTGGAGTGCTGAATCTTTTGTGATTCGGGTATTGAAGAGATGTTAGGCAAATCTTTGTGATCTGGCCTATTTTATGCTTGAGGAAAGGTCGATTTAAAGGCTTGTGTAAAGATAAGTGTATGTAGCCTTTTATCTTGTGTTCTTGAACAGATTTTGTAAACTGTTGTTGCCATATTTTTGGCTTGTTAGTGCAACCGAACAATATCCATTATTTGGATGCTCAACGGGGGATGTAGACGTTAGATCTGGTTGCCGAACCTCCGGGACTTAGGCCAAAAACATATCTTGTGTTCATTTAATTTCCTGCAACTTTTACTTTCAATTGTGATTGATTCTTTTGTATCTTGTTTTAATATTGTGTGGTTCTGGCCTTTTCAGTGGTATCAGAGCCTGGAACTGAAAGGAACAAGATACTTGGATCTTCGAGGAAAGGTTCGATCTATTGTAGATCAAAAAATTTTGGAATTGCTGAAAGGCAAGTTAAAGAATTCAAGTTTTTATTAACTCGCTGGGTGAGATCCTTCTTCTCTATTTTCTGTAAAAGTTTTTCAATATTTTTAGGGTTTCTTGATCATACCCTTGATTTATCAAAACACCATTGAAACCCCCTTGAGACTAATCTTTGTCCAATGGCTCCTGCGAGGCCCCTAGAATTTGAAATAAATCAAGTTTGTGAGTGTTTTCTGGAGAATCTTGCTGGAGTGATCTGTGAAACATAGAATGTGATCTCTGTGTATTCTTTAATTGAGCTTGTTCTGTATGGTTTATTAATCCCTTTGATTGTTACCTGATATCTTGTATTACTATGTGTTATACTGTGATTTCTAAGTTGCTGAAATTGTAATAAATCTCTGATTGTCTTTCCATTATCTTGAATTTCTACTTAAGCATCATACCTGTTTGAAACATGGCTTCTGCTAAGTTTGATGTCCCACAATTTGATGGTAAATGTGACTTTAATATATGGTGCCAAAAGATAAAAGTTATCTTAATGCAAATGAGAGTAGCTAAAGCTCTTGATAATAGTTGGCCAGCAGACTTATTACCTACTAAGAAAACTGAACTTGAAGAGGTTGCATGGAGTACTATCTTCTTGTACTTGTCTGATAATGTTGTAAGAGAAATTGGTGAAACCAAAACCGCTTCTAAACTGTGGGCTAAACTTCAATCAAAATATGTGATTAAGACTATCCCAAATAAATGTTTTTTGTTGAAACAACTTTTTTCTTTTAAAATGGATCTCTCTGTTGACTTGGATGAAAACTTGAACAGGTTTACTAAACTAACCATTGACTTAGCCAACTGTGATGAAAAACTTTCAAAAGATCAGTTGGCTGTAGTGTTGTTGAACTCCATTAGTGACAAATATAGAGACATCAAAGTTGCTCTTGAGTATGGTAGGGCTGAGATCACTACTGATGATATTATTAGTGCTTTAAGAAATAAGGCCCTAGAGATTAAGTCAGAAAATAGGAGTCACAATGGAGAAAACTTACTTGCTAAGGGTAAAGGGTTTAGTAGACCTAACTTTCACACCAAATTTTTGAATGAAAATAGGACCAAATGGAATGACAAAAATAAGTCCAAGAATAAGGCAAAGGGTAAGAAATGTTTTCACTGTGGTAAATTGGGTCATTTCATTAAAAATTGTTACAAGAAAGAGAATGAAGCAAAAGATAAAAGCTTCACTAATGGGAATGCTGCCTTGGCCTATAATAAGATTGACTCTGAAGATGGTTTAGTCCTTGTTCATAATGAGAAGAAGCTGAGTGATGAGTGGATACTGGACTCTGACTGTTCTTTTCATATGTGTCCAAATAAAAACTGTTTTCTTGATTTTGAAGCCATCTGGGGGGCAAGTTATTATGGGAAATAATATGACCTGTAAAGTAAAAGGAATAGGAACTATTAAATTGCTTCTTGAAACTGGAAAGGTCCTCTCCTTAAAGGAAACCAGATATGTGTCTGATTTAGAGAGAAACCTGGTGTTTGTAGGAATGTTGGATGACATGGAGTTTAACATAAAATTGGGTCAAGGACATATTGAAATTCTTAGGGGTTCTGACTTGGTCAGAAGCACCCCTAAGAGACATGGTCTTTATTTTTTAAATGCAAAACCTTTATTTGGTTTAACTGCTGCAACCTTATCTGACAATTTTATTCTGTCCAAACTCTGGCATGAAAGACTTGGCCATATGGGCAAGAAAAGTTTGAAATCTTTACAAAATAAAGGAGTTTTTGGAAAACAAAATCTTATTGATTTTGGTGCTTGTGAACAATGTGTCATTGGAAAGCAAGTTAAATTACCTTTCCCACCGGACCTCATAAATCCAAACAAATACTTGAATATCTACATGCTGATTTGTGGGATCCTGCATCTGTGTGTACCTTATCTGGTTGTAGATATTATCTTTTGATCATTGATGATTTTTCTAGAAAAATCTGGGTTTTCTTATTAAAATCAAAAGATGAAACTTTTTCTGTTTTCAAGGTTTGGAAACACAAATAGAAAACCAAACTGATCATGAGATAAAGACCCTAAGAACAGATAACGGTTTGGAATTTTGCAACTATGAGTTTGATAATTTCTGTAAAGAATATGGCATTTTGAGACACAAAACAGTAGTTTACACTCCACAACAGAATGGCATAGCTGAAAGAATGAATAGGACTTTATTAAATAAGGTAAGATGCATGCTCCAAAGTTCTGGTTTGCCTAAACTGTTTTGGGGGAAGCTATAAAAACTGCTGCATATCTTGTGAATAGAACACCTACTAGTGCTTTAAATTTTGATGTCCCAGAAACTGTGTGGTCTAAAAATCCTGTTAACTATTCTCATTTAAAAATATTTGGTTGTGCTGCATTTGCTCATCAAAATATTGGAAAATTAGAACCTAGATCACTTAAATGTGTTTTCTTGGGTTATGGAGAAAATGTTAAGGGTTATAGACTTTGGGTTAAAAATGAAAAAGGTTATAGGGTGATTGTTAGAAGAGATGTTATCTTCAATGAAACTATTATGCCATATTTAGAAGGTAAGGAAAATAATTTGAATGAAAATGATGTTCAAATTGAGGTGGAGTCTCCTGTTATTAATGATGCACCACCTGCACTTGCTGCTGATGATTTTGTTCTTGATGATAATAATCTGTCTGTTGAAATTGATAATATTTCGGAATCTGAAGAACAATTTGATTTACCTGACCCACCTCTTAATGACTGTCAACTTACAAGAGATAGGAAAAAAAAGGAAGATTAGACCACCTGTTAGAATTGATAATGATGAGTTTGTTTCACTATTTACTTATCAAGATAAATCTGAAAATGAACCTGACTCCTATGATGATGCTATAAACTGTAAAGATTCTGTGTGTTGGAAGGCTGTTATGGATGATGAAATGAATTCCCTCCTTAAAAATAAAACTTGGGAATTGGTTAAAAGACCTAAAGGCCAAAAGCTTATTGACTGCAAGTGGATTTTCAAAATAAAAGAAGGTGAATGAGGTAATAACAGTGTAAGGTATAAAGCTAGACTAGTAGCAAAATGTTTTACCCAGAAAGAAGGTGTTGACTACACAAAAATATTTTCTCATGTTGTTAAATATACCACCATTAGATGCATACTTGCCCTTGTTGTTCAATATAAATGAGAACTTAATCAATTAGATGTTAAAACTGATTTTCTCTATGGTGATTTAGATGAAAAGATATATATGAGACAGAATGTTGGTTTTGTTAATGGTAATCCTGAAAATGATGTTTGCCTGTTAAAGAAATCTCTCTATGGGCTCAAACAAGCCCCCAGGCAGTAGTATAAAAGGTTTGACACCTTTTTTTTGAAACATGGCTTTCAAAGAAGCAATTATGATGTATGTCTGTACTATAAAGGAATGGAGGTAAGAATTCTCTATACTTAGTACTATATGTTGATGACATGTTGCTTGCTAGCTGCATTAAGGCTGAAATTGATGATATCAAAATTATGTTAAAATCTGAATTTGATATGAAAGATCTTAGACAAGCCAAGAAGATCCTTGGCATGCAAATTTTGAGAAATAGAGATAAGGACATGTTATTTTTGCATCAACATGATTATATGGTTAAACTTTTGAAAAGATTTAACATGTTTGAATGTAAACCTGTGACGCTGCCTCTTTCTAATCATTCTAAACTGTCATCTGATTTCTGTTCCAAAACTGATAAAGAATTTGATAGAATGTCAAAAGTTCCATATGCAAATGTTATTGGTTCTGTGATGTATCTTATGGTTTGTATCAGACCTAACCCAGCACATGGTATTAGCATAATAGGTTTATGGGTAACCCTGGTGAAGAACACTGGAATGCTTTGAAATGGCTTTTAAGATACCTCAAAGGAACTTTAAATTTAGGACTTGTGTTTAAATTTGATCAAAGAGGAATTATGTTAAAGGGCTTTATTGATTCTAACTTTGCTAGGGATAGGGATAATAGGAAGTCCACTTCTGCTTATTTCTTTACTTTGTGTGATACTGCCATAAGCCGGAAATCCCAACTGCAAAAGGTTGTTGCCCTATCTTCTACTGAAGCTGAGTACATAGCAGATGCTGTTAAAGAAGGAATATAGCTTAGTAGACTATTAAATGAACTTGGATTTGTTGATGAAAATGCTATTTTGTATTCTGATAATCAAAGTGCTATACACTTGAGTAAAAATCCCATGTTCCATGATATAACTAAGCATATAGACATTAAATATCATTTCATTAGAGATATCATATCAAAAGGAATTATGAAAATTGGTAAAATTCCTACACAAGTTAATCCTTCAGATATGGGAATGAAGATAATACCTTTAAATAAGTTTTTTAACTGTTTGAAGTTATTATCTATTGATGCTATGTAATCGTACAGGTACTTAGAGCAAATGAAAAATGATCTGTAACGTTGATCTTGGCTGCACTAACTAAATTGTTGAAAGCAAGGTGGAGATTGTTAAGTCTCTAACCCGAACCCGTGACGTGGCTGATGATATGTGCTTCCAACAATTCATTATTAAAATCGTGTTTCTGGAAATGACACTTTTATTATTATGTGACAATGGCTGGATTGTTGACACTTGGCACGCCACTTACCATTGGATGAGATTCTAGAGTCTTCGACTCTCTATCTTCGGTGATACGACTCCTTTGAGATCATTATTGGGCTCTCTCTCTTCTGGCTTTTTGGTTTTTTGCTCTCTCGTCTGTGTGGGAGAATAATCTCATTCTAGGGTTTACATTCTTGAGTGAATAATCGTGTAAACTGTATATTCTCTTAGATCTTCTTATGTTTGGTGAGAAGTGAGGATTCTTTGAGTGTTTGGAGTGCTGAATCTTTTGTGATTCAGGTATTGAAGAGATGTTAGGCAGATCTTTGTGATCTGGCCTATTTTATGCTTGAGGAAAGGTCGATTTAAAGGCTTGTGTAAAGATAAGTGTCTGTAGCCTTTTATCTTGTGTTCTTGAACAGATTTTGTAAACTGTTGTTGCCATATTTTTGGCTTGTTAGTACAACCAAGCAGTATCCATTATTTGGATGCTCAACGGGAGATGTAGGTGTTAGATCTGGTCGCCGAACCTCCGGAACTTAGGCCAAAAACATATCTTGTGTTCATTTAATTTCCTGCAACTTTTACTTTCGATTGTGATTGATTCTTTTGTATCTTATTTTAATATTGTGTGGTTCTGGCCTTTTCAGATAGACTCACAGTCAAAATGTCTGTCAATATTTGTTTCTTATGGTGATAATTCTTACTGTAATGGAGATTTAGCAACAGAGACTCTTAGTCTTCAATCTAGTACTGGGAAATCAGTGTCTTTTCCTAAGACCGTGTTTGACTGTGGTCATGAAAATGGTGGCACTTTCACCGAAACTGGCTCTGGAATTGTAGGGCTTGGAGGTGGAGCTCTTTCAATTGTTAATCAATTGAACGAATCCATTGGTGGGAAATTCTCATACTCTTTGACTCAAATTGATGAGCTCAATGTTCCAAGCAAGATAAGTTTTGGCTCTAATGCATTTTTTTCAGGGTGTTGTGTCCACTCCCTTGATAACGAACTCTCTAGACATTTTTTACTATCTAAAATATCTTCAAAACCCTAAAAAAATCCAATTTGACCTCCTACACCTCTTCCTATGATGAAGGTGACATCATTATTGATTCTGGGACGACATTGACATTACTCCCACAGCAACTTTGTTGTCGGAAATTCGACTATTCCAATCGAAAGAACAAATAAAAAAGCAGGAAAAATGGAAAAAAGATGAAGATGAAGCGAGGTATGCCAAAACAAATCTCCTTAAGACAGATTTCGCCCCCCAACAACGTGCAAACAGGATTATGGACGTCTGTCTCCCAAGATACAACGCTTTTCCCAAAGTCGATATTGCACAATACCTACCTTGACGGTCGAACCAAATAATGATCGTACTCGAATGAAATAATCACGAAAATATCGAAGGAATTTTAGCAGAATATGGAGCTAGAAGAATTTAGAAATCAAGAATATATTAATTGATTTTTGGTGTCCAAAAAACGAATTTGGAGGTCTCTATTTATAGAGATTGAAGTGTCTCCTTGAAAGGGTGTGTAACATTTCATGAATTGGTGCACCACTTGATCTGATCTGTTTTAGCCATTGGATCGCACTCTTTCATAATCTGACGGACCAGATTAAACCACGAAATGTAGTGTCCATTCATCATGCCTATTCACCAATTCTAAACAGTCACCAGCCATGCAGTTGCCACGCGTACGTCCAACAGGACCAACCGCCATGCAGTACGAAGTGACGTGACCTGTTACGTGTGTGCCACCTAGGATGCCAACTCATCGAACCTCTCATCGCCATGTCATCGAACCATGATTCCATTTCTGAAAACTATAAGGCTCCTCAGCTCCTCGCGACGATGCGTACGTGCGAAGTGCAAAGTGCGCCTCTAAAGCGCCCAATGCGTGCGCCTCTAAAGCGCCCAATGCGTACTTTGCGACGTGCGCGGGCCCGGACCGAGACCGGGACCGGGGCGTGGGTGGTGCGAAGCACCACTCTCGTGGTGACTAGTTAGTTAGCCTTTGGCTAGCTAATAGTTAGTCAAGTTGTAGGTCACTTATTAAATTATAACTTATACACATATCCCACTATATAAACAAGTCTATTTTCTTGTAAACTTTCGATGTGGGATTCCTTACCATATATAAGACACTTAAATGGGCTTATAACATATGGGCCTATATTGGAGACTTTTCTAATTCACCCAAATTAATTACAACTGCCCACATCATTAAATAACATATTTAATGACCCAAATAAACATCATTAAATAACATATTTAATGATCCAAATACATCAATTAATTCCAACAAACTTTACGAGCCATTGCAATCGGCTCTCGTAAATGCTATCAGGAAAAACGTGTGACAGACCCACAAGGTTCATTTAACTCGTGCTATCATGTCAGTGGGGGAAAATTTGATGCACCAACAATTGTTGCTCATTTTACTGGTGCAGATGTAGAGTTGCCACCAACAAGTACATTTCTGGAAATTAACGATGGGATAGTTTGTTTGACGTAGGTGCCTTCCGACGAGGATTTGGCCATTTATTGGAACCGAAGTCAAATGAATTATCTGGTAGGATATGACCTTGTGAATAACAAGGTTAGTTTCATGCCAACTGATTGTTCCAAGGCCACTTGAACAATGTAGTTGCTAGTTCTTACCTGAATAATGTCTATTTGTGTGGTTGAATGTTCTGTTATTCATGTTCAATTTCTTTAATTTTAATATGAAAATGATTTCAGTATAAATGCTTGGCATATTCAATTTTTCAGACAAGATGTAGAGTTTATTTAGCTGATTTATAATCTAGAGAAGAGAATCATGCACTAAATACGTTGAAATCAGTGCTAGATGTCAAATTCAAGCCTTGAAAACCTAGAAAAGTACCTGGGAGTACTCTTATTTACCCCCACATACTTGAAAAAGTACAAAATAGGTTGGCTGCATGGAAGGCAGTGCAATTGTCTATGGATGGAAGAAAAATGCTGGTTCAGTCTGCAACCTTTGATATACCTGCATACATGGTGCAAACAACTCGAATTCAGGAAGCCATCACGAAATAGCTCGAGTAATATAATATTTCCATAGTTTTAGTGTTGGCTAATTGCAACACATTTAATACTTAATTTTGGCTAGTTAAACAAAATCTAATTAGTATTAAATTTATTTTTAGGTTATGATACGAAAAAGGATACGATAAAAAATTTGATTGAATGTTTGTTTGGGCCTCATTTGGTGAGAGAGAAATAGATTAATAGTATATTTTTGGAGACTGTGTAGTTAGAAAGTAGGAAATAAATTTGAATTTACATATAAAATTGTTTTATTGGAAGAATGTGTAATTTAAAATGAGCATTAAAAAATAAATTTTATGGAATGGGGCTCAATATCTTTTGTGCAGGTTTATCCTCTATTAGAATTAGAAGATACACCGGCTCCACTACCTAGACCGGATTTTCTTGATCAGCCAAAAATTAGTCGATGAACACACTCTTTTACCGACTAATAAATTTCTTGTGAGACCAATATATTTACCAATCAAAATTAACTTTATCATCCAAGATGAGGCATATTGCTGAACGAATGAAATGGATCAGTAAATATCTAACTTTTGGGTAAAAAATTTCTGGTGGGGGCACCTGATGTAAGGAAAAAATTCACAAGTCAGACATCAAGTGTGGGGCAATTCAATTTTTAGGTTTTAAATTTAAAAATATAAAACTCAAGTATTAATTAATTAAATATATTGAGGCCACAAAAATACAATTAATTATAACATGTGCGTACTTATAGGTCACAACGTCACATATTATCAAATTAAATGATCACACATTATTTCATGATCACAATAAAAAAATTTGATCAGTCACAATTTAATTCATCGGTCACAAATCGAAAAATGTATAGGTCACAACTTATTTGTCAATTATAGATTTTCAAATTAGTTGGTCATAAATTACTTTTCAGTCACAAATTATGGAATTTTTATGTCGCAATTAAATAGTTGATCACAAATAACTACATAATTGATCACAAATTAACCACATAGTTGGTCACATACCATCACCACCAACCCAGCCTAATGGTGACATCTTCACCAACAAAACCCCACCACCAACAACATACACACACATTTAGTGGAGTTTGAAAATTTGCACCTCTCCAAAAGATCTTTTGGAAAGATGTGACCGAATCTGAAAAGTTCCGTATTTATGTCAAAGTGGGGGGTAATGTTAAAGTAGAACTTCTTAACTATATTAATTTATTTTAGGTTGTTTATAAGTAGAAGTTCTTAAACAATATGAAAGCAAACCAATTTGCATTCATTTTATTGAATTTATAAATTGCTTAGATAGCATACTAAACAGGGCCGGCCCTGGCAGGCCATTGCCTTGGGCCTCATATTTTAAGGGGCCTCAAAAAAGAGGCCCAGACACAACTGACCCATAAAAAAATAATTTTGCAAAAGGAAAACTTGGAAGAGGAGCAGACGAGCAGAGTCAGACGAAGAGTCCTCCACTCCTCCTCCTCGAGACTCCAATTGAATCAATGAATCATCTTCAATTCTTCATTCTTCAATTTTCAAGAGTCATCCTCCTCCAAACTCAGAAAAAAGATTTCTCTATTCCCAATTTTCCGTTAATATCTCGCACTCGCCGGAAATCTAAATTCGAATTACCCATCAATCTCTTGTTTCTCTTCGTCAATCTCTTTGTCTTTTGTGAATCGAATTCAATTTGTCAAGTTTTAAAAGTGGCCAAGCGGGTTATCGGCATTTTCCACCGAAGAAAGTTAAAGGTGGAGAGAAGAGGGACCTGTGTTCTGCACTCTGCAGCTTCTGCTGGACGTAAGGTAATGGATTACTAATTATGGCTAATGGCTTCATCTAAATTAAATAATTCGATCCTGTAAATTGATTGATTTATTGGATGACTTGGATTCTGTAATGAACTACTCAATTGCATCAGCCCTCAGTGTTTTGAATGATTTCATGATTTGGATACTGTAAATTACATAATTGGATCCTGTAAATTGATTGATTTATTGGATGATTTTGGATTCTGTAATGAACTACTCAATTGCATCAGCCCTCAGTGTTTTGGATGATTTCATGATTTGGATACTGTAAATTACATAATTAGATCCTATAAATTGATTGATTTATTAGATGATTTGGATCCTGTAAATTGAATAATTGAATCCTGTAAATTAACAGTATTATTGGTTAATTTGGATCATGTAAATTGAATAGCTGAATCATGTAAATTAACAGTGATATTGGTTAATTTGGATCTTGTAAATTAAATTAATTAATTGTTGCAGCCTTCCTCTACATAACTTGTGCAGAAATCAAAATCTACAGTTAACACTTTCCTGTCCTCATTTTTATCGATAGCCATCTCTCTCGTTTTAGTGTGATCTTGATGTGGAACTATATATTTCTTATCTTCTATAACTACGTATTTGCAGGTCATTTATCATTGTTGAATCCTTTCTTTTTGAGAAGCTTGGGGATTTTTAATTCAGACACATCAATCAGGTTCTATTACTCTTTGCTTATAACTATGTTTACAAGAAAATTTGAATCTGAATGTGCCAAAACAAAAAGGAAGGAAAATGTTGAAAAGTTGATTAAATCTCAAGAGGGAGCACTTGATAAATTTTTTAGTAATAATAAAAGAACATATAATGAAGACGTAGTCATTGAAGTGGAGTTTAACGAGAATGATAACATAAATAATACACTTGAAGAAAAACATTGTTTGATGAATGAAGACATATCTACTGATAGAGATAATGTGCCTTTTTCCCTTGACCTTAATGATCCAGCGAATTGGGGAAATATGAATGAAAATTTAAGAGATTTAATTGTGATGAAAGGTCCTTTAAGAGAAAATGATGTGATTTTTCCAAAAGATGTAACAAATCGACACTTTTCCTCTATACATTATGTTCGACGATTACCTAATGGAGAGAAACAAGATAGAAAATGGTTGATATATTCAAAAAGTTTGGATAAAGTATTTTGCTTTTGTTGTAAGCTATTCAAGAATGAGGGGATAAGAACTCAACGGCACATGATGGAGTAAATGATTGGAAAAATATTGGTGAAAAAATTAGAATGCATGAAGTAAGTTGTGACCACATCAATAACATGAGTAGATGGATTGAAATGGAACTAAGATTTGAAAGAGAGAAACCATTGATAAAAGTGTGCAAGAACAAATTAATAGAGATCGAGAACATTGGAGACAAGTATTACTAAGAATAATATATGTGGTGAAAACTCTTACTGAAAATAATTTAGCATTTCGTGGAGATAATGAGAAGATATACCAAGAAAATAATGGTATATTTTTAAGCATAATTCAAATGATTGCTCAGTTTGATCCCGTAATGCTAGAACATGTTCGTCGAATCCAAAATAAAGAGATCCATTATCATTATTTAGGACACAAAATTCAGAATGAGATGATACTTATGCTAGCAGGTGAGATAAAAAAATAATCATTAAGACACTCAAAAATTCTAAATACTTTTCTGATATACTTGATTGCACTCCAGATACCAGTCACGATGAACAAATGTCTATAATATTGAGGTGTGTAGATATTTCAACAAGTCCAGTGAAGGTTGAAGAATT
This sequence comes from Fraxinus americana, assembly GCA_035079005.1. Classification (NCBI taxonomy): domain Eukaryota; kingdom Viridiplantae; phylum Streptophyta; class Magnoliopsida; order Lamiales; family Oleaceae; genus Fraxinus; species Fraxinus americana. The sequence goes on from CM068720.1 coordinate 29,974,128, forward strand.
CATTTTAAGGTTTTTATCAGTAGATGATACATCTGGTAAGGGACTTTTTGATGAACTTGTTGGTGCTTTGAATAATTTAGAACTTGATATTGATGATATAAGGGGTCCAGGCTATGATAATGGTGCTAACATGAAAGGAAAACATAAAGGAGTCCAAAATAGACTATTGCAAGTAAATCCTAGAGCATTCTATAGTCCTTGCGGGTGTCATAGTCTTAATCTTGCACTTTGTGATATTGCTAATTGCTGTTCAAAAGCTAAATCCTTCTTTGGGGTGGTGCAACGTATATACACTTTATTTTCCTCATCTACTAAACGGTGGAAAGTTTTCAAAGAGAAAGTAAATGGTCTTACCCTTAAGCCTTTGTCACAAACTCGTTGGGAAAGCCATATTGAAAGTGTTAGAGCGATAAGATTTCAAGCTCCACAGATTAAAAAAGCTTTACTTCAATTGGCAAATGTTGATGATTCTAAGACAAAAAGTGAAGCGGAGTGTTTAGCAACATATGAAATTGAGAATTTTGAATTCTTACTTGGAATGATTATTTGGTTTGAAGTGTTGAATAATGTTAATAGAGTAAGCAAACATTTGCAAGAAGAAGACATGCATATTGATGTTGCTATAGACCATTTAAAAGGGCTCATTTCATTTTTCAAAAGCTATAGAGAAACTGGGTTTGAATCGGCCATGGTTGATGCTAAAGAGATTGCGAGTAAATTAGAAATTGAACCAATATTTCGTGAAAAACGGGTAATACATAGAAAGAAACAGTTTGATGAGACTTCTTATGAAGAGATAACACAAACAGCTGAAGAATCTTTTAAGGTCAATTATTTCATATATATAGTAGATCAAGCTCTATCATCACTTCAGAATAGATTTGAGTAATTTCAAAAATATGATGATATTTTTGGATTTTTATTTGATTTGAAAAGACTGAAATCTATTGATGATGATAGTTTGAAATGTTCTTGCATTAACATTGAAAATTATTTGAAGCATAATATGATTTCTGATATTGATGGGGTAGAATTATTTTCAGAGTTGAAAGTTCTAAGGGAAGCGATACCTGCAGAAATTGTTGGAGCAATTGATGTGTTGGATTACATCAAAAGAATGAACTGTTATTTTGCAAATGCTTGGATTGCTTATAGAGTAATATTGACTATTCCAGTTACAGTTGCCTCTGCCGAAAGAAGTTTTTCAAAGTTGAAGTTGATTAAATCTTATCTTCGGTCAACCATGTCACAAGAATGATTGAATGGATTGGCTAAGATTTCTATTGAAAAAAATATGTTGAAAAAACTTGATTTTAGTAGTTTGATTACTGATTTTACATCTCAAAATGTGAGAATATTAAATCTTATGCTATCCTAATATCTCGGGTTGTGAGAAAAGTTTTAGTTTGCTACTCTATCTTTTGAATTATATAAAGTATTCTTTTTAATATAAAAGTGTTAATTATTTAAATATTTAAATTTTGCTACACTTGTGAAAAAATGATTATGTTGAAGGGCCTCATAATAATTAGTCGCCTAGGGCCTCTTAATTCTCAGGGCCGGCCCTGATACTAAATATGATAGCATAAGAAATGAACTCAAAAAGAATTTGATAGCATGCTGAATATATGATAGTAGTATCAGAGGCAATCTGAGATTAATAAGAAAAACAATCTGAGATTAATAAGAAAAACGATGATTTCACCATTCAACAGAAGATTCTATTTTTGAGTAATCTTTTTAGGCTTTTTAAATTCTATTATTTAGAATTTTATTCGAAGTTTAGTTGGCAAATTTTATTTGAAGTTCTTTTTAGAAGCCCAATATAACTCTTCATTGTATTTTAGATTAAATTAGACAAATTGTAAACACATATTTTTTATGTTCTTTCTCCATATTTTAGTGAAATCTCATTTTCCCTACAAATTATTTTATTCTTATGATCAATTACTTTATATAGTGCCTATAATCTCGTATATTCTTCAATAAATTGATATTAGAGCAATCTTATATCGTTTTCATTTTTCAAGAAATTGATATCAAAACCAAGGACTTGGAAATTCTTGGGAGATCAAGGTTTTGATCAAGTTATCTTTTTAGTGGCAACCATGAAGTACAACATTCCGCTTTTGGATCGCAGCACAAGATTTTCGTTGTAGCAAAAAAGGATGTGAGCAATACTCACTCAAATTGACTTAGATGACGCATTGTTGGGTTTTGCCAGGATTCCAAAACTTGGACGCCAGAGGAGAAATAAGAAAGGAATCAAAAGGCCCTATCTCAAATTCATTTTTATCTTTCAAATAATATTGTTTATGAAATTTTGAAGGAGAAGTCAACCACTGCATTATGGTTGAAATTAAAGAAATTATGCATGACAAAGAGTCTAACTAATAAATTGCATATAAAGTAACGCCTATATTTTCATCGTATGACAGAAGGTATATCCCTTGAAGATCATCTAGCTATTTTTATGGAAATCATTGCTAATTTAGAAACCTTGGAGGTTAAATATGATAAAGGGGATTTGGCTTTGATTTTGTTGTGTTCATTGCCTCGCTTCATATACGTTTTTTAGAGACACAATTTTATATAGTCGTGATACTCTCACTATTACATAAGTCTATAATGTTCTATATTCAAAGGAGAAGATATAGTATCTTGTCGGATCTAAGGTTGATGGAGATGGCCTCGTTGTTGATGGTGGTCGTGCAAAGGTAAAATTAAAATTTAATTTCAAATTTTGTAATTTTTGCAAGAAGAAGAGACGCTTAATAAAAGATTGTTATAAGTTGTAAAATAAGGAAAAATTGGTTGCTAATCAGCAATCAGAAACTTCAAAGGAAGCCAGAATTGCAGAAAATTGTCACAGTGATGGAGAACTTCTACTTATTTCTGACTATGACTCCAAACCTAAAGAAGATTGAATTCTTGATACAGTTTGCACTTTTCATATATGTCCCCAATAGTGAATTATTTTCAACATATAAGACAGTTTCGAAAGGTGTTGTGGTAATGAAAAATAATACACCTCGTAGGATAACTGGTATTGATCAGGTTAGAATAAAGTTATTTGATGGAAAAGTTAGAACACTTGATGTAGTAAGATACATTTCAAATTTGAAGATAAATATTATCTCCTTGAGCACTCTTTATTCAAAAGAGTACAAATATACTATTGAATGCGGAGTCCTCAAAGTTACTGAATGAGCACATGTTTTGTTGAATGGACATAGAAAATCTCATTATATGTCTTGCAGTGTTATACAAAATCTTTGATCAATTAGCATATTTTAAGAATTTAGGTGGATTTGGAGTTGGATTTTGTACCTTTAGAATCTAATTTGGGATCTTCTTTGAAAAATAAATCTCAATTGAATTTAGAAGTTATGGGTAATGCCATCTGCCACCATTATTGGCGGTACCATTGTATTCTGAGCTTGTTTCTGCCCTATTTGGTGATGTCCAAGTCTAGTACTGGAATTTTATTAATATTCAGTTATTGAGTTTTGCCCTAGGGTGGCAGAGTTTTGGATAATATTTCAAGTTGGGGATCTGTTGAAGAGTTGAAATTCATTCATTTGAGTGGAATTTGTCTCCAAGTGAAAAAAAATTTTAAGTTTGTTCATGGCAGTGGAATTTGTATCAATATGAAGTTTGTTAGAATTAGGGTGTGACCCGAATTCTATTTGGAATGTTATAAGGAATCATATTCAAAGTTTATTTGACAAATTCTAGTTGAAATTCTTTTTTCAAGTTCAATTGGGAGTTGAAATTAAGATAGAGATCAAGGAGAAATTTTCGACGTTTTTCCGCTAGCTAGCCGCTAGCCTACCGCTCAAACAACGTCATTGCAATTCTGTCTCGAGAACTGGCGCTCGAGCTGCGGCTCGTCTGACCCAAGCCCTTCTCGCATTTTGAGCATTCCTTTCCGTTGATGACTCTACTTTTCCAGTTTGGGACGTCTCCAATAAATATTTCTCTTCATTATATTTTAGATTAAGTTAAACAAATTGTAAACACAAAATTTTTGTATTATTTCTCTATATTTTAATAAAATCTCATTTACTCTGCAAATTATTTTGTTCATGTGATCAATTACTTCATATTATACCTATATTATCATATTTTCTTCAACAAATTGATATCGTCTTCATTTTTCAATACCCTGCTTTTGAAATTGGATCGAGTTTCAAGTATTTTCACCACCAACAGTAGTAAAATAATGTCTCTATTAATTTTCATGATGTCATAATCAAAAATCTTATCTTCTTTTATACTAGAAAATCAAGAACTTCTCTGCTTTTGCTTAGATTTGGTGCATTACTCTTCGTTTTGCGTAGAACCACTTTGTAGATTTTAGGGAGGAAAACTCTAATTTTATTTCTCTATTTAAAAAGAAGCAAACTCGAATATTTGTAGGAAAACTGTGAAAACAAGCTGTCACTGGATCTCGTTAATTCTAGCAACAAATAGTTGGAACAGGGGGAAAATTAGGATATACTTATCCTTACCTCTTTTATTTAAACAGAAAGGAAAATCAACATAAAATCAAAATCTGATTAGGAACAACTTCTGGAATTCCACACTCGTCCTAGAGATGGGAAATAAATGTCAATCATTTCCAGCTTAAATGTAAATTCTTCGAACTTTATTCTTGGAAGAGATTTTGCTAGAATATCAGCAACTTGAAGATGTTTAGAGGTGCAGATCAAGTTTAGTATCCCTTCCTCGGTTTTTTCTTTTATGAAGTGATGGTCTAATTCTAAATGCTTTGTCCTATCACGATGAATGGGGTTTTTAGAAATGCTGATTGCAACCAAGGGCGGACCCAATGAAGGTGCCTACACTAAATTTTGGACCACCCCTGATTGTAAATAGGGAACAATACATAAATAAGGTTTTTAAATATCACCATTTCAAAATAAAGGATGAAGGTTTTAAATTTCAAAAATCAGGTTTTTATTAAAATGTATTTATGATTAAATTAATTAATTATATATTTTATTAATTAAATATATTAAGGTCATAGATCTATACAATTTGGTCACAAATTAACCATTTAATTAGTCACATATTATTTTTCGGTCACAAATCAAAATTTTTATGTCACAAATTATTTTATGATCACAATTCAAATAATTTATAGTTCACAGTTTGTTCATCAGTTACAAATTAAAAATTTAGAAGTCACAATTTATTTATCGATCACAAATTAATAAGTCACATATTATTTTTTAGGTCACATGTTATTTATTAGTCACAAAATATCCAATTTATTTATCACAATATCAATTTACCAATCAAAAATCACGAATGTTAAAGTCACAATTCAAATTTTTAGGTCACATATTATCTACTGATCACAAAATATACAATTTATCGTTCACAATCTCAAATAATTGGTCACAAACACCCCCACCCCATGCACATCCCACGTACGACCAACACACCATCGCCATGACCACCACTATCATCACCAACTGCCATCACCAGCAACTCCACCTACACCATCAACAAAAATCAACCCAAAACCCCCAAAACCACCAAAATATGGAAACCACCACTACCACTCCAACAACAAAAATCAAAACCAACATCTTACCACCACAACCAAATCCACCACCACATGTAACACCATTGTCTTAAACTGTACCACCACCCCCACGACACATCATGGCACAAACATCACAGCAGCACCAATAACCAGGATAATGTCTTCCCATCGCCAAGGTCCCTGTAGACCCTACCAACACCATCCTCACAGTCGCCTTATCCGATACCAAAACCACAATTACCACTGATCTACTCACCCCACCACCACCGTCCAATCACCTCCACCACCCAAGCGGAATAGTCACCATGATCGAAGCTAACACTACCAAGGTTGTGCCGGTTCCATTTTCATCGCCTAACTCATCACCAAAACCACAAACACCACCTATCTACTCACCCCGCCACCAGTTTTCTCCCCACCACCACCAGTCCAGTCACCTACACCACCTCATCAGAGAAATCGTCGAAGAAGATCGCCGCGGGAGAGAGAGAGAGAGATAAGTGATTGAGAAATAAATTAAGGTTTGAAATTAAAATTAAGATGGGTGGATGGGGTTGTGTTAGGTGAATATGTAGATTATTTTAATTATAACCTAGTTTATGAAAAATTAAACTTGAAATCTGATTAATGAAGTGTAAACTTTAAAAACATGGTTAGGTGTAATTTCATCTTGTAAATATGTTAACAATAGCCCAAACCTCAAGTTAAAAGGAAAAAAAATTGAAATGGGCCAAATAATTGGCCCAGTTTTATTAACTAATGGTGGGTTCCCATACAATTTCAAGGGGAAATTACACAATTCCAGGTTTTTAAGATTGAATTTCAAAAATAAGGTTTCAAGTTTTACTTATTCAAAAATCAGGGAATTATTTTATATTTTAATACATATAATAATATTAATGAATTATAATTTTCACCCAATTAAAACCCTAATTTATTTTATCAATCCTATTTCTCTCCTCTCTCTCTCTCTCTCTCGTCACTCTCTCTATCCTCTTCAGCTCTCCCTAAATCGAAACCCTAAACTGAGATTCCCCATTCTTTTTGGTTGGTGGTTTGTAGATGGTGATGGTTACGAAGGTGGTGGTCATGCAGGCGACAATGGCGTCGCGCCTTGCCGCGATCTGTAGCAGGGAAGCATCGGAGCATCTGCGAGGTGGTGGTATGTATCTTCTTCCATCTATCGCCACAATGGGCGCTCTGTTCGCCGCTGCACATGGTGCTTAGAGCGCTGCTCAGCTCAAATCTGAGTCAACTACGACTGTATGAAGGAGATTGGGTCAACATCTGGACAAGTGTAGTCTAGATGGTTGACGTGAGGTTGCTATTTCGATCCAAAAATCGTGATGGTGGTGGTTTTTTTATTTTTTATTTTTATTGCAGGCAGCAGAGGCGGTTTTTTTTTTTTTTTTTTTTTTTTTTTTGGTGCGGTGCAGGTGTTGACGGTACAGTTGACGATGGTGGTGGGGGTACGGTGGATCTAGGTAGGATACATGCGGTAGTGGTGAGTCTGGTGACGGGCTAGCGTGATTTGTTAGTGGTGGTGTTGCAGTGCGATGTGGTGATGGTGGTGTTACAAAAGTAGTGGTGGTGGCAACAGCGACGGCGATGGTGATGACAGTGATGGTTGTGATGATTTTTGTTAGCATGAGTATTGGATCTAGTGTTGGCGGCTTTGTTGGTAGTGGTGTTGTGGCGATGGTGGCGGGATAGTGTTTGTGACCAAATATTAGGGGTGGATCGAGATCGGGAGTGGGGTGTTTTGGTATATGTGACCAATTATTTGATTCATTGTGACTAATTATTAAAATGTGACCTTAAAATTTAATAATTTGTGACTAAAAATAATTTGTGACCAATAAATTTGAAATTGTGTGACCGATAGATAAACATGACCTATAATTTCTTTAATCTATGACCAATGAAATAAACTGCGACACATAAAATTTTTGATTTGTGACCTCGAAAGAATCTGTAACAGTTTAATTTGATAACATGTGACCAGTAAAGAAATTGTGACCCATAAGTATGCATCAGTGACTATGAATTGTATAATTGTCACTTTAATATATTTAATTAATAAATAAATACCTGATTTTTGCATTTTTAAACTTAACGCCTGAAAATTGATTTAGTGATCGTTAATACTTGATTCATGAATTCTTCCCTAATTTCAAGGCTGATGCTTGAACTTTAATATCTACCCCTGTTGGCTTCGACCCTCACCTCCTGTGTCTTTATCTCTCAGCTATGATATACACACTTCAAGCCTCAAAGTCAAATGTAATTTCTCCATTAAAAATCTATTTCTTCTATTTTTCTAGCATCAATCTATGATATTGAATTTGAGTTACAAAACTTATTCGGTTATTCTCCAATTCATTTTATGTATCGATTCAAATTGCAATTTGTTGTCTTCTTCTATTTTACAGATTTTAGTACTTTATCAAGATTTTAATGTGTTATTATCATCTCATAATTGATTTAAAATGGATTTCTTTTATTGATTTCTTGCATGTTTTGCACTTCATTTATTGCTAAATTTTGAAATTGGATTTTAGGGCCTAAACTTAAAAGAGTAATGCTATAAACTAAACGAGTAATGCTATTCATCCTCAATGGTTGTAACAGTCATTTAATTTCACCTTTCATTTAGCCTATTATTTAAAGCCACATAACTGGTGTTACAGCCCACTGAGGATGAATAGCATTACTCAAACTAAAATTTAGGGCTTTACTGTTTTTCATCCAAAGTTTAATTATTTATGTTAGTTAATTTTCAATCTTATGTTTTTTCAATCTTTAGGTAGCAAATTCATGTTAGGGTATTACCGCATGACATGATTTTAATTTTGTACATTGTGCATTGAATCATCGGGATTGTGGCTGTTTTTCATCATCCACACTGAAAAAACTTTCTGGGTCCGCCCCTAACCAAATTTTCACAGATTATCTTTATTGGCTCTTTTGTTGAAATTTTTAACCCATCATCTTTTCAGCCATATTCCTTCACATATACTTTGAGCTAATGCCCTGAATTTTGCTTCAGCACTACTCCTTGCAATAACAGACTGCTTCTTACTACGCCAAGTTTCCAAGTTACCCCATACATAAGTACAATAACCAGTAGTTGATCTCGTGTTTGTAATGGATCTTGCCCAATCTACATCTGAGTAGACTTCAACTTCCTTGTTCCGTTTTGAAAGAAAAATCCTTTCCAGGAATCTTTTTCAAATATCGAAGGATTCGATAAACTGCTTCAAGATGTTCTTCATTAGGTTTGTTCATGAATTGACTCGTGACACTAACTAGAAAACCTATGCCAGGCCTTGTGTGAGACAGATAAATGATCTTTCCTACAAGCCGTTGATATCTTCATGTGTCAACTGGAGGACTTTCTTCATTGAATCCAATTTTATAATTTGATTCCATCGAAGTGTCGGCGACATTCCATTTTCATTTAGTAGGTTCAAGATGTACTTACGTTGGGAAACAACTATTCCTTTCTTCGAACGTGCCACCTCCATGCCTAGAAAGTATTCAAGTGTTTCTAGGTCTTTGATGTCAAATTCTTGAGCAAGGACCTTCTTTAAACAACTTATTCCATATGTATAATCTCCTGTCACGATAATGTTTTCTACATGGACAATGAGGTTGGAAATCTTCCCATTAGAAGAGAATTTTGTGTACAGGGTATGATCGGCCTGTTCCAAAGAATATACATGCTTGGCTGCTCTTGTGAACTGTCAAGCCACACTCTAGGAGATTGTTCGAGACCATAAAAAGATTTTTCGAAGCTTGCAGACTTTGTTAATATTATTTTCGAAGTATTTTGATAAGTAAAAAATATATTTACTTTTTAAGTTTTTGAACCTTAACTATCAGATAGGAAAGCCGACAAGAGAAGAACACAGTGTTTAACTCAATGTTAGCCAATAGGGTAAGGTGCATAGAATGTAGAATTGTGACATAAAAAATATGGCACCCACTTCAAAATTTAGAGACGTGACAACTTAGCACAGTAGAGGACCTTAATACTCTAATCCGATGGAGGGATAAAAGAAATTCTCGCTGGCCATTCTGTTGGCGAAAACTCTAACTCAGCATGTTGAATTTTGTTAAAATTTCTTCAAAACTGTAACTGATTTTGTGAAATCAATCTTCAATGACTATGTTCTCATCAGCATTCCTTCTTTATAAACTGTGGGTAAGTGTTGTTTGGAATCTGTTTACGAACAATTTAGTCTCTACTTGATAAATTTATAAATCAATTTATAAAGAGAAATAGTATTATGTCCCACAAAATAAGTGAATAATAATAGGTAGTAATTATCAATGTACATTTATATTAATATTTGACTTTGATTGAATTTATCAATTGCATTCGAACTTGCATTCGAACGGAGGCTTAAAATTATAATATGTGGAACTGTTTGGTGAATATGTTGATAGTAATTATTAAGTCATACGAAATATGTTTATTAAAAGTTATGTGATCGATTGTAAACAATATCCAAACAAGGGGAGCCCTGCCTAAGTCCTCGCCAATTTGTTCGTCACATTGAGCATGTTTCTCAACTTATTTGGCTTGTAAGTATGTGACTTATAATTGGGACATTGGGTGCATATTGGTCCACTCAATATATGAACCGTAAGCTTATAGTCCATGTTTGGTTCTGCTAAAAAAATTGATAAAAATATAAGTCAAAGTCAACAGTTAATTTTAACAACATATTTTGAGATCAACAATTTTTATCAACTTTCCAACCAGTCATTTCATCAACTTTTATCAAAATCTACTAAAAATGTGATTTTCACTAAACCAAACAAGGGCATTATAAAGTCACTTATTTGCCAAACATGCTAAAGTACGAAGGCAAGAATCTCGTCTTTTTCTTTCTAGTAAAAATCCCATGAGTGACGAGCTAAACTATGAACAGAAATTTGGAAAGGGTAAAATCCATATCCATTACATAATTGAGTGCAAGTTTGGCATTCCCATGTCAATATTGAAGCAATCCAAAAGATTCCTAAACATATATGCAATGGAAGATTACTTAGCATCGCTTTATCCTTAGGAAAGGAAGATACCTTCCCACCAATTTTCTATCTCCAAATCACAACTTTTCTCTAGATGTTGCCACCACCCACAACAACACAACTTTCCAATGCCAAAGTCAGTGCATAATCCCAAGCGCCGCCCCACCAGCCCGATAATCTGGTTCACCGCCATCATCTGCGCTATACTAGCAGTGGCCGTAATCATTGCTGGCCTCGTCGTTTTCATCGGCTACCTCGTGATCCGTCCCAAGGTGCCTCAAATCAGCGTCAGGACGGCTCAACTCGACACGATATATTTCGACCAAGCAAGTTTACTCACTGTGCAAGTTACCATTGTAATAAAAGCAGAAAACGACAATGCAAAGGCTCATGCAAATTTTTACAACACAAACTTTGCACTCAGTTTTCATGGCGTGAAAATGGCTTATTTGGTTGCTGAACCATTCGATCTAAGCAAAAACAGCTCGAAAGAATTCAATTACGTCGTTCAATCGTCACCTATTCCATTAGAACCAGAATATGCAGAGATTGTAAACTGGTCATTGCGGCGAAATGTGATAACTTTTGAGCTCAAAGGGAATACAAGAACTCGATGGAGAGTAGGGCTATTGGGTTCGATCAAGTTCTGGTTGCATTTGAATTGCCAACTCCGTTTACCAGTAAATAGAACTGCAATTTATCCGCGTTGTAGCTCTGGATCTTAATGAACTCCTCTAATTTTGAGGGCCTCCTTTTCTATTCTTACCATAATTTTTAGGGCATTACTTTCTTGATATGATCCTGTTTCAGTTTTTAGATTAATAAAATTTGCCATTTTGAACTTTTATTTTTGTATTTCCTATATAATCTCGTGTTTATAAATTGGACAAGATGAAAAACTTTAGCCCACAAATTTCAAAAAATTGTCATTTTTTACAATGTTTGCCCCACAAATATGCTACAATTTTTTTTTTTTCTTGTCCGAAAAGGTTTCTTCCCACAAATAAGAACATTTCCCTACAAAGAAATTTCATAGGGAAAACATAAATTTCTTGTAATGATAATCAAGGAAGAGAAGCACGGGAATTACGTGTTCAATGTTATATTTAGTCGCAGCTAGTTTATCTTATTAAACCTAAATTATTTTAGGTGGCAGTGATAGGTGACGATGAAGGTGGTTGCCAAGTCGGCAATGAACATCGACATTGTTGAGGTGGTGGATGCAGGGACGGACCCATCACCGGGCCGGGGGCACGACTGCGCGTGATTGGATCCGTGAGACTGCCGACAGGTTCCTATTCGGTGGTTCCTACCGGTGCGGTTCGTCTTCTCAGTTTTGTATCTTCTTTTTTTGTGTGAAATTGGGCCAATTTGGCCCAGCTAGCCAGCCCATAAATCTTTTTTTGAAATTGGGCCAATTCGGTCCAGCCCATCGTCATTTTTTAATTAGATTGGGCCATTTGTTCTGGGTCCAATCCAAAATTATATAAGATATAAAAGCCCAATGGCCCTTGAAATTGAAATTCATCCCCAAATTAAAGACCTTCATCTTCACCAATTATCCAACTCGACTCTCGCCCAAATCCCAATCGCTCGTCCCTTGCTGTCGTGCCGCCTGCACCACCACCACCAGCAGTCTGGCGAGCCTACCATCAGGCTGCTACTGTCTCCGTCCGTCAGTCGCAAGTTTTGGTGAGTTTGAAACTGTAAGTTGTTTTTCGGCATTTAGATGTCATTTTTTAAGTGTTTGATTCTGTAAATTGGAAATTTTAATTGGCAAATTTGTTGTCTAAGTCTTGTGCTGTTGCCAATCAATTGAGCCAGAAAAATTAATTGTGACATGTTGTGGCTTGTGTTGTTGCTTGTTGCCAAATCAGTCTATTAATAGCTAAACGTTTGTCTATTAATGCTTTAAATTAGTTCAAGTATCTCATAACCAGAGAGAAAGATGCGAACAATTTATTCTGAATTTCTAAAGCTTTCAAATTTTTATAAATTGATCAAAGTAGACCTGCACACTGTGATTGTGAAGAAGAAAACTCTGCCCTTTTCCTTTGCTATGAAGAAACTAAGCAACTTCTATAATATATTAGTGCTAGACCTTGAAACAGATTGACGTGTTAAATGTTGAGAATTTACTTAACATGCACAGCGGAAAATTAATTATTTTTCAATTCCCACCACAGATCTGCTTTGTGTTTAGATAGAAATTATGTTGAGAATAATACCTTTGATGAATTTTGCAAACTCTTTTGCTGATTCTCGAACTCCATTGATCACGATCTGCAATCCAAGCTATCTAATTGTCCAACCTCCAATGGTGATCCACACAGAGAACATGAATGATGGCTAGGGTTTTACTTTTCTTGTGCTATCAAGAATAATGAAAATTCCATACAGTTTACAAACTCTAGCAGCATATTAATATAAGCCCAAGTGGGCTGGCCCATCTCTAAACTTTACCCGATCCGATATTTAATTAAATCCGGTTCATGAATTAATTAATCCAATAAACTAATTCGGGCATATTAATAAGCAACTCAATTAATTAATCGTCCAACACTTGTCAATTAATTAATTGGTAAACTTCATTCTTCTGGTTCTCTTATGTGTGTGACCCATTAAGTTCCCGATTACGATACCTAACGACGTGAATTATTATTTTTATCTCATCAAAATCGATAAATTAAAACACCCCTTTTAATTTATCACTAATTCACATTCGTCGTCCTAGATTGACATCTAGCAATGTGTCAGGGCAATGCATGTGATGAGAAATGTCACGTGATGTGATAAACCAAACTTGTTCGTTTCTCGTGAAATTATAATCCTTTCGTCAATATGATCCAATCAATAATGAGATATGGATACGTGTCAATCTCAATTATCGATCATATCTTTTATCCCAGTGTTAAGTCAATGTAAGTCGAAAACCCTTTTTCGACTTATGAGTTCACATTGATCAAGGATTTCATTATTAACTTAACTAGATAAAATGTAGATCATAATCTCTAACTATTTAAGAGCGACGAATCCTCTATTGATCATTCACAACCTTCATATGATTCTTGACATACCCGAACGATGTTGTATTAGCGACCCTTGGCAGAATAAAATCCAACACCATCAAAGTATGATTGTCCTCATATAAGGTACTATGACGACCTCAGGTCAAAGGACCAATTCCACTACCGAATGTTAGACATTAACCACTAACACTCAGATAGTTATTCATGTGGAATCTCCCAACAGGTCTCCAATGTTTTGTTCTATAACAAAACATCCACGTGTTCATTCAAGTGTCACCACACTTTAGCTTGTGAGATCAGCTACTTACTTCACAAGTAAGAATGCCACACGCGATGATCTATCCGTACTAACGATATTCGTATCTCGTTATTACTTCGACCATGGACGATTTAAGATTCGATCATTTGTAATTTGTATCTCACAATCACAACTCTTTGTGATTAACAAATCACCAAAACTTGAATCTACGGATTCTATTATTTAATTTATTAGAATATTAATTCAATTAAATAATAGATATTGCCATACATGCATCAATTATATATATTTAAAGTGTTTATGTCCAAAGTTGATTAGACCTAGGGCATAACACTTACAAACTCCCACTTGCACTAGATCCAATCACTTATGTATCTTATACCATAAGAGTTTACATGATGATCATGTTTATCCCGCGACAACTCTTTGTTAGTGGATCTGCAATTTAATAACTTGTGGGAATTCGTTCTTTCTTTACGTCATTTCATTGAATTATCTTTCCAATAAGATAATACCGCCTTAACACATGTTTAGATCATTGATGAGACCTTAGTTCCTTCGCTTGCACGATGGCTCCATTGTTATCACAATGCAGAAGCGTGTGATCAACAATGTTAGGAACTACTCTAAGTTCATTAATGAACTTCCTGATCCACACCATAACTTTTGTTGCTTTGTAAAGCAATGATGTATAAGGCTTCCATTATTGAATCAACGGTTATTTCCTATTTGGAACATTTCCAATACACCGTTTAAGAGTAAACCAATATCTTATTTGAGATATGCCATTATTCTAGTCTGATTAGAAGTTAGCATCAGTCTATCTATGAACTCTCAGTTCATTTTCCCCATATACGATCTTTTCGAGAATTTATCTATATAGATGAGTTAAGTAATCATTTAGATCTATCTCTATAAATCAACTTACTTCTCCCATATCTATTACGAAGTAGTATTTAACAACCAAAATTTCAACAATTAAAATATAGAGACATCGTTTCCTATAATATGTCTCATACACATAACATCAAAAATGCAACAATACTCTCACTATCTTCTTTTAAACACACAACTCATCTTCATTTTGATAAAATCAAATATTTTGACTTTCTCATCAAATCAAAGATTTTAGCTCCAAGAGACTTGTTTCAATCCTATTAATCTTTTCTTGTAAACTCATTTACAACCTATGGGTTCTAATTTATTTAGCAGGTCGACCAAGGTCTAAATATTAGTTACATACATCAAGTTCATCTCGAATTTCTATGGCCTCTGCCATCTCTTTAAGTCAATACTTGACTTTACTTCTGCGTAATTAGTAGGTTCATTATCCTTGATCAGTAATACATGATTAGTAATCATGGATTTGTACCTTCTATGAAGTCGAATAATCCTACAAGATTTACATGAAGCTAACGTATCCTCAGAAGTCTCCACTTCCTAATCAGGAGTATGTCCCTCAGCTGGTGTGGGATAAGACTCGGGTTCATCTATTATATCAGTTATATCTGTAGACTCTTGAACTCTTTCAAGATTTATTCTGTTCCCACTGTCTCTCCTAGAATAAATACTTTCTCTAGGAGTATAGCACGCATTGAGACGAACATTTTCTTCTCAACGGGATTATAGAATTGATATACGATTCAGTGCGCTTCACATAAGCGCCACAGCCCAAACTTTCATATGAGATAAGTTGGGTCATTCCATAACTCGTATGGACTTTTTGTCAACCGATTTAGATGGGACACGATTTAGTGCGCATCATGTGGCAATCAGTGCATGACATCAAAATAATTTTTGAATGCTTGCATGGCTTATTCTCAATTGCACTATATCTAATAGTGTACGATTCCTCATTTCAGATGCACCATTATGTTGCAATATATGTGGAGGAATCCGATGCGTGAGAATCTAATTCTCTTTTAGATAATCTAAAATGCTCCATTTTAGATATTCTTTATCTCGAACAAGTCTTAGTGTAAGAATATATTTACCTATTTATTTCTCTATTTCTAGCTTGAATCCTCAGAACATTTCAAGAGTTTCATGCTTGAATTTCATCAAATATACATGATCATTTCTGAAATGGTCATTAGTAAATATGATGAGATAAGATAAACTTCACCTGACATTAATTGATATGGATCTACATACATCACTATGTATTAGACCTAATAATTGTGCAGATCATTTTCATTTTCAAGTAAAAGGAGATTTGGTCACTGTGTCTTACAGACATGATTCGCATTTGTCAAATGATTCAAAATCATTTGACCCAAATATACATCTTCATGTAAGTTTGGAATTGCATTCTCATTTATGTGACCAAATCTGCAATGCCAGATATAGGTATTATTCAGATTATCGTTTTTTATGCCTTTCAATTTCTATACTCATTATAGAATACTCAATAGATAGAATATAAATGTCATTTTGTAATTTACCATAACTATTAAGATCTTATCAAGATAAAAATGAACAACAATTGTCCTTAACATTAAAATAATTCATGTCAAAATATGAAATTTATTTAATACTCTTGGTAATGGTGAAAACAAAATTAACATTTCTCTAATTCTAATATCAAACATAAAGGCAATGGCAAGAAATATGCTTCTACAGGCAATGCAACGACTTTTGCTCATCTTCAACGTGCAGGTCAACTTCTCCCTTTTGCGGTGATCTACTTTTATTTAGTTTCAGCATATTTATTCAAATATGATATCTATATCTAGTATCTAATACCCATGAAACTAATGAAATAGATATAAGCCTTGCAATTTCATTTTCAATGACCCATCATTCCAAAATGATAATAAGGATTATCATATTTGGTATTGTCTTTATTCGCTTTAACTGTCGTAGTCATCTTCGTTGCTTTCCTAAAGCATCCTTTAGACTTCCCCATCGAAGTCTATGACTAAGATTTGTCCACTACAAACACAGATGTTGGATTTAATAGTTTTAAGCATGTTCAACAACTCAATGAGCGTGCTTCGAGTTTATTCATGTTAAATTCATAATTAGTTATGAATAACCCTCTGACAACGATTGCAAAACCAAGTCTATACTTAGTTCATTGTTCATGATTGAACGCAATCGAGACAACGTCTCAAAGTAGTCAGTATCTTCAGCACATGAGCACTGACTGAAGATTCTTCTGCCATTATGCACCAGTATAGTTGCTAAGAAATATCATATCTTTCCACATGTGATTGTTTATCATTCAACACATTGAGATGAAAAAAATCATGTGTTAGCATCTATACTTTTATGTTGCTTTATAACTCAGGTGACATAGTCGCAAACATCACACATGTTGCAATACTATCGTCATCACTGTATTTATTATAGCAGCCACCTCTTCCTTTGTCGAGTCATCAACAGATGTCTCTAGAAAGGGCTACTTAAGAACACAACCAATTGTCTCATGCCTGAGAACAATTCTCATATTGCGGTGCCAATCAAGAAAATTTTCTTTGGTTGTTGGCATCCAATATACCTCTCAAATATATATGTGGTTACTCATGATTCAATAAACGTAAACGACGAAAAGTAAAAGAAATAATATATATAAAGCATCAATTAATTTAACATGGCATTTTATTAAACTAATTTTGCTCCCACTGTTTAACTCAAATTTATGACCCTCTCACATAAATTTATAGAATCCGTACTTGATTCCCAGTGGGCTGGGATCTCATTTGTTATATTAAAACCTTGAGTGTACTCAACAAACCCTAATAAAATATTTGGGTAGATGCTATTATCAATTGTATCTCCATAAAACTCCCAGATCATTAAGCTGACAAATCTTTATCTTCACACATCTTATGTGTTAGCTTAACATGCCTCTAAGATTTATCTCCTTAAGTGTACTCAATAAGAGATAAATATTAGTTAAATCAAACCCATCATTCAAAAATATCTAATATTTCATAGTGTCAAACATATCTCTAATAGACCAGCCTTGAGTGTACTCAACAAGTTAAGATCGATTTAGGACTTTCGTTTTTCACTATAGTGGTGGAAGGCAAATATAAATATGACTTAATATTTTAACATGCTTTTACAATTTATCTTCTTGAGTATACTCAACAAAAGATAAATTTTAATTAAGTCAAACCCATCATTCAAAAATATCTAATATTTCATAGTGTCAAACATATCCATAATAGACCAGCCTTGAGTGTACTCAACAAGCTAAGATCGATTTAGGACTCTCGTTTTTCACTATAATGATGGAAGGCATATAACAAATTGATTTAATATTTTTTTAACGAAGGGTTTTGCATGCAAAAGGTCTCATCGTAATAATTACATATATTTTATTATACATCAACATGTAAATAAACATACATATAATAGTGTGGACGATTATGGACTTATTCTATCTAGTCTTTCCGAACCATAAGGAAGATTAGTCGGTCAGTTCCTAGGGGGTATAGCATTGATTCATACAATGCTCCATCTCTATGGTCTCATCTTCTTCTTGTATCTTCAATTAGTCCAACTGCAACTTATATCCTATACTAGTTGGCACGCAAGCCTAAATAATATTGGACGCACAGGCCCATAATAACAACAATAGTAACGGACTCATAGGTCCAAAATAAATTAGAGCTCGCATGCTCCATAAAACAACAAGAATAAAACTAACCATTTAACACGTCCACATGGTCAAGTCCATAATCATCAACTAAAAACATTCACCATATAAATGAATTCCTAAATAATATCTAATATTATATGTAAACATGTTTCAAGTTTCTAACAATTAAAGTCGTCTAAACTAATTTAGACAAATGGATCGGAACAATTAAATAATTAATTAATCAAATTAATTAATTAATTTAATTAGCGGACTTATTTAATCAAAATCAAATTTCAATTAAATATCAAATTATAGTCCAACTCTAATTCTACAATTATAGGGCGGAACTATTTAGTTAAAATCAAATTTTAATTAAATACCAAATTAGAGTCCAACTCTAATTCCAATAAAATTTTAGGGCAAGACAATTTAATTAAAATCAAAATTTAATTAAATGTCAAATTAAAGTCCAACTCTAATTATAATCAAATTAATACGGTGGAATTTGATTAAAATCAAATTTTAATTAAATACAAAATAAGAGTCAAACTTTAATTTCGAGATATTAGGGTGAACGTATTTAATTAAAATCAAATTTTAATCAAATACCAAATTAGAGTCCAACTCTGATTTCAAGAAAATTTTTAGGGTGAGAGAATTTAATTAAAATAAAATTTCAATTAAATGTCAATTAGAGTCTAACTCTAATTACATTAATATACTAAGGTGGATGATTTAATTAAAATCAAATTTTAATTAAATATTATATTAGAATCCAACTCCAATTTAATTGAATTAACATTTTAATTTAGGATAAATGTCCTAAATAAAATAAAATTCAATTTATGGTCAAAATTTAATATTTAAGTTAAAATCCAATTTTAACAAAAATATAAAAGTCGTCAATTTTAAACGGTCAAATTTGAAATTTTAAAATCAAACCATTTTAAAATCTAATTTAAAACAATTTTAATATATAAATTCAAAAACCCTTTTTTTGAAAATTGCAACTTGTTTCAAGTTTAAAATTAAAAGCAAGCCCTTCAATTTCGAAAATTGCATGACAGGGTCTCCATTTAAATATTGCAAAATGACCTATTTTCCATAATTGCAGGCGAGGGCCTGCAATTTCACAAATTGCAGTAGAGGCCCCCGCCTCCATTCGATTTCTGAAACCCTAAAATCCTTTTTTTTTGTTTCTCCTGCGCCGCCTCCATGGAACAAATGGTGGTGCACGTCTACACCACCGGAGTATTGATTGCAGCAGCGGCCGTCGCCGCTACAACTCGCAGCGACAGCAAGCGCCAGCAGCAGCGACCTTCGCTACTGCAACACGCAGCAGTGAGGGCGCTGCTGCTTCCGGTTCGTGGTAGCATGCTGCCTTGCAGGAAGCGTGCTGCTGCCACCGTGACTTGGTGGTGTCACCGCCGGTCCGGTAGCGGTTGGGTGCCGCCAATGTTTTTAGATCCAAAAATTTTGATTTTTCATTTCCAAATCAGATTTAGAATTTAAAAATCAATTTTACTTTAAAGACTAGAAACACGAAAAAATATCAACAATCAACTTTTGATTGTTATATAATACGAAACAATTTCTAACAAATACAACGTAGGCTCTGATACCACTATTGGGAATTTATTTAACATGCACAGCGGAAAATTAATT
Source organism: Fraxinus americana (assembly GCA_035079005.1). Classification (NCBI taxonomy): domain Eukaryota; kingdom Viridiplantae; phylum Streptophyta; class Magnoliopsida; order Lamiales; family Oleaceae; genus Fraxinus; species Fraxinus americana. The sequence continues at coordinate 29,994,272 of CM068720.1, forward strand.
ATTTTTCAATTCCCACCACGGATCTGTTTTGTGTTTAGATAGAAACTGTGTTGAGAATAATACATTTGATGAATTCTGCAAACTCTTTTGCTCATTCTCGAACTCCAATGATCACGATCTGCAATCCAAGCTGTCCAATTGTCCGGCCTCCAATGGTGATCCACATAGAGAACATGAATGACGGCTAGGGTTTTACTTTTCTTGTGCTAGCAAGAATAATGAAAATTCCATGCAGTTTACAAACCCTAGCAGCCTAATAATATAAGTCCAAGTGGGCTGGTCCATCTCTAAACTTTACCCAGTCCGATATTTAATTAATCAAATTAATTAAATCCGATCCATGAATTAATTAATCCAATTAATTAATTCGAACCTATTGATAAACAACTCAATTAATTAATCGTCCAACACTTATCAATTAATTAATTGGTAAATTTCATTCTTCTGATTCTTTTTTGTGTGTGACCCATTAGGTTCCCGATCACGATACCTAACGACGTGAATTATTATTTTGATCTCATCAAAATCGATAAATTAAAACACCCCTTTTAATTTATCACTAATTCACATTCGTCGTCCCAGATTAATATATAGCAATGTGTCAGGGCAATACATGTGATGAGAAATATCACGTGATGTGACCAACCAAACTTGTTCGTTTACCGTGAAATTATAATCTTTTCGTCAATATGATCCAATCAATAATGAGATATGGATACGTGTCAATCTCAATTAGTGATCATATCTTTTATCCCAGTGTTAAGTCAATGTAAGTCGAAAACCCTTTTTCGACTTATGAGTTCACCTTGGCCAAGGATTTCATTATTAACTTAATTGAATAAAATGTAGATCATAATCTCTTATTATCTAAGAGCGACGAATCCTCTATTGATCATTCACAACTTTCATATGATTCTTGACATACCCGAATGATGTTGTATTAGCGACCCTTGGCAGAGTAACATCCAACACCATCAAAGTATGATTGTCCTCATATAAGGTACTATGACGACCTCAAGTCAAAGGACCAATTCCACTACCGAATGTTAGAGATTAACCACTAACACTCAGATAGTTATCCGTATGGAATCTCTCAGCGGGTCTCCAATGTTTTGCTCTATAACAAAACATCTACGTGTTCATTCAAGTGTCTCACACTTTAGCTTGTGAGATCAGCTACTTACTTCACAAGTAAGAATGCCACACGCGATGATCTATCCGTAATAACGATATCCGTATCTCATTATTACTTCGACCATGGACGATTTAAGATTCAATCATTTATAATTTTTATCTCACAATCACAACTCCTTGTGATTAACAAATCACCAAAACTTGAATCTACAGATTCTATTATTTAATTTATTAGAATATTAATTCAATTAAAATATAGATATTGTCATACGTGCATCAATTATATATATTTAAAGTGTTTATGTCCAAAGTTGATTGGACTTAGGGCATAACACTTACAAACCCGCTTTTTTATTTAGATGCCCACTGTTCGGATTAAAATCCCGGGTTATCTCCGCTGAGTTACTCTCACATTCTGTGTTTTGCCTTTTCTGTTAAGAATTTAATAAATAAAGTTTTTCTTTTTTGATTTCTTAAGTGTAACAAACCTTTTCATTAATTCAACACCTTCCCGTTAGACATATGAGTTGGAAGAAAAAGAATTAATTATGGAACACTAGTGATTATATGCTATATTGTGTTATTGTATTTGTTGGTTCCTGGATGTTTTAAAGAACTGAAATTTAGGTGATGGATTTCAATATAAATGGTAACACTTTGTTGGTCACAACAAAAGGGATTCTCTAAATGTTATGATGATCAGTTGTGCTTTTTGTAGTTGGAAGAAAAAGAATTAATTATGGAATATTGGTTTGTTTATGAGAAATAAGATGATGGAAGCAGGAAACTGGTTGGATCATTGAAGAAGACGGAACCACTTATAGAAAGGTACGCTTATACGTATTAGCAGTAGCTTCTTAGTTCTTATTATCAAATGTAGGCGCGGGTTAACATGCGGTGTGGTGGATGGGAATCTTAATCTGATAGTGTAGATATTTGGCTACTGGAAAAGTCTCGATAGATAGGTCTTTTTTGCTTAGCCCAAGGGTCTCGCACTTAGCCTCTTTAAAATTGGCATTTTGGCTGTTAGATTAGTCTAAACTGCGTTGTTAGATAAGTCAAAATTGCGCTAGAGGTGTCTTGTTACGACGGGTAAAGCTGTTGACCAGGCTGTGCAGGTGCTTTGCTGCACAGTTGTGGTCATTGCACAACCTGGTCATCAGAATTCGACGTTGACAGGTCAACGTTCGCTCGTGTTAAACTTCAACACTAGGTCAGTCCCTGGGTGGATGACAGTGATGCAAGGGCCGACAATTTGTAACACGTTTTATTTTAATGAAAAACATTGAACATTACTTTTAAAATATTTTATTTTTTGGTTTATTTATGAAAATTACCGGAGAAATCATCCTGGTGCAGTTAATTATCTTTTTGAGCTATGAAAGCCCTATTTTTCCAATATATAATTAACCATTGGACTATATCATTAATGTTTCAGTCCCATGATAATGGCATAGCCATGTTGGCTTAATATGTTCTCATTAGTTCAAGTCCAACCACATTCAAAAATTAAAACAAGAAGTCCAAGTCCGAGTCCGAGTCCGAGTCCGAGTCCGAGTCCAATTCTCAACATTGTTTCATAATCTTTTGTTTCTGCAACATTTTTCTCTGTGTTGTTGCCTTACTTCTATATCATGTGTAGTGATGGTGTAGTTGAGCTATTGATCGCGGTGAAACAATGTAAAGCTTGAGCAATGATTGATAGAATTAGGGTTGGGCAAAATGTCCGAACCGAAATCTAACCGAATCGAGCGGTTTTTCTTAAATTAAAATACCCGAACGGGTATCCGAATCAGTAATTGAATGGTTTGGTTCGGTTCTCGTTCTAGACCAAGAACTGAAAAATCGAATAAGAACCGAAATTTTTTTTTTTATATTGGATAAATCAATTTCTTTTATTTTTTTTCTAAACAAATTAATAATTTTTTTCTTATTAAATTTTATTAGTTGAACAATTTAGAGTTTATTTATGTTTGTTAATTGTGTTTTTTTCAATTTTTTCTTATATAATTTCTTATTAGTTAGTATGGAAAGTCAAGCAACTGATAATTACATTAAATAATTAGTAAGTATTATCAATACTTTAAAGTATTTTATCTTTATAACTTCTAATTTATATTTCATTTTTATATAGACTTGAATGTTTGAAACAAATAAATTATTGATATGAATTATCGAAATTTTACTAGTAATATTTACTTTTGGTATTTGTATTTGACAACTTATTATTTATATGTTATTAAATTAGATTACGTTAATTTGTAAAAGTTAAAATTGAACTTGGTATTTGTATCTACTTTTTGTTATTAATATTGGTATCTACTTTCACGTGTATTTATGTAGTATTATTCTAAATGTTAAAAAATTTAATTATAATATGGAATCGAACAAAATCGAATTGAATCGAACCTTAGAGCCTGTTTGGCCCCCATTTTTTAGGGTTGAAAATTTGTAGAATAGTGATTGATGGGAAAATGTGTGGTGGAAAAGTTTTAGATTTGTGTGTAATATTATTTTATTTGAGAATGTGTGGTTGAGATGAAAAGAGAAAAAAATTAATGTAATGGAATGAGAAAAAATGGGGCTCAAACGGGGGCTTAATATTTCCAAAATTATATTTGGAACCGACGGTTCCATTTAATAAATACTCGAAAAATTTTGGAACCGAACAAAATCGACGCGCGCCCACCCCTAGATAGAACAAGAAGTAGCTAGGTTCAATGCTACCAAAAGGTTGACGTAATTTACAATTTAGATAGCACCTATAAATTTAAAGAGTTTAAAAAATTTAGTACTCTAACAGACTCTTTATATTTAACAATTTTATTACTTCCAAAACATACTTATTATTTTTTGCTATTTTTTATTTTCATAACTTTTCTTTACATTAATATATTATTATTTTTTCCCATAAAAAACTGAAATACTTTGAATGCATTTATTTAGTTATAAAAAGTGAATTTGACTCTCCCTCTCTAAATTAAAATATTATATTAAAGAGTTTTTAGAAGTATACTTTTCATAATTGACTATATAAAATGGACATAATCTTATATTTAAAAAGTCTCTTGAAAATACACTAAAGTAATCACATCATTTCATTTCTCGATTGAGAAAACCACTTATAATGTAGCGAAATTCTTATTTCAACAACCTACCTTCAACCCGCTTCAAATTAAAAACTCTTCACACTAAGTTATGATTTGGAAGAAAAATAATGGATCCGCAAATAGAAAATATATAACGCATAACACTACCATTAACCAAGTCCATGTTTGGTCCTATTTTAATTCAAGTCAAAGTCAAATAATCAATATTAACCATATCTTTCATGGGTCCCACAACTTTTCAACTATACATTTCAAAAACTTCTTTCACAATCTACTAAAAATCTAATTTTAATCCTCACCAAACAGGCTCCAAGTACAATTTTCAAAAAATTTGAAAAGGAAATCGAACTTAGAAACTTTTTTTTTATCAATCTCAATTGGCTATTCGTATTTCTAACCCTTTTAATGGCGTCTACTCTAATCATCTTGAACTCGAAAATATGTAATGATATAATATTTGATATGCTAGACTTTGAAGTATTAATTATGTTGACATTTAAATATTGTTTACGATCAAAATACTTAGGACAGTCAACTGCCGACAATCTTATTGTCTTCAAGTTTCTCAATTCTTGTATTCTTAAAGTCTTCATTTTGGTCGGCCAACGATTCCTTCACTTTTTAATTATTACGAGGTAGAAAGTAAATAGCCTTAGTTGTCGAAGGATTTTATCTGATTTTATTTTATTTTTCCATTTCTTATGAGAGATAATAACTACATAATTGTCTATTATTATATTATATATTATATATTTTTTAAATATTTTTATGAAGTTAACTTGCTAGCTGAGATTATAGTCTTAGTACGAGTAAGAACTATAGTTGCCGTGATATATATTAATTTTTTCATTTCGTTAATGTATCGGATGTCAAATAAAACTCTAGCCACCTGTTGCAGTTTTCTAGTAAACGCATCAGTAAAATTCACGAGCTCTCTATATTTGTGTTATGGGTAAAATGAAATATAAACTAATGTACTATAGGTGTCCTCAAACTAGATATTTGTTCGTATCATCTATTGAGAGATGAGTAAGAGTCACGTGAGCAATGTTAGTTTGTTGTGATCGACAATGTCACAAGCTCGTAACAAAGAAAGAAACTTGATGGAATTTATACAAAGGGTAAGAATCTAGCAACTTCACTTTCATAAAAATTTAAAGGGAAAATTGCGGCCGCGATCCCAAACCTTTCATTTTGTTGCAGATTACACCCAAACCTTTAATTTTTGCAGCCGAAGTCCCAAACCTTTATATGTAATAGCAGCGTCGGTCCCAAACATTTACTTGTTGTGGTAGAAATCCCAAATATTTGTACATAATTGCAGCGTCGGTCCCAAACCTTTGTATGTAATTGCAGCGTCGGTCCCAAGCCGTGAATTCCGTCCGTAAAACCGTTAGTCAACGTTGAAACAGTAATTTTGACTCGGAAAAATTACAAAGACCGGTCCCAAACCTTTCATTTTGTTGCGATTACACCCAAACCTTTCATTTTTGCGGCGAAGTCCCAAACCTTTATATGTAATTGCGAAATTGGTCCATTTCATTTTTTTTTTTTTTTTTTTACAATGGAAACAAATTTCATAACCAATTATTAAAAAAAAAAAATCTTTAATGGACAATTTTCATGTAAAACGAAGTCAAACGAACACTAAACTTTGATGAAAAAATAGTTTTTGAGCAAATTTTTTTTTTTTTTTTTAAATTTTTTGCAATGGTAACAAATTTCATAACCATTTGTAAAAAAAAAAAAAAAATCACTTTGATGGACAATTTTCATGTAAAATAAAGTCAAACGTGAACAAGAAAAAAATCTAAAATTTCAAAATTTTTCCGGGAGGAAAATTATACGAATCAAACACATTTAATTAACAATTCCCTAAAAAATGATTTTTAGGCAATTACTTTCCCTGAAATTCATTTTCTTTCCACCAATTTTCCACAATTGCAATCAAACGGAATCTAATTTTGACTCAAATGATAACTTAATTGATGCGCAAAATTGTCAAAACAAGTTATTAAAAAAATGTTTTTCTTCTTCAAATCACTTTAATAGACATATTTTACATGACAATTGTCCATTAAAGTGATTTTTTTTTTTTTGCAATTGGTTATGAAATTTGTTACCATTGCCAAAAAGTTAAAAAAAAAAAAATTTGCTCAAAAACTATTTTTTCATTAAAGTTTAGTGTTCGTTTGACTTCGTTTTACATGAAAATTGTTCATTAAAGTGAATTTTTTTTTTACAATTGGTTATGAAATTTGTTTCCATTGCAAAAAAAAAAAGAGCTGGAAATGGACCAACGCTGCAATTACATATAAAGGTTTGGGACTTCGGCCGCAAAAATGAAAGGTTTGGGTGTAATTTGCAACAAAATGAAAGGTTTGGGACCGGTGATGTAATTTTCCGAGTCAAAATTACTGTTTCAACGTTGACTGACGGTTTTATGGACGGAATTCACGGCTTGGGACCGACGCTGCAATTACATACAAAGGTTTGGGACCGAAGCTGCAATTATGTACAAAGATTTGGGACTTCTACCTCAACAAGTAAATGTTTGGGACCGACGCTGCTATTACATATAAAGGTTTGGGACTTCGGCTGCAAAAATTAAAGGTTTGGGTGTAATCTGCAACAAAATGAAAGGTTTGGGACCGCGGCCGCAATTTTCCCAAATTTAAACATAGATTGACTAAATTAACAAAGCAATATAATTATACTTAGTGAAAGAAATTATCATTCAAGAATCTTAGCACATATAGGTAAGAATAATTAAATATTTGGTCATATTCTTTCTTGGCTTTATTGTTTTGGCATTTCCTTAGCATTAAAAGTCAAAAAGATTCAAATAAAATTCAAAGGTGGCCCTCTCCTCCATTCATATTTTTTGGAGCTTCTAAAATAGAGGTGGTGAGGTGACGGAGGGTCGGCATTGGGAATTTGGTTTGGTTTGTACATGGGTGAGGTGGGGTGAGAAAGAAGATGAAGAAATAAATATTATTTATTTATTTATTTTGGAGAAGGTGAAGAAACATTTATATCGTTCATTCGATTGGTCAAAATTAAATTAAAGTCTTTTTCTCCCAGTAAACGATTTAATTTGAATGGAAATCGTTCAAAGATCCTTTTGTCCTACAATTTTGAAAAGTTTGGAAACCAGCTACTACGATTTAAAGATTTTGATGTCGTCTGCACTGAAACCTGTGCTGCTAATGTCCCTTGTATTAAATATGTTGTTTATGGTCAAATTATTTCGAATGTGCCGACGATAATCGTCTTCAGGTTTCTCAATTCTCGTAATTTAATAATTAATATACACTTATAACTTAAAATTGAATAAAAAATTATAATTTTTTTTATTATGGTCGGCCAACTATTCCTTCACATGTTCTGGAAATTAAATTGCAACATTTGTCATGACCAATAACGTCGTACACTGCAAACTAAGAAATGAACATGCTTAAAATCAAAATGTACAATATCTAGCTGGCTATAACAGAGAATAATTTGACCTCTTGACTTTGACTAATTAAGCAATAATATTTACTTTAAAAAATTATTATTTTGATTCTTAAAGCCCTGTTTGACAACCATTAAAACAAATTCTCTCTTTTTGTTTAATTTATTTTCAATTTTATATTCACACAATACAATATTTTACACATAAATCTAATTTTTCTTATTTTTAAATTATACATCATCCAAAAAATCACTATTTCAAACCTTGTCCAAAAAAAAAACAAAAAAATCATTTCGAACAAGGGTTAATTAACATAGTTGGGATTATTTAAATATTTGAATCTATTCTTTGTTGGCATTTATTTCTTTGGAAAAAAAATACTATTTCCGACCCAATTATATAGACTGAGTTTCCTTTTTCTCTTGTACCAAATATATAGGCTTATTTCCTAATTTAGAATAATTCGTTGTATTCTTTTACCAATATACTCTTATTAAATTTTTCCACTTAATATGCCAACTTCTTGAAATCATCAAAATACACACATTTCTCACTTCTTGGAAATATGGAACAACTCTCATTTCTTCTTCAAAAAAATAAAAAAAAAAATTCAAGTTATGGTTCCCAATGATGCTCATCAAATTACATCATTCAAATTCTTTATTAATTCCGACAATAATTTAATTTTACATACTGAAAATTAAATAGAAGTAAATTAGAAAAGATTTTGACAAAAATTAATTTTTCAATGACATTAAAGAAACTTTCTTAATTCGTGTGAAAAACGAAACAAACCTATATAATTGGGATAGAATGAGTATTAATAGTAACAAAGATCCAAATGGATTGAATGACAAAAGTTGGGACATCTTAAATACTCAATAAGACATTTTAATAGTAATTAAATTAAATATTTTGTTGTCACGTTATGTTTTGAGAGATGGAGTCATGTGAATAACGTCGATCTATTCTAATCAATAATATCGTATATTCCTTCCACCCTATACCCTTGGAGGCATAATCTGCAATCTACCTCATTCACCAAGGTTCAGGACAAGGCAGGTGAGGGCAGCAAAGGATGCGGTTCATCCTTTATTTTTTCAATAATATCGTATATTAACAACAAAACAAAAACGTAATTAAATTTAAACCAAACGTGCAATATCCATCAACTTCACTCTTTCATAAAATGTAAACGAGGATTGACTTAATTAACAATACAACATAATTACATTTGAGATTCTTAAATTTATAGATAAGAATATTTAATATTTGGTCCTACTCTTTCTTGGCTTTTATTGTTTTGGCACATACTTTTAATATCCTTAGCATTAAAAGTCAAAAAGATGTAAATAAAATTCAAAGGTGGCCCTTCTCCTCCATTTATAATTTTGGAGCTAGTAAAATATCGTAATAATTAGCTTTTAATCACCAATTGGTAAATGGAAAACACTAGGTCACAACTTGGAATTTTCACAAGGTCGTACAAAAATTGTCGTAAAAGTCCATTTTTCTTGTAGCAAACTGAGAAAAAAGGACCACAATATAAGTCTGTTTTTTAATAAGGAATTTTGGAATAGCAGATTGATAGGAAATGTATAATAGAAAAATAAGGAAAATTTTGGACATATGTGTAATATTATTTTATTGAAAAATGTGTAATTAAAAAGAAAGGATAGAAAAATGTATTTTAAAAATAATGGGATCAAACAAGGACAAAAAATAAATAAAATAATAAAATAATGATAATAAGGAAAAAAAAAATCAACAAAGTCGGTCCCTGTTGATAAATATTGCTTTTTCTAATGGGCAGTTTACTTTTTCTACAAATCAGTATTCTTCCTTTTAGAAAGAGGCAAACTACCAAGTAAAGGATCTTGCTTTCATTGCGTAAAGAAGAAATGTACATTTTCCAAATATATTTTGAAACAAAAAGTTATTCAAAAGTGCCTTTAGGTCATGTATTACGATGCTTTTAAAAAATAAAAGTTACTTTACAAATCAAGAAACTGTTTTTAAACATATCGAATAATTTTTTAAAATTATTTTTAGAGAAAGTTCATCTAAGATTATTTTCTCGAAGAGTACTTCTTAGCCATATCAATGAACCTAGTCTAGCCTAGCCGAGCCAAGCTACGAGTCGAAACTCAAAGCTCGGGTTCGGTTCAAGCAAAATAGGTCCAAGCTTTTTTGGACCCGAGTCGAGTCGAATCGAGCCAAGCAATCTGAAACTTAGCCAAATGTGCTCGAGCTTTTTTTGGGCCGAACCCGAGCCGTTCGTACTTATTTGCCATACCTAGCTCTTCTACAAGAAAAAGAATAACAATCAGAAACTTTGCCAAATATGCACTTTCTTAAACATGCTCGTGACCATTGATGAGTTCTTTATTGTAACTATTGGGAATAGGATGCTATTTTTAGCTAGTCCACACACTCAATGAAAATGGAATCAAAAAATAGTAATAGAATTGGACAATGACCAAACATTAATTGTCAAAAATAATGACGGGTCATTGCATGAACATGCTAAAACATTTTAATTGAAATTGACGAGCGAAACACATTAACATGTCTTTTTTTATGAAAACTATAAGTGTCTGTTCGATAGATAAAGGTGGAAAGAAATTTCAATTCCATATTAGTTGGAAAATAAAAACTTACCAAACCCATAAGAATTCATTTTTCATAAAATAAAGAAAATGCAGTTTAAAGTGGTTGGAATTCGATATACATTTCCACGTTGCAATCAAACGGTCAAAATGGAATTCGTTTTTCTCGAATGTGATATTTTTCATGGGATTCACTGCAATCAAACAGGGCCTAAGAGAACTAGAAGCTTATAGATTTTTTTTATTTTTTGCTTTAATCAAATGACTGAAATTTGAAACTTATACTAGAGCAATAAAAATAAATTATTGTAAAATCTTTTATACTTTGTGTGTAAAAATTTAAAGAATTATAATGTTAAGCATCTAATTTTATATGAATAATCATTTAGTACTGGTTTGAAAGTATTTAAATTAAAATGAATCAAGGACATCGTACCAAGATCTAGTCGAAATTGACATTCAATCCAAATTTAATAAATTTAATTAAAAATCGAATATTGTTTGTCATTAGTGTCATTATCCAATACATTAAAATGTGTCACAAATCACAACTTCGCTTAAAAATTCCCTCATCGACTATTAATTTTAAATTTTTTTATCTTTTATAAATTACTAGTTTTAGGCCGTGCAATACACGAGTTTGGTTATTTTTAAGATTATGTTAGCATTGCATATTATATATTCAATCAAGTTAGCAAAATGAACTTTATTTAACAAAATGTATTTACGTAATACAGTTAAATACAAACTTTAAATAAAGAAAAAAATGAATAAACCATTATGTACAAATGGATTAACCATTTAAAAAACTATTTTCTATATCACACACTTGGATTTTGACAACACATAGTTGTCCACAGGGGGCGGAGCCAGAGAATTTGTCCAGTGCAGGGACAATTTTATCCACGGTAATCATCCAAAGAAATCTTGGTCCAAGAAGCTTATGTTGGTTAAGAATTCTATAGTTGGTCATAAGTTAAAGGCATATATGAAATCTTTGTTTAGTAAATCTGATGAGTTTTCTTGTGCCAAGGCTGCCGTCTGCAATGTAGAACCTGAAATTTTGTCTAAAAATAAGATGCCATTTGGACATATTGAAGGAGCTGCTGCATAGCCAAGCCTAGCTACAACTACTAAAATGAAGAGCATAGCGAAAGAGGGGATTCATGAGGATAATGATGTACATAGGAGGTCCTCATTCTCAGGAACAATAAACAATAAGGACTCATCTTCATCTTCATCTAATTCTTCATTTGGTGCTTCTTCTTTATCCTCATCTTGCTCGTTTAATTCAAATGCGATTCATGAGTTTCACTTCCTCAAGAAGAGTAACAGTGCAACAGAAATTGAGGGTTCAATTGAGGCAGCCATTGCTCAATGCAAAAAGTCCCAACTGCTCTTTGGTTCAAGAAATACATATGAATTCTCTTCATCTTTCTTCCCTCTTCTTCTTCTCTTCTTGGTCCAGCAATCACACTTTTTCTCCCTTCTTTCTTCCCTTTTCTCCTCCTCCTCCTCCTCTTGGTCCAGTACAGGCACACATGAGCTTCCTATGTCATGCCCAAAGTCCAGTGCGGGCATTGGCCTGCACTGGACTCTATATAGCTCCACCCCTGGTTGTCGATCATTGTTGTACACGTAGCTTTATTTTTTAAAATACCCTAGACAATACATCACATGCATAAACTAATCCTTAGATTCATGTCAATGGTCGATTGTCAAAATCAATTGTTTTCTTCCATCTATGGGGTTTTTGGGCTTATTTGCAAATGATGTCATTCTTGTGCCATTTTCATCACAACGACCACCACCACCGTTTACAGTTGCCGTAGATACCTCAAAAGATTTTGATTTAATTAGAAACGAGCTCGTGAACAGTTAGATTAAAAAAAAAAAGGATTTTGAAGCGTGCAATGGGGCCCAGGGGGTTCGGGGGGCATTTGGGGAAAGGAAATCTGATCTGCGATTATGAGGTTTTAAAATTTTTATTAAGGTTTTTGAACTAAATCATTAATAAGTGTTTGTAAATTTGGTTAATATTATTTATAAAAATTTATTATTGTTTGCACAGTAATAATAATAATTTTTTTAAAAAAACGTGCAGAGCTGCTTTGCACGGTGCGGAGCATCAGCTCCGCATTGTGCGGATGATCAATTTTTTTTTTTTACACAACAAAATCAGGATTGTTTTACGATTTTACTTTAGATTATATTATCATAAGAGCGAAAACAAATTGTTCGAATCTTCAAAATTTCTAATATTTCATTTTCCTTTTTCTGTCGTCTTCTTTTCTTTGCCCTCCTTATTTTTGTCTTTTATTTTGTTTTTAACGTCTCTCTTTGTCTCTAAACATTTCTTTTTCTTTTTTCTTATCCCTTTTCTGGATTTCTCTCTACTTTTCTTTCACTGCTCTTTGAAACTTTTTATCATCTCGTGTATAAAAATTTTAGCTTACATAGTATCAGGAAAATAAATTTTAAGCTTACATTTTAACAACACCATCAGCTCAAACAAAGTTTTTTTCCTGACATTCAAAGTCAACAATTGTAGGCATATCAATTGATTAAAAAATGATCTTTCCAAATTATCCTTAACTCACGTATGAATGGTGATAGACAGATAGGGAACAGTTGGTGTAAATAGTGGATGATGAATACTTGGTACAACGAAATTGCTTTAAAATGAACAGTACTCGACAGATTCACTCTTTTAATATAATAGGGATATATATGGACCATGCAGCTCTTACAGGCTTGGCAGAACAAATTGTGAGATGGGGAGGGTGGGTATTTAATATGAGGAAATTACACCTAGAAAGGTTTTTAGATTTCCATTTTCATAAATAAGGAATCAAGTTTAATTATACAGAAATCAGGTTTTAATTTATAATTAATATAAATTAATATTTAATAATAATAATAATTTAAACCCTAAATTCCTTCCTCCACATCTTATTCTCTCCCCTTCTCTCTCCCCCCGTCCCTGTGCTCAGAATACCGCCTCCACCCTCTCCACCGTCTGTCTATCGCCGCCTCCACCCTCTCCACCCATCGTCGCTTCCATTCCTCTCTCGCTCGATCTCTCTCTCTCTCTCGACTTTCGAGGCGGTGTTGGTATAGGGGAGGCGTAGGTTCCGTCTGCCTGTGATGGATCGAAAACCCACCACCATTGGATCTGAAAAACAGATCTGCTTTGGTTGGGATATCGTCGCAGTCGCCGTAATATTTTGTGGTGATTTTCTGATCTGCTGCGTTACCGAAGTTTGGGTCTAGTTTTTGTTGATGATTTTGCGGTTGGGGGTTCTCGTTGGTGCGGTGGTGTGCGAGCGATTAGGGGGTTTTTGTTGGTGCGGTGGTGTGCGATGGGTAGTTGGGTGCCGTGTTGTTGACCAGTGGGTGGTGGTTGCCTGCGGGTGGGAATGGTGGTTGCCTGCGGGTCTGGAGATTTTTTTGTTGGGGTGGTAGTTGCGGTGCGGTGTGGGTTGCGGTGGTGATGGTGGTGCTACAGGTGGTTGATTGGGAAAGTAGGCATTGGTTTTGGTTGTTGGAGTGGTGGTGGTGGTGGCGGGCGGCGGCCATGGTGGTTGTCGTGGCAGTAGGTGTGGATGTTTGTAACCAATTATTTGGTTGATTGTGACTTTTAAAATTTTAATTTGTGACCGATGAGCAAACTGTAACCTATAATAGTTTTGAATTGTGACCGTAAAATAGTTGGCACATATAAAAAATTTGATTATGTGACCTACAAATAATTTGTGACCTACAAATTTATTAATTTGTGACCAATAAAAGTAATATGTGACCTATAATTTGATGTTCTGTGACCATAAAATAAGTTGTGTGACTTATAAATTTCGTGATTCGTGACCGATGAACAACTGTGACTTTTAAATTTTTAATTTGTGACCAATGAACGAACCGTGACTTATAAAATTTTTGAATTGTGACCTTAAAATTTTTGAATTGTGACCCCAAACCTATAAAATTTATGAATTGTGACCTTTAATTTTTTGAATTGTGACCAAATTGTATAGATCTGTGACCTTTATATATTTATTAATTAAATATATAATTAATTAATTAAATTATAAATAAATTTTAATGAAAACCTGATTTTTGAAATTTAAAACCTCAAACCTTAATTTTGAAATGGTGATACTTAAATACCTTATTTATGTATTGTTCCCATTTAATATTTGGGAGGATTTTTTTAATAGAGGGACCCACCTCATGTGAGTGCTCAACAATATCAGGCCTTTTACTAGCATAAGAGCATTTTCCTATATATATTATCCTAACCTACTTCCCCTAACCTGTAAGGCACGTGTCATACCTGTAGCTCCACGCGAAAAGAGAAAAATCCACTGCCCAATGGCAAATCCCGTAATTAAATACAAATCCAAGACTACTTTTCACGGTATGCGTGCTGCCTCCTTTTCACCCTAACTTTCTCAACGATTGCGGCCCTCTTTGATACTGACACGTGTCAACATCTCCTGCGTTTATTCGAACTATAAATAATCAACCATCCTAGCTTTCCCAAATCAGGCTAAAACCTTTCTCACATAATCACACGCCCACAAAATCTCAGTTTCTATCTATTCCTTTTCTCAGATCTAATTATATAGATACAGTATAATACATAAATTTGTATATATTTTTGTTGCAGTGGTCTCAGATTCGCTTGGTGCAGGTCGGGAACTTTGTTCGCCTATTACGGCGTCGTTTTCACGTCGATGAACATGATCCGAACTGTGTGAATACAAATGTGTACAATATACTTGTAAATGATGTCGTCGTTTTGGCGAAAATCAGGTTCCTGCCTTGCATCAACTGAATCGGAGACCGCAGTGAATGTTAATATGTGAAACGCTTTGTTCTTATTGGATTCCAATTGACCGGTAATTGATTTGCTCTGTTGTAGGTTGCATTTGGTAATTTGTCAATTGCGATGGAGTAATGCTGGATCTTGGTAAAATAATTAATGCGCATTTTATTTGAGTGACAAATCTTTTTTCCTTTTTCGAGCCAAATCAAATCCATCGAAGGAAAGAATCTAGAATCAATATTCGGTTTTTTTTTTGTGTGAAAATGTTGAAAATTTGTACGAATGTTTATTTTTTTAAGAATATGTTATATAATTTATGTTTAATTGATTATTTAACTGTATTTAATTGATTGCCAGAACTCATTCTTCCGGTTTAATGTTCGTTTCATTTTTTAATAATCTTATCCTGAATTGTATTTAAGTTTTTGCATGTACAGTGACTGTGTGACTATTGTCGGTTTATCTTCTTTCAGGGCAAAAATAATTTTCTGTTTGCTGCTTATCCTCATCTCTTAATGGTGTTTAAACTATTAGTTTGTGCATTTTACATCAGCTTCTTCTAGTTAAGTGCTAAATTGTAGGCTTGGAGGTTGGTTCGGGTATTTCATAAGCTGGAACCTCCCATTACACCTAAGAAGTGTGTTGATTAGTTTTATTTTTTTATGAAAAATGTTATTTTTGCACTCGAGATCCTACTTGTGGAGTGTTTATTTGATATTTTTTTCTATGAAAAATATTTTTTAAAAGTTGTTTTCCAAAATATTTTCTTTACGAGGGATTTTTTTTTAATTTTCTATGCAATTAACACTTTCCGAAAACTCGACTTTGAGCAAAATTACAACATATTTTTAAGTTGAAAACTAAGTCAATTAAATACATTTAATTGACAATTTCCATTCAATTGATTGGAACCCTTTGTTTTTCCATCTAACTTTGTTGCTTGCAATCAAATATATCCGTAAAAGGGTATTTCGTAAATATAATCATTCATGATAATGTAATTATTGGAACCAAAATAGACTCAAATAACATTTTTCTTAAGAATAACAATGTAATTATCTCGTTCGTAATCGTTTCTATCCATAACCTTTTCTTAAGAAATTGTGAGTTGATAATACAATTTCTAATATTTATGAAAATTAGAAAAAATAAAATATGTCATCAAATAAATATTTCAACATTCATTTAATTGATTGCGAATATATGTTCGACTAACAACCAATATCTAGAATCATAGCTTTCGAATTCAGTTGTGGCTCTACGAGTAGAGTACGTAAAGTGTGGCTGGAAGTGTCTACGAACGAGAATTATATGATTCAATTGTTCAAATGAATGATTCTAATTCCTTAGAATATTTATTATTTGAACCTTGAAAACTTGTTACTCGTGTAAGTCATTAGGTTGGAATGAATAAATTGTAAAAAATTAAAGCTTTATAAAAGCATTAAATTCAATTTCAAAATTGAGTATCCACAATTTGTGGTATATGATGTTTCTAATTCTATTGGGATTTTTTATGCTGATTCAGGTATGCCGGCCCTTTCGTTTTTGTAAAACTTTTAGATCATACGAAGAAGAAGGGTAAATTTTAAAGGGAAAAAAAATAATAAAATAAAAATCTTTTGAATTGTACGGTAATGTCATGTTTCGTTTTTGGAAAAAAAGGAAAAGAAAAAAGTCATATCAGTATTAGTCAAACTAAATCTTTTATTTATTTTTTTTAATCTTCAAAAAATCACTATTCAAAATTTAATTTCTTCAAAATAATGGCTATAAAATAAGGGTAAATTTGTCTTCAAGATCCTAAATTTAAGTCTTGTTACTCCTTATTTAAGAAAATGCACAAATGTCTGATTTTCTATATTATTTCTCTTGCTTTGCTGGTCTTCTTCTAAAAGGTGGCAAGATAGCCTCTCAAAAAATTCAATTCTTGTCACCACCCATTTACGCTTGTCTCCTTCCTTTTTTTTCCCAAAAATGGAAGTGTTGGATCTGTTTGATGAAAGAAAAATAAAGGGATAAAGGGACTTCATGATTGAAGAAAAAGAAGGGACATGGTTGGTGCGTCAAAAGGGAAGACTTTGGAAAAATGAATCCAGCTTACACTTCAGCCATGCATTATTGAGAAAATTGAATAAATCAAATTATCATTCATCTAACAATTTAAACTTTTAAATTAAATAATTCAACTTAGGAATTTCACAGATTGCTATTATTTAATCATAGTGAAATAGTGTGTGGAGAACATGTTACCTATTATTTCATGACTCTTATATTTCAGGTCGACTCGCTTCATGTGTGTAGAATATGTCTTAGCCATTTTCTTTAACAATCTAATGAGTGATGCAGCTGACTAATATCAATTTGTAAATGGAGTTATCGTGGTTATCGTGGGGTTTGAAGGGGGCAGTTGAACCGCTTACATCATAGTAGTAGTAGCATAAAGGCCGTATGTTGAGAGGCAACCATAATGTTGGGATTGGTACCACTTGTTGTGACACCAATCACCGGATTGAGATGTTGAAGTTATATGGCAAAGTAATAAAGTATTTGATCAAGAACAAAAAAATAAAAGAAGACAAAAATATGATAGAGGAATTATGAGATTTTATTACATTAAAAGTAATGGAGAAGAGAGAAAAAATATTACAATGATCCTATAATTCTAGTAATCTATTTTCTCACATGTAATTGTGTTACTAAATTGTATAGAAGAGTCAAAGTATTTATAAGGAACATGTAGGGGACGTCCAAGACCTCTTGGTAGAGTTGTTGATGAAGTAGAATGCCCAAAATACGAGTCCAAAACGAAGTAGGAAACAAAAAAGGGAAAAATCCCGAAATAGGTTACTGTAGCAGAGCCTAGGCGCTACTGTAGCAGTGCTCAATCGCTAGGTTTCGGGTTAATATTCCAAAACATACTTTTAAAGTGTTTTTCTCCATTCCAAACTCTTTTTCAAGTCTAATATCAATTTCCAACTCCCAATTGGCTTCCAAAATAAAACTTCAACTTGATATATGACTTCAATAGCATTCCAAAATTGAATTCTTCTTGATGTTCACTACAATTAGAATTCTTCAATACTTCAAACAAGGAATTCGGGTCAAACCCAAATTCTAACTATCTCCACCTTGACACGAATTCCACTAAGGAATGAACTGGCTTCTTCAACAATAATCAAAAAATTAATTTCTCAAACCAAACACAAAATACTCCACCCCTTCCAATGAATCCAAGCACTACTCTGCAAAATTATCTCAAATTCCAAAAAATCATAATTATTTTATAATTTACCAAAATGGGCGGTAACACACCCTAAAACAGAATCAATACCAAATGATTTTACAGAAAGCTCCTTGCTAGATTGTACACCTTCTACTGCACGCAAAGCATGCTCAACAAAATCAACATCCAATATCTCCATATTTTAAGTTGAAAATTAAGTCAATTAAATACATTTAATTGACAATTTTCATGCAATTGATTGGGACCCTTTGTTTTTCCATCTAAATTTGTTGCTTGCAATTAAACATACCCGTAAAAGGGTATTTTGTAAATATAATCATTCATGATAATGTAATTATTGGAACCAAAATAGACTCAAATAACATTTTTCTTAAGAATAACAATGTAATTATCTCGTTCGTAATCGTTTCTATCCATAACTTTTTCTTAAGAAATTGTGAGATGATAATACAATTTCTGATATTTATGAAAATTAGAAAAAATAAAATATGTCATCAAATAAATATTTCTACATTCATTTAATTGATTGCGAATATATGTTCGACTAACAACCAATATCTCCATCATTCAATATCTAGAATCATAGCTTTCGAATTCAATTGTGGCTCTACGAGTAGAGTACGTAAAGTGTGGCTGGAAGTGTCTACGAACGAGAATTATATGATTCAATTGTTCAAATGAATGATTCTAAATTCATTAGAATATTTATTATTTGAGCCTTGAAAACTTGTTACTCGTAAGTCATTAGGTTGGAATGAATAAATTGTAAAAAATTAAAGCTTTATAAAAACATTAAATTCGATTTCAAAATTGAGTATCCACAATTTGTGGTATATGATGTTTCTAATTCTAGGGATTTTTTATGCTGATTCAGGTATGCCGGCCCTTTCGTTTTTGTAAAACTTTTAGATCATACAAAAAAGAAGGGTAAATTTTAAAGGGGAAAAAAATAATAAAATAAAAATCTTTTGAATTGTACGGTAATGTCATGTTTCGTTCTTGGAAAAAAAGGAAAAGAAAAAAGTCATATCAGTATTAATCAAAATAAATCTTTTATTTATTTTTTTTTAAATTTTTTTAATCTTTAGAAAATCACTATTCAAAATTTCATTTCTTCAAAATAATGGCTATAAAATAAGGGTAAATTTGTCTTCAAGATCCTAAATTTAAGTCTTGTTACTCCTTATTTAAGAAAATGCACAAATGTCTGATTTTCTATATTATTTCTCTTACTTTGCTGGTCTTCTTCTAAAAGGTGGCAAGATAGCCTCTCAAAAAATTCAATTCTTGTCACCACCCATTTACGCTTGTCTCCTCCTTCTTTTTCCCAAAAATAGAAGTGTTGGATCTGTTTGATGAAAGAAAAATAAAGGGATAAAGGGACTTCATGATTGAAGAAAAAGAAGGGACATGGTTGGTGCGTCAAAAGGGAAGACTTTGGAAAAATGAATCCAGCTTACACTTCAGCCATGCATTATTGAGAAAATTGAATAAATCAAATCATCGTTCATCTAACAACTTAAACTTTTAAATTAAATAATTCAACTTAGGAATTTCACGGATTGCTATTATTTAATCATAGTGAAGTAGTGTGTGTAACTGTCTTTCATCATGTTACCTATTATTTCATGACTCTTATATTTCAGGTCGACTCGCTTCATGTGTGGAGAATATGTCTTAGCCATTTTCTTTAACAATCTAATGAGTGATGCAGCTGACTAATATCAATTTGTAAATGGAGTTATTGTGGTTGTCGTGGGGTTTGAAGGGGGTAGTTGAACCGCTTACATCACAGTAGTAGTAGCATAAAGGCCGTATGTTGGGAGGCAACTATAATGTTGGGATTGGTACCACTTGTTGTGACACCAATCAACGGATTGAGATGTTGAAGTTATATGGTAAAGTAATAAAGTATTTGATCAAGAACAAAAGAATAAAAGAAGACAAGAATATGACAAGAAATTATGAGATTTTATTGCATTAAAAGTAATGGAGAAAAGAAAAAAATATTACAATGATACTATAATTCTAGTAATCTATTTTCTCACATGTAATTGTGTTACTAAATTGTATAGAAGAGTCAAAGTATTTATAAGGAACATGTAGGGGACGTCTAAGACCTCTCGATAGAGTTGTTGATGAAGTAAAATGCCCAAAATACGAGACCAAAACGAAGTAGGAAACAAAAAAGGGAAAAATCCCGAAACAGGTTACTGTAGCAGCGCCTAGGCGCTACAGTAGCAGTGCTCAGGCGCTAGGTTTCGAGTTAATATTCCAAAACATGCTTTCAAAGTGTTTTTCTCCATTACAAACTCTTCTTCAAGTCTAATATCAATTTCCAACTCCCAATGAGTTTCCAAAATAAAACTTCAACTTGATATAGGACTTCAAAGTCTTCAATAGCATTCTAAAATTAAATTCTTCTTGATGTTCACTACAATTAGAATTCTTCAATACTTCAAACAAGAAATTCGGGTCAAACCCAAATTCTAACAATCTCCACCTTGACACGAATTCCACCAAGGAATGAACTGTCTTCTTCAACAATAATCAAAAAATTAACTCCAACAAAACACAAAATACTCCACCTCTTTCAATGAATCCAAGCACTACTCTGTAGAATTACCTCAAATTCCAAAAAATCATAATGATTTTATAATTTACCAAAATGGACGGTAACACACCCTAAAACAGAATCAATGCCAAATGATTTTACAGAAAGCTCCTTGTTAGATTGTACACCTTCTGCTCCACGTAAAGCATGCTCAACAAAATCAACATCCACATACCTTGTTCCACTGGGTCTAACTCTAGCAACTGAATACAATGGCATCGTAGGTGATGGTGGCAAAGTGGTATTATCCATGTCTTTAAAACTCTATTGAGTTGTATTCTTCAAATCTGACCATTTATGAGCTCCTAAAGGTATTGTACTAAACTGAATGTCCACCACGGTACTGAACCTGTGCTGATTGACTCTTCCAAATTCTGCACGACCCTGCAATATGTATAACTGAGACATTTTCTGACCCTCCAATATAACCTGGACACCCTTACAAACCTTTAAAGCTCCACCTCCACCAAAGAACTCATAACCTTTTGAATCAATGATAGATAATAAGATGAAATTCTTCTTCAAATCTGGAAGAGTTTTCTTGGTCATCAATACGACCTGTCCTTAATAGAACCGATCTAATTCTCTGAACAATCGGAATTTCGTACTTCTGTCGGATCCATAGAGGCTAAGTCCTTAGAGACTTCTCTTTCCCCAGCCATAAACTGATCAGCCATATGTGGGAAGACTGAACTGGACTGAGATTGCGGGAACACTGCATGAGACAGTGTGATTGCGCGATCACTGAAGGTCCTCTACGAGCTGCGAGGCAGATTTAACGCTACGCCCTTCCCTTAGCGCCTCACTCTAGGCGGGGCTCACAACCAAAGGATGCACGGAGTGAAGTTGCCTGTCTAGCCACTCCTTTCTTTAGTATCCGAGGTGGGCTCTTTCAAGAGCTCCTTCGGCAGCGCCGTACGTGACATTCATTCTTATTCTTATTTCTTTGTATTAGTTATCTGGAGCAGCGAGCTAGTCTGCCGAAAGCCAGTGCTTGTCCGGCTGGATTCCACCTGCTTCCTTCCCCCGGTACTGCCCTTGTTGACAGCTTTTTGCGCTTTTTGCCTTCTTTAAGCGCGACAAGCCGCAGAGGAAGCGCCATAAGCCCCAAGCGACCTCGCCTAGCCCTAAGTAAGGATGTTGATTCTCGCTCCGAGTTTGATTTTGGATTCGCGTAGTGATAAAATCATTTCCGATTGGCTTTCTTTGTTTGGTTTCCCTGAACTGAATCTAATCTTTCTGCCCTACCAACTCTTTTTCCATAAGAAAAATTTGGTTTTTTCTGGCGAAAACTTAGATGTTGAAGCAGGTGAGGTGGGTAAGGGCATTGAGGCTTTCGTTTCGGGGAAGGGGTGGAAGACTGACCTTGATAACGATCATGTCGAACCTGGCCAAGTGTTCTAATTGTCCCATCCAAAAGTTTTAATCTGACTGTACCAATTCCATCAACTCGAGAAGATGTGTTGTTTCCCATAACCATAACACATTTGGAAACAGTTTCATATGTAGCAAACAAGTCCTTATTAGGACACATATGAAACACACATGCTGAATCAAGAATCCAATCATCTTCCGATTTAGATTCAATGTCAGAAATAGCTAAGAGCTCTCCATCACTTACAACATTTTCCACGAGGTCTGCTTCGCCTGAAATATCTGAATTTCTACTTGCAGCCATCCTTTCTTTATTCTGCAATTTGTAGCAATTCATCTTCAAGTGCCCCTTCTTCTTGCAGTAGTTACAAATTTGATTACTAAACTTAGTCTTCGATCTGCCCATTCCAGAACCACCATGAGCAATCAGGCCTTCTCCATCTCTAGCCTCAAAAACCAAATGTTTCATCTTCTCTTTTGAAAACAAAGCATCATAAACCTCCTCAATGGTGAGATTATCACGACTGTATAAGATCGTATCTCTAAATGAAGAAAGTGAAACGGGCAACGAACACAATAGGATCAAAGTCAAATCTTCTTCATCATACTTAACTTCCAATGTTTCTAAATCAGCAACGATCTCTTTAAATACAGCCAGGTGAAATTCCAATGATCCTCCTTCTTCCATGCGATATGAGAGTATAGGCGCTGCTTGAGATGCAATTTGCTTGTAAGACTCTTGATCATGCATAATTGCTCCAACTTCAACCACAAAGCACCTGCTGATCTCTTCTTCAAAACTCCTAAAGAATGGAATTTGATAGATGAAGATGAATGTGAGAAACTACCTTTTTACCCTTCCGTAATTTCTCTTTCACGATCAAAGTTGTTGGCATCCTGTTAATACCCAACAACGCATCATCCAAATCCAGTTGTGCGAATACTGCACGCATCTTAACCTGCCTAGCGAAAATCTAGTGATTCGATCCAAAAGCGGAATGGCATACTTCATGGAAGCCATCACAAAAAAAAAAAAAAAAAAAAAATCTTCGAACAAATCAAACCCTACGCTCTTGCGGAACTGCTGAACCTTGGCTCTGATACCACTTGTTGTGACACCAATCATCGGATTGAGATGTTGAAGTTATATGGCAAAATAATAAAGTATTTGATCAAGAATAAAAGAATATGGTAGAGGAATTATGAGATTTTATTACATTAAGAGTAATGGAGAAGAGAGAAAAATATTATAATGATCCTATAATTCTAATAATCTATTTTCTCATATGTAATTGTGTTACTAATATGTATATAAGAGCTAAGTATTTATAGAGAACATATAGAGGGACGTCCAAGATCTCTTGATAGAGTTGTTGATGAAGTAGAATGCCCAAAATACGAGTCCAAAACGAAGTAGAAAACAAAAAACGGAAAAATCCCAAAACAGGTTACTGAGCGCTACTATAGCAGCGCTCAGGCGCTAGGTTGGGTTAATATTTCAAAACATGCTTTCAAAGTGTTTTTCTCCATTCCAAACTCTTCTGCAAGTCTAATATCAATTTCCAACTCCTAATGGATTTCCAAAATAGAACTTCAATTTGATATATAACTCCAATAGCATTCCAAAATTGAATTCTTCAATACTTCAAACAAGGAATTCGGGTCAAACCCAAATTCTAACACATAACATAAAACTTTTTTCATCATAGTGAATTAGTGCATGGGTGACCATAACATGAAACTTCTTTGCATATTCTTGAGAGTATATTTTTCTTTTTGTGAATTAATTACTTTCGGTAGAATAGAATTAGGGTTACGAATTCTCAACAATACAAGCCACATTAAATTATGTTAATGGCTGTAACAACTTTATTTTAATTCTGTAATTGTGTCTTTTATTAAGCTCCTGTTTGGTAAAATCAAAATCTAGATTTTAATCTAAATTAACTAATCTTAACCACAAATTTCATGCTGTTAAACCGAATAAACGCTAAACAAAATTGCAGAAAACAGTAGATTGAGGCTAGAGTTCGACTCTATTTCCTTAAGACGATTTTGGCCTGCTACGGTGCTTACAGTTGACGCCAATCGCCTCCCAAGATACAACAATCTTTCACTTGCGGTGTAGAAGCACTCTAACAAAGAAGAACAACGAACAGTAAAATGTTTCGTACTCTCTCAATGAACGGGAAAACAAATTTTAGTTATGCAGAATGCAAGACAAGAGAATTATGAATTTTGAATGAATGAAATTTGGAAACCGGGGTCCTATTTATAGATTTCCAAAAGCCGCAGGCCAAGAGTTGCAACTCTTTGAAAGTTATTCCTGAATAGACACAACTATTGGTTTGTGTCCGTTTTAGTCCAAACAGTTTCGAATAGATTAGAAAAGACACACCTTTTCACTTAATCAATTTTCGAAAATAAAAATAAATTAAATAAATAATTTTAATTTATTTTGTCCAAAAAGAATATAGCAACCACGACCCACGACCCGGCTCGTGCCGGCCGGTCGGACGGCGGCGGCGCGCGCGCGTGTGGGCTTTGGACTAGTCTAGACATTGTCTAAGACTTCCCCCTTTCAAAGACTATTGGTACCCCTTGGGGCCCAAACCCATATCCAAACTTGAGGTATATAAATTGGTTCAAAACTCTTTCAACTTCCTATGTGGGATTAAGTTCCCACACTTGATTTTAAATTCCAGGATTTTTACTTTCAAGTTGCCAACTTCTAGCATTAATTTCTCACTCATCCGGAAATGGTTTTGTGATATTAAATATATCTCGAATATCTACTCGCGGAGTAGAACGCGTTTGACCATTGACCCGCACAAAACGGATACCGGGTCCCACCCGAATTATTGGTCAAACTTGACCCATTTCCAACACATGCGTCCTACAACTTTTCAACCACACATTTCATCAATTTTTATCAAGATACTAAAAAACTAATTTTAATGTTCACCAAATAGGGGCTAAGTGTGTTTTCACTATGTTTGTAAGGATTAAATAAGCGATGTTAGTGGTTGTAATACCTGTAACAACCAATCTGTTAATGGTTGTAATACCTCTATTCCATACACACAGATTTGTACTCTTTCTGCATATATATTTTCTAGTCCGCCTGTCCAAAATCTTGATTGTCGTGTTCAGATAAAGATTTAGTATGTCCGTATAAAAGTATAGTACTTCAGTTTCTACTGATTTTTCATTATATCTTAAGAGACAAACGCTCAACAAAATCCCAAGCGCTAACAGTGAGGGTACGAATTATTTCAAGGACATTGTGTTTACACCGACCTCAATTTTTATTCCTTTATCGGATATGTTAATTTTTACTATTTGCAGATATATTTCCCAACAAGTAGCATTAGATAGAGGTTTCAAAGAGAATTGAGTACTGATGCAACGATTGAGAAGAAAATTTAGCTACCAATTTACACGAAGATTGGTACGAGAATTTAGTGCAAAGATCATAAGGGATCTGATACCCTTTTGTATTTTCTTTCCTTTATTTTAACTCTTGTAGTTGTCTAGTTGAGCTTTTTATTAAATGTGTTTTCCCTAAGTTTGGTAAGAATTAAATAAACAGAATTGTATTCTTTTAAATAGGACCAAACTAAGAAGTCAAAGGTGGTGAATGGCTTTTCTTTCAATTAATTCTTTGATCTTATTCGGTTTTCTTTGAATCCTCGAATAATCTATCAAGTTGTATTATTGTTTGTCCATTATCAAGTTTGCTGTACATCATTTGGTATAAGAGCATAGGTATGGCATTTTATTTGGCAAAGATGATGCTATGTGATAAGTGCATTTTTGTGCACTTATTCGGTCCCATTTTACTAGGTTTTTGTGTCATTTTATTATTGTATTTTACTTAACTTATGTTACTTTTATCATTTCAGTTTTGGACATGTTTTGAAGCAATTGGAAAAGAAAGAAGGATAAATTGGCTAATTGATGAAACTTTGAGGACCAACATGCATATGGGGGGAAGTTGAAATACTACAATTGAAGTAAATTAATGAGGATGACCAATATGGAAGAAAGAATGAAGAAAAGCGCGGAAAAGAAAAGTTGAGAAAATTTAGCCTGGGCAAGCTCCCATCCATTTTGCCTGAGCGGCCGCCCGAAATAAAAACTATTAAAAGAAGCCAAAAATTTAGCCTGGGCGGCCGCCCCATTTTGTACTGGGCGCTGCACAGGCCATTTCGGGAAAAAAATTTTGGTTTCCTAATTCGACTACAACTCTTATGGAAATGAATCTTGGGGGGTATTTTAAAACCCAATGGCCGTCCAAAAGTGAGAGAGGAGATTGGAGAAGACTTGAGAGAGCAGAAAAGAAGCAAGAACGCGAAGATCAACTCCAAGAACACGAAGATCAAATTCAAGAATCGAATTGGTGATGTCGTTCTTTATTTATTTTTCTGATTTTCTTCTTCCCACCATGCTAGGCTAGATTAATTTTGTGATAGGACTAGATGAACTATGTAATATGATTTTTATTTCTTAGTTTTATATTCGTGACAATAAAAACACATTTTGGGCTATTTGAATGATTTATATGAATTTATTTTTCTCCACAATTATATGCGCAATGATTGTGTGAATTTGGTGGCTTATTTCATGCATTCGAAAGAATGGGAATAGGTTCGACATATATAAATTATCATAGGGTCCGATAGGGGATAGAAATATACCGTTATGCCTTATGTGAATCTTTAAGTGTTCATAAAAACTCATGCATTCTTGTATGTTTGCATCCGTCATAGAAATATAGTCGGGTCGCATATTTGAATAGGTTTAACTCTACTCGAGAGAGATTGTTAGATAATTTAAGAGCATTGATTCTTCTTTATTCCAACCGTGTGTCAAAGTATGAAACTAAGTTTAAAAAGATTATTGCATAGGGATTCGTGATCCTAGTACATTCATCACATATTAGAAAACTCAAATTTACATCCATTGCCAAATTGCATTTAGTTAATTAATTCATTCATATTTGCATATTTAGTATTAGATTAGTTATAAATTTATCAAAACAAACATTCTCATCTTTTTATAGTTTCGATTAAGGTTTCGGTAATTAGAATCAAATTAAATCAATCTCTATGGGTACGATATCCGGAATTCTCAATTCCACTTTATTACTTATTACGAACCGTACACTTGCGGTGATTTAAAACGAACAATTATTTTCGTGAACATTATGTAGTTACGAAAATGCTCAACTACATTGATAGGTTGAAGCCTCGCCTGAATGTTAAAAATGTGCGGATCGTCACCTTGTGTATTACACTTGTTGAGCTTATCACATAGCACTCACTACCTAGACTGGTATTATAACACCAATTATTCTTTGAAGAATGGTCCGTTTTACATCGTGGGGATGCTGCAACAAATGAAAAAACTTTTACAATTATTAATTGTGTTTTCCCTATGTTAGGTAAGAATTAAATAAGCAGAATTGTATGCTTTTAAATGGGACCAAATTAATAAGCTGTCGAAGGTGGTGATTTGTTTATGAATAAAAATTGAATTTTGAATCTATGAATAATTGACATGACAAGATTAGAGGATCTCCTTTACACAAATGATTATAATTTGTCGAGTATAGGGAACAACCTAGGAAAATAGACCGAGATCGAAAAATATTAAAAAGAAAAAAAATTCACTCAGACGTGAAGAAAATAGCGTCGCTCAAGATAAAATGATTGATTCATTCGAAATCTATAGAAAA
Organism: Fraxinus americana; assembly: GCA_035079005.1. Taxonomy (NCBI): domain Eukaryota; kingdom Viridiplantae; phylum Streptophyta; class Magnoliopsida; order Lamiales; family Oleaceae; genus Fraxinus; species Fraxinus americana. Next base: position 30,022,385 of record CM068720.1, read on the forward strand.
GGTAACAAGAATAAAAACATCAACACAACAGTTTTGCATGGTGATTTTACCTTATTTTGAAGCCCCTGATAAATTGTGAATTTCTTCTATTCTTCTATATCTTTTCTTTTTCTAAACTTCCGAGTAATATCTACCCCAAAAAATACCTCTATTGGAATAATATATCTATACTGAAGTGAGTTCCTCTTGCCCGAAAACACGGTTGTGACAACTTCGGTCACAAGGATAAGGACAATCAATCTTTTGAAACGGTCTTTTGTCGTAAAACCAGTCTGCAACTGTTTTAGCAATTGTCTGCATAATATATGACTTTGTGTCAATGCATCTTTATACACAAGGGGCACGTCTGGTACGAAGTACTTGATTGATATGAAGTACTCGATAGGTGTAATACTGAAGGTGAACTATGTTCACTTGCTAGTTTTTTTAAGACCTTCAATAAAAAAGTGAAAAACAAAATGGAGGAAAAGGCATATCGATTTTTTGCAAAACGAAATGCTTGTTCACATAGTTTTGAAAAATGACTTTTTTGTTGCCCGTCCAACTTGATCCTTCTTAAACAATTTTCTCCAATACAATGAACAATTTTTTTTGTTCATTAATATTATCGAGTACTGTCTAGTCCACCTTACTTAACTTGCAGGGGGGGGGGGGGGTTGAAGTAATTTATAAACAGAGAATATAGAAAAAATGATTAGAGAATTGAAGAAAACCTTGTTATTTAACATTGGAGAGCTTCTCCCAAACCATAATTCCTGCATTTCAGTTTGGCAGTGGGCATAGCATGAGTTGATAAAGAATCCCCTTGATGTAGAGGCCCCTAATTGAGTCAATGCATTTATAAAATTTAATCTGAAACCTGAAAAGAATCAGATATATTAACAAAGTCATTAGATAAAGGGAAATCACAGTTGTTTCTCTTGGATTGCTGGTGAGATTCTGCAACTATGGGCATAAATTTTCAACAGTTTGTTGTTCTTCTTCCTCGTTATTCGGGACCCTATTCACCTCTTTCATCTTTTAATGAATCAAAGAGTAGCCTTCTGAATATAGCCGGTTTACTTCAATGTGTGATAAGGTTTCAAATAAACAGGTTTCGTGCTACTCTAAGCATAAGCATCAATACCTTGCATGGTTTGGAGTTCTATGGGCGAACAATTATTTATATCGAGCTTGCATTTATTCCAGGTACCATGTGGATCGGCAACATCAGGAGCCAAAATGTTCTTTATCTGGAAAAGTAAAAGATGGCATCATAAGATTCAGAATTTACATTACTCTCTTCAAACACAAATCAAAATCTAAGCAGGACATACTTCCCATAATCAGATATCGTGTAGGCAAATATTTTGTCAACTTGAATTCAACATTTTCAGAACTAGACAGAATTAGACAGGTTAATGAATGGGACTTTAACTTCTGGTTTCTTTCTTTTACTATCTATGAATATCATATCCTCCTTGCCAAACATACCATATATGTGCAAAGAAAACAGAGTTTGTCAAGCAGTGCATGTTTTTCTCAAAGAAACATGGAAGGAATCCTCGTATCCAAATCAAACAAGATTATAGCAAAAAAATTGTAGTCTCGTGATAAACCTTAAAACACAAATGCAAACATAGTATACATAGTATAGCAATCATCAACCTTGTCCATTCTAGATCAGATATTTACTGACCTGCCATGAGTCGTAGGCAGCATTTATAAGGAAAAGCGGTGTCTGAATTTGTTGTGCAACGTATTGGGGGAAAAAACACTGCAAAATATCGAGACATATTAACATGGCTTAAATTATGTCCTTGAGGGCAACCATCTAGTCAAGGAAAATGATCTTACCAAACTTGGCTTCATTTTTGAGGTACATGATCGAGGCAAATTCTTCGCTGATCCCTGCAGCCACAATCAGAAAAGGCATTTAATAGCAAAGCATAAAAAATACTGAAAAACAAAACTATGACAGAAAGGAGAATAATCATCTACATGCGTGGTAACAATATCGTTGAAGTAAGCTGCAATATGCTGTTCTCCAGTAACATCCTTCCTGTTACAGAAATTTAAAATATTAGCTACACAGAAATAAAACAGCAACAGTTCTTCAAAATTTCAGAAATTTTTCTTGAAGAAGACATGTTCGGTACACCATACTGGACAACATTGCATAAAACAACTAAAGAGATTGTAACTTCTTTTTCCTCCTTAATCCTATTGAGTGCTATCCAGTTGAATGTGTCAAACATGTCATTAGGCTATTAGGTTGAGTTCGAAAGTTTACGTGTTGATGAAATAACCGGCATCAGAAAAGCATTTTACTTTAGTTCCCATTGGGAGTAGAGCTTTGAAGCTATCACAATGCAAAATTGATGATAATCCACCAGCAGAACATCCAGACAGAATAGCCTACCTTAAACGCAATTATAAGTTACTAAGAGCCAGGATAATTATGCAGTAATAATTCAGAATAATAATTTGGTATAAAAGTGTACATTTTCAGCGTTCTTCATTCCTTTTGCTAATAGATCTTCAATAACAGCAAGAAAGATCCTTGCTCCTCTAAAGTGGAGATTAGTAGCCTGATGATGCATGACATATCGAACAGATGTTTAGTGAATATTTAAACAACTCATTTAAAAGTTTTATCCATCTATCGACTTTTTTAAAGGTTATAAGCGAAAAAATGAGGAAAATATTCTTGTAATAACAGCTTCTTACAGAATTGACTGCTTCTATGTCGCCTGTAAAGGATGATCCGTCACAATATCTAATCTTAACTCTATTCCAATTATAAAAATCTGGAAATCAATACAGAGGCAATGTTGTTAATTAAAAGCGATAAACGAGAAAAATAAACTTAATGTGCAGCAAGAAATCAAGAAGAATTTAAGTATACCAGGATTAAAATGCCCCCTGTTGCCCAAAATCCCAGAAAAAGCAAGGTTTTTAACCATATACTTGGAGGAGCCTAACTGCGTGTTCTTACGCCTAAGGCAATTCGTGACATTGTTGCACCATCCTCCTCCCTTAATATCGACAAAAACAAAATATATTGATACAGATAGAGGATAAATAAACAGATATATCCATTGAAAATAGAAATCAACAAAAACAAACAGGGGTGTGTTTGTCTTCCATTATTGGGAGAAAAATAGAGTAATGAATAGTATTTTTTGGAGAATGTGTGGTTAAAATTTAAAGTAACTTTATTGGTTTGTGTGTATAATATTTTATTGGGTAAATGTGTGGTGGAAAATCTTAATCTTAATGTAGCAAACAATTTTTTGGAATAACAGTAGACAAATAGGGGCTAAGCATAGTTTCGTGGGACCCATTATATTCCTCTTTAAAAACCATTTTTATATTTGCCAAACAGAGGCTAAATCCTCAACAAAAGCCATCTAAGCATGCAAAATTTGTAAAAGGTACAAAAATCAATCAAATACAATTTGAACTTCTACTATTGAATCAAAACTAGTAAAATCAATACCGAAACACAGTCTGAATACCAAAAATATAATGCAATAATAACCAGGGGAAAAAGAAAAAGAACTATCAAATTTTTTTATTAGAATAATATAAATTTTCAATATAAAAATCATATAAACAAATATTAAACACAATTCTCTGGAATAAAATATTCAATAGCTTATGGTAAGAGTAGCAACCTCAAGATGAACCAGCCAACTGTTAATTCCTGTACCAGATCCCCTATCGAGATGATAAGCCGGTGGACTTCCATCCAAACAAACTGCAAACAGAGAGAAAAAATTAAATATTAAAAAATAATTTATAGTTAAATAACAATAAATACACATCAAGAATTATATATTTTACCAGCTCCTTTTGCAACAGCACTCTGAAGATAAGTAATATTGACAAAAAGGCCTTCAGATCTTAACAAAATCAACATAGAAACCAGAATGCGCAGCCATTGATGCAATCTTCCATTCTTCATTCTAACAATTTTCAGTTCAAAATTAACCATTTACAAAGTAATAGAATGAAAACTGGGATAAATAAATATATGCATTCTGTATTGTAGATGATAAACTGGTAGCTATTATAAATTCTGTAAACTCATAAATATTATAATTTTTTTACAAGAAAAAGAAAATAAATTTTTTCTTTCCTCTTCCGCGCTTTTCACAAGATTCTTCCTCTAGCAATCAATGCTAGCCAATATATACTGAACCAAATTACCATAGAAAATATTTGGAATATTTCCAAATTTATCGTTTCAAATGTAGTGTTAAAATAACTCCAAAACTCGCCTTCAATGCACGAATACAGAATCAAAACTTGAAAAACCCACCTCGAATGGAGACTCAATGAGCTTGATTAATCAAAACCCAGCTTTTTATTTTAACGTTTGGAGCTTGTTTTAGCTCCAAACAAAAAATTGAAGATAACAAACTGCAAAAGAAGAAGAAAAACAAGAAAATAGAAATGGTTTTCAACTATAATAACAGTTTTGTTTGCAAAAGAGGCTTTATAAGGCAGAGAACCCCAGACCCGACCGACACATATTCTTGAGGAAAGGTTTGTATTTTTTTTTTCACTTTGTCGTAATAGGTTTTAAAAACGGATTGTGGGTCAACACCCGACCCGTTATAGATTTATATGAATTTAATAGATTTTTGGGAAAAATTCACTTTCCCTACTTTATCTTTACCATATTTCAAAAATAACAAAACAACTTTTACATTTCAAAAATCAGATTTTTTGACCTATATATACACATATTTATAAATATTTATTTATTTATTTAAATATATAAAAAGATATAAATAAATAAATAAATATATAATATATATATAAAATTAACCCACCTCCACCACCACCACCCCACCACGCCGGCGACTGCTCCAGCGACCACTCCGGCGACGTCTCCGATTCCGACGACTTCTCCGTCGACCGCTCCGATTCCGGTGACTGTTCCGGCGACTGCTCCGATTCCGACGACTATTCCGATGACATGAATTTTTTGTACGGTCACATCTCAGGTCACAGGTCACAGTTCAGGTCACAGCCTAGGTCACAGGTCACAACACATGATTTTTTGTTTATAATAATTGATAACACAATAAGGCTCATGTCTCACATTTTTATTAACAGTCACAGATTATTTTCAAATGGTCACATCACAAGTCACAGAATATATTGCACATGGCTCACGATTTTGTTCATAGTCCCATTTTATTTTCAAATGACTCAGATTCTTGTTGATGATAGTCACAAGTTTATTTCAAATGGCCACAGCACCGGTCACAGAATTTTTTTTGGACATGGCTCAGGTTTTTATTGGTAGTCAAAGCATCGATCACAGTACATGGCTCAGGTCACAGCATTGGTCACAACACATGGCTCAGGTCACAACATTGGTCACAGAGACTATACAACACCACCTCACCTCCACCACCGTCTTACATGCCCTAACCCTACTCCGCAGCTGCCACCACAGCCGGCAACTCACCATAACCACCATCACTAACGTCGCCAACACAGCCTCACCAATCAACGGCAAACCAAAAACTACGACAATCTCCAGCACCAACAATATCGCGCCACCACCACAGAAATTATTAGATCCACGACAACATACCACCACTGCAGTCTGCACACCACCACACAAATTACACAAATCATCACACACAAATAAAACAAATCAGCCACCTCCACCTCCGCCACCTGCCGGCTGCTTCTCACTCACGCCTCATCTCATTCCCATCTGCCTTCTCCTCCCCCTCCCCTCCTTCTCCTCCCTCCCCTTCTTCTCCTCCTCCTCCTCCGGCGATTTTTTAAATGTGCTGACCTAATTCGCGATGTGGCAGCAGCGTCGCGCCCTAATTGGAACCTCCTCCCCTTCGATTGATACGGAGGAGAGGAGAACTCACCGGCGGCAGCAACACGGTGGAGAGACTCGTCGGCACAGCAGACAGAGAGAGAGAGATACGAGAGGAGGGGAGGTGAGGGATTTACAAATTAGGGATTTTATGTGGAGTGGGGTGATATAAATTAATTTTTATAATAATATTATTAATATTTAATTAAACTTAAAAATTCTGTATGTATATATTAAATATCTGATTTTTGAATATTAAAAGTTGAAATCTGAATTTTGAATTTGTATCTTGAAAAGTAGGGTTAGCTGTAATTTCCACTAGATTTTTGTGAATGCTTGGCCCCATTAATTGAAATTTTATGGTAGTGGATTTCACGACGTTACAAATGAAAACGAAACCTATATTTTCTTTTTTTTTTTTAATTCAAATACTAATAGTTTTGAATATTATTGAGTTTTTTTTATTGATCTTGCATGCCTTGTTACATTATTTAATTGATTGGTCATTAATTAAATAATTAGTTACTTGTTATAATATTGGAATGTTCACAATAAATTAGAACTATGTAAGGTTAATACATGTACCATAGTTACTTGCATAATCTTTTTGATAATCGTGTATTTGAATACGTTTTATTCATATGAATTAGGACTATGAATAGGATTAAGTCGTGTCTAGAATAGATTTTATTTTGAAAAATAAAGTTAAATATAAGATTATCGATTGTCAATAATGCATGAATAAAACTAAATTATATAGTTGAGGAAAATAGATAAAATAGGTGGATTAAAATCAAATACAATCATTCCATATAAGTTTACATACCAACATTTGACGTACATTTTAAAATAGTTTAGAATAATTACACAAATTCGAATTTGATAGAAAACTTGTACACTTCAATTAAAATTTATTCTTTATGAGATAATATTTTTAATTCACTAAATCTATTACTTATCGATGATACGGGATTTATCTGATCAGTAGTAATTTATTCTATTATTTTTATTAATGCTATGTTGTTTAATAAAATTTGTAACTTAATTTTTGACTCCACAATAAAGAACCCTCCAATGTTCACGAGCCATCAAAATCATTACAAAAAACTCTTCGTGGTCTCAATTTCAAGCTCCAATAAACGTATAGATTTCTTTTATTGAAACGACAACAAGCTAATCTTCTCTTATCTGTCTTATTCTTAACCTTGCTTTCGTGGTTTTGTTGTCTTTAGATTAGTGCTCCCACCAAACACCCTTAAAGTCTTCTCACCAATCAAATCTTAATCGTGTTCTTCAAATGTTATAATTTATAAAACTTGAGTGGGATGCATTGTCACTAACTTTCAAATATTCACTCCAAGATGCAAAATATTTTTTATCTTGGTTGCACGTATATCTTTCTATATACAAAAAGTGCCTATTTAACGGAATTTGTTGGTTTAACGGAAAAACTAACGGAATTTGTTGTTTTAACGGATTATGTAATGGAATTTCTTGTTTTAAACAGGCAGCTGCACCTTCTTTCAGTGTTTTTATCATAACTTTGTATTCAGATATTCGATTGAGGCGATTCAAAATGCGTTGGAAAGCTAATCCATCTTGCTACAACTTTGATTCAGACATCATTCTCCAATTCGATCACTTTCTATGCCAAAAATATGTCTCAATATAACGGACTATGTAACGAAATTTTTTGTTTTAAACAGACAGCTGCACCTTCTTTCAGTTGTTTTATTATAACTTTGTATTTTGATATCCGATTGAGGCGATTCAAAATGAGTTGGAAAGCTAACTCATCTGGCTACAACTTTGATTCAGACATCATTCTTCAATTCGACCATTTTATATGCCAAAAATAGGTCTCAATATATCAAACTATGTAACGAAATTTCTTGTTTTAAACAGGCAGTTGCACCTTCTTTCAGTGTTTTTATCATAACTTTGTATTCCGATATCCTATTGAAGCGATACAAAATGAGTTCGAAAGCTAACTCATCTGACTACAACTTTAATTCAGATATCATTCTCCAATTCGATCACTTCCTATGCCAAAAATAGGTCTCAATATGAGACTAAAACACCGGAGCATAACTTTTCGGTTGGAAATTGATTTGTGATCATCTTTTGACTAAATTTGATCCCCTTGACATCTTCCTTTATTCAATTGACTCCGAGCACTCTCAAATCTTCATAGTGAGATTCGGTACAACTTCTAAGTATTTACATTAGCCCCCGAACTTTGGATCCCTTACAATTTAGCCATTTCTCCAAATTTGTCTACTTTTGCTTTTTTTCTTCAATCTGACCAACCTACATCACAATATCAAAATCACACATCTAATTATTTATCAATTACATAAATATTACATCATTAATTATTTATAGGGTGTCTGTTTCTACTTTTCAGCAGAAATCAAGCTGTCGGCAACACAATTCATGTCGTTGGGAGCCGCAATTTTGGATCAATTCTCTCACTGTAGGGCTGTAGGTTTGAAAAAAAAAACGGTAACATAATCAATTTTCCTTCCTCCTTGTAGCGCGTCCAGACACGCCCTTAATTAACCAAAAAAAATTGCATCTTTATTAATAACAAATTAATTATTAAACAAAAATATTAAATATAAACTAAGCAAACGTGCATTGCACGTTGCTTGCACCTAGTGAATCATGAAGTACAAGATATAAATAGTAAAATCGAACAGAAGAAAAACAAGAAAATCGACACACAAAAGTGGTTTCGCAATGTACCTAAGTCCGCTGTATGATGCAAATAATCAACTAATTTCGAATAGAGTTATATAATGTTATTTATATAGAATCATAATCTTGAAATTACCATTACATACGAAATTGTACCGATTGCTCCGTCTGCTATATATGGGTCTGAACAGACCTCCGCTCCGCTATATCAACTAGTATCTCATATGAGAAAATATGATCTACCTCAAGAATCTCTACCTTGACAAATATAACCCCTTAGAAGATAGCAACCACAATGCTCATCCTGACACTAACTGCGTGTACTGTCTCCTAGTATTAGCCATAAAAATACTTGCTCACCGCACTAACTTTGTGTGCTATATCTGGCCCATTGAAGACCATAGCATACATCAAACATTCCACTGTACTAACATAAGTTTGTCAACCTCGAAAACTATTTGATTCGAGCATGTTTATCTAAGACTCCAAGCATTTATAAGGCAAATTCCTTCTAAAATGCTGGTGGCTTGGGAACAGCTTCTTACTAGTAGGAGTTAATCAAAGTAAGAGAGTCCAATCATAAGTTACTTTTTGAAGTGCTTATAAATTTAGCCAAACATGCTCAAAGACTAAAATCGCTAATAATCTATTATATTACGTGTAGGCGGTACATTGCATTGTCGTATTACTTAAATGTACATGCACTTAGTGGACACTTTATGGGGGCATCTTTGGATTCTTTTAGTTGTATTTCTTTTAATTTTAGTATAATTTTTCAATTCTTTTTGTATTCCAATTATTATTTATTCCATTTTTTTAAAATCCAAAAGCTAATTAACAATTAAAGGGGTTCAATAATAAATTAGGAGTTTATGACAAGTGGCAGTATGCAGTTCACTGCCTGTCTTTTGTGGGACATTGTCATATGAAGGGTACATGTGAAGGAATGTGATTTTGCTCTTGAAAATAAGTGATTATTGGTTCTTTATATAGTTTTAATCAATTACAAAATAATGAATTTTAGGTTACATGCAAATTTCAATGGACATCAAAATTCCTCGCACTGCTGTCAAATCGATTATTAGTTCACATGGAGAATAATAAATGTAATTTAAAATATCAATATATATTTAACGAACTTTCCAACTCAAATTCCTCTCACTAATTTTTTATTATATATTGACCTTAAGAATATTAAAAGTATAATTTATTTCCATATCTTAGCTTGGAATAATTTGCTATGTATATATTTTGGAGTTTGGGAAACGGATACTCAATTTAAAGTGAGTAAACAGAATTTTATCATCAATAGATTTAGCCACGGCGTTATAGTTACGGCCTCCGTTCACCAAGGCTTCGGTTGCCAGCTCGAGCACAACCATCGAATTAAACCATATGCCCCACCGCTTGTGCGGCCCCCCATCAATTCCTTTGAGATATAAATTCATTTTGATCTTAGCTTTTTGGGAAATTTCTTTTTTCCTTTTTTTGAGAAGAAGGGGGGGTGAATAATAGGAAAAGCATGTGAAAAAAACTGGCTCGGATGGTGCAATGGTCAGTAGCTGGTCCAAGAGGATGATCAGTCACACTGAGATTGAGACATAGCCTCTCAATCACTAGCCAATAGACTTTTCAAATTTCTATACAATGTGACAAACCTAATTTAAGTTCAAAATCCAATTTATGTCACATCATTTCAAATGGTATCCTCTAACTGATTGGTTAGTGTATAGACTAAATTAATCGAAGATTGGTTAGAAGTCATAATCGTGGAATATATATATTTATTACGTTAAAATTGACAATTAGAGTATTATTTTTCATACTTTCTTTATCATCTTGTATTGGCCAGCTATCAAAGGCGGCTATAAAGTGGCTAATTTTGTGGTGTGAGAATGGAAGCTTATCTTCTCTTACGAACGAAAGTGGACATAAGCTTTTTAGATTCTTAACCTAAAGTGAACAAGTCATAGTTCACTCGTATACGGCTCCACAATCTTAAGAGCACAAAAGTCTATGTTAATGACTTAATTCTAATTAAGCAAGACGATTTCAAAATAGAGCGTTGAAAACGCAATTTTTGAGCCAGATCGAGATTGGATGGAAAAATTGATTATATTTCAAACCATCAGATAATAGAATATCACGTGATATTATGATAAACTTTATGTCAATCTTGATGTTTATGTAGCACGATTGTAAACAACTGGATAAAACTACATTGTCAGAAGAATTTGACAGAAAGTTTGACATGATTGCATATGGCAGTAGATGAAAAATATCCAATGGAAAAATGTCACGTGATATTATGTCAACCTTGATATTCACGCAGCATGATTGCAAACAATTGCACCATCCAATGCCTTGTGACCTTCAATTTCTTGTGAACAATTTTCTTTTCTTTTCTTTAGTTTATTCTAACCTCTCATTTAAGTAAGAATGGGTCATAGGTCGATGTTGATTCCCAAGGATTACGAATGGCTTAGAAGTCAAGCTTGAGGACATGAAAAATCAGCCCTCCAAAGTTTGATAAGGGTCGAAGTCAATGATTTAAAAAGATACTCCTACTTATTTTGAGACACATATAAGCTCGACCGAACAGAGAATCATACTGTTTGAGCATGGGAAGTACACTATATTCTAAGAGGTAAAATATGATCACTACATAATTGAAAGAATAAATGATACGTCAACAAGAAGAGCATTTGTATATACTAATCATTATTTCACTAGCAAGAGACTATTATCATTCATATTTCTCAGTCTTTATATTTAAAACACATTTTTCATTTGATACTAATTTTTACGTTGGAGAGGAAATGGAGGAGAGTTCACGAACGTATTTTTTTTTTTTTTTGCAGGATCTCAAATATTTTTTTCAAAGACTCCATCGATCCCAACCTTCAAATCCTCATATAATATGGTTTAAATTAAAATGGTTAGACTACGGAGAATATGATTATCTTTCAGTTGAAAAAGTAAGGAAAACTTAATTTTAAGTTACTAATTTTGTTATAAAAAAATATCTAAAATTATTTTTTTTTACTATTAAATTTACTTTTCTAAATAATAAATTACTTACATCTAGATTAAACAACTTTTAAGTGCAATCATATAGGCTGACCGAATGATTTGTAAAATATGTTCCTCGTATGAATAAATGCTTTTCAAGCCAAGTGTCTCAAACTGGTTGAAAGCCCCATAAGAGCACATTCTCATCCTCCACATAATGAAATACCCATGTGATATATACATGAAAAAAAGTCGATTATAAGCTGAATCTAATTATAATTTCTACTTTTCAAATGATTCGTTACTTAAAAAACAATTTTTAGCAGATTGTTCAGAGAGTTTGCTGACCAGACTTGTCATAGCATAGGATAACTTTAGTTTTAATATTAAAAAATTCATATGTTTTGCATCCCAGATTGGAGAATGTCATAACATTGGAAAACCTAGTTTTAATATTAATAATAAATTCCTATATTTTACATTCTAGATTGTTTTTCTCAACATTGAGATGAACTGTTTAGGCTTGACATAGCTCAACATGAACTATACCCTGAGTGCTTATTTGTAGAAGTAGGTTGTAGGGTGATTTGACTATGGGGTTATACCTCGCACGCTCCTTTCAATTCATCTTCCTAATAACCCCGACGATGAGTCTCTTCCTCTACTTCTTTGTCCTCTTTCTCTACACGATCCCATTGTCTTATTCCAAGTCCGAAGAATGTCATGGTACGTAAATATGTGTGTGTATTTCGTTTTGGGGCATTTGTTTTTTATTCCGGGTCATTATCTTAACAATCAGTTGGACGGAGAGTAATTGATATAACAGTGATGCAGCGTATGTATTATGCCAAGCCAATCAATCAACATGTAATGCGATTTCGTCCCCATGTTAACCTTTTCCCACCATTTGCCTTTCGTTTCGGGTCATTATCTAGGCAATCGAGTGGACGAAGAACAATATCAAGAACAACATTACAACGTGTATATTATGCCTAAGTCAATAAACTGATAAGCCGCGTGATTTCTTCCTCACACATGCTCTCCATCCAATATTTGCCTTTCGATACGGGTCATTATTTCGGCGAACATGTATCATATTCACTTTTAAAACCTATAACTAACAAAGGTTAGATGGTCCTCATCAATCCTGACGTTAGGTTGGTTACCATATGCCATGCTTAAAAGATTGGGCACCTCTCATGTCAACTGTCTACCTAACAAGTTGTTCAAATAGCCCATAAACAAATTGAAACGATGCGTCTCCAAGAAAATTGTTCACGTCTCAAAATATCATCTTCAGTTGAGATATAAAGATATTCAAAATCTAAAAGAAAATGTGTCCAAAATAACTAAATAATAAAAAAAATCTCAAAAACTAATATTTAATCCCATTTTTCAGAATAAATTTTATAAAAAAGTGATTTATTTATTTATTTATTATTATTTTAGAATGTGTGCTTAAAATTTAAGAAAGATTTTTGGGTTTACATGCAAAATTATTTTATTAAAAAATGTATAATTGAAAATGAGTTTTAGACGGTAAGACTCAAACATTGACTTAAAGAGGACAATCCTACGATTTTATATTTAATCTTGTAATCTATAAGATCTTCTACATACCATAATCTGTTACATGGAAATTCGTACCATATTTTAATTGCATTGAAGGACCTCAATTCGTTTTTCTTCTTGATAGTATCAAACTCTATGCTTCACGTTCAATTCAATATTTCGTGTTTATTAATGCAATGATAGAATGGGATCACTTATATATTCACACATACACACACACGATTTATATGTGTGTGTAGTTTTTACGTCTATATACCAAATTGGACGTTTATGAGATAGGCAACATGATTTGATATCGTTCGATCTATGTGCGAAATGCCTAAGCATATTTCCAATTCTACGATCTAAAAAAATATATATTTATTTTGTTGGCACTGAACTTTGTGCATCGATCGTCTTTTTCTTTTCATATGTGTGTGCTTGTGATACATTTTGTATTATCCACAGTATTGATTTAACATCCAAAAGCAACATTTTTACACGATTTAAAAGAATCCAAAAATGACGTGCAACAAGTTTGATTAGAATTAGTATACGAGGAAAATTCATTTTTCCTACTTTATCTTTACTATATTTCAAAAATAACAAAATAACTTTCACATTTCAAAAATCAGATATTTTAACATATACACACACATATATAAATATTTATTTTTATATATAAATATATAAAAAGAAAGAAATAAATAAATAAATAAATAAATAAATATATATATATATATATATATATATATATATATATATATATATATATATATATATATATATATATATAAAATTAACCCACCCCCACCCCCACCGCTCCGACGATCGTTCCGATGACTACTCCGATTCCCGTGACCATTCCGACAACTGCTCCGATTCCAACGACTCAGGTCATAGGCCACAACTCAGGTCACAGTCCAATTCACAAGTCACAGTCCAGGTCACAACTCAGGTCACAAGTCACAGTCCAAGTCACAACTCAAGTTACAAGTCACAGCCCAAGTCACAATTCAAGATTTTGTTCATAATCACGGGTTATTTTCTTTTTTTTTTTCTTTATAAGGATCACATGTTATTTTTTAATGATCACAGATAAATTTTTCGGTGACAACTTAATTAAGTTTGAGTCACAATTCAAATTTTAAGGGTCACAATTAACTAATTCGTCACAGGTTAACTACCGGATCACGTATCACCATCACCTCCAAATTTTTCCACTGCCACTTGCGACCATCGTGTGACCCTCACATGATGGTCGGTCACACGATGGTCGACGACGCCACCACCACCACAAACACCATCATCCCCATCACCCGTCGACCACTACACAACAGCACCACCGCCACAAACACCACAACGTCGCCACCTACAAACCGCTACTACCATAACCCGCCACCACTTCACCCAACAAAAACCCCTAAACACTCGACAAAAACCCCCAGATCCACCACCACCCAATAAAACCAACACCAAAACATGGAAACCAACGCCGTCACCATCACTCCAATAACAACAAAAAGCAAGATCTCAACTCATCTTAACTAGATTAACAAATTACTGATCTCTGCTTCACGTAGTTCTGTGTTATTCAGTGACTCAACAGGGCCTTCAAAGGCCTCAGTTCAAATAAAAAATTGGTGAAGAAGAAAAAACGGCCGGCAGAATACAGAGATCACTACAGCCACGATCTGTGCCATCATCATCGCGATCTATGCCGCTACAGCCACGTTCTGCAGAGCTTTCGGCGATCTGACTGCTGGGGTGATTTACAGTCTCCGACGGTGGCCCATTTGTGGAGAGGGCACAGAGAGATAAATGAGGCTACGCGATGGGGAGAGGGTGAGAGGTGAGAATAGAGATCAGTTAGGCGGTGTCGGCGGTGGAGAGAGGGCGGCGACTGGTGCAAAAATGTAGAGAGTGAGAGAGAGGGATATGGCGGCGATAGGTTAGAGAGAGAAAGAGAAGAGGTGAGAAATTAGGGATTAATAGCGGGGTGTGGTGTATAATTTTTATAATATTATTATTAAATTTTAATTAAAAATAAAAAACATGTATCTAGATATAAAATATCTGATTTTTGAATATTAAAACTTAAAATCTGATTTTTGAATTTGGATCTTGAAAAGTAGGGATCCATGTAATTTCCACTTAGTATATTGCATGGTATCATGAAACAATTGGACAGCCCATTAAAACGACATTAGATTGGGCCGAAGAGTAAAACTTGTTAGTACCTAGAAGTAGACTTGCTTCGATTAACAAGGTTGACAAAAAATTCTCTCTCCCAACTCGCCTTGAATTCCCTCGAACCCATTCTGAATCTTTTAATTTTATTTTAATTGTATTTTTCAATTGAAATCGTATTTTTTTAAAAAAAATCATAGCATATAAATTATAAATAAAAATTGAATGATATGGTAAATGAGAATATTCCCCGGCCCCTCGTTCTTGCCTAGTCCCTGTTCAATCTGACACGTTGTCATCTCTAAGTTGACGTTTTAAGAATAATCCTCAACATTCAATATAGTAACAAAGTGCATCGAAGTTCAAACAAGCAAGTTGATACATCCAAATGTCAAAAAAGCATTTGAATCTTTTAAAATTAGTATTCTCAACCCAGCCACAATTTTATATGGCATGCTTTTTGGGACAAAATTTCAAATTGATTATGTATGAAAAAAACAATCAACATATAAGGCCTTGAGGTCTATAGATAAAGAATGAGTTAGAAATCGAGTTTGAGGATAAAATCGAGTTTGAGGATAGGAAAAGTTAACCTTGCAAAATATGTTAAGCTTCGAGATCAAGGGTCTAGTACGTTCCTCATACTCATTGTAATATGTATAAACTCGACCCAATACAAGATGATATTGTCAAAACATGAGAAAGAAACGACTGCATGACACAACAATTATCACATGAAATCAACGGAATCCCTATATTCCCTGTAGGGATGTACATAATTGATTAAGGATGCGTTCATAATAAGAGCGCCTATATATTTACGCTTACGCTATTTCACTAGCACGAAGTTAGAACTACAATCACCCGTATTTTTCAATCTTTCTATAGATTACACATTTTCCATTTGATACTAGCTCTTCCTTTGACCTTTGTCCTCCCTTTACTCTATTTCCCTTCCTTAACATTCCAACTTTTAACGTCGCTAACTTGAAAGTCGTCATTATTTACTTTTGTTTCATACTTCGACTAATATTTATACTACTTACATTCGTAAGTATATGGTATTGATAACTGTTGTAAACTTATAAGCTACCATATTAATGATTATATAAGCTTCTCAATTCAATAAAGACGTTAGGTTGGCTACATATACTTACAGATTGGGGCACACCTTTCATTATGTTTCTTTTTACATGTAAAGTTTCTACCTAACAAGCTGGTGAAATAGTCCATAATATAGTAAATCTCAAAAAATTAAAAAAAATTAAAAAAAAAAATATACACACACACACACACTAGGTGCAAGCAACGTGCAATGCACGTTTGCCTAGTTTATATTTAATAGTTTTGTTTAAGAATTAATTTGTTATTAATAAAGATATAATTTTTTTGGTTAATTAAATAATTAATGATGTAATGTTTATGTAATTGATAAATAATTAGATGTGTGATTTTGATGTTGTGATGTAAGTTGGTGAGATCAAAGAAAATAAGCAAAAGTTGACAAATTTGGAGAAATGACTAAATTATAAGGGATCCAAAGTTCGGGGACTAAAATGTAAATACTTAAAAGTTGTACCGAACCTCACGATGAAGATTTGAGAGTGCTCGGAGTCAATTGAATAAAGGAAGACGTCAATAGAATCAAATTTAGTCAAAAGATGATCACAAATCAATTTCCAACCGAAAAGTTATGCTCCGATATTTTAGTCTCATATTGAAACCTATTTTTGGCATAGAAAGTGATTCAGTTGAGAATGATGTCTGAATCAAAGTTGTAGTCAGATGAGTTAGCTTTCCAACGCATTTTGAACGCCTCAATCGGACATCGGAATACAAAGTTATGATAAAAACACTGAAAGAAGGTGCAGCTGCCTGTTTAAAACAAGAAATTCCGTTACATAGTCCGTTAAAACAACAAATTCCGTTAATTTTTCCGTTAAAAATAAGAAATTCCGTTATATATATATATATATATATATATATGTATATATTAAAGAATAATGTTACGTTGCTTTAGTAGTGCTAGCCACTCGTCTATGAGGCATTGGAGTTCACTGCATTCGTTTGGTTTAATGGAACCAAAAATTAAACCTACTTGAAAGTGGATATTCTCTTGTAACTTAAATTTTTAATTAATGGAAATATTTTATATCACCTTAATAAGGTTGACTGAATCCTCAAGACTCAATATGCTATCAATCCGTTCAAATGTAAAGCCACCAATCAAATTTTCTAAGATTAGTGTTCTTAGACAAGTTATCATCTTGTAATACATGTTCTCTTGATAAGACTAATATTTTTATGATGAAATTAAAACCTCAAGGCATGATAAAGTCAGGAATGGAGTTGAGAATTTTTAGACTTGAGTGGAATAATTATCTAATTGATTACTCAACTTTGTAAAAGATTTCCAGAGAGTTGCCGAATTTAAAAAGTTTCCCTGATAGTCATTGAACTATACAAAATATAATTTACATCAATTGTTGAGAACTTCAAAATTTTCCAAGTTAGCCCATATTTGGTGGGATTAAAATCAAATTTTTAGTAGATTTTGATAAAAAATTGAAAAAATGCCTAGTTGAAAAGTTGTTGGATTCATAAAATATATGATTAAAATTAATTGTTGACTTTAATTGAAATTAAAATTTAAGTTTTAATCCATAACAAACATGGACTTAGTCATTAAACTTTACAAAATGTAATCACGAGTGATGTATGAAATTACATTTTATAAAGTTCGGTGACGAATGGAAGAACTTTTGAAGTTCAGTGATCCCTAAAAATTTTACACAAAGTTCAGTAACCAATCAAGTAATTAACCAATCTTTATATTTTTTAGCACTTCCTTTCTTTTTTTATTTTTTTCGGTATTACTACTCCACAATTTTATTATCTCGCCCCAAACATAGAGAAAATCATGGGGTAACCAACAATGTTATCCGCTGACCTCTCTAAGATCAAAGAGGCGACAGAAAAAAAAAAACTAAAAAAAAATATAAAGATTGATAAATTACCTAATTAGTCACTAAACTTTGAAAAAGTGTTCAGAAGGTCATTGAATTTCAAATAATTCTCTGTTAGCCACTAAACTTTACAAAATATAATCTCATCCATCGGTGTTCAGTGTAATCTTGCCCATTACTCAGTAAGTGATTAGATTATATTTTATAAAGTTAAGTGACTAATGGGAAAATTTTTAAAGTTTAGTGACCTCGTGAAAACCTTACACAAAGTTTAGCGACCAATTAGGTAATTATTCCGACTTAAGTCGAACTTTAAACGTACTTAGGCCCTCAAGTCGAAGTATGTGTTCAAATCTCTTTCTTCTTATGGATTATCTGGAAATAAATTTATAAACTCAAAACCAACAATAAAATGGTAAATAAAATGTAATATTCAAAATCTTTATGTTATAATCAAATTATTTTATTATGTTGTGTAAAGTGAACTAGATAGTGTTAAATAAAATTTATAAATCAATGTATAGTGTCTTTCCGGTTTTATTTTGGAAATAATATTTATTTTATACAGTAATTTATATTTCCTAAGAAGTCTTGTGAATCATAATGCTCAAATACATTAAAAATGAACTAGTAGTCACTTTAATAAATTTGGCGGACTAACAAGGGATATCATGACAAATTTAATCATACTTGGGAGAAATTATCGTAATTTCCGGTTCTTTAACATGTAATATATCTTAGGGAACAATAAATAACTCTTAATTTTAAAGATTACATTTCATAAATAACAAACTCATTAAAATATTTCAAAAATCGGGTGATAAATAAATTTATTAAATATTAAAATATAATATAATATACATTAATTATTTCTATTCATGTCACCTCACCTACCACATTCTATCACCCTACTACACCACATTCTCTCCACCTCTCCACTGGAAACGATCATCAGCTCCGACGATCACTCTGGCGGCCACTCCGATGACTCAAAGATTTTCAGAAAAATAAAAATTGAAAATCACATGCCCACCCCATGTGACTAATTGTGATTGTCTGTGATTAATTGTGACTAAGTTTATATTCAATGTGACTAACTGTGACCAAATTTATGTTCAGTGTGACTAATTGTGACCGTATATGATCAAGTCACAATCGGTCACAAGTAACACAAAATTGGTCACAACCAGTCAGTACTTGGACTATATGCTGCACTCATTTAATATCTTTTTGCAATGTCATTGTCGGACAGCTTCATTAGGATGTCTTAAAATATTTTCTCAAGTACAGTTTGTTCATGCTTTTGTAAATAGCGGATCATTTCTTGAAAAGAAATTTTATCTATACTATGTTACACATTCGTAAGTTCAGTTCGAATCATCTTATGGGATCTTACAGTTGGAGATTTTAGGATGTGAGGCAGAAATTTTGCTACCTTATGACCAAACCAAGACAGTCAGTACGAGAAATGAATGAAATCAATAATGTAACTTAGGTCGAGCGAGCGACAGAATCTTCAAAGATGGTGTGGCGCTGCGTTATTCCGAGTCCAAGTGTGGCCGGAGATGGTGAGTTGTGGGGATTGCAATTTTCGACTTCAACTTGTCAATTTCCACATTGTCGGTTCGGTTGTGCTTAGGGTGTCGATTTCGGGTGGGTTTCTTAGCTGCGATTTGGTGCTCCCCGTGCTCGTCTTCGAGCTTCGCTGCAATTCGTTGCTCTCGGAGCGAAGCTGCTATGGCGGCAACATGAGTGTCGGGAGAAAGAAGAGAAGGAACATAGAGGAGATGAAGGAAAAATGATTATGGTTTGGCCGCTGTGGTGCCGAGAGAAAGTAGAGAATGAACAGAGGAGGTGGAGGAATGATTAGGGTTAGTGGATTGAAATTTGGTGGGGGTAGGTGGTAGAGTGGGTATACAAATTAATTTAATTTTATAATATCATTATTAATATTAATTGTGAAATTAATACCTGATTTTTTATTAAAAAAAAGCTTAGACCTGAGTTTTGAAATTGTAAAACTAAATGTCTAATTTTAGGTAATTTTCTCTATATCTTATATCTTATATCAATTTACAAATTATTTAAGGGAAGTCTACATAAATCAGGTTTTTATTTATCATCATTTCAAAATTAAGGTTAGATGTTTTAAATTTCAAAAATCAGGTTTTTATTTAAATTTATTTATGAATTACTTAATTAATTATATGTTTTATTAATAAATATATAACGGTCACAGATATATACAATTTGATCAAAATTCAAAATTCTTTAGATCACAGTTCAAAATTTTCTTAGATCACAATTTGTTTATTGGTCACAATTTAGAAATTTGAAAGTCACAATTTGTTCATCGGTCACAAATCCCAAAATTTATAAATTACAATACTTATTTAGGTCACAATTTATTGGTCACAATTAATAATTTTTAGGTCACAATTAATAATTAGTGGTCACAAACAATCAAATTATTTGTGACCACCACTAAGTCACAAATCACACGAAGAACACACAACTACCGCCAACACCACCCAAACACGGAACTACGGCCGCCACACCACTCCAAGGTCGACAACAACCACGATCTCACCACAAAATGGGCGATTTCGACAACTCAAAAACCACCCCAACTACACCAACAGCACACACACAACCAACCGCACCCATCCCCAACCCCACACAGAACAGATCTGCGCCTAATTGCACCTACATAGATCTGCTCTTCCCACGATCGTTGCGCCCGCCGCGGCACCTTCCCCAAAAACGGATCTTCCGCACCCACACACAACAGCAAAAACGGCCGCACCAACACACAACAGCAAAAATCGCCACACCCACACACAACCACCCGAACAACGCAACCGGCGGACGTACACAGCCACCGCTACATCCCAACACCATAACCACCGCGGCACAAAAAAAAGACGGAGAACCGGGGACTACAGCTTCAGCGTTGGTGGGAGAGCGAAGGTGAGAGAGGGAGCGTTCAAATCGTCGGCGGTGGACAGCAGTTTTGGTGGCGGTTGACAGCAGTCCGGCGACGTTCAAATCGTAACATCGCTTCGCTCCGCAGCAGTCCGACGGAGAGAAAATGGAACGAGGTGGAGGGCGCGATGAATCGACATGGAGAAAGGAGATAGAAGGGAGGGGAGGAAGCTTCGATAGGCTTCGGTGGTCGTAGCTGCGACGGCGACGGAAAATTAGTAGAGATACAGCAGACGAGATGAGAGAGACGGAGGTGAGGGAAGGCAATGGTAGAGAGAGAGAAATGAATTAGGTTTGATTTGGAATTAAATTAAATGAGATGAAAATTTTATAATTAATATTTAATTAAAATATGAAAACCTGATATTTGAAAAGTTAAACTTGTAACCTGATTTTTGAAATTGAAAATCTAATTCCAGATGTAGGTGTAATTTCCTCATTATTTAAACTCCAAAACGACTAAATGATAAACTTTAGCCCTTAAACTACCGTCAATTATTATTGGGAAAAATTCACTTTCCCTACTTTATATTTACCCTATTTCAAAAATAATAAAACAACTTTTACATTTCAAAAATCAGATTTTTTGACCTATATATACACATATTTATAAATATTTATTTATTTATTTAAATATATAAAAAGATATAAATAAATAAATAAATATATATATATATATATAAAATTAACCCACCCCCATCACCACCACCCCACCACGCCGGTCACTGATCCGGCGACCACTCCGGCGACGTCTCTGATTCCGGCGACCACTCCGGCGCCTATTCCGGCGACTGCTCCGATTCCGACGACTCAGGTCACAAGTCACAATCCATGTCACAACTCAGGTCACAGTTCAATTTACAAGTCACAGCCCAGGTCACAGTCCAGATCACAATTCAGGTCACAGGTCACAGCCCAGGTCACAACTCAAGTCACAATTTGTTTATCGATCACGGATCAAAAATTTTGTAGATCACAAATTATTTAGAGGTCACAAATCAAAAAATTTGTATGTCACAGTTTATTTCATTGGTCACGTATTATCAAATTATTGGTCACAACTTATTTCTCGGTCACAAATCGAAAATCTTATAGGTCACGGATTAATTTTTCGATCACAACTTAATTAATTGTGAGTCACCGTTCGAATTTGAAGGTCACACATTATCGAATTTTAAAGGTCACAGTTTAAATTTCTTGTTAATGGTCATAGTTTAAATTTAAATGGTGATAGCAGATCGGAGCACCGCTAAACATTCGACGAAGCAGATCGGATGAAGAAACCAACCCAAAAGCCCAAACCCAACACCGGTGCACCCTACCACTCCGCCAGAGATAAGGCCAACCAGATAACAACTACTGACTCATCACCACCACTGCACACCGCTAGAGCCACCACCACGCAAGCATCACCACCGCACACAACACACCGTACCCACAGCACCACCACGCCACACCACCGCCACCCACACCAACACCAACTCACCATGACCTCCAGCAACCATCGCCACTACAAAACCGCCCCCTGCCGCCACCGCCAAATTCAATAAAACCACCCCAAACCGTCAATCCACCACCACACAAAACACCATCCAAACCGGCAGATCCACCACGTAACCTAGCAAACCATCAATGATCAAAACCAAAAAAAAAACCATGGCTAATTGAAGCGTCCCTACCAATCTGCACGACGGAGCTGGAGGCGCCGTTTTGATGCTCTGCACCAAACCACAAGCCACGGATCACCCCCTTCCTTTCCAGCTCTTCACAGTTGGGCCTTTCGCCTTTGAGCCCCACAAGAACGTGTCGTGCCATCGCCGATCTGTGCAGAGTCCATCATTACTACCGCCGACGACCAGCGTCGCGAGCTGTGAATTAGGGCGGAGACGGAACATAGGGGGAGGAGAAGAGAGGAGCGGGGGGCGAAGGGGAGGAGACATCGTCGGCAGTTGTGAAGAGAGAAGACGCCGGCAGCTATGAGATAGAGAGGGGTGAGAGAGTTATGCTGAAGGTGAGAAATTAGGGATTTAAGTTAGGGTGGGGTGGGGTGGGGTGGGGTGGGGTGGGATAAATTAATTTTTATAATATTATTATTAATATTTAATTAAATATAAAAAATTTGTATCTATACATAAAATATCTGATTTTTGTAAACTAAAACTTAAAATCTGAATTTGGAACTTAGATCTCCAAAAGTAGGGGATAGTGTAATTTCCACATTATTATTTCAAAGCTTAATTATGGGCCCCAAGAATTTTGGACTTGAGGTGGCCGGCTCTTGGGCTTCATCTCTTAAGCGAATAAGAAGAAGCCACATATCAGCTTAAAAGTATTATTCATCCATAATGAAAATAATCTCTAGTCCATTTGGTAGTCGCCAATGTCACATAAATTGATAACCACACAATAAATTAATATTACACGAGTTTAGATGCTCATTTAAATGTGTAAAACACAATTTTGAATAACCATAATATCCATGACCATATTTTCTAAGACTTTATTGTCTATTAATAAAGTCTCTGCTATCACATTTTGAACATGTCAACATTTATTCGTCAACGGTGGTACTTATATTAGTTTGGGTGGCAGTGAGAACCCTAATTCATTGAATAATGAATCAAGAGACTCATGCCACCTTGATTGATGATAAATAGCGCTATGCGCAACTATAAAACATCTTTTTAATAGTTGACATGAATCAATTCAATTTTAACCCCCTAGACCTACTAAAAAACAAATAGAAATAAAAAATTGGACCGGTTATTATTCAAATCCACATTTTTTATTAATTAATAATGTCTACTTTTCAGACAATTTGCAGAGCACATTTACAGTCTTAACATGCAAAATTCACATGTTTGCTCTTATCAAAGGCTTTCACCCGCCCATTCTAAATGTAGACATTGTGCATTAAAGAGGATAAAATGGACAATCCCCAATCTTCAAAAGCCGAAAAATGGTCCAGATTTCAAACATGGGCCCTAATGATTTGAAGTAAGAAATAGTAAAATTGGCACAATCACGCCTAGTCGGGGCTTAGATTGGTCAAAATGTCTTTTAAATGAATGGTTCGACGAAAGCTTAGCTCTGTCAAATTGGTGACCTAAGTTGTTCCAAGTAGATCCTTCATATTACCAACCACCTATGATTTTGTTCTCGGCTCATCTTGAAATAGACATGTAACTTTTTGCTTAGTGGTTGTGACAACGTTCATTGCCCAATCTTATGTATTTAATATGTAATGAATGAGCACTTAATCCATAGAACATTAGTCTTTTTCAAATCATGGAAGCCTTTACAATATGTCCTAACCTAGGACCTATCTTGTAGAGGTTTAAGTTATTTTCATATAAATTTTCCCTTGCCCATCATTCTCCTAAGTAAACAAACACTAGAAACCAAGTGGAACTTGTGTCACTTTGACTACTCATTAATATATTAATAAACTGATTTAGTCATCAGAGTGCAGTTAATCATTCTATCCTTTCTCATAATTTTGACACGAAAGAAAAGTCTGCTGTCATAATTTCTCTTAAGGGTATGTACAAAATGTTGTATTCTTAATACAGAAGAACAATCTTTCATAAGCCAATGCCATCTTCCTTGCAGTGAACATAGAAACTGCATATTCTCTGCAAGCTTTTCCTCTCTCTATTAACCTCTTTGATCCTTCTGCCACAACCTTTTCCAATGCTTCCAATAAAGATTCGACATTAGGCGAAAACATGAAACCAAATTCATTATTAACCAAAATAGTTCCTTTAATGCTAGGAAATCTTGATGCAATAACAGGTTTTCCACTTATCATGGCCTCCATTAGTGTAAGATCAAGCCCTTGTGGCCTAAGTGTTGGATTAACAAAAACATCGATCGCGTTGTAGAAAGCACGTAATTCGGATGAATTTATTGATCCCAAAACTATGACTTGTGGCCCTAAGTCTTTGTACCGCTGTAGCCATGGTCCTGAGCCAGCAACAATTAGGTAGATGTTAGGGTAGTTGTCCTTAAGTTTTGAAAAGGCCTCATATAATAAGGGATGCCCTTTATCCTTTACTAGTCTTCCTGCTACACCAAGGACTAAACTAGCGTTTTGGGGGACACCAATTTTGTATCTAAATTCATGGCCCAATCTTGAATCTTGCTGAAAATCTTCTTCGTTTACACCATTAAGGATTACATGAACCCGTCGAATGGGGATTTGGTACACATCTCGCAGCATTTCCCCGCAACTATCGCTTATAGCTACATGGTGTGCATAATTTTTGAAAAATCGAATTTCGTTTAGTACTTTAGGGATCATGCCTTGTAGGCTTATGTTGAAGGTAGGTGATATGGGCTCGTTTGGCGGGCGTACCAAATCTTGGTAGATACTCGACTGCACGCCCTCCAATGCTATCCCATGCCATGAAACTACAAGGTTAGGAACGTGTCTAGCTAACCAATAGGGGATAGCCACACTTTCGGAATGAATTACATCGAATGACTTTCATTTTCTTCTTGAAATTGTTCCCAAGCCATATTGTAACGCCATTTATTCGGTTCCCTCTCGTGCCAATGTATGATAGGCAACAAACTTGGACTTCCTTGTGAATGATTTTGCTCTTGCAATGAGGTTGTGAGAACATCATCAAGTGGTGGAGACGTAAAGACGTGTACTTGATGCCCACGGGCAGCAAGCGCCGTATGCAGTGTGCGCGCATGTCGTTCCATGCCACTGGGAGTATTAGTAGTAGGCCATTTCCTAGAGAAGACGGCAATTTTAAGAGTCATTGACGACGGTGGCTTGTTATCGACGAAGTTTAGCCTGTTCCATGCAAATTCAGCATTGAAAAGGTCGCCCGACCATGGCTTGTTGGTGGAGGAAAAAGTTGTACAAATCGAAGCTGATGGGCTGTGGAGAAGGAGAAGGGCAGGAATTGTGAAAACTACGATGAAGAATAGTGTCGTTGCTAGACTTGATTGAATTGGCTTCTTGGGTTGCTTGTTGATTGCCATTTCTTCTTGGATACGGTTTGGATTTTTGGGATAAACAATTGTGTTCAAGTTAGTGATTTGATGAATATTTAATGAATTTCAAAGTTGAAAAGTGAAGTGGAAGGGTGCTTTGTGTGGAAGTTGGACAAGCACTTTAGCAAGTGTTTTTGACACAACATAGTGCGTTCCTCACACCCCTTGGGTGAAAAATGCATTCTAGCTTTCACACCATTTGACACCCACTCAAACACAAAGAAAAAGGGGCAAAACACGTATGTATAGGGGGGTCAAGAAGGCTAGAGTAACAAATTCGGTCCCTATACACTAAAATTCTGCTAAGGAGGCATCTAAATCTTGAAATCAAGCAAATTTTGAGACCTCGAAAGATGGGTCGATTAGTTTTGGGGGCGTGAAGATCAAAATCTAACAAGTCACACCTATAAAATAAGTTGGTTCATTGTATGGCTTGGCAAATAAGCGTGTTCACCCATCTTGAGACTGATTATCTACTTGTACACATCTATATAGACACATGCTATTAAATGGGCATCAAAAAGTTTAATTTCTTAGTTTGTGAGTGGCTTAGACGATATCTTTAAAAAAGTTCATGCATGTTAGTAATAGCTATCATTTCCATTCAGGATTTATAAATGTTTAAGTAATTTTAAATGCTTTAACATTTAAAATATTACTAATTAATTATATATCAAGGTTTTTTATTAAAATGTTTGAAGTTTTTTCTTCTTTTGAGCTATTTCGAAGTACACAAGTTGGTCAACTCTTCGTCCTCCATTAGATCACCGTCTCAAATTTGTCCTATGGTCATAACAAGATCAAACGATCAACTCTCTCATTCTATGCCAATACTCCCCACACACCTACCTCCTTCATCACTGAACGATCATTTTTTGTCCAACTAGAAGAGATTTTAGAGGAAGTTGGCCTAAAATAACTTTATGAAGAAACTCTTTTACAAGAAGTAAAAGCTCTACCAAATAGGTCATAATTATACTTATTCAGACGATGAATGTGTGTGTTCATCATGATTGTTCCTTTTTTCTAATTAAATTTTGTTTATGGAATGATAGTTAATGGAATAACGTGGAATGAGGCAATTTAAATTTACATCAATTACAAATTCTGGTTCGGGGTCTAATTTTGGCAGGTAGTATTTTAAACATATTTAAGCACCAATCTAGTATTTTTAGTTAATATTATCATCACATATATAGTAATATGTGAATTAATATTTTGTATTGACGTATATATAAATTTTTCTGTATTATAAATGGATATGGGCCTAGCTAAAAAGGCCCAACTAAAAATGGGCCACTTTTCTCCTTCTTGGACTTGAGACAAGAAATTGAGTGTGAAAATAAGAGGAAAAAAGTTACTTTCTTTTAAAATAGGGAAGAGTTCAAAAGTCAGGAGTTAAAAAGGCACAATTCAATTTTCAGGTATCAAGTTTCAAAATACAAAATTCAGGTATTTATTTATTAATTCAAAATATTTTTATTAATTAATTATTAAATATTTAATTCTAATATAATATTGTTAACTCACCTTACCTCCACCACCCCTACCGTTCCGGGGATTATTCCGGCTACCGTTTCGACAACCACTCTTCTCCGGCGATCATTCCGGCAACCGTTTCGGCAATTGCTCCGATTCCAGCAATTATTCTGACGACCGTTGCGGCCACCACATATTATTTTGCGGTCACAGTTCAAAACTTTTGTAAGTCATAATTAATTCGTTGGTCACATATTTCCAAATTAGTTGATCACATATTTTTTCATGGTCAAAAATTAAAAATTTTATAGGTCACAATTTATTTCGTTAGTCATATATCAAAAAAATTATAGGTCACTTTTATATCTATCGGTCACACATTTTCAAATTTGGTCACACATCAACCAACTAGTTGGTCACATACAATATCCTACCCTCGCCACCGTCACAACACCACCGCTGCCGATTGATACTGACATCACCAACAAAAATCATCACCACCAGATCTCCGGCCACCAACAATCACCACCTATCGTCGCCACCAAATCCATCGCCAACCCCATAAGCGTCGGCGCCACCACCAACAAAGCCGTTACCGCCATATCCAGCAAAAAAATCCCAAAGCTGTCACCACCAGAACCAACCAAAAAAAAATCCCAAACCCGCAACCAGATCCACCGCCATCCCCATCCCCTCAACAACACGGACATCACCCGCAACCTGCACGATTATCAATGCACCCCACCACCACTAACACCACCATCTCTCACCACGACAACCACCACTAAAACAAAACCATTTACAAACTAAAAACAACACAACCATCAAATGCCACTGCCCAACTCATCTAGGGTTGGTTTAATTTAGGCATTCGATTCCAATTTTTGACTAGCGATCTGACGGATCTTAAGGAGTCCTACGGCGGCTACCCTACACGCGATTGTTTACGGGGCGGTCCTGCTGTGGTTGGTTTCCGACGATGAAGAAGGCTATATTCTACGACGGCGACGGGTGCACCACCGGGAAACGCTGCGAGTTCGCAGCAGCCTCATTGAGTTCGCACCACCGGGAAACGCAATTTCGTTGAGTTCACACCACCGAGTTCGCAGCAGCCTCCGCACAGCGCCGCTACTATAGCGGCTTCATCACTCATTGCACAGTGGCCTTCTCGTCTTCCGTTGGGACTGTTAAACGAGGGAGAGAATAGAGAGAATGAGAGAAGAGAGAGAAGGGTTTAGAGAGAGAATGGAAATGAAATAATTATTAGAGTTTTAATATTAATATTTTTTTAAACTATAAAATTATTACCTGATTTTTTAATAAATAAAAATTATACCTAGTTTTTGAATTGTGATCTTTAAATACCTGGAATTATGTAATTTCCTCTTTAAAATATAAGGAGTTATTTTCACTCTTTGACCATGAAAAGACTTGTTTATTCTCGAATTTCTGCAATCTTCGACCTATTGTGTGGGTTTTACCTAAATTCTGATATAATCGCATTCTTATTTGAGAAATTTTGCAGAATGGCCCAATCTTTAGAAGTCAAACTAAAATATGATGAATTCTAGAAATTTTTGCATGTTGAAAATTAAAAAAGAAAAAAAAAACACGAGTTTAGAGCATTAAATATATCGTATTTCTAGTATTTTTCGTAACAAATAGATTGCTTATATCATTCTAATTGCAACTAAAAAGTAATTAGTAT
The DNA here is from genome assembly GCA_035079005.1 of Fraxinus americana. Lineage (NCBI taxonomy): Eukaryota > Viridiplantae > Streptophyta > Magnoliopsida > Lamiales > Oleaceae > Fraxinus > Fraxinus americana. The sequence continues at coordinate 30,051,822 of CM068720.1, forward strand.
TTTTCATTTATAGTTTTTCGACGAGTAATTAGATCACTCATAAGTATTAATGTGTGAGACGCTGTACTACTTATGTTTAGAATAGCTATTCCACTCATTTTGTCAAGATAAACAAAGACATTATTTGTGACTTGTTCACGTTCAATTGTAAAATTTCGACATTATCTTCAAATTTAATAATCTTTTTTTATCTCCTGTATTTATTTCTCTATTTCTCCAAGTCCTACATAGGTCTTTTGTATTGGAAATAGGTCATCAATTCAAGCCATTTATAGGTTGGCCCGATCACCTAGGTTTAACTGACAAAGATTTTTTAGTTAACACAAACAGACTCAAAAATATGTTTAAGGATAGGGAGACACATGTCGATAGGTGACTGGACAATTTGATAAAAATAGGAACACAACGCTCGATTATTATCTACCACATCACCATGTCCCTCCATTCATATCCTTGAACATGTCCAAAGAATATTATTCTTTAGTGAAAAAATTGTAACTGGATTTTTAAGGTAGGCAAACATTCTCTAGGTGTGTCAGTAGAATTGTGCCTAATCAGAGTGGGGCCCAGGTAAAGAAAATTTGACATAACAAAGCTACAAATTCATGAATTAGCCGTTGACACTCACTGCACAAAACCCTTCGGGAAAAATGACAACAACATAACAAAACGGTTCAATCAGCTCCAAATCACACAACAAACACTAGAATTTATCTCTATAATGGCGGATTTTCTGACAGACAGTGATGATGAGAAGAAAGTCGAGGAGCTTTTATCTCAGGCTTTGGACCTTACTGTGCTTGAGCAAGTCGCCGCCATTAATTGCTCTGGTTTTAATGATTCTGATCTTCCTTCTCACCTAGCAGCCCGTTTCCAAAACCTCAAATCATTACCAGTACAGAAATCGAAATCGAAATTTTTGCGAAGCTTCAATTCTTCAAACACCCCAGAATTCAAGAACAGGGATTTTATAAATGAACCCAAAAAGGTGGACCTTAGTGAAGAAACAAAAGGGTGTTTTTCACAGAAAAACCTTGCTGAGAAAATGGGTTCAAAATCAAGTGAAAATGGGTTGAAGAAGAACCCAGATAGTAAAAATTGTTCATCGCCAACAAAATCATCTGAGAACGAGAGTTGTTCAACTTTCAAGAAAACCCCACGGGGGAGAAAAATGGCAAAAAAGGAATCGAATTCCCCATCTTCGGCTTCGTGGGACGATTTTTCAAGTGATTCTCTGTCTCCACCTGCAAAAACTGGTTGCTTTTGGTGTTCTCCGAAAAAGGGTTTGAGAAAAAATAGCAAAGAAAACAGGGGTTTGGATATAGACCTTGAATGGGGTAAGAATGATGAGTTTTTATCTGATTTGAGTAGTTTTTCATCGAAACGTCAAAAAAAGACGATAATGAAGGCTATCAAGGAGGAGGAGAAGATCTGCAGAGAGGCAGAGAAGATTGTCAAATGGGCAAAGCAAGCTTCAGCAGGGATGGATGTTTCTAGCATTGAAGATGAGCTAAGTGACAATGAAAATTATAAATGATCATATACAGTTCATGTCACTTCATATCATATACGAGATGATATGTCCTTTTCTTTCTGCTTTTTCTGATCCTATTTGAATGGTTTTGCGTTCTGCTTGTGAGGTTTTATAAGTATAAAGATATAAATTGTATTATATAGATGAAGAAATTGATGGATTCCACTGTTTATGATATACTTCTTAGTAAATTGATGGTTCTGATATCCGATGAATGGGGAATTGTTGATGCCTAAGATTTCTTCGATGTTCTTGGATTTTTTATTTTTTTGCACTTTGCGACACATGAATCTGAAATTGATGTGTTTGGTTTATGTTTTTTTCCTTTGCAATTGATGTTATGGATGTCGAGGTCTGCTTAGATATCAGTTTCAATCATACGTTTAAGAATGAAAAGTGTTTTCTTGTATCATTTTTGGGGAGTAATATCTTTAATGTCGGCAAGCACTCTATCATTATAGGCTTCGGGAATATATTGAACTATACAAATCTCTTCCAGTGTTCTAAAATTCTTGAAAATGCGGCGCGACAAAAACGCGTCGCTTTTGTGGTATGCGCGTAAAAATGCGGTCAACAGTTTTTGTTGACCGCCTAGGCGTCTCAATGCGCGCTAATGCGTGCATAGGCGCGCATCAGGCAAGCCTATGCGCGCATAGGCGCGCATTGAGTCGCCTACATTTTTTTTTTTCGGATATAATATAAAAAATTATTTTTTTAATATAAAAATCTATTTATTATATTAAAATAATATTAAAAGTACGAAACGCATTATGACGCATATTCTCCGCATTGACACGCTTAAACTTGTGATTCTTGATTCTCGACCTCAACGCATCGCAACGCATTACGCATTTTAGAACACTGATCTCTTCTAAAACAACTTCCTGATTCTGTACTATATATTTTAAACATAATGATGGAGGGAAACTTGAAAAATAAAATGTACGATCCTGAAATTCTTAGTTTCCAAAGGACATGGACTGATGTTGGATTTTCGGTGGCGAGATTTTGGGTTTTAGAATTTGAAAGGGGTGTGGACGAATGGAACACGTGTTGGAACTTTATTAAAATTTAAATTTTATGATCTTGCCAAGATCTTCATGTCAAATCATCAAGAAACTGAATTAACACGGAACATACCTTAATCAATTAATTTCTGACTTGAATAATGAATCTTGAATCTGGATCTGTAAATCTTCAATTTGGTTGCTTCAAATCTCCATCTTAATTCTTGATTGTGGGTTTTATGGATCTTCCTATTCATATACTTTCTCTTGTATTCTTGTGTTGATGGGATGCCACATAGAATGAGAAAATTACATATGAATTGGGGACCATAACCCTTTATATATTTTCATATGTATTTGGTTCATCGTCAAATACAAACCCTAATGGATCCGGTCTCTACACATATAGTCCGGCCCACACTTTAATTAGATGTTTAAAGCCCATTTACTTAATTTCTTATTAGATCACTTTAATTTTGGGCTTAACTTTAAGATAGCATTTATACACAGTTAATTACATGTGTCGGCCCATCACGGGAAATTAAATAATTTCCCAACAATCTCCCACTAGGGCCACATATGTTACCTTATAAATGTGTATAACCTTATAAGCTCAAAACTTTTGCTATCATAACCAAAAGCATCTCCGAACAATCTCGTCCATTAATTATATCAACATAGGATCAAAGCGATCTTCGTTATAAGTAACATAACTAAACCCATCAATGGTCACGTACATCAATACAATCAAATGATATAGATCAAGTGTGGATGTGTAGTATGGAAATTACATGTAATGTGATCTAAACATGCATATTTCTAATTGGTCCTACCTTATTCCTTAATACCTTTTGAGATCAACCATAAACTTTAATCAGAGTGGAACTGAACTGAATACTTTATTTCTAAAATGAACTGAATGTGCACAACCAAAATTATGTGTCAAAAGACAACATCCAAAATACAAACTCCCACTAAATTGGCATATCATCAAAAGATGCAACACCCATGTGAGCATCATGCTCATGAAAGACCTCAGGTGGTAGCCATTTAGTAAAGGGATCCATATTTATAGAGTTTGTCCTTATATGCTTTATAAAAACCTAACCACTCTGAATTCATTCCTTGACAATTAGGAACTCAATGTCTATAAACTTTGATATCATCATGTTCCTATTGGAATACAAGACTGTTACTGTCACAAAATAACTTAAGTGGTCTTTCATTTCCATCCAAAATATGCAGTCTAGTGACAATATTTTACAGTCAAATTTCATTATCAAAATCAGAATATCCAACGATCTCCAATTGGTTTGATTTTCCTGAATGTGATCATGTAATCCTTCGTTCTCTATAGATACCGAATAACCTGATGGCTGCTTTCCAAATTTCCATCGCAAGTTAATTAAATATCTACCTAGCATTCCAACAATGAATACTATATCTGGATGTGTGCTAACCCGAGTATACATTAAATTCTCAATTGCCAAAGCATAGAGAATTTGATGTATATCATTTATCTTTAAATTTATCATTGGGGCATTAATTGAGACTAAAGTTGTCTCCCTTAATTGTAGGGGTATTACTTGATTTTCATATCTGCATTACAAATCTTTTAAGAAGCTTATCGATACAATTCTTTTGTGATTATCCAAAAACACACCAAGAACAATTCTTGTGTATCTATATCCTTAATACAAAAAATGCATCACAAATATTTGCTTACTCCCACTAAACTTGTGATATCCACAATCATCAATTAAATGTATCTCGAAACCAAATGAGATAATTATTTGATAAAATTGTGATACCTATTCGGGAAACCAGTTTAAGCCCATAGATGGATTTCTTTAATTTGTAAATCATCTAATGCTACTTAAGATCAAAATATGTCAGATGTCATAATTATCATAAAAGAGTTTTCATAGAAACCGAAGAACAATCTCTTTATGCATGGCATCAATCCACTCCTTAGAATTATTCATTTGCATGGCTTGATGAAAGTTGATTGATAAGTCATTCTTTCGTCAATCCATGTCATCCTTATTTTCTTGGAAAAAGATTATAAAGTTATCTAAAATTGTCTTTCTTCTTTTATAGTAAATTTTCTTAATGACATTTGTTCTTGAGATTGTTGAGTTTGTTTTTCTGGAACAATCTCTTGATTGTGTATGGGGGATTTTGTAATATTGTCTTGATCCGAAATTGCTTCTTGAACAAGATCTGGAGTAAGAATTTGTCCCTGACCCAAATGATTGTCAATTGCAACAGAAGGAATATATAAATATTCTTCATACAAGACAAAATCATAACCTTATAACTTTATCTCCCTTCACGAACTCTACATCCTCAAGAAATTGAACATTTCCCGTTTCGAAAATTGACCTGATAATTGGACCTTTAAAAAATTTGTAACCCCTTGACAATTACTTTACTTGGAACTTTATTGAGAATTTAAGCTGCAATCTTTAGTGCTTATACCTAGGAGGATCCTTATGTACTGTGGGTAAATTCCACATTCCTCTAGGAATATTGCAAAAGGCCCTAGACATTGTTCTCCTGATTCGTCATATCTGGCATAGTATTTACCACTATGGTAAGATTTAACTTGTAAAATTCTTTTACTGAGTCGATTTTCGAACTCAATCTTGTATGCCTTGAACATGTCCAGTATTTGGAATTTCTCATAGATGAAATATAGGTAGCCATATTGAGAAAAAACGTCTATGAACGTAATAAATGACAGTTGACCATTCCAAGAAGCCGAAGGGAATGATCCACAGATATCCGTATGAATTAGTTCTAAGACGTCCGAAATCCTATTGGCACCTAATCTCCTTATGTTTGTTTATTTTCCCTTAATATAATTTACTTAAGTCTGAAAATATTAAGGGAATCAAGAATTCTTTCTGACACAAATCTTTTCATTCTCTTTTGAGAGATGTGACATTTTCGCTTGTGCCATAACAAAGAATCCAAATACAAGGTTTCTTTATAAGAGGCAACCGTATTAAGCAAGCATAGGTTATCGTAACCGGATAAAGAACTGACACCCACAATATTTGAATTAAGAAAAAGATCAAACTGACTATTTCTAATTGAACAAGAGTAATTAAATTTGTCCAATGTAGTAATAGAAACCAAATTCCATCCAAAAAGGACGGTACCACAAATGTCTCTTTCAAATTCAAATAATAATCAGTATTTAATAATAACCTAAATTCCATAAAGCCTCAACCTTAACTGATTTGCCATCTCCCCAGATAGATGAATCTTTCAGCATCAATTGGTTTTGGCAGCTCAGACAACCCCGCATAAACACACTTACATTAGTGGTGGTACCGAAATTTATCCACCAAGTGTGTTTAGGTATTGACATTAAATTTATCTCAAAACAAATCAAAATGAGAAATGTACTTTTCTTTACACGCCAAGCGTGGTATTTAGCACAATCCCTCTTTATATATCCCAGATTTTCACAAAAGTTACAACGAAATTTATTTCACCTTTAATTTTGAACCGAACCGGATGCAGCTTTCTTATTCTTTATTTTCTTGAACTTGTCCTTAGATGTACTAGCCAAGTGAGCACTTTCAGTCCTTTCTTGCTTCAACCTTTCTTCTTCTTGCACACAGTATGAAATGAGCTCATTTAGAGTCCATTTCTCCCTTTGACGTTATAACTGACCTTGAATTGTGCAGGAATAGAAATCAAAACCAGATGCATGAGCAAATCATCAGATAGCTCAAGCTTTAGAGCCTTTAAATTTGAAGCAATATGGGACATCTCCATAATGTACTCCCGAATATTTCCTTTACTTTTATACCTTAGTGAAACTAAGTATGCCAAAAACTACTAGTTTCAGCCTTATTGCTCTTTGCAAAGCATTTTTTAATTTCAGCAAGAAATTTATTGGCAGTAGTTACCTTATCGGACACAGCGCCCCTGAATGATTCTGGAATACCACGCTTCATGATCATAAGACTCATGCGGTTTGAACAATCCCACTTATTAAAGTCATTGTTTTCATCAACAGAACTTTTATCCGTAAGTGCAGCGGGTCGTTCGGTCCTTAACGCAAGGTCTAAGTTCATGCAGTCAAGAACGATCAGAACGTTCTCTTTCCAGTCCTTAATAGTTGGTTCCATTTAGCACAGGAATGGAGTTGATATTGGCAGATATTGTGGAAGTTGACGGATTAACTGAATAGAGAACTAATACTTAATTAACATGTTCACATAGAAATCCGTATTAAACAATTAATCAATTCAAATAATGGTAAACCCCATCACAAGAGATCGAGCACAACATTGATATTTAGTCTTTGGACAGAAATATCAACTTGTAAGTGGTACTCTTGGTGTAGTAATCAAATATTGACAATAAACCATGTCAAACAATGAACCTATCTTTGGACCGATTTATTGTTCACATAAAATAAAACCTTATAATTGTCACATATTTATTACCACAGGTATGTAAATAATTCAATCAAATATTAACATTCCTTTGGGCCTGTCAATACCCACATGAATTACGTACACACAACCTTTCTAATATTCCAAATAAATTAATCTAGGTAAGAGAGGTCACTGTGGTGACATGTTGCTTCAATCAACTCATTTAAAAAAATTAGTAATCCAAAAGAAATACCAAAATTTGAATTATAATTGTTAATCCTTAATTCTTTTATTTTATTTTGAAACTTTAGGGGCCTAGGGTTAATAATTCAGAACTTTAGGGACCCAAAAAATAATTAACCAGAACTTTAGGGGTCAATAATTAACTATTGAAAACTTTATGAATCAAAAATTAATTATTCAAAACTTTAAGGATCCAAAAATTAATTATTGAAAAATTTTAGGAGTCAAAAATTAATTATTCAAAACTTTAGAGGCCAAATTTTAAACATTAAAAAACCTTTGGGGCCAATTAAAACAAAATCAGAAACTTTGAGGCTTTAATTGCAAAATCAGAACTTTAAATGGCCCAAAAAATAATTAATTTTAAAACTCCAGTGGCTGAATTATCAAAATCCATAACCTTAAGGCCCAACTTGAATGAATTTTAAACTTTATGGGCTGAATAACCAAAATTGCAAACTGCAGGGGCTTAAACATTAAAATCAAAACTTTAATGGTCCAAAAATAATTAATTTTGAAACTGAGGGACTGAATTATTAAACTCGAAACTTTAAAGGCCCAATTGGATGAATTTTTAACCTTAGGGGACTGAAACACCAAAACTTTAAACTCAAGGGGCTGAAACTTTAAATATTTAACCCTAATTTGAAATTGCAATCAAGGACCTCAAAACTTCAAAAATTCAAAACCCTAATTTCCAAAATTTAACATGGGCTCTTCAAACCCAACCCTTGGCGGCGGCGTTCGGCGCCGCCAGGCTACATGTAGCCGGGACAGCTGTCCCCGGCCACCCAGCTGCGCTGCTGCTACATCGCAGCAACACAGCGCTGTTCCATCCAAAAAAATTTTTTTTAACCGAAACGTCTGAAAATCTTTAAAATCAACCGAATAATTTTCAAATTTAATAAATTTAAATCCGAAATTATTAAATTTGAAAAATCATAAAAATATACAAGAACCAAATTAAAAATTTTGATTCCTAATGATTTAACATAAATAGGCTCTGATACCACTTGTTGGAATTTTATTAAAACTTAAACTTTATGATCTTACCAAGATCTTCATGTCAAATCATCAAGAAACTGAATTAACGCGGAACATACCTTAATCAATTGATTTCTGACTTGAATAATGAATCTTGAATCTGGATCTATAAATCTTCAATTTGGTTGCTTCAAATCTCCATCTTAATTTCTGATTGTGGGTTTTATGGATCTTCCTATTCATATGCTTTCTCATGTATTCTTGTGTTGATGGGATGCCACATAGAATGAAAAAATCACATATGAATTGGGGACCATAACCCTTTATATATATTTCCCTATGTATTTGGCCCATCGTCAAATACAAATCCTAATGGATCCGATCTCTACACATATAGTCCGGCCCACACTTTAATTAGATGCTTAAAGCCCAATTACTTAATTCCTTATTAGATCACTTTAATTTTGGACTTAACTTGAAAATATCATTTATACACAGTTAATTACATATGTCGCCCATCACGAGAAATTAAATAATTTCCCACAACACGATCAATTCGATGTAATGTGCTTGTCAGATGTATCTTCTTGGGGTCTAGTAGTGACCTGAAATGGGGATATTGTGCTACTAGAGAGAAGAAAAGACCATATCTTGGCATAGTAGACTTGCCGGAATTCGTTAAAGAATACAAGATCTCCTCCTAAATATATCTCATGAAGTAAACTAATACAACTTCCTCATTATGTACATAACGTGAAATCCTGATATATTGTGTAATTGTGTTCCCGATGGACATGGGCTCATCTTGTTTTGCCATGGCTAACTTTTTTGGGATTTAGGAGCGTGGAAGCTGGAGATGTGATCATTTAGATGTAATGTGCTTATGAGATGTATCCTTTGGCATTAACTAGGGGTTATGACTTGTGAGCGAATAGAGAGAAGAAGAGAACACTGAATCAGTTGACGAAAATTATGAAAATGAAATTAATGGAATGCCTCAGAATTCCATAACATCGGGCTAAAATTGAAAGCTAAAAGAAATTTCGAACCATGCAGTTTCTTTACCTATTCATCTCTGCAAATTGTTACGTAGGTGATACAGATTCTTGTGTGTATATATACACATGTGCTTGCATTGCACGAACGTTTGTGTCTTTCATTGGTATAATGAATCGATTAAACTATTTGTACACACAAAGTATACACCTTTATTGACACTTTCCTATGTGTAAAAAAATATGGCAGTTGATTGAAAAATGAGTTGTCAAGATTAATGTACCAAAATCTGCCAACTCACGTGAGTGTAAACCATTGTGTCAACCTTTATATACATGTATGGTCCATAATGAATATTGTTTAAGATTATATGGTCCATAATGAATATTTATCTTAGTCATTATCTATTCTAGCATTAGTGCTTCTTTTCTCCACATTTCGTATCTAGATTAGCATCTCTATAAATCAAGTTGTCATATATTAATCATGACTATGTTACATTAGTGAAACAACTTAGATTTCAATAGGGGTGATCGTCGATACTAGGGAACCAACGTGCATAACACGTGGAGAAACAATAGTGCCAAGATTTGTTAAAATGTCCTCGCAAGGTATATAATATACCATTTAAAAACTTAAGGAGTCAAGAGTATAATGCAATTCATGGATCATAATTCAAAATTTTCTACAAAATGTTATGCATGGTTTTCGTCCAAAAATGAAAAGTTGTATTTTTAAAGCAATACATTTTATGTATTAGAGTCTATGTGGTGCGCACTTATATCTAATGAATGGACGATCAAATACAAACTAATTATCCAATAAGTTATATCTACAACTCTATACATCTATAATATATTAAATGTTATATCAAGTGAGAATCATTTTTTAGAAGATTATAACCCTACTATAGTTTAGTTATTTCAATAATACCTTAATTTTTCGTTTCTCATTATATATTTAATTTATTTAACAATTTAATTATCATCAATGTACATATACATTTAATCGATCCATTTCACCTATGTGCTTTCATTAATGTATGAATTTTCTATTATTAATTTTCAATTAATTCACATTCACATTCATTTAATTAATATTCATTTCCATTTATGCATTTCGATGTTATTAATTCAAATTATAATTTAATTAGAATTTCACATTCAAAAATGTATTTCAATATTCACGTTCATATATAAGAATTAACATCAATTTTACTTAATTGAAAATTAAATAAATAATTTAACATTCATTGTCATATGTGTGTGTGTGTGTGTGTGTGTGTGTGTATTCCTTGATTTTAATTTACGATTCTAATTTTACTATAATTCAATAATTATTTCAATAATACCTTACTTATCATTTTTCAACATATATTTAATTTATTTAACCACTTAGTTACCATAAATATACATGTACATTTGACAAATTCATTTCACATGTGTGCTATCATTAATTTATGAACTTTCTATTATTAATTCTCAATTAATTAACATTCACATTCAATAAATTAGTATTCATCTTCATTTATGCATTTCGGTATTATTAAATCTAATTATAAGTTATTTAAAATTTCACATTCAATAATGCATTTTATTATTCACATTCATGTATACTAATTAACATCATGTTTTACTTAATTGAAAATTTAATAAATGATTTAACATTCATTGTCACGTATATATTACTTGATTTAATTCTAAATTAATTAATATTCACGCATATTCAAATATTACTTTTACGGCACTTATAAAGTTTTTCATAATAACTTGCAACGCACGTTCAACGTTGACTAGTTTATCTATGTGTCTTTCCAACATTGAATTAAGAATAAATAAAATGAAGAGAAAAAAAGAGAGAGAGAGAGAGAGAGAACGAAAATATTATGAAAACACGAACAGAATCCTTGATGCTCTCCCATTGGAATTCTCTCTTTTCCTTGATAGCTTGAATAATTATCAAATCAAGCAGAGCGTCCACAAATAGTGCTCTAGAAAATATCTATTTTTTCAATCATATCAGCTTGACATAGTTCGAGTCAAATTGAATTGACGGTGATTTTTTGATTAGTTTTTTTTTTTTTTGGCTTATACGATAATGTTTTAAAGCAATCCACATTAACATTCGAGATGCTCTTTAATAATCAAATATGTTCGAATCAAAAATCTCAAATGTTTTAAACTTTAAAAATTCCATTTATGCTACTATTTTTCATAGTGTACAGAATACATTGACGATCAATTACTTGTAAATCATACTTTCAATGAAAATGTATCATTCTAATTTCAAATATACCATTTAAAAAGCCTAAAATTTTGACAAATATAAAATGAGATTATGGTAATTAATTACAAAAATGATCGTTATGTTCATTATATAAAATGTATGTAGCCAGTTGGCCAAATACATGTATATATACACTTATGAATTAATACATTGAACAAATATATGCAGTGTGAATCAATCTAATGAAGTAATTGTCAAAATTCATCCCATTTAATCGAATAAAATATAATCAAATCCAAGACTGCATGGCTAAATTAATTACATGATTTTTCAAGAAAAATTCAATAAATTGTTTTTTTGTTTTTCTAAATATGGTAAAGATTCCATGAACAAATCTTGAGTGCCTTTTCTTCTTCCTCACAGATTAATGAATCGAGAAAATATTCTTCTGGATTTCCATGTTTTCACACGTAATCTTACCCTATAAATTCCTGCATTAAGCCGTTCAATATTTTCATAAAAAAATTTCTAATTCTTTGTGAGTTTCAATTTTCAATCATGGTATTCTCTAACTTCCTTTTAACTTTGTTTTTTTCTTGTTCTGTGATTTCTCTTATTGATGCCAGCAGTAATGGAATCACAGTCGATCTCCTTCATCGCGATTCTCCTCTTTCGCCTTTCTACAACCCCGATAACACACTATTCGACCGTCTAAAAAGTGCATTCCATCGTTCTTATTCACGTAAAGCATCCTTCAATCCAGCCTCAATTTCAACAAAAAAAATCGAAGCCCCAATCCAGTTGAATTCTGGAGAATACCTCATGAAAATCTCACTTGGAACACCATCTTTCGAAACCCTAGCCATTGCTGACACTGGCAGTGACCTACTTTGGACACAATGTGCGCCTTGTACAGACTGTTACAAACAAATTCCACCACTTTTTGACCCCAAAAACTCGACGTCATACAGGGATGTATCTTGTCAATCTCAGCTATGTGCTGCTGTTGGAAGTTCAAGTTGTGACAGTCAAAATGTCTGTCAATATTCAGTTTCTTATGGTGACAGTTCTTACAGTAATGGAGATTTAGCAGCAGATACTTTGAGTCTTCAATCTAGTACTGGGAAATCAGTGTCTTTTCCTAAGACCGTGTTTGGCTGTGGCCATGAAAATGGTGGCACTTTCAAGGAACCGGGGTCTGGGATAGTAGGGCTCGGAGGTGGAGCACTTTCAATTGTTAATCAATTGAAAAATTCTATTGGTGGGAAATTCTCATACTGTTTGACTCAAATTGATGAGCCCAATGTTCCAAGCAAGATAAGTTTTGGCTCCGATGCATTGGTTTCAGGACCAAATGTTGTGTCCACTCCCTTGATAAAGAAGTCTTCAGACACTTTTTACTACCTAAATTTGGAGGGAGTTAGTGTTGGAACCACTAAATTTTTCTACAAACCCCTAAAAAATTTCGACTCGATCTCTGTCGACGCATCTTCCGATGATCAAGGTAACATCATTATTGATTCCGGTACAACATTGACTTTCCTCCCACAACAAATTTACGAGCAATTGGAAGCAGCCCTTGTAAAAGCTATCAAGGGGAAACGTGTGACGAACCCACAAGGGTTGTTTAACTTGTGCTACCACGTCACCGGGGAAAAATTCGATCCACCAACAATTGTTGCTCATTTTACTGGTGCTGATGTAGAGTTGCCACCAACAAGTACATTTCTTGAAGTTGAGGAAGGAATGGTTTGCTTGACGTTGGTGCCTTCCGAGGATTTGACCATATATGGGAACCTAAGTCAAATGAATTATCTGGTAGGATATGACCTTGTGAATAACAAGGTTAGTTTCATGCCAACCGATTGTTCCAAGGCCACTTGAACAATGTAGTTTCTAGTTCCTAGTCTAAGTGTCTTTGTATTCGTTTTGATGTTGGTTTCTTTTTATTTAATAGGATAAATAATATAATATTTTCTTACTTTCAGTGCTAACCAATTGCTCACATTCAAAATTTAATTTTGGCTAGTTAAACAAAATCTAATTTAAGTGTCAAATTTATTCATATTTGTCAAAAGTAACTTATCTAGAGAAGTACAAAATTTGAATATCAATCCTACAATCACGCACACACAAGTGAAGGAAGATGGGGACGAGGCGTCTTATCTTGGTGATCGGCGTCTCTTTAGACTATGCACCACCCGATTCAAAAATCCCATCTAAATCTAGGTGTTTGAACCAGGTAAAAATCAACTATTGAACATTTACAACAATGAAAATCCAATAGGTTCCAATGCTTACATTTTGGAGAGTACTGAGTAATGCCAGAAGCTGATTTAGTCATGAAATTGTACCTTAAACGAGGCATGGATATATGCTTCTACATACTGTGTGATCACATGAATTTCTTCAATGATTCCTTGATCTCAAGGCTGAATCCCTCAAATTGTTCCGTTTGTGCCTTACTTCCTTTATTTCTCTCTTATTTCCTTTCTTGATATTATTCCTTTAAACTATTTATTCTTACCTTCCGCAGTTTGCATATAAGCAGTGTTACACTATTATCATCTTAATTAGATTTGTCTTTGAATAAAATATTGTGTGTTGAGACTTGAGAGTTTGCTTAATTTCATCTAGGCAAATTAAAATAACGCACCCTGTATTTATGGTTTATTTACTATTTGCAATTTTGCATACCATAATTTATATATATATGGTAACAAATAAACGCATTTTAGATTAAAAATTACAAATTTTCAATTATAAATAACTAAACCTTAATTGAAAATAACAAATCATGTCTTATTTATTGAATTATTTAACATTTTACTTAACATATGTTGAATTACTTTATTATTCTTTTAAATTTATTTACTGTTATAAATTAGAGAGAAAAAGAGGGAACAAAAGCAATAAGCTAATAAACTTGGATGTTTTATTAAGAACCAAAACCATATATTTATTAAGAAAAATTAAAACTACAAAAGATACAGTAATCATAACGACTAGGGCTGCATTGGTATAAAAATCATTTACAAATACTACTATACAGCACTTCCCCCTAAAATGACTATTCACACAATAACTATTTCATTGAAATATTATTTGGCAAAAATTTGATTGGACAAAAATGGCAACAAATGAAAAATAGTACAAATAATTTGGAGTAATAAAATACTATTCATTTAAACATTGTCAAGAAAATTCAATCGAACAAAACTTGATCGAAGAAAAAAAAATAAAAATACCCCCCCCCCCCCGATTTGTATTATTGAATCAAGCATCCATGTTTTGTATGTTAATGTCTTAAAAAAAAAAATCAGTGAGACAAAACTTGATGACTATAGTAACATAATGATTCAAAAAATAGTTCTTGTTGATCTCTTCGGAACTCATGAGTCTCATACATTTAAAAGCATTATTTTGAGGATAAATGTATTTTATATTATAAACATTCATTATGCAAAGAGTATGCCTCGTTAAAATTTTATTAGGAAAAATCATGTGGAAAAAATTCTAATGAAGGAAAAATAGTACATTTATTCATTTGAGTGCGTCACAAAAGTTGTTTCATTAAAAATTTTGACAGGATAACCCAATTGGACAAAACTTTGGTCAAGGGAAAAAAAGTACAACACATATTTACTCTCTCTCATGATAATATCACTTGAATTATGTTTCAAGCATATCAAATCCTTCAAGAATAGCATTAAATTTATATTAGATAAGTTGAATATAATCATATTTATTATATGCATATCAAATTTCATCTGTTGTCATGCCAATACAGTAGAGACATATTATTACATTCATCACATGATAACTTATATATTTATACAAGTATTCACGATTCATTATATAAAGAGTCATACATTTCATATTACGATTTTACTTTTTCCATTTTCATTTCATGTAAGTATACACCTTTAGGTGTTTAGACTGTAGATCCAGAAATTTCAATTTTCTCTGGTAAGTTCAATTTTACTAGAATCGCATCCAAAAATTTCAAGTTTCTCTAGTAAATTTAATTTTCGTATGATAGCGTCATTTTATTTCAATTTCTCGTTATTCATAATATGATCTAGTACATCGTGTGAAAAAGTCTTGTCGACAACTTTTCTTTTTTATTCTATTTATTCTCTTATAACAACATAACTTATTGAGATATCTCAATTTTCAACATATCAAGTACCTAAATCTCTTCTGGAGTTTTATAATTTCTTATATTTAAATACTCATCAAGAGTATATGCCTCCTTAATGGGACCATTTTTATTAATTGCTACATTTTCGTTTGGAGATTTTTATATTAGAATCGAATATCATCATACTTTAAACGTGACATAGATATATTAAATATAATGATAAAGAATTGTCCTCCTAAGACATCAGTTCTTGTTAGAGCATTTAAAGCTAGTATGTGAGACATTGATTTCTTTGGTCAATAAATGCATCTAAAAAAATTACATTTCGAACTTCTAGTTCGAATTATCTTTTGTGAGGATAATGATGCATTTGTATATTATTTCAATTCATTAATTCCCCCCTTAATGCTAAGAGAATTGTCCAATCAAATCGACAATCCTTTTTTATTATGTTATAAAATATAATTATTTTGGGATAAATGTTCAAACTACTCATTTATTCTTAACATTCTTTATTTTCATTTTAGTGCATTGTAGTGGATCAATTTTATATATACTGCACTCCAAAATAATTAGATGAAAAAATTATGCTATAAGCATAAATCAATTATAATATGGAGAACTATGATATGAACGTGATGCGAAATAATATTCCATAAATAGAAATAAGAAGTATTTTGTTCTCAATTAAATTAATTACAGGTGTTTAACAAGCAATATTGTTAATAATTTGTCGACATCTCAACGAACATTATTTAAAAGGTTGAGATTTAGGATTATTAGTGTCACGCCCCGTCCCAAACTCCCTACTAACTCAAGACGTGACATGCGCCGATGATAAGTGCCAGCTTGACACTGGACTCATCACCAAGACAACTATAACTATATTTCTATAGAATGGCCTCCTTTCATTTCTATTTATTTTTTTGAAAATTTTGATAGAGCCTCCTTCAAAAATGGAACAATACTAAATCCTGTAACCATAAAAATTTCTCAAACACCATAAAATCAATCACACATCCACCCAAAATATTTGTATCACTAAGCAACACAACTGCTTCTCAAAAAGATAATAGTGACGCAGTTTAATTTACAATATTCCACCAATGGTACATTAACTACAAAAATCCCTCAAATATGACGTAAATGATTTACTTGATGGGTACACTGTTCTAAGTGACAGAACCTACAATTGGTGGTGGTAGTAGCTGCAAAACTATCAAAATAATCTTCACCATAGCTCAGTCAACTGCCTCCTATAAGAAAGATATTAAGAAAATATATGAGATGATAATCCCAGTGAGTGGAGTGTTACAAAAATGGTTATACTGCCCTATATATATGTATCTGCATTTATATGAAAATGAAGCTGCTATATCACTTAACCCGATGTACTCATACATCTTGAAATCTGTAGTCTAACACCATATCAATTCATAATGTTGGTGCTAAATCATAAATTATACTGAAGTCTATATCTAAAAATGATAATAATTGAAACATGAAGATGAGTAAGCACACTAGTCGAATTCATTAAGCTAAAATATAATCTGAAATCCGTAAGCTGAATGTAAGCTGGAAAGAATCCACTATATACTGGATAATCAAATAATAATATAAATATACCTCATGTAATCATCTGTTGATGATCTGAAAGCGATAAAGTTAGATGCACATAATTGTTTGATCAACACTTCTGTACACGAACGTAGCCCCTCAGTGCACGAAGTGGGAATAGACATAATCAGTATGTACGACTGCAGTCTCTCAGTGCATAATAGGTACCCTTACACACGGCTGTAGCCCCTCAGTGAATAAGAGTCACCTTTATACACGGCTGTAGCCCCTCAGTGCATAAAGTGGAAATAACATAATCATCCTTATACACGGCTGTAGCCCCTCAGTGTATAGGAGTTAGCGATGTCAACGAGCCGAGCCCGAGCCGAGAAAAAAAAGCTCGGGCCGAGCCCGAGCTTTTTTGGATCGAGCTTTTTTAGGCCCGAGCCGTGCCCGACCAAAAAAAATGAGGCTCGGCCCGAACTTTTGGCCCGAGCCTTAGCGGGTCGAGCCGGCTCGATTTTTTTTTTTTTATTTTTTTTTTCTTTTCTTAGCTACCTTTGCAGGCAGCTAAAAATACTTGAGCTGCCTGCAGGCAGCTTGCCTGCAGCTGCCTTCAAATTTTTTTTTTTTTTAAATATTGGCTCGCCCGAGCCACGAGCGGGCCCGGGCTCGAGCCGACTCCCCAAAGTGGGGCTCGGTTCCGCCGAACCCGAGTCGTCCGAGCCTCCGAGCTTTTTTTCCACCGCTAATAGGAGTTAAATACAGGACTCTAGTACACGTCCGTAGCCCCTCAATCCACTAGAGTATAATGATTACATCGGGTATTTTCGGATGGTCTCAAGATAATCATGTTCATTTACTAATTTCTCGAAAATAAGACATTTTATGTAATTAATATGCTCCTTTGCAAATTTGGGAATCATTTCAGCATTGATATTAAATAAACATGATTATAAGATTATAAATTTAAAAGAAATCTTCTTTCTGGAGAAATATGTTCTCCACTCACCCAAAACAAGTCACAATCTATGATGGTCGGTAAGCTTTACCAATTTCCTCGTCACCACCTGAAATACCATATAGGATAACCACTTTAACGACTATCACAACAAGAAACTTTTAATATCAAAAGCTTTAGTACTTAAACTAAATTTCTAGATACTTAAATAACTCTTCCAAATTATTCTTTTAATAAAATGGAACCAATTTTACTGTATAGTCCATATAATAATAACTAATTCCACAACATAACCTTCATTCCAACATAAATGAAATTCCTACTTCAAATCTAGTGAAAACTAATAACCATAATTCATTCCACCTAAATTTTATATTATAACTTATAATTCGTTCTTCTAAACAAATATTACATCAACATACATTTTCCACCAACCATACTTCATTCGAGAATTCAAATAAAAATTCTAGGGTTTGCTAAAAAAAATGAATTTCTTACCTTGATATAAATGGGAACTAGAGGATTTATAAACTTGAACTCCACTATATCTTATATCCCATAAATCTGAAAATTTACCACAACTTAAACCTTAGAAATTTAGCATAATATACCTCCACTCCTAAAGAAAATAACGAGGATAACAAGAAAATTCGAGTTTACCATATCCTCTCTCCTTTCCTCCTCTTTTTCCTTCACTTTCTTCTTCTTTCCCCCTTTTTTTTCCCTTTCTCGGTTTCTCTTGAACTGCCCAACCTCTGCGTGTGTTGTGTGAGAATTGGGGAGAAAATGGTGTAGAATGGTCTATATATTAGGGTTTTTGCATAAGAAGCCCCTTCACTACCAATGTATGATAAGTAAGTCATCCACTTTAAATTCTCATCAATCTTAAATTCACCTTAATACTTGAAAGGTGAACTCCCAACTTAAAATTTTATCCATTGGAATCCTCGAATATTTTATCCATTGAAAAATAAGCCCCAAGAACATAATTTATTCCAATTAAGTCCTAATTGACCTTGACCTTGACAATTCACCTTGACTTTGAAATTTAAAAAAAAATTGGTTTGTAACAATCTTACCTCCTTAAAAGAATTTCGTCCTCGAAATTCTATGGACATCGACTAATCAGTAAATAGATGAGGATATTGAATACTCATCTGGTCCTTATTTTCCCATGTAGCCTCTTCTACCGTCCGATTCCTCCAAAGCACCTTGACAAGTGAAATTGTTTGATTTCACTGGATTTTCACCGTTCTGTCCAGAATTCTCACTAGCTCTTCTATATATGTCAAATTCTCCTTTAATTGAATTGGCTGAGACTCTAGCACATGAGAAGCATCTGCTACATACTTGCGAAGCATAGAAACATGAAAAATATCATGGATCCTAGATAAATCGTCTAGCAAATCTAATCGATATGCAACTGGGCCAATCCGCTCAGTAATCGGATAAGGTCCAATATATCGTGGACTCAACTTTCCTCGTTTGCCAAATCTCAACACCCCTTTTCATGGTGACAATTTCAAAAATACTCTATCTCCAACTGCAAATTCAAGATCTTTCTAGCGCCTATCTGCATAACTTTTCTGTCTGTCTTGTGCTATTTTCAAATTTCCTCTAATTAATTTCACATTTTCTGACGTCATTTGAACCAATTCAGGGCCTACTAACTTTCTTTCACCAACTTCTTCCCAACATACTGGTGTTCTGCACTTTCTACCATATAAAGCTTCAAAATGAGTCATTCTTATACTGGAGTGGTAGCTGTTATTGTAAGCAAACTCCATCAAAAACAGATGAGTATTCCAGCTACCTTTGAACTCCAAAACACAAGCCCTCAACATATCCTCAAGAGTTTGTATGGTCCTCTCTGATTGGCCATCTGTCTGAGGATGAAAAACCGTACTGAAATGTATCTTAGTACCCATAGCTCCCTGTAAACTAGGCCAAAATTTGGATGTAAACCAAGAATCTCTATCAGATACAATAGATACTGGAGTACCATATAAGCTAACTATTTCATCCACATACAATTTTGCCAAGTTATTCAAGGAATAAGTGATTTTGATTGGTAAAAATCTGGTAGTCTTAGTCAAACGATCTACGATCACCCAAACACCATCATGACCATTTTGAGTACGAGGAAGATCAAACAAGAAGTCCATGGTAATGTGTTCCCACTTCCATTCTGGAATAGGCAAAGGCTATAAAGGTCCAGCTGTTTTCTGACGATCTAGTTTCACCTGTTGACAGACCAAACATTTTGATACAAATTCGCTATCTCTCTCTTCATGCCATTCCACCAATAATGTTCTTTCAATGTATGATACATTTTAGTACTGCCTGGGTGCATAGCATAAGCATAACTGTGTGCCTCTTCTAAGATCTCTTTCTTCAATTCTGTAATATCAGGAACACACAACCTGTTTCCCATAACCAACATATCGTCATTTCTAATTGCATAGTCTGTTCTTAACCCCATACTAACTTCAGCTTTCAATCTTGTCAGTGTCGGGTCTTGAGATTGGGCTAATCCAATCTTGTCTACAAGAGTAGGCCTCACTTGAAAATGAGCTCATACCGCTCCTGAAGTAGTAGCGGACAATAGAGCATACAATTTCCTGAACTCGCACAATAAAGCTGCATATACTGCATTGGATTGAGAGGAAGAACTAGTCTTTTTGCTAAGAGCATCTGCAACCACATTTGCTTTCCCTGGATGGTAGTCAATCTTGCAATCATAGTCCTTTATCAACTCCAACCATCTTCTTTGTCTCAGGTTCGATTCTTTCTGATCAAATATATACTTCAAACTTTTATGATCAGTAAATATTTGACATTTCTCACCATACAAATAATGCCTCCAAATTTTCAATGCTAACACCACTGCAGCTAACTCCAAATCATGTGTTGGATAGTTTAACTCATGCTTCTTCAATTGTCTTGAAGCATAAGCTATAACCTTTCCATTCTGCATTAAAACACAACCTAGTCATCGGCGTGAAGCATTACTATAAATCGCAAACTCTTCGCCAGGAGATGGAAGAGTAAGTATAGGAGCAGAAACTAATCTCTTCTTCAACTCTTGGAAACTCACATCACACTCCTCAGTCCACCCAAATTTGGAATTCTTACAAGTTAAACTAGTCAGAGGAAGAGCAATTTTAGAAAAATCCTCTACAAAACGACGATAATAACCAGCTAGCCCAAGGAAACTCCGTACTTCTGTAACGTTAGTAGGGCACTCCCATTTCATCACAACCTCAATTTTTACAGAATCTGCATAGATGCCTTCTGCTGAGATAACATGACCCAGAAACACAACTTTATCCAGCCAAAATTCACATTTGCTGAACTTAGCATACAACTGCTTATCTCGCAGAATCTGTAAAATAATCCTCAAGTGCTCAGCATGCTCATCACGACTGCGAGAATAAACCAATATGTCATCAATAAAAACAATAACAAATTTGTCTAAATATGGGTGAAGTACCCTATTCATCAGATCTATAAATGCTGCTGGGGCATTACTCAACCCAAATGGCATCACCAGAAACTCATAATGGCCATATCGCGATCTAAAAGCAGTTTTCTGTACATCAACATCCTTGATCTTGAGTTGATGGTAACCTGAACGCAAATCAACCTTAGAAAATACCGTGGCACCCCGAAGTTAGTCAAACAAATCATCTATACGAGGCAAATGGTACTTATTGCGAATGGTCACTTTATTCAACTGTCTATAATCAACACATAATCTCATTGTGCCATCCTTCTTTTTCACAAATAACACTGGCGCTCCCCAAGGAGATGTACTGGTTCTAATGAAACATTTATCAACTAAATCTTGTAACTGAACTTTCAATTCGTTTAGCTCGACTGGGGCCATTCTGTAAGGTGTTTGTGAAATAGGGGTAGTCCCTGGGACTAAATCAATGGTAAACTCAATTTCCCTATTTGGAGGTAGTCCTGGAAGATCTTCAGGAAAAACATCAGGAAAATCTCTTACCACTAGTATATCTTCAAGTTTCAACTTAGTAATGTTGGTGTCAATCACATGAGCCAAATAAGCTTGACAACCTTTTTTAAGCAATCTCCCAGCATCTAGTGCAGATATGATATAGGAAGATAATACTCTCTGTTCAACACTAAGAACAATTTCAGGCTCTCCTGGCCTTCTGAACACCACTTCCTTGCAGAAACAATCAACTGAAGCATGATTCGCAGCTAAGAAATACATGCCCAGTATAACATCAAAATCATGAATATCAAGTGGAATCAAATTAGCTTTCAACTCTCGATCATTAACTCTAATCGAGCAATCTTTGTACACACTATTAGCTAACAGTGAATCTCTTACAGGAGTCGCTACCACCAAATCATTGTCTAACGGTTCTGACATATGGTCCTCATAGGTAGTAAAGGCATATGATATAATTGAATACGTAGCACCTGAATGAATAAGAGGACGAGCCTTTCTTCCAAAAATAAATAACGTACCCATGACCACGTCTGGCGACTCATCGACATCATACTGAGTCACATTAAAAACTCTTCCCTGAGTCCTGGGACGTCCTGCCTGACCTTTCTATCTATTACCACTACTGCCTACAACATTAGACTGAATAGAACTAGTAGTACTGCTTTACCTGCTAACATGTCCTGATTCTGATTCTGATTCTGTCTAGAAATACCAACCCCAGGCTGTGCTCCCTGTGATATAGCACCCTGCTGAAAGTGAACTAGACACTCTCTCCTTAAATGTCCTTCCTGTCTGCACACAAAGCATCCACTAGTACCCTTAAGACACTTACCAAGATGAGATCTCCCGCAATTCTGACAAGGCGGATACCGAGTACTGCTAAGGCCGTCGACAGGTCTCGAGGCCATAGACCTCTGAACAGAAGACTGATGGTGCACTGGCTGGCGGATGGAGCTCTGACTACAACCGGATCCTTGATTTGATCCAGAACTCTGAGTTTTCGACTTGAAACTCCTAGTATGAGTAACAATAGGCCAAAATCTTCCTCTATTCTTTTGATGCTGCCCACTAGAGGTTCCTGTCTGACTTTGATTTCCCCGAATAGCCAACTGAATCCCCTGACTATGTCTTGCTTGTAATGCTGCCTCAACTCTCAAGGCCGCCTCTACTAGTAGACCAAATCTGGCATGTCCTTGCCCCGTCACCATCGCCCTAATATCAGGCCTCAAGTTCTCTTCAAATCGTCTACATTTATCACTCTCTTCATTTACTAAAACCAGTGCATACCTTGAGAGCTCCACAAACTTGGTATGATATTCAGAAACAGTCATTGAACCTTGAGTCGGCTTCAAGAACTCATTTTGCCTGGCATTCTTGTATGAAAGAGGATAGTAGGTCTCAAAGAAAGCATCTCTAAAAATAGCCCACGTGATGTCATTGGCATCACGATACCTGCTTCTAAAAGCAAACCACCAATCAGTTGCTACCCCTTTCAGCAAGAAAGTAGCAAGACGTAGTTTCTTTTCCTCAGAACAGCCCATAACATCAAAAATACTTTCTAAAGTCCTCATCCATTCCTCAGCATCAGCAGGGTTAGCAGTACCCACAAAATGTTTAGCACCGAGCTTAATTGCCCTCTCGATGCTAGTATCCCTATCTGGGTTGGGAATAATAGAAGCAATGGCTGTAGCGAGTCTGTCGAATATGGGATCATTTCCAACCACATTACCCTGTGCCGGTAGTCCCTGTGTCTGATGAACAGATGCCTCACCAATATCTTCTTCTATAGGGGCATTTGGACTTTCAGGTGGTGGGTTTCGACGTCTGCCTGCTCTGCCACTACGCATCTTAAATCTGCAATATACATAACATGTTGAAAAATCAGAAGAAATCCAGCACATCCCAGAGACTCTTAAACCATGCTTTGATACCAACTGTCACGCCCCGTCCCAAACTCCCTATTAACTCAAGATGTGACGTGCGCCGATGATAAGTGCCAGCTTGACACTGGACTCATCACCAAGGCAACTATAACTATACTTCGATAGAATGGCCTCCTTTCATTTCTATTTATTTTTTTGAAAATTTTGACAGAGTCTCCTTTAAAAATGGAACAATACTAAATCCTGTAACCATAAAAATTTCTCAAACACCATAAAATCAGTCACACATCCACCCAAAATATTTGTATCACTAAGCAGCACAACTGCTTCTCAAAAAGATAATAGTGACGCAGTTTAATTTACAATATTCCATCATGACCAATGGTACATTAAATACAAAAATCCCCCAAATATGACGTAAATGATTTACTTGATGGTTACACTGTTCTAAACGACAGAACCTACAATTGGTGGTGGTACTGGCTGCAAAACTGATTACGTCCAAAGAAGAACGCGGTAGTTGTAGCACAGATTTGGGGTGTCGTATCCATAGGGAGATGGAAGAATATTTAAAGGATCAAAAAGGCTAAATTGTTCTCTCAAATGTGTAATAAAATTCAATGTTGAAACGTGAAATTAAAATCAATAATTCGAAGCGGTGAAGCGTCGGAATTCCCTGAATTGGATTGGATCAATCATATAAATTATTCATTTTTATAACACAATTAGAGGCTTTTATCCCGACACTCTAATCAGAAGATATATCGTGAAAATCAATTTAATTTACAAATATAATCTTAGAATTTAGACTTAAGACATATTCGCACAATTTTATTGGAACAAGATCAAAGATCGACCATATAAATCAAGCATAAGTCAGTAATCAATCCGCCAATAAAGTGAAATTGAGATTAAAATTCAACAATTAGTTTAATCTAACGATAGAAGAAGCATGACTGGATCTATGAAAGATATAATAATTGTTAAACCAATCTCTACAATAAATAATTGAAATTGATTGAACAATGGAAAAAGTATGACTGAATTTATGAAAAATCTTGTAAATATTAAACCGATTTCAATATAAATTCAAGAGAATGAAAATCTAAATTCTAGCATTGTTTGACAATGAAAAGATCAAATTAAATGAATAAAAGACATGAAATCACCAATTCCAATCGAGTTCCTTCGTAGCTTCAACAAGGGTTTTATTTCTCCATGAGTTTTTTGAGCCAAAGAGGAGAAGAATGGCGTATGGGGGCCTTCTCCATATGTATTCTGCATTTAAGTATTTGTAAGAGTCGAAAATTAGATGAAAAGCACGTCCAAATTGGTTTTCAAAAGAGTTCTAATCGAATAAGGAAAGTTCCTTTTGCGCGCGGATTTTTTATCTCTGCACAGTAGTCAGTAATTTGGTTATAACTTTCTCTTCTAATATCCGATTTAGATGATTCAAGATGTATTGGAAAGATAACTCGAAAAGATACAACTTTGTTAGAAATATATCTTTTCCAATTCGGACTTTTACTATATCAAAAATGGGTTTCAATGTTTGGCTAAAAATCTGGAATATATCTTGTGCGAATTGGAAATTGATTTTGATAATATTCCATTCCTTTTTGACTACTAATTGCTTCCAATCAACCCTTAGCACTCTCGAACCTTCATCATGAGTCTCGACATAATTTTTGAGTATTTGCATTTTACTCCTTGAACTTTCACTTTCTTACATTCTGGTTATTTTTCACTTATTTCTCATTATTTTCGCTACATTCATCACTTGTCCTGCAAAACATGAATTGCATAAAATTAAGCTATATTCCAACATATTAATCAACAATTGGTCATGTTTTGACAGTAAAATAAGTATGTAAAACGTACTTATCAAAAACTATCAAAATAATCTTCACCACAGCTCAGTTGACTG
Organism: Fraxinus americana; assembly: GCA_035079005.1. Lineage (NCBI taxonomy): Eukaryota > Viridiplantae > Streptophyta > Magnoliopsida > Lamiales > Oleaceae > Fraxinus > Fraxinus americana. The sequence continues at coordinate 30,077,666 of CM068720.1, forward strand.
CCTCCTATAAGAAAGATATTAAGAAAATATATGAGATGATAATCTCAGTGAGTGGAATGTTACACAAATGGTTATACTGCTCTATATATATGTATTTGCATTTATATGAAAATGAAGCTGCTGTATCACTTAACCCGATGTACTCATACATCTTGAAATCTGTAGCCTAACACCATATCAATTCATAATGCTGGTGCTAAATCATAAATTATACTGAAGCCTATATCTAAAAATGATAATAATTGAAACATGAAGATGAGTAAGCACACTAGTCGAATTCATTAAGCTAAAATATAATCTGAAATCCGTAAGCTGAACTGTAAGTTGGAAAGAATCCACCATATACTGGATAATCAAATCATAATATAAATATACCCCATGTAATCATCTGTTGATGATCTGAAAGCTATAAAGTTAGATGCACATAACTGTTTGATCAACACTTCTGTACACGGCCGTAGCCCCTCAGTGCACGAAGTGGGAATAGACATAATCAGTATGCACGACTGCAGCCCCTCAGCTCATAATAGGTACCCTTACACACGGCCGTAGCCCCTCAGTGAATAAAAGTCACATTTATACACGGCTGTAGCCCCTCAGTGCACAAAGTGGAAATAACATAACATCCTTATACACGGCTGTAGCCCCTCAGTGTATATGAGTTAAATACACGACTCTAGTACACGACCGTAGCCCCTCAGTGCACTAGAGTAAAATGATTACATCGGGTATTTTCGGATGGTCTCAAGATAATCATGCTCATTTACTAATTTCTCGAAAATAAGACATTTTATGTAATTAATATGCTTCTTTGCAAATTTGGGAATCATTTCAGCATTGATATTAAATAAACATGATTATAAGATTATAAATTTAAAAGAAATCTTCTTTCTGGAGAAATATGTTCTCCACTCACCCAAAACAAGTCACAATCTATGATGGTCGGTAAGCTTTACCAATTTCCTCGTCACCACCTAAAATACCATATAGGATAACCACTTTAACGACTATCACAACAAGAAACCTTTAATATCAAAAGCTTTAGTACTTAAACTAAATTTCTAGATACTTAAATAACTCTTCCCAATTATTCCTTTAATCAAATGGAACCAATTTTACTTTATAGTCCATATAATAATAACTAATTCCACAACATAACCTTCATTCCAACATAAATGAAATTCCTACTTCAAATCTAGTGAAAACTAATAACCATAATTCATTCCACCTAAATTTTATATTCTAACTTATAATTCGTTCTTCGAAACAAATTTTACATCAACATACATTTTCCACCAACCATACTTCATTCAAGAATTCAAATAAAAATTCTAGGGTTTGCTAAACAAAAAAAATGAATTTCTTACCTTAATATAAATGGGAACTAGAGGATTTATAAACTTGAACTCTACTGTATCTTATATCCCATAAATCTGAGAATTTACCACAACTTAAACATTAGAAATTTAGCATAATATACCTCCACTCCTAAAGAAAATAATGAGGATAACAAGAAAATTTGAGTTTACCATATCATCTCTCCTTTCCTCCTCTTTTTCCTTCACTTTCTTCTTCTTTCCCTTTTTTTTTCCCTTTCTCGGTTTCTCTTGAACCGCCCAGCCTCTGCGTGTGTTGTGTGTGAATTGGGGAGAAAATGGTGTAGAATGGTCCATATATTAGGGTTTTTGCATAAGAAGCCCCTTCACTACCAATGTATGATAAGTAAGTCATCCACTTTAAATTCTAATCAATCTTAAATTCACCTTAATACTTGAAAGGTGAACTCCCAACTTAAAATTGTATCCATTGGAATCCTCGAATATTTTATCCATTGAAAAATAAGCCCCAAGAACATAATTTATTCCAATTAAGTCCTAATTGACCTTGACCTTGACCTTGACCTTGACAATTCACCTTGACTTTGAAATTAAAAAAATTGGTTTGTAACAATTAGCATTAACAAGATACACACCGTCTTGATTGTATGATCTGAAAATTATGCTCACAATTTAAAATTTGAATTTGAGCAGTAATTTCGCAAATTTTAGATAGCGAATAACATGCAATCATCTAATATATGTATCAAATCTATTAGATACAAATATTATTTAGATGGTCAACATGGAGGATAATGGGATCTCATTTATCATCTTGATTAATTTTTGAAAATATAGGGAGTCCAATCCCTATTTTAGCTATTTCAGTTATTTTCAAACAAATCTCAACTATTTTCAAAATAAGGAACTTTAGCAGTTTAGCATTTCCCTGCTTCGGCTCATCAAACGAATTCAGTTATTTTTCAACTGAAGAGCTTTAGCAGTTCAGCGTTACATATGGATAGGATGACATACGAAAATCAAGTTCAACTTCAAACTCCAATTATGATATCAATATCTATATTTGGACTTTGGGGACTATTGTTTTGCTCTAAAAAACCTAACCATGACAGGAAGACCTACCCCAAAGAATTCCACTCAAGATAAGTCCACACATGACATGAATAACCATACATGGATTTGGGGGACTATTGTTATACTTCGCCACCTAGGCTCCTACGTGGCTCAGTCGACCCACTGAAGTCCTTTTCGCCGAAGCCATGTAGCATCCCACGTGGAGTAGGACCTATCAAAGTCCATTTAAATTCGATCCACCGAAGCACACTCTTACCAAAGCGATTCATGAGGTTGACCATGCTGAAGTCCCTATCCTAAAGATAAATTCGAGGTCCAAACGAAACTTCTCAGTCGAACTGGTGATGTTCAACGAAGTAGAGTTTGATGCTTAACTAAGGCTGGTGACGATCCACGTTTGAAAATCTCGAAGTTATGAAATCCTTTGAAAATAATTGATTGGACTCTTATAATGAGTAGACAAGTCAATCTTGTCAGCATAGGTTATAGGGTGAAATGCATCACAGGCCAAGGAAGTCAAAATTGATACCTAGGATAATATGCATCGGTTAAGGAGATGCGACAACGTGTCCCCCCATCCCACGAACACAATTTCACATGTAACACTATAAATATCCCACATTTGTGTCATTCGTGTGTAATGCAAATATATCAACTGCAAGACATACATTCGCCTCCTTTTTATTAATCTTTTATTCTTAATGTTTGAGGTGAAATCTTGATCTTAAATTTGGTTCTTAGTCGGTCGTTCATTATCGTGTGATTTATCTCTTATATTTCGTCAGAGTCCGAACATATATATTTGTCTCGTCTTATAAAGCTTCTCCAAAGTTTAAACCTTGTTTTATTATCGATTGACAATTAGTCCACACGTGTTGGAATTAGTTTGAACTTGTGGGCATCACTATTCAAACTTCTACAACGATTTATTATCACTATTCAATCAGTCCAAGCTTCTACAACGATTTCTCCGAAGTTCAAACCTCGTTGATCTTGTAGGCATCACTATTCAAACTTTGGATATTAGGAAAACAAAAGTGAGAATAGCCAACATGCAAATACCAACATAAGTCAATTCACAAAACCCCATGTAACTTCATCGGATTTCAAAATTACAACATGAATTTGTACTCAATTAAAAAAAACCAATTACAGAGATGAATTGAATACGTTAATTGATGAAAAGAATTCAAATCACCAAATTAATTTTGATATACGTGACAAAAAAATTATTACATTTTAACTAATTCACTCTGATTTTGAGAGAATCATGTTATAAACTAGAGATATATATATATATATATATATATATATATATATATATATATATATATATATATATATAAGGAATAATTAGAGCTACAAGATATACAACAGTCATAATGACTAGAGCTCCAGGTGTATAAAAATCATTCATAAATACTAATATATTTACAACAATTACTGGAAGCTTGTTATGTTTTATTAATTTTTTTTCATTAAAACATGGCATTAATTAGTGTGAGATTACAAATTGTGATATTCATTTTCTTATACAACAACTGAAAAAGATTGAAAATAAACTTTAATAAATTAAAAATATGTTGGAAATTATAGCAAAACTTCATTCTAATTTTTACTAACATTATTATAAATGGAAAAATGAAAATTATTGTTGTGAATTTCATTTCATGTGACTTGGTCTTTTTTACTCTTTACAATATTGTATAGTTATGTTATTACATGTTTCAATCTATAATTCTTGTTAAAGATTGATTTTTACTTTATTTTTTTATATATTTTAATTCTCTTGTTATCTTATTATTTTGCATTATGTTTTTTTTAACTACTATTTCCAGTAAATTTTATGTATTGAAACTATTACATTATGTGTGATATTAAATTACAGTTTATGAGATATTTTTAAGGGTTATTAGCACCAAATATTCATTCATTTGAAGTTCATTGTGCAAAACGTCTCCATCTTACTTTTTTTTTTTTCCATTTTCACCTCTATTTACATCTTTCATTGCGAAAATCATCATTTTCATTCTATTTCATTCAATTTCTCAATAAAAGCAGTAAATTGACGAATATACCCTCCTATTTAAATACAAATAAAGAACTAGTTGCAACCATACACTCAAATTTTTCAAAAATGTGCAAATCAGTCCCAAATAAATTGTTAAAAAATAGAAATTAAAAAAATATATATTCTTTTTTTCTCCTTGCTCCTCCTCCACCACCAACTATAGGCGGCTACTATAGTCGCAAGAACTCCATGTCGCAAAAAAGAAATTATTTTGCAAAAAAGTCAAGAAATTGAAAAATGCTATTCATCCCCAATGAGGATGCATCCCCAGTCTATATGGATGTAAATGATTGGTTAAATGATACGTGAAATTAGATGACTTATTTAATTTCACCTATCATTTAATGCCACATTAACGCCACATAGACTGAGGATGTATCCCCAGTGAGGATGACTAGCATTTCTCCAAGAAATTAGGGAATCTCTTGAAAAAGATAATGCGAGAGGGATGTTGGAAAAGTGCATCTTTTGACTGGCTGAGCAACCCCTGATTGTACTGGAAAGTGCCAAACATGCACGCAATGAGGGCTACTACCCACAAACTTGGATTTGCAAATGCCATGCAAACTATAGGAATAATGTTGGCGACCCAGAATTTTCTGTGCGGGCAGTATTAGTAAAAGTTAAAAAAATAATAATAACACAAATATTATATTAGAATAAAATACCTTACAATTGTTCTATACGAGTTTTCATACTTTGATATTTTTGTACAATCACCTCATTATCAATCTTTAAGAATATATATTTCTCCACATAAACAATAAGGCTATCATTCATCTACTCATCTCGAATTTGATTGCGAAATATATCCTTCACAATATTCATGGCAGAAAATACTCTCTTTACCGGAGCAGTAGCAATCGGGAGAATTAGTGCCAAAGTCAAAAGCTTGTAAACCATTGGATATGTTGTGCTTTTATTCGTCAAAACTAACTTATGTGTGAGAGCACTGAGACCATTTAATTCTTCAAACTCTTTGCTAGAGAGAACATAAAAAATGTAATTATCAAGTTGATCATCAAGCGTGAAGAGATTTACTTCAAAAAAATCTTGTGGATAAAACTTAGCAAATTGAATCAACTTTCTTTTATCAAAAGCAGAGAATGAATTTTGTGGACACAGGCAAGCTACACAAATGAGTAACTCAATATTTACCTCCGAGAAATCATCATTCAATTCTTAAAGTTGCATATTTATGATAAAATAGAATAAATCTACCCAAAAGTGATGCAAGTTGGTCATTTGTGGAGGATTATGATGAGGGCAACCACCATGTGCAGAACGCATAAACATAGCATCCATGTTTGGAATATCAATATAATGATGCTCACAAAAAGAAGAAATATGTTGAAAGAAAGAATCTCACGCATCATAAGTTAAACGGTTGACAAAGACCATTTTGCATATATGCTCTTCGAACTTGATTTTTAATTTTGGAATTGTAATTCAAGATTGCTGTCCTTAATCCAAGATCGGTGGGAAGTTGTGCAACATCAAAATTGTCTTCATTTGACATCTCCTTATTAACATTTTCCACAATCTCAAAAGCTTTTTTTTTATGAAATCTTTCCATGACTGACTGTAATAAATAGGAATTGGAATGTAAATAAATAAAATAAAATATGGAAGGTAAATATGGATGTTTAAATTGCTTAATTGAAACTCCTCCATTTTCTTTCTTTCTTTCCATTTCTACATTTCTATTTATCTATAACTTCTTGCAAGAATTCTTAAAATAAAATAAGTTTTTGGAGTCAAACCAAACCAATGAGAAATAGCAGATAAACCATGTCAGTCCACTTCTGTAAAATGAGAAAACAAAGAACTAGCAGATTAACCAAACCAATAAAATGAGAAAATAGAGAACTCTGTAATGGAACCTAAGACGAAACCCAGTATCACAGCCATGTTAGTCCACTTCTGTGACTCTTTAAGAATTAAGACCCTGCTACTTCAATTTTCAAATACCCATTTCCATATTGCTGTGACCTCTATACACACAGATAATTTTAGCAGGTGAATACCAACAAAAAATTTTGTTATTCATATTTCCTACCACAGGCTGCAATAAACCAATAGAAAACTCACCTATCGACTATCAATGAACGCAGGCCACGGGCGTGGTTCTGTGGTTCAGGTATGAGATACCCACGGCTTCCCTTTAAATATCTTCATCGATTTCATGAATTTTGGACTGAAATTTGGAGATTTCAACACAATTTTTTTCAATTCCTTTGTTAGGAGTTCGTAGTCGGGGTGAATGCTTTCCAATTGGGATTCTTGTAATGGATTGGTTATATTTCTATCATACAGTTATTTTGCCCACTTCCTTTTCCTTTTTTTAGTAACGGACTGTTTTAAAAAGGGGGGAAATCATAAATCAGGTGTATAGTTTACACAAATTCAAAAATCAGGTTTATAGTTTGAAAATTCAAAATTCAGGTATTAGATAATTAATTAAAAATATTTATTAATTAGATCACAATTATACAATTAATAGTTACAGATATATAATTATAGATCACGATTTATTTATTGGTCACATATTATCAAATTAATTAGTCACTGATGATTTCGAGGTCACAAATTCAAAAATTTACAGGTCATAGTTAATTTCATTGGTCACGTACTTTCAAATTTGTTAGTCACATATTATTTTTCAGTCACATATTGTCAAAATTTTTAGGTCACGGTTAAATACTTGATCACAGATAACCAAATATTTGGTCAAACACCACCGCTACCAGATCGCACCAAAAGAGAGACACACCACCACCGTCATCACCGCACAGCCACCATCACTCCATTCGCCACCAACAAACAACTTGCACGACTATCATTGCACCACCACCACTGAACAATCACCAACATCGCCACCCCTCACTACGACAACTACCACTAAAACACAACCATTTACAAACCGAAAACAACACAACCACCAAATGCCGCTGCTGCCGATGACACCAATCGTCGTTGCCCAACTCATCTAGGGTTTGTTTGTTTGATTTGGTCATTCGATAATCGTAGGGCGCTACGCAGCCGCTGCACCTTCACGACCGCCACCATCTGCAAACCACCAATCCAAAGTCAACTCAACCATCGCCTGCACAACCACCACCATGGCGACCGCCACCATCGCCTGCACACCGACACCACCTTGGAGAATCTCGATTTAGGGTTCGAATAAAATTGGGGAGAGTTCAACGATCACTCAACCATCGCCTGCACAACCACCTTCGCGACCATGACCGCCGCCGCCTACACGCCACCACTACCTTCGGAAATCTCGATTTAGGGTTTGAATAATTTTTGGGGAGAGCTCGATAGTAGATCTACGGAGAGAGAGAAGAGGAACACGAGATAGAGAGAGGTGAGGGTGTTGTATTGAGTGATAAATTAAGGTTAGAGTTTATATAGTACCTGATTTTTGAATAATAAAACTTTGTCCCTAATATTTGAATTTCAATCTTCAAAGACCTGGAACTATGAAATTTCATTTTTTAAAAATTGGGACAGCCCAAAACCCAGCCTGCACTGGACTTTAGTTGGGTCCGCCCCTTTCACAATCAACAATATTCATCAGATGTAGCACCATGTTATTTAAGACATTAATTTCTTGCAATAAGCTAATAAGATATCACATAGAATGACTACTGCATTCGTTGAGTATGAATAGCATTACTCAAACCATAGTGTTCTAAGAATAGTATTTTAACTTTAGAGGAAAAAAATAGTAAATTTTGATTTATGTATTACACGTTAAATAGCCGTTAGCAAGCAATTTGAATAGAAAGAAATAGTTTTGCCCAAAAGAGTAATAATTGTTCTCTGGATCCCACCCTTTATATTTTATAAAATTTCATCCCCATTAAAATCTTTATCATATGTATCATCCCAACCTTTCATTAATCCAAATCCGACCTCGAAACTGTGGAGATAGTTGAAAATATAAGATTCGTCTATTCAAGAATAATGTCAAATTATTGACAGAATTATGAAAAGTGTGTCAACAAACAAATTCATAAACAATCTGAAAAATAATGAACAGTTGAACGCCAGTCTTATGTTTTCAAGGAGAAATACAAGAAACCTACTAGCAGTTGTCAAGAAATTGCAAATAAATTGGTCAGACCTTGAGTTTACTCCCCAGTGGTCACCAGTTCGAGTCCCCACAGAGCCACTGAGGTGAGTACCCGACCGTAAACTTCAAGGCCCCGTGAGATTAGTCGAGATAGTCGCAAACTGGCCCGAACATCCACGGTTATCAAAAAAAAAATTTGCAAATAAATTCTAAACTCAATATATTGACATGAGAAAGATTCCTATTTTAATAAAATAGGAAATAAAAATAAACAAAAACCATGAACTTCACGGAATTCCAATTTAAAATTTTCAATTGCAAAGAGAAGGAGAAAAAATGGAAGTTTGCAATCACTCGTTGATTCAATTATGCAACACAGATATCATACAAAAATTGGAAAAATAACCATTTCATATACAATTGGAGTAATTACAAGGAGGAAATATAAAGGCAAAGACAAGGGGGCAAGTGGTATTGTAGCTAGTATCGAAACCAAATGCAAAATAATTTAATTTACTGGATAAAGAAAAACCTGAAGAATGGCTGGCGAGCAGCATGGGTCGTATTTTGCAGAATGAACGAATAAATAAAGTCAAGAATGAATTAATGCAGATACCGAGCCCCTTCTGTTCTTGTGTTGGTCCTGCATTTTGCCGCACGAAGCAGTGGATGATAATAGCAAGAAGTCGACTCTCTTCATTCCACAACGAAGCCCTCAGTCTGAGTTCAAATCATAGAAGTCACTAGGGCATGGGTTCGTGATCTCAGATTCGAGTATTTGAACCACTCTGTGCATGGTGGGACGATCCTCAGGACCTGAAGAAACACATTGGTTGGCAATTGAAAGCAAGGTGTCGAGGCTCTCTGCTTGTACCCCATCACAGTGTGGATCAACTATTTCTCGCGTTCTACTCTCCGATACTAAATAATTCAACTGCAAAACGAATTGAAAAGAAATAAATCAGTTAACATATATATTGACATGAAGCTTAATTGATGCTATTAAGCCAATCATTACTGTTCCTTATAATTTTAGAATGTGTTTGGCACCCATTTTCAGGAAATTATAAATTCTGGAATAGTGATTGATGGAAGAATGTGCAGTTGAAAAATAATGAAAAGTTTTAAATTTGTGTATAATATTATTTTAATAGGAGAATGTGCGGTTATAATTAAGAAAGAGAATTTAAAAAAAAAATAAACTGGTGCCAAACACCCTCATTGTATGCATGCTAATAAATTGAGATATGAAGTCAAGCATTTATGATCAGTCATTTCTAAGTTAATAGGAGGACAACTGAATTAGTTATGATGTGCGCATCTTGAGCAATTATGTAAAAAAAGCATTAGCAAGCGGTAAAGATTTATGAAAGCTAAAAAAATATACCCATCCAACAATGTTTAGACCCTTCTCAATGAAGGATGCATCAGTAGGCCGTTTTCCACTCACAATTTCAAGCACTAGAACCCCAAAACTATAAACATCAGTCTTTTCTGTGGCTCTTCCACTCTGCATATACTCTGCAAATGACGTGTGGTTAGCATACCTTCTCGTCACAAAGCAGGAAAGAAAATATTCAAATCAGTATTATGATTATGATAATTGATGATTTTAAGTGTTTATAAGCTGGTCAAACATCATTTTTAATCATACATTTCTTAGTCACAACTTTTATTTACTTTTTAACCACACATTCCTTGGACCCACAGCTTATAAACACAAAAGCTTAGCCAAGCACGCACTTGATATTATTCCATTATTTATAAAGCTCACGAGCTCGACATAGTATTTTGTCATGGAGTCGTAGCTATGTAATTTCAATTCTTTAGAAATGGAGTAACCAAGATAGATAGAAATGTGGTCTGTCTAATAATTTTTTGTAGAAATCCCGAATCAATTATGGGAAGATTTGTAATATTAATATAATTGGGAAATTAGGGGAATATCTTTACTTTCCTAGACTAGCATATTATTTTCCTTTTTTCCTTCATTGTATTAGTGACCTAGATTTGTAAGGTTAAGTTAAGTGAATAAATTATTCCTCCCATTATTTCTTCATGGTATCAGAGCACGGGTAAGGTCAAACCCGGCTATGGCAGAACACACAGCCTCCTCTGAAATTGGAACCAGCGAGACCGAAACTATCCCCACCATGAGTTCAATTGGAATCGATAATTCCTCCTTTCAACTCACGGTGGAGAAGCTCAATGGTAGAAATTACAGGGAATGGGCTCAATCAATCAAGTTAGTAGTCGACGGAAAAGGAAGGATTGGATATCTTACCGGAGATACCAAGCAGCCCACGGATTCGATACTTCAGCAAAAATGGAAATTTGAAAATTCCATGGTAATGTCGTGGCTCGTCAATTCAATGAAGCCGCCAATTGGAAAAATTTACCTCTTCATGGCAACTGCGAAGGACATCTGGGACGCCGTTCGCGATATGTACTCCGACGCGGAAGATGCCTCTCAAATTTTTGAAATTAAGACAAAATTATGGAAGGCAAGGCAAGGTGAAAGGGATGTCACCGATTATTATATGGAGATGACTATTTTATGGCAGGAATTGGATCTTAGCATCGCTGAACAATGGGATTGCCCTAGCAACAGTGTCCGATACAAGAAACGGGTGGAGAATGAACGGGTGTATGAATTTCTGGCTGGGTTGAACAGAGAGCTCGACGACGTGCGAGGCCGGATTCTCAATCGCCAGCCCCTGCCTTCCACCCGTGATGTTTTCGCTGAAGTGAGGAGAGAAGAAAGTCGCCGACTCGTCATGCTGAAGAAGGAGATGAATGGGCCTGAAGAAGTGTTGGATGGTTCGGCCCTCTTATCCAATTCAGTTGGGCCTACTGGGGTTGGGCCTAAAGATGGAATTAGTGGGTCATATGAATTTGGGCCTAAAGAGGCTGCTGCCAAATTTAAAAAATTCGGTCATGATGGATCTAAATATATTGGGCCTGATTTGGGAGCCCAAATGCTTAGAGGAACAAGAAAAATTGGATCGAGCCCTAAACAACAAACAGGTGTCCATGGTGTGACCACTGTAGGAAATCTGGACATAAAGAAGATACATGTTGGGATTTGCATGGAAAGCCACCCGACTGGAAACCAAGACAGAACACTAGAAATCACGGCTACCAAGCTGCGGTCAATTCTTCTGAAATTCAAAGCTCCACTTCAAACTGTGCATTTAATCCTGAACAACTGGAACAACTCTACAAATTGCTTTCTAATTTTCAAGCACCCAGATCATCGGGTTCCTTAGCCCACAAAGGTACTTTCCTGAGAGCTCTTAACACCACCTCACTCTCAAACGTCCCGTGGATTATTGATTCTGGTGCATGCATCGATCATATGACGGACTCACACCATCTATTTAGTTCCTACACACTTGTCTTTGTTAATCTTAAAGTCAAAATTGCAGATGGCTCCCTCTCTTCGATAGCTGGGAAAGGGAGTATTCGAATCTCTAATTTAATTACTCTCAAACACGTTCTACATGTTCCAAATCTATCCTGCAACCTACTATCTATTAGCCAATTAACAAAAAATTCAAATTGCTCCGCTAATTTTTTCCCTTCTTACTGTGTCTTTCAGGACCTATCTTCGGGACGACGATTGGCGCGTGCTAAAGAATGTGAGGGACTCTACTACTTTGACGAGGCTAATGTGAGTAATCAACGTCGATTTGCTAGTTGTGATTCGTTCCTAAGGATAGTGAAGCATTATGGCATTATCGAATGGGTCATCCAAATTTTCAATATCTAAGCCGTGTACTTCCTTCAATATTTTCAAATAAAACATCTTTGGACCTTAATTGTGAAATTTGTGAACTTGCAAAACATCATCGCTCATCATTTAAACGGTCTACGTACAAACCATCGAAACCCTTCACTATCATACGCAGTGATCTATGGGGACCCTCACGAATCCCAAATCGCACCAACATAAAATGGTTTATCACATTTATCGATGACCATACTAGACTCTGTTGGGTATATATGCTCAAAGAAAAAACCGACGTCCGTAGTGCATTCATAAACTTCCATTCAATGGTCCAAACCCAATTTCAGACCAAAATTCAAATTCTGCACACAGACAATGGCACAGAATATTTCAATAATACACTGGGCACTTATCTCCGAGAAAATGGGATCATCCATCAAAGTTCTTGTGTTGATACTCCCCAACAAAATGGGATTGCCGAGCGAAAAAACAGACACCTACTTGAGGTAGCCCGGTCTCTAATGTTTACTACAAATCTACACAACACTTTTTGGGGTGATGCCATCTTGACATCAGCCTACCTCATAAACAGAATGCCTAGCCGCACTCTCAACTTTGAAACTCCTCTCCAGACATTCCAAAAATTCTTCCCTACTACTCGTCTCGCCTCGCCTCAAACATTCCACTAAAGGTGTTTGGATGTACGGCCTTTGTCCATATACATTCCCACCATCGAAACAAACTTGAACCTCGTGCAGTAAAATGTGTCTTTAATGGGTACTCACCTACACAAAAGGGGTATAAATGCTATGATCCTATCGCAAAGAAATTGTTGGTCAGCCTTGATGCCACTTTCTTCGAACATGATCCTTACTTCCGAAAATCCTCTCTTCAGGGGGAGAACTTAAGAGAAGATCGGTTCTTGGAAATATCTCTTAATCCCTCTGAGTCTATTCCAAACACTGACCCTACAATAACACTCTACCCCAATATGCTATCTACAGAAGATAACTCAAACTTAGTGGACGAGCAGAAAGAACAACGTGACAAAGAGATGATTGTTTACTCACGAAAGTCAAAATCAAAGGACAAAGAAAAACTCACACCCGAAGCACCAAGAGAGTCAGAACCGATGATAGCTCCAAATCTTCATGAAAGTTATCCAATATCATCCGACACTGATCTACCTATTGCTCTCAGGAAACAACCTCGGTCTTGTACTCTTCACCCTATCTCAAAATTTGTTGCTTATAATGCTTTATCTGTAGGATTTCAAACTTTCGTTTCTAACATTGATAGCACAGAAATTCCGAAAAACGTTCAAGAAGCCTTGGAAATTCCTGAGTGGAGAAAAGCAGTAATGGATGAAATGAAAGCCTTGGAGACAAATGAAACTTGGGATGTGGTAGAGCTACCAAGAGGAAAGAAATCAGTAGGGTGCAAATGGGTGTTCAATGTGAAATACAAAGCGAGATTTGCACAATAGAGCGATACAAAGCTCGCCTAGTTGCAAAGGGGTACACTCAAACCTATGGCATAGATTACACAGAAACATTCGCACCAGTTGCAAAACTGAATACAATTCGAGTTCTTCTATCACTAGCAGCAAATTTGGATTGGCCACTCCAACAACTTGATATTAAGAATGCATTTCTGAATGGGGAGTTGGAAGAAGAAGTCTACATGATGCTACCGCCAGGTTTTTCTAAGCAAAATGAAGGAAATAAAGTATGCGAAGAAGTCCCTATACGGCCTCAAACGATCAGGAGGGCATGGTTTGACAGATTTGCAAATGTGTTGAAAAAACAGGGATACCAACAAGGGCAATCGGATCACACTATGTTTTTCAGATTATTTGAAGATGGCACAAAGACTATTCTGATCGTATATGTTGATGACATTATTCTTACCAGAGATAATACAGTCGAAATAGAAAAACTAAAAAGAGGTTTGGCCACAGAATTTGAAGTAAAAGACTTGGGACAAATGCGATACTTTCTAGGAATGGAAGTAGCTAGATCAAAGAAGGGGATTAGTGTTTCTCAACGAAAATATATTATATACCTTCTAACCGAGACAGGTATGCTTGGGTGTAAACCAAGTGACACCCCTATGGAGACTGGAAGAAAAACAGAAGACATCGGAGCTTTTATTGAAAAAGACAGATATCAACGACTAGTTGGAAAACTAATCTACCTATCTCACACTAGACCTGACATTGCATTTGCGGTAAGTGTGGTAAGCCAACACATGCATGCTCCAAGGGAAACTCATTTAGAAGCAGCATATAGGATTATGAGATATCTCAAAGGCTCCCCTGGGAAAGGACTACTGTTCAAGAAAAATGAGAGAAGAGAAATAGAAATACTCACTGATGCTGATTAGGCAGGTTCAATAGAAGATAAGAGATCAACCACTGGCTATTGTACTTTTGTATGGGGAAACTTAGTAACTTGGAGGAGTAAAAAACAAAATGTAGTAGCCAGAAACAGTGCGGAAGCAGAGTTTAGAGCAGCTGCTCAAGGAATATGTGAAGGTCTATGGCTGAAAAAACTCTTGGATGAGCTACAAATTTCAATGAAAGTTCCAATCAAACTCTATTGTAATAACAAAGCAGCTAGCAACATCTCACTCTACCCAGTCCAACATGATAGAACCAAACATGTTGAGGTGAACAGGCATTTCATCAAGGAGAAAATTGAAAATGGAACTATCTGCATGATCTATGTCCCTACCAAAGAACAGACTGTCGATGTATTCACCAAAGGGCTACAAAGGCAAATATTCGATGATTTCATCTGCAAGTTGGATATGATCAATATCTACGATCCAACTTGAGGGGGAGTGTAGAAATCCCGAATCAATTATGGGAAGATTTGTAATATTAATATAATTGGGAAATTAGGGGAATATCTTTACTTTCCTAGACTAGCATATTATTTTCCTTTTTTCCTTCATTGTATTGTACTATATATAGTGACCTAGATTTGTAAGGTTAAGTTAAGTGAATAAATTATTCCTCCCATTATTTCTTCATTTTTTCACCAAGATTTCACATACACCATCACGCAAATCCGATGAAAATGGATATATAAATTAAAAATATATGGAAAAAGAGACATTTCACCAAAACCATCTTGTGGTGAATACTTTTAATGGTATAATTGCCTTGTGTACTAAATCAAAAACACCAAAAAAAAGGCAAAAAGGGAATTAAAATTTCATGTACTTACCAGGAGCCAAATATCCAAAGGTGCCAGCAACAATTGTCGTTATATGGGATTCGTCATCCTTCAATAATTTAGCCAGTCCAAAATCAGACACTCGAGCATCAAAATTTCCATCAAGCAAAACGTTGCTTGACTTGATATCACGATGGATAACCCGAGGGGAGCAATCATGATGCAGATAGGCGAGCCCTTTCGCAGCTCCTGTGATAATATTTAAACGAGCAGCCCAGTCTAGCTGCTCACCCCTCTCTGCATAAAAGATAATCTTATTGTATCACTGACGTGAGAGGATTGTAATAGTCCAAATGAGTGAAGATGAGATATCTGTAACCAGATCGTGTGGACAATACTTGAGTTACAACACAAAAGAGGAAACAAACATATGATGATAAGAGTTCAATACCAGAATATCATGTTCATGTCAAGACTAATGAGTTCAATACTTGCTAAAACTCAAGGATGAAAATTTTGACAGTTTATATTTACAGATACAGAGACAAGAATGAAAAGTCAAATTGCTGTTAGAAGATGTTTCCCGTCAATCAGAAATTTTGCCAAGTGCAAAAAGTAAACATTTTATTATAAAGACTAAGACCTCCACATTAATGTGGATCACAAGTCATGGAAATTGCATCTAGATTGCTAAAATTCAGTTATACTGGACTTAAGAATATAAAATAACACAAACTTGAAGGTGCTAGCTGTTGTTACTTAGTGTTGCTTTTAAACTTTTATATTAATATTAAAGAAATGATTAGCTAGATATCCTCGACTTCGTCATTTATCTTGGTACCCATCGTCCTTCCCAAAAGGGAAGCCTATGAATAGTGTAGTCTCCTGCTGGCTCAACAAACTAGTCTTTTTCAGCAATAAGAAAAGCCTTTACATACAGAACAAAAAGAGATGATCAGCTGTTTAGTGTTCCCCAGTGGAGCAATGTGCTTTGCAACATTATCAACTAATGATCCTGCAAGTGAGCTTTCCTCGAGAGTGGAACAAGGTATTATATTAGTTTCATGAGGAATCAACCTGCAAGCTTTAACAAGATTAGAACAATGACCAAAGATTATTGATTGCTACTTCTTAAAATGTCAATTTTGTTTGCTCTTTGCATCAGTAGTGACCATTAAATTCTGATAGAATCCACATTAGTAGGATTCCCTAATTTCATTGTTCTGAAATCCTCAGGCCAAATTTTCCTTGGTAAAAGACCCAATAAAAATAACTGAGGCATAAACATCAGTTGCACCTCAAACATTATTACAGAAACATAGCTTAGATGTAGTACTGGAACAAAGAATCTGATATTTCCATTTAAAGGTGGATCATAAAGTAAAACAGCGTGGTAAATTTTGTGAGCTAAAGTGAACTTTCCTCCTTATAGCTATGTAGTCACTTCAGCTGTTTAGAGTAGACATCAACATAATTTCATCAATGCCAAGGCTTTGTACTCAAATTTCAAAAGTAAACTGTAAAAGGGTGAAGAGTTTAGAATACATATGATCCGCTTGTAGAATATAGCCCCTAAGCCACATTATAATTTTCATTCTCATTATGCTACTCATTTTCAACCACACATTCTTCAATAAAATAATATTTTTCATCATATCAATAACTTTTCCTCCTTTTTCAACCACATATTCCCCAACACATCAACCAAAAAAACGCATTCTCTCCACAAAAATGCCTCCCAAACAGAGGCATAGACTGGAATCCCTTGCCACATTATTTATGAATGATGACCTTATAGGCCACCTAAAAAATCAGTCATCTTATACTTAATGGTGTTTTCCTCCATATTTGGCCCAACAGAAACATACACCATTGGACTCGTGTAAGGCTGAATTACGGGTCGAAGATGAGTTTCAACTGTAGACGTCTTTTCCTTCTATTCTCCTCTTAAAAGGAATATAAAATAGCAGGACCTCCAAGGAAACCTACAATGAATATATTTTGCAAGATTGACCAAGTCGGAGTATGAAACTGAATATTCAAAGTTCAAACCGCATGACTACAAATCCTCAAGAATCATGCCACAATACATATGTAGCATTATTCTTCAACACAGTCAATTCTGGAATACACTGAACTAAAAGGTCTACAAACACGTGCATTTTTGTAACATGCATTTGCGCATTGTTTCAAGCACTGGCAATATACATAAAATATAAACTAAAATATACAATGCAAAAAAAGGTATCTTACCATGAAGAGCTTCATCTAGGCTGCCTCCTGATAAGAAATCATAAATCAACAATTTTGACGTTGGAGCATTGCAATATCCACGCAGGTTTACCAGGTATCTGTGTTTGATACTCCCAAGGATTTCAAGTTCCCTCTCAAAGAAACGATCAAACCCCTCATTTATCTTCACAATCCTTTTCAAGGCAAATACTTTACCATCATCCATTGCAAGTTTGTACACTGTTCCAAATCCCCCAGCACCAATTATGTGTTCCTCATTCAATGTCTCCAATTTTTTTATGATGTCCTTTGAAGAGTAAGGCAAGTCTCCATGGAACATCACTATTGATGCACCTGAAGCAATGAAAATTAAGAAAAAGTTCGATATGTTAAAGAAATTAAAAAGGCACAAAAAGATGTGACAGTTAAGAAGTATTGCAAATTATGTGCATAGGTATTAGATAAGTACCTCCACAGACATCCATGGCAAGGCCTTTCCCATCATTTTTGCCAAGCCTCTTATACAGGAAACAGCCGCAGAAACAAACAAGTGCGACCAAAAGCAATGCAATCACAGTAGCAAGTGCACTTATGAGAACGCCTGAATATTTCTTCTTGAACTGACTTTGGGCTAAAAACATCATGAAGACCAACATTAGATGCTACCATGAAAAGGATAAACTAGAAAAGAAAAAGGAAAGAGGGGGGTGGACCAACATGGAACAGAGGCACCTTCTTTATTAATGGGCATTTTCTCTCAATTCTACACCTTGCTCTATATTAAAAAATTCCTTATATATGACCAACATGCTATCATTGTAGGCTTTTTTATCAATTCATTCTTTTGCAAGATAATAATATCATACTGAACTACCTAATGATTACATGAGAAATGAAGAGGAAAGATTTTGAAAATGGGATTAGGATCATAGCCTTTGCATCCATGATTAGCATTCTACGTTAAAAAGGATCAAATGAAAAACAAGGCCTTTTGCCTCCACGAGAGAAGGTGCAAGCCTTGAAGTTTAAGCCATAAAATAATTTGAAAAATACGAAATATGTTCGTAATAAACCATAAAGTTGCAAATAGTACATCATCAAATCAGTGATCACATAAAATTGATAATCCACTACTAGAAGTCTAGAACTACAAAAACCTAAAAGTCATTCATGTCATCGCTACTAATAAGATCTTCAAGAGAATCATCAGCATATTTTGATACTCATAACATCCTCCTCACTATCAGGGCAACACACTAGAGATCTGAAGATTTGGCAGATATGAAAACATGGCATGAGCTTCACTCCTGGGTATGTGCATTTTACTTCTGCAAACACTGGTCACAAAGGAAAAGGCTATCCCATCCCTTTGTTTGCTCCTTCATTAAGGTCCATCCCTCACAAGACATACTGTTGACTTAAACTGGAAATTGGGAAGACTTTGAATGAACAATCTCCTACACAATAAATTTTACCTAAATCGGTAGGTGAAGCAGAACCACCATTGTTGCATATTTTTTGTGTCTGCTTGCCACATAATTCACGATTGCCAACAAAGCTGCCAAGAAAAGCATCAATTGGCAATGCAAAAACCCAACCACGCACCTTTATTACAAAGAACAGAAAAACAGAAAACCATAACAGTGCCTTCAAGCAAACCACAGGAGAAATATTCCATTCTTCCATTTGGGTTACAATGAGAGGAAATGAAATTTAGGAACTATTTAGGTGGAGACTTCAAGAGTAAACCTATTTTCTTTCCCTTCTCGTTTTCTTCTATATTCTGAAACCATACAAGACAAAAGAAAGTTTTCAAATTTCCCCTCTTTTCTTCATTCACTCCCACTCTAAATGCAGCGTAATAGTTCAACTTTTCGTTACAACATAAATTAATGATTTGATGACAAATAGTATTCTGAAACCATACAAGACAAAAGAAAGTTTTCAAATTTCCCATATTTTCTTCTTTCACTCCCACTCTAAAATCTAAATACAGTGTAATAGTTTAATTTTTAGTTACAACAGAAATTAATAATTGGATAACAAATAGTACTAGCAATCAAAAACTATAAGAAAATAAAATTAAGCCCACGTTTGACCCCCATTATTTAACAACTTATTTTTTCTCAAACTCATTTTTAACCACACATTCTCCCAATAAAATAATTTTACACGTAAACAAAAAACGTATCTCAACTTTTAACCACACATTCTCCAAAAAATCACTATTACAAAATACATTATCCCAAAAAAATGAGGCTCAAACAAACCCTAAAGAAAATCAGACAAGGAGTGTAGTAGACCAGAAAGCAAGATTAGACTAACAGGTACACGTTATCCAGCTTCACAATGAAGGTCAAAAAGCATACTGATATTATGGACCACTCAATAAAAGATTATAGATATTTTGTACTTACGAATCATTACGAAAATTGGCAAGAATACCATCAGAGGGTATTGACCCCACCAGAAAGTTTGTTGACACATTGCTGCAAACATTGTAAGAGAGCAACAAATAAGTACTACACCTGAAGAAACCACCCAATGACTGATGTAACTTGGAAATTATAGGCACTCACAAAGTCGAGAGCTTGCTCAACTTCCCAAGAGATGCAGGAATGCTGCCACTGAGAGAGTTGCTTGAGAGGTCTCTAAAAAGTCCAGCAGAGAATTAAATCATTAACTTTGAGAGGACTCCTGTAAAACTAAAAATGCATTTCTATGTGGGATATCAAAATCCTCTTATACTGTTGAAGATAAGGCTGAATGGGCAGATTTAAAAGTATGGCTAGTGTAATTCCTAACCATTTCTTGTCAGAAGCACAACAAGATATTGTCAAGAACCCTGGTTCTCAGATTATCAATAAACAGAAGCTTCTCGGCTATAGCTAAAAGCAAAAGGAGGAAAAAGAAAAGGCACTCCGGGAGATAGTCTCGCTTGAAATACTTACTCTGCTTAGCTTGAACAAAGCCCAAAAGTTTTGAGGAAAGGCCAACTTGCCAAAGTAAATTTTTTTGTCTTCAATCTCTTCTCTCTGTTTAGTTTGCTCTCAATTAATAATAAATTTGATATTATGCCCTTGTTTGATCCACATTATTTTTTTTATTCTCATTCTTTTACTTATTTTCAACCACACGTTCTTCAATAAAATAATATTTTCCAGCACATCTATAATTTTTCCTTCTTTTTCAACCATATATTCCACATCACATCACTTAAAAAAAATGCATTCTCTCATTTTAATGTGCACCAAACGGGCTATATATCTATGTGACACCACTTAGACCTATCTCACTAATTATTACGTGGTTCCTTTTTATTCAACTATCAAGACTTTCTCCCATTTGGTCATGGGGCAATGAAATTTGTTTTCCTTCAATAGAAATATCATGCTTAAGTGTTCACTCTAGATTCTCCAAGTCTGTCTACTCGCTGCAAGAACATATAACTTTCTTTTTGAACATATAACTTTCTTTTTCAGGATAAAAGAAGCATTTATTGAACGCAAGCTGATAGCATAGACATTTTTGAACCACTATCCTTTTATCTGAAGAAAAAAACTGATTTAATGATCTGGCCTGAGACTGCATCTTATGTAAGACATGATTTAGCAAAATAGCAATCACCTTTTATCATGTTTGTTCAAAGACATTGGAAATTGGAGGAGAGTATAATCAATGTTGCAACATCTAATCCAACAGTCAGAAAGGTACAATAAATTATATCATCCTTACCCAGATGAGGGCACTAGCTATCCTAAAATGACATCAGCTGATATTTTTCTTCATCAATAAAAGGGACGGTTGTTAACAATTGTCAATTATGGAAGTATACATTGGCGTGTCTAAAGGCTAGAGGTGAAAACTTCAGCTTAGCATCCAATGGAAGGAATAGACAAATGGTGAAATCTTTTGATGGCTTTCATATCAAGCCTGTCTATCACATTAATAGAACCAGAAGTCTTGACCACATCTACATACTTCAAATCTCATTGTGGATGCCACAGAATCACTGGGATAAGTCTTCATAGAGCAGATAAAATTACTTACAGATTCTCAAGCTGAGAAAGGTTCCCCAGTTCACTCGGAATAAATCCACTTAAGTAGTTACCCTGCAAGAATCTGTATAAAGGATAATCAAGAATTCCTCACGACTCAGAAAATTAGAAAGGAAAAGAAAACAGCAGTGATGAATTAGAAAAAGATGCAACTATGTATCATCCTTTTTCTCGTCCAGCTATCACTTGATAATTTGTATGAAACTCAGATTAATAATCATCTTGAGTCAAATCAAACAGACACGTCTCTGTTCATCGGACAAAAAGACGTTGGAAATTTTTAAACAAAAAAATATTACGTTACAAGGCAGATGTGGAAGAGGCTGCCAGTGCAACGCCAAGACCATCAAAAAAAGAGCTTCTTTTTGAGAAATACATTTAATTTCTATACTTTGACTCTATAAATGAACGAAACACAGTCAATACTCAATAGAGATACCAACTTTATCTTTGCACGAGGCATTATCTGTCCATGACATATTTTGACATGAAAAAGTATGACTGCTAAGCAGCTAACATATTTTTTGAGATGTTAGTCGTCTTCATAAATTGTAACCACCTTTTGAAGTTTTATATAAACTCCGACTGTTTCTTCGCAGGAAATTCTGGAGCAGAGATTAATAAATGATGACAAGAATTAAGATTTAGGCATCCTCAAATACTTTGTGTTGCATAAATACCACTTTTTAGATTATATCCTCGGGATCAAATTACTGAACACGAGCTTGTCAGCAATATTGACAATGCGGTCAACTTCAAACAAACAGTTTCCCTATTATACTTACATTGACCGCAAACTTGTAAGATTTCCCAATTCTGGAGGGATTGACCCGTATAAATTGTTGCCATGAAGAGCTCTACAAACAAAAAATGATCACAGTATCAACAGTAGGTATAGCAATAGATGGGAAAGAACAAGAAAAAGATACATACAGAAATTGCAGACTTTCTAGCTTCCCGATATCTGGTGATATAGGTCCGCTAAACTTGTGGTTGGGGAGGCTCCTGGACATTTAGTGATACCAATTATTAGAAGTAAATTTCTGCATAAAAACTATTGTCCATCAAACCAGGTGCATATTCCTGATATCCATAGCATGAAACTTTCAATAACTTGGGAAAAATAACTCTAATACAAACAAGAGGTAAAATATTATCGCATTGTAAATTTGAAGGAAAGAAAACAGGAAAAGAAAGAACCATATGCCACTGTTTGGTTTAGCTAAAAATCAATTTTTTGGTAAATTTTGATCAAAGTTGATGAAATGTATGGTTAAAAAGTTGATAAAAGTTGTGGGTCCCACGAAATGCGATTATTGACTTCAACTTAGATTTTTATCAATTTTCTTAGCTAAACCAAAATTGGATTTAAAAAGTTGTTTTATAAATTGATTGTTTGATCAGTTCTCAAGTTAAAAGAGTATTTTCTTCATGTTAGGGTCCATATTAAAAAATTTATATTGAAATTGATTCTTAAATTTCAGTACTCCATTTACTTAGAAGTGCTATACAATGAACGTATATCCATGCTCTTGCAAAATACTCTAGTCCATGCAAATACCACTAACAACGTGATAGGATTATCACGTGTGGAAGTGATTGCCTTTTATCAGATTACTGAAGTTGTCTAACAATAAATTTCATGTGTAGTTGTTTGAGAAATAGGATAATTATTCATTTAGCTAACAAACCAGAAACTGCTTATTTCAGGCAAGTGACATTATTTTGGGACTTTACAAAAGAGAAACGAAGATAGAACAAAAAGAGAGAAGCAACGAAAATATTCCGTTTGGTATCCAAGTCATATACAAGCATTAAAGCTTTGCACATTCCAAGTACATATATTTCACAAAAAAATTGTCTTTAAGAAATTTCAAAACATTGTGGAACTCACAAGGTTGTAACTCTCTTTGAGTTGGGATCGCATTGTACTCCTTTCCACCCACATGGATCAGGATCCTCTGGTCTCCACTGCTGCAGGACACCGTCTGAACTAATGATGGCTGTCCTAAAGCTGACCAGCACTTCTCCTGAAAATCAGAAGCATTTTTTCAAGTATAATCATTTTTTGCATGACTATGCAACCAATTGTGTGACAATAACGTTGGCAGATGCTGTGATCCCAACATGTCTTATTGTTCGAAAAGGAGCTGTATAAATGAAATTTCTGACAGGTAGTAGATGCTTATTATACTTAACAGGAGGGAAGGTAAGCAAATAAACACATTCTAAGTTGCAGTAGACTTGTATGCCATGGTGTTTTTTATTTACATAGCTGCAATATTTATTTACTCTGAAAAGAGACATCTCAAAACATCTTTAGATAGTCTA
This sequence comes from Fraxinus americana, assembly GCA_035079005.1. Lineage (NCBI taxonomy): Eukaryota > Viridiplantae > Streptophyta > Magnoliopsida > Lamiales > Oleaceae > Fraxinus > Fraxinus americana. The sequence continues at coordinate 30,101,765 of CM068720.1, forward strand.
TACATAAGTACTCGTGCAAAATGAAGGAAATTAGCGAACAAAAAATATATCACCATACCATCAGGACTAAGAGCTTCAGTTTCTTTTGCCAGAGCTTGAAGCAATAGAGTACATAAAAGTAATGGTTGCTGGAAATTCATGCGGAAGCTGCCCATTGTAGCTCTAGTCAGGTAAAACAAGGTCTCTGCATAGCATCTATGCACAAAGCTACATAATATTCCTCTGATCATGCAGTTATCGAGTCAACAAAAGCCACATGGCAGCCACTTTAGATCCCCCTGGGAAACAAAAGTAATATTTTTAAATATTTATAATTAAGAAATAGCAGAAAAAATCATCACATATATATTATCTGGTTATAAGCATCGAAGAAATTTTCAAGAAGGCAGCAAGTGGATGCACATGAAAAGAGACCTCTTTGTATTTATGATAAATGCATGTTGGGGTCATGATCAGTAGCAGTCCAGTTCTTGAGCCATGCAGCCACAAGTTGTGCTCTGCAGAGCATGAAATTTGTTTTAAATGTTCAATATGACAGATCAAATATCAATAGGGTCAAAGAACTGGTTGGCAGAGGCAATCAATCACTGCAGGTTGCTCACAAATTGAACCCTAATGTTTGTGTTGGAAATTAACTTTTATAACTCATAATTGACAAAATTCAAAACAAATGTAACACAACTTCATCTGCCATATCGATGTTTTCAGATAAAATATGCCATGGATGAGCTTTAATAGTACATTATTCATATAAGACTGCCCGAGGACCCATGGAATGTAATTGATGTGATCTAACAAATAGTTTTCCTGACTGAGCAAAACAATTATCATAATAATCAGAGCAACAGAAACACCATTGAACTTCAGGCATGGCCTTCTAACAGAATTCTAGCCTCGAGTAAAGTAATATCCATTCAATGATACCAGAGTCACATCTCTGTGGCTTCCATTCATTCTTTTTAAATTACTAATTGTGAGATCTGTAGCTGTGCCCTTCATAAAGCATTAAATCTTTTTACCACGTTTTCAAATTAAGCACCATCAACTTCAGCCATTTAAATCCTTTGCAGAATTAGTTAACATTGATTGAAGAAAACCGAAGGAATGGAAATGTCCAATTAAGGCAGAGTGTTTGTGTCAGACAATCCTTTCAACATGTTCATATTTAAATTGAAACTTCAATGCATTTGCCTCAGTGGATACTTCTCTAACACCCATCATACATTTATTGGTCACTCCGAAAGCATATTCTCGAAAATTTAAGATTCGAAGTTGCACATTTATTATAGAATGGTAGACTTCAAATCTCCGACCTATTATTTTGAAACCTAAATATAATATATTGAATATCCAATGAAACAGCGAAAATATGAGAGCGTGTCAAGGAAGAGAGAACTATTGCATTAATGTATATACAATATGCTGATAAGCATGCTTTTGCAAAGTGCGTGTGTTCAACTGTTCATGCAGGTAGATTCACCTATGTTAGCAAAATTGATACAAAATTGTAATGATCAAAACACTGAACCATAGTTAAAGCACCTCCTATCCAATGTAGAATGGGTTGTTACAAATTTTGAACTCAAATACTGTCTATTCATGGCCCGTCAATGGACGGATTAGTTAGTGTGTGCTTCCTCGAGCGGATAACACCACACGGGGTCTAACCAACACAAAAGACTCAACTCCAACTACTAGCTTGAAAAACTTTGAAGCCTAAATTAATGGAACAGAATGCTCATGTTGCCAAACAATTTCCAGCTCAAGTTGGAGTGAACTACTGAAAGAATTACAGTTGAAGATGGGAGATGGAACGAAAGCAAACTTTAACAATTTTTAGTGAAAAGAAAAAATTTGCATGCTTGACTTCATTACACGAGTTGTGCATATATAAAATCAAAAAGGGAATTTATGTCTATAGTATTATCTTATATGTTTTCTCTTGATATATATGCATGCACTCATTTAGAAACGCATGAATTATTTCTCAATATATCCATGCAAATTCTATGTCATTATTATTTTAAAAAGTTGACCTGTGAACCTATCAAAGTCATGCTGTGTGTGACTTAAATCACTGCCATATCCATGCCATTATGCATGTAACTCAACTCAAGATCCGTGCTAACGTATCAAATTATAGATAAGATTGCCATAACTTTATCGTTCATCCCTTTCTGGATTCTCGATATTATTTTCTTTTCTCTTTCGTAATCTTTCACACAAACATAGGCATAAATCTCATCAGTCCCAAATCAACAAAACCATTTTTTGAACTTTTTATTTTCAAATAAAGATTGTTATTTGATCCGGAAGTACTCACTAGTCAGCAATAACATTGAGCTAGTCACAGCCTCATAAACTTGTCCACCAACAAACAAAGAGCCTACAAATTGATTCCTCACTTTTAAATGAGCACCTTTCACCAGTTTAATTTCCACATATCAGAACCCATACATTCAGTGTGGTCACTCAGCAGGTAAATCAGAAACTTCATAAGATGTGAAAATCAAAACCCACAAGAAATGCACTTCTTTCTATATGTTCAGTAAACTTTTAAATTAGCATTCTACTTCTAATATTGCCTATAAGAAACCCATATTCAACAAGCATCTACGAAGTTATAACAAACCTAATGAATTTTAAGTACAAATCTTTCAGTCTTCAAAACTGTCATTCCAATTAAAGGCTAAAAAAGAAGGGATAGAATAAAACAAATGAAGATGATAGTGATAGTGATTAAATCAGAAAAGAAATGAGATTGTGGGTTAGACAATTATCCGAAAGATTTAAAATGGTATGCAAATCCTAAAGTGCCCCTTTTAAACATTGCCTTGCACTGAACAATCTCCTAGCTGAAGCAACAAGATCAAATAATGTGACTGGCAAATTCTATGTGATACCAAAAGTAGAAAGGGTGAATATTCGGTTAAAATCAATACAAATTATGTACTCCAGCCCTTCAAATAGCCTTTTCTTCCACTTCCTTCCCTTTCTCTTCTCTTTAGATATTACAGAATACCATAGAACTATGAACTAACAACACCACATTGCCAGTATAATAGCCTATTGTTGATCATGCAAAATTTACACTCAAGAACATAAGCTCAGCAATTCTATATAAGCATGAGATATTGATTAATCAAAGTATAAACAAAAAAAGTCAATAGAAAGTTTGTATTTATAGATAGAAATTTTGAAGGTTTGATTCTTTCGTTGTATTTTAAAGTTCCCAAATTATAAAAATCCCGTTGTAATACCCATCTCTCTTATCAATATTTCTTTCAGACATACAAAAGGTCAGTGTCTTATAACTGTTAACAAGCTGTTAAATGCAACAGAATGCACCAAACTACACTCTTCATGAACTCATCCTCAGAATCAAATTCTTCCCCTCTCCAAACTTTCTCTTCTAGATTGCCCATCAGTAACGATAAATTATTGAAATGCCCAGGGAAAAAAAATAAAGAATAGTAAATACTAATATAAAGGTTCCACACAATACATTAATCAAAAAATCAACTTTATTTCATCAATTATTCATAAAAAAGCAGATAAAAATCATCACGTCAGACAGTCAGCAAGCGACACTCTTAGCATAATTCCACCACCAATTATCTACAAGAATAAGAAACACCCAATTTTTTTCACAATTTGGGCAATTTTTCGGTGAGCGTATCAAATTTATGCCGTATTAAATCAGCAAAACTGAGGAATTTTTACCTAAAATCAGTAAAACAACAAAATACCCGGTGGAGGCAGTGTGGACTGTAGATTTGATCTGTGAATATGAAGTTGAGCACAAAACTGAGAAGGAGAAATAGAGAGAGAAAGAGAGACAGGGAAATTAAAAGTTGAGCTGTAAAGTTGTGTAGTGGCAACAAAAAAATGAAAAGGGCCCTCACTTTATCTCTCTAAAATTAAATGTATGTATCCATTTCTGGATGTATATGTTTGGTCTGTAGTAGAGTGTGAAGTGTGGGATTCTAGCAATGAGTATGTGAGAGAGAAATAGATGCTTGAATTAAAAGGACATTTACCAGAGAGCCAATAGGAATTGAGAGAGCGGCACGTATGGCAGTGACTTCACACACGTGCGACCGACGCCTGCGCCACCCGAAGAAGAGATTTTTTGATTTTTCATAATGGTCGTTTGATTGATTTAAATTATATGAAAAATGTTACATTCGAGTAATTTAATTTCTATTTTTGTTGTTTGATACGAAAGTGAAAATTGAGTTCGAATTTTAAGGTACAACCATTTTAATCTTTTTTTTTGCCAATTTCATATAAAATGCATTCTCATGGGGTACTTGAATTTTTATTTTTCAACTTACATAAAATTAGAAAGCATTTTCGGCCTTGTATGGGAGGGATTAAAATCGGATTAAAATTGAAAATATAGCCGTTATTGTTGACTTTTATTAGACGGGTGGGACCCAATAACGGCCATATTTTCAATTTTAATTGGATTTTAATCACTCCCGAACGGGACCTTCATATTTGCCAATCAAACGGATTCTAAGTGTCAAGTTCAATTTGCCAAACAAATTGAAAAGGATCAGAAAAGAATTTTAATTTTGCTTTGAGAAAAATTACTTATTTAAGCCCTGTTTGGTCCACATTATTTTTTTATTCTCATTCTTTTACTAATTTTTAACCACACATTTTTCAATAAAATAATATTTTTCATCACATCAATAACTTTTCATTCTTTTTCAATCACATCAACAGTAAAAATGCATTCTTACATTTAAAATGTGCACCAAACGGGGGCTTACTCGTTATCATAGCTATTAGGAAAAAGTCGTGTGCAGAAATTTTTTCACAGAATCTATACAGGTGCTATGTTTGACGCATCAAATTCGTAGTTTTTTCTTTTGTTTTGCTAATTGCCAATAGAAAAATGACAATTGTGTATCTGTAAAAAATCTGTGAATTAAATTATGTACATATAGCATACTCTAGTTATTAAATTCAAATCGAAAACGATAAATTGAACCCTAAACAGTTTCCATCAAAATATTTGAACCAATGGACAATTGAACCAATATCGATCCTAGTAAAAGTTCTGAAACACGAACCTCGAGCTTGCTAAAGTCGTGATTTTTCTTGGATCGGCCACCTCATTACTTGATATAAATGTCATATATAAATGTGTATATAACCCATAGCTTATTTACATTAATTTTTTGAAAACATTTTAAATATTTAATTGTTTTTAAAGAAACATAACAAACACAAATTTAATGATAATTTGAAATGAAATACCTAGTAATAATATAGATACAAATTATACATGACAAATTTAAAAAATATAAAAAAAACTTATATAGATCTTATCTTTAATTTTTTTCAAAAAGATCAAATTTTAAATTTTATAATATTCCAACTAATATATGAATTAAATTAGAATTATATCTATGCCTTTTTTCAAAAATTTAAATATTGTTATGAAATAATAGAGCAAGAAGAGAAGAAAACATAAGAGTTAAAACTTAGTGTGTATTTTATTAAGAATCAAGACCAATATTTATAGAGTTTAAAATGAGAGTTGCAATTAGAATTAAATAGATTTTCTGAATTAGATAAGATTTATCTATATATTATGATAATACTAAATAATCATCAATAATTATCTCATTATTTTACAACACTCCCCATTTGATGATTATTTGTACAATAACTGTCTCGTTAAAATATTGTTTGATAAAATTTCAATGGGACAAAAAACTCAAACGAAGGAAAAAGAGTATAGTTATTTTGGAGTGTTAAAAATAAATGATGTCTCATTAAAATTTTGTTAGGAAAATCCAGTGAAATAAAATCTAAGCGAATAAAAAATAGTACAACTACTACAATTGATGTTGATCACTAAAAATATTTGACTTGACACATTACAATCTTGTGAACCAATTTCTTGAATGTAAATGTTGGCATTGCTTTTGCAAATAAATTAGTCACATTGTCACTTGAACAAATTTGTTTAATACTAATGTTGCCATTTTTTCTCAAACTCGTGTGTATGCAAGAATTTTGGAGAAATATTATTCGTCATGTCTCCCTTGATATAACCTTTTTTTGAGTTGTGCAATACAAGCAGCATTATCTTCATATATAAAATTGTTGGACTATCTTTTGTTGAAATTAATCTGCACAAAACTTGGATATGATGGGTCATGTTCCTCAACTATACACGTTCTCGACTTGCTTCATGGATAGCATTAATTTCATAATGATTTGACGATGTTGCTGTCAATGATTGTTTCACATATCTCCATGATATAGTTGTTCCTCCACCTGTAAACACGTATTGTGTTTGTGATTTAGTTTTATGTGAGTCAGAGAGATAACATGCATCTGCATATCCCACTAAAACAGATCCCGAATTTTAAGAATAAAATAATCTCAAATCAATAGTACCCTTTAGGTAAAAAAAATATGTTTAACACTATTTCAATGTCTTTGTGTTGGTGAATATTGATAATATGCAGTTGATCTGATACGAACCAATGACGCATCATGTAATATGGCATGACCCCAAACAGAAGTTTGGAGTTTTGTTTTCATAAGTAATGGTCTAGCAATAAGTTGTGAAGCTTAATAAATGATTCCGCTAAACCATTTTGTGTTTGGACATGTGCAATCGAATGTTCAACAACAATTCCAAATACTTGTGATCTAAATTCACCAGTATTGTCAAAACGAATAGTCTTGATTGAGTAATCTGAGAATTGCACTCATAATTTTATAATTTGTGCAATTAGTCTAGCAAAAGCTGCATTTCTAGTGGAAAGTATGCAAACATGTGACCATATAGTAGAAGAGTCAATTAATACCATAAAATAAAGAAATTATCCACATATATCTCTATGAATCATTTTCAAGAAAGTTAGAAATTCAATATTGACCTTTATAGTCGAAGGTCTAATGACCAACGTGTCTTGCAAACAAGCCACACATGAATAATCATTAAGTAAAATATTCTTCTAGTTCTTTAAATGTTCATTTGAATTGTTTATTATTCGACGCATCATTATGCTTCTGGATGTCCAAGTCGATCAGACAAAGTATAAATTTTTTTTGGATCAACGAACTTCTGGTTCGTAATAATAATTGATTCGACCATTTTTATAAACGTATAATACATGATGATGGGAGTGCATGAAATTTTTTTTTTTATCTGCTTCTTACCAGATACAAAAGAAGTTATGCAAAGATATACAACATTATTTTCTTGCATCGTCTCAATGTGATATCCATTGCAGTGGATATCTTTAAAACTAAGCAAATTTCTTTTGAAATTGCTCGAATAAAGTGTCTCGTAAATATATAATTTTGTATTAATTGGTAAAATAATACAAGCTCTTCCGGAGCTTTTAACGATATTCAATGCACTTAATATTGTATTAACATTATTTTCTGCTAATATTAAATTCAAAAAATATTTTTTTTATCTTGAAAAATAGTATGTGCAGTTGCACTATCAATCAAGCAAGTATCTTAGCGATCCATCATGAATCTATAAGAAAACAAATATATTTTTTTAAAAAAACTTGAATTTAAATTTAAAAGAGTAAATATAATTCAATATTACAAAATTAATGATGCATAATAAAGTTTCATTTTTTTTTCGAAAAATAAGAATATAATTTAAATTGAATTTTTAAAACGAAAGGAAATACTAGAAAGTAAACTAATCTATATCTTCCATTGTAACACCCTCAATTAAATGGTCAATATTCTCATTTGAATCAGTAAAGAAATCAGAGACATCCAAATGAGTCACATCAATTAAACAATCATAATCAGCAAAATTTGTATCCACTTTTTCCTTTCCCTTGATTGATTTTGGGTAGAGATCCACATGGTATTTTACCATACGACGGTTCGTACCCAATGCCCTTTCATTCCACATCTAAAGCAACTTTCTTCATACTCCTTTTTGGATGTACTACTTTCGTTTGTTTTGTATCTTTTGAAATTATTTCAATTATTTCCTTGTTACTGATAATTTTGTTGATCATTTCGTCCATAATTTATTCTATGTGCACATCTGCATCCACGTCACGTCCTTGTCTGGATATTGTATTTGCTTCAAGCAATGATACAGAACCAGTTAAACGTAACCCATGATTTTTCATCAACAGTTCATTATTTTGTTCAGCCACAAACAGGCAAGATATGAGTTTTGAGTACCTTTTGAAAGCTCGTTGACAATATTGCTACTGCATAAGCACATTCGAATAGTGAAATGTGGAAAAAGTTTTCTCTAACATATCTTCATCAGTGATTTTTTTTCTCCGCTCAATGTCGTTTTGAACATATTCTGAATAGTTCAGAATTGTATTCATTAACAGTTTTGAAATCTTGTAAACAAAGATGCATCCACTCATAGGGGGCTTTGGGGAAGACTATAGTCACCTGATGATCAAATCTTTCAGTTAATTTTTTTCAAAGACCATAATGATCTTTTTCAGTGAGATATTCAATTTTCAATCCATCGTGAAAATGATGACGAATGAAGATGAGTACTTTTGCACGATCCTACATGGATTCTTTTTTTCCTTCTTTTAATGTCTTTCCCAAACCTTTTGAGACGAGATGAATATCAGCTTCAAGTACCCATGACAAATAGTTTTTACTAGATATGTCAATTGCAGCAAACTCAAATTTTGTGATATTTGCCATTTGATTAACTACACAATAAAGGAAAAAGAAAATACAATTACTTTCGAAAAATATGATTAAATATCACACGATAATTAATCCAATAGTCAATTTCAACATGACATAAGTTATGTGTTTTTCTTCTGAGATAAACATTAATTTAAAATAATATGTTTTTCAAAACATGTGCTATTTCGAAAGTACATTGTATCTTACTATTACTTTTTCAAGAGTAATATGTCAATATTCTTATGGAATATTGCAAATTATATTTTATGTTTTTTAGGAGCAAGTAATATTCTTCAAGAATATTAATTATAATGTTGTGCTACTTCAAGAGTAACAACGAATTATTTATAATAGATTAATATACAAGAACTATTCATAAACTATACTACATATTAAAAAGAATAACAACGTGATAATTAATCGAACGATAAATAAGAAGCAAAAAATTAGAATAGATATACGTAACTATTAACTTTTATGAAATTAAAGAAAACACTTTTAAGGACCAACATTACATGAATAACGAACACATTAACTAATTGTAATAAAAGTTTATCATTTCACACAAATATTTTCTTCCACCATAATTAATTGAATACGTGTGATTTAAGGTGGCGGCAATAACGAATATAAATCACAAAAGTGTTATGCAGAAGTGGTAGGCTAAATAATTACAAAATGATAGGTATGTGTATGTGAACGGCCATAAAAATTGCAGAATAAAACAATGTGTATGTGTATGTGTATGGCCATAAAAAAATGGATAATTCTACTTTACCAGAACTATTCACTTACAGAATAATTAAACTTCCCAAAATACCCCTTATAACAAAATTACTACCAGAACCACTGCAAGAATATAAAAACTTCAAATTAGACCCAAAAAATTATAAGTGCAAAATTTATTCCGCTGACTCTTCGCACTCTGGTATAATTGGTATCAGAGCCATGTTAGATCATGAAAATTGAAATTATTAAAAATGATTGGTATTATATATTAAGAGAAAGATATGGTTTGAGTTATATATTTTTAGATCCTCTACCTAGGAGATTAAAAATATTAACATTAATGATAGTTAAAAAATTACCAATAGAAATTAGAGAACAAATATTAGATAAATTAATATTAGGATGTATAAAAGATGAATATTTATATCAAAAGATAATGATAGAATTTGAGAAAGAAGAAATCGAATTTTATTGTAAAGAAATGTATAAACCTGGAATATATTATGAATTTGAAGTCATGATGAATATAGTTGATGAAGAAATTATAATTGAAGAATTCTTAAGAAAAGTTGAAAAATATAAAAAACCTAATTATCCTTATTTACCTAAAAATAGTACAAATGAGACTTTTGAGGATATACATAAAATATTGAAAAATTTAGAATATAATATACAAATAGGAAATGCTCTATTAGATAAAAAACTTGAAGGAAAAGATAGGATTATAATCAATCCACCTCAAGATTTTAGAATAATAGAAAAAGATAAAGGAAAAAACCATGAAATAAAATAATATATGATAACGGAGGTAGAAGAATTAGAACAAAAATTCTTAGAATCTACTGGTGATGAATATGAAGGATATAAAAAATAGTTAGAAGAATTAACTGAAAATTTGGAAAATACAAAAATGAATCATAATCCATCATCTAGTAGTAATATAAAAACAGAATTTAATAGTGATGAAGAATATAAAAATTATTCTTATAGTACACCAATACCAAATAAAGAAGGTATTAACCAATATAGGAAAACACAGAAAAGATGCACTGAAAATATAAGAAAACAACCTATTAAAGAAATAAGCTCAATGAAATCTTATAATGAACCAATCCATACAACAGGAATATGATTAGATTTAGATTGTGTAGATAAAAATAAAGTTATAGAAACATGGATAAAAAGTATAGACCTAGCTATACAGTTTAACAAATGGTAAACATATGTAGCATTTGGATTTATAGAACATACTTTTAGAGGAATTGTATCTGACTGGTGGAGAAAGTTGCCAGAAAATATAAAAAGAAACATAAAATATGGAGAAAACACAATTGAAATAATAGACAACAGAAATGCTTTGAATGAGCAAAACATACAAGAAATACTTAGAAGAATTGAAAGAACCTTAAGAACAGAATTTTTAGGAAATAGATTTACAATATATGAAAAAACTAGAAAACAAGAAGAATATAATGAAGGGATGATAGTTATGGAAAATTTAAAGATATGTGATATGTGTGAACTTGAAAGATAAACATGCAAATTTGAAGAAATATATTATATATTAAATCAAGAAAATTACCAAGAAAATAAACCTATATTAAGGTCTTATTTTACAAAATTACCATTTCTATGGGGAATAAAATTACTAAAAAAATATGAAAAATTATTATCTCTTGGAGAAGAGGATGGAGTTAATAAAGATAGTCTCGGATGTAGGATTGAATTTACGAAAAGAATGATAGGCATATGGTGTAGAGAAGCCTTAGAAAGTAAAAAATCATATAAGATAAGAAGAAATTCTCTATGTTGTTACAAAGATATATGACAAATTAAACAATTTGGTTGTTATAAAAAGAAGTATAAATCATAGAAGAAATATAAAAGAAAATTCAAAAATTATAAGAAATTTAAGAAAATATTTTTTAAATCTTATAAAAAATATTTTAAGAAAAGAGATTGAACTAAGAAACCCAAGCCTAAATATATCAAGAAATGTAGATGTTTTATGTGTAATGAAGAAGGACATATTGCTCTTCAATGTCCTAAAAAGAAAGATAAATAAAATGTAAAAACTCTTAAAATTTATGAAGAATTTCAAAATGATAGTGGTATAGAACCAATTGAAAATTTTGAAGATTTAAGTAGTGAATGCAGTAGTATTTAGGAATTAGATACATCATCTTCAGAAGAAGATTCTGAGGAAATAGTATATATGAATCAAGAGATACAGCAAGTAGATCAAGAAATAGAAGTAAAAACAATTGAGGAAATTGAAGACTCAATAGAAGGTATAAATCAAGAAATCACTTTTGATGCTAAGAAATACAAAGGAATAACAAGAAAAATATTAGATTTACAGGAAAAAGATGTATTCCATCAAGAATTTTTGGGAATACTATCAAGAGTAAATAAAACAATTGTAAATATGAATTACAAAAAAATATCTATCAATATAGAAGATACAATAGGAAAAGCAAGAATTCCTATAATTACAAAAGAATGGGTAAGACAAAAGTTATCTAGAATCCCAGAAAATGTAAGAAGCAAACTAAAATGTATTGAAATAGGAGGAATCCAAATTATGGTAAAAGAATTTTTTAGAGAATGTATGAATATACCAATAGAAATATATTGTATGGATAATAGAATCTTACAAGATCCTATAGATGCCCTATTAGGAACTATTGTAGGAAATCTAGTCTATTATAAAATAATATTTACTGTAAAACCAAACTATGCGGTCTCACTGATTGATGAAAATATTGATCAAAGTTTCAATCTATATTATAGAATTGGAAACTTGAAAATTTTAAGAAAAAGTAAAGCTATTAGTATAAGCATAAAATCAATTTTTGCTTTTAGTACTAATTATCATAATAATTTGAGAAAAATAACTGATAACATTATCATACATAAAGATTTTGAGGAATTAACTCAATATATACCTCCTAGAAAATACTAAGAACATGAAGTAACAATACCTCAACAAATAATACTTGATTTTCACAAGCCAGCAAGAGAAATTAATTTTGAAGGAAAATTGATAAAAAGAAATAATGTAAGTTTAGAAGGAGACAATCTTATTGCAAGATTTCCTTTCAGACAAGATCATAAGATAAGCCAAGTTAAAAAACTTAGTATTACTGAACCAACAAATTCGCAATACTATATCAAAACAAGATATGTTAATCAAGAAGGATACAAGAAAAATCTTCTTGTCCTTATAGATACCGGAGCAGAAAAAAGTCATGTAAATGCTAAATTTGTTAGTCATTTACTAGATTTTGGGTTACCAGAACCATATACTTTTAAAGATTATTTGGGAAATAATCTTGAAATAAAGAAATATGTAAATTTCTCACTTATATTTGTATGAGAGGACCAGAAAGAATATAATAAAGAAATAATTCTATATAAAGATGAATCATATGGAATTAAACATTCACCTATACTATTAGAAATGAACTTCCTTGAAAAATTTAGCCCTTATAAAATTTGCCAAGGATATTTAAAAATAACAGTTGATGATAATCCAATCATCATATCAAGAATAGATGAAAATATGAAAACAATGTTATCATGGAAATAATAATAAATACTAATCCCTTGAGTCCATATATTGAAATTATACTCAATATAAAAGGATATTGTAGAATTAAATTTCATGCTTATTTAGATACAGGAAGCACAATAAGTTTGTGTTTACCAAATGTACTATCAAACGAATACTGGAAATATGATTCAAAAAAGATAGTTACTGCCACAACAGCAGGAGGAAACAAAGTAATATATAGTAAATATGCTACACAAGTACCTTTTCTAATAACTTTTAAAGAAGTATTTGTTGATACTATGTACATGTCATCTACAATTGGATGCGATATTTTATTAGGACAAAATTTATTACTAAAATATGCACCATTTACTCAATATATAGATAGATATATTTTCACAACTCCTTGTGCACATAAGATATTTACACCTAAAGTTACTAAAGCTATTAGCATAGCACATACACCAATTAATCATCAGAGTTCCTCAAACCAGCGTGGTGGATGTTGGAATACAGAAAAAACTAAACCAATTACAGTTTTAAAAATGACAACAGAAAATAAATTAGAAAAATTGAAAAAAGAAATTTCTGAAACTTATTTTGAAAATCCATTAGAAAAATGGAATACAGACAAAGTAAAAGTTAAAATAGAACTAATCAATCCAAACACTACAGTAAGAGTCAAACCAATGAAATATAGTGTGGAAGATCAAAAGGAATTCAAAAACCAGATAAAAGAATTACTTGAGGTTAAATTAATTAGGCCCAGTAAAAGTTCACATAGTAGTCCAGCCTTTATAGTAAGAAAACATAGTGAGATAAAGAGAGGAAAACATAGAATGGTGATAAATTATAAAAAGTTAAATGAAGTTACTAAATTTGACGGATATTACTTGCCTAATAAGGATATCCTTATTAAACAAGTACAAAATAAGAAAATATTTTCAAAATTTGATTGTAAGTCAGGATTTTGGCAAATCATGCTTATAGAAGAAAGTAAACCATTAACTGCATTTAGTACTCCCAGTCCTTTAGAACAATATGAATGGAATGTAATGCCATTTGGGTTGAAAAATGTACCACAGATATTTCAAAGAAGAATGGATGAGGTAATCAAACCAATCACTCACTTCTGTGTTGCTTATGTTGGTGATTTATTGATTCATTCAAATAATATGGATGAGCATATTGAATATCTTGAGAAATTTTGTTATATTATGAAAAAGCATGGTATTACACTTTCTCAAAAGAAAGCTGAGATAGCCAAAACAGAGATAAAATTTTTAGGATTATTCATTAAATAAGGAGAATTGCAATTACAATCTCATATTGATGAAAAATTTCAAGAATTTCATGAAAAAATCAGAGATAAAAAACATTTAGAAAGCTTCGTAGGCATATTAAATTATGCTGAAAGATTTATTGAAAATTGTGTCAAATTAAAAAATTATTTTCTCCCAAAATTGAGAAAGGATGTAATGTGGTATTGGGAAGAACAAGACTGCAAAAATTTAAGAAAAGTAAAAGAGGAATTAAAAGTTTTGCCTAAACTTGCAATTCCACAGGAAGAAGATTTCTTTATCCTTGAAACTGATGCTTCTGATAATTATTGGGGTGCAGTATTAAAGGTTAAGAAAAATCATAAAGAATATAAATGTGAAAAGAATTGCTCTTGCTCTGAAATACTTGCAGGTTATACATCAGGAACATACAAAGAAGTAGAAACAAGATATGAGATGAACAGAAAAAAACTCATTGCAGTGAAGCGAGAAGTACAAAAATATGAAAATTATCTACTATCAAAAAAGTTCTTAATAAGGACTGATAACACTCAAGTTAAAGCATTTTTAAAAAATAATGTTGACACATCTATTGCTAATAGATATATTATCAGAATTTAAATTTGGTTTTCTTACTTCAAATTTAATATTGAACATATAAAAGGAAAAACTACTTTTCTTCCTGATTATCTTAGTAGGGATGGAGCTAGAACAATTAAGGACGAAAGTCCAGATACTTGAGATAAAAGTTTCCTACTTGGAAACTCAAATTCAAAATATATAAGATAGTCTTCGAGACCAAATGAATATAGCCCTTGTGGCAGAAGATACTTGTACCAAGTCTAGTATCCTTTCATAGGGACTTGTGAATACTAGCGCTCTACCCGAGGATAAAGAGAAAGAAAAGAAGGTAATAGGAACCTCTTCACAGGGAAAATTTGAACCTATTATTGGTAAAGAAGATATCCAAGATATCAAAAATAGCAAAGGTAGCTCTTCACAGAGCCATACTTTATCTGATCTAAATATTGAAAAAATTGATCCAAAAGAAATTGTCAAGATATGCCATACGGCAAAAATATCCAAAAAGGATAACTATGAAGAAATTATTTTCTTTATTGTTGTTTTCAATATTTTGTCCAATTGGTATTTAGAAGTTGGAAAGTGGATGAAGACTCTCCACTATGGAAGATACAACAAGATAACCTTCTATCCAAAAGCACCAGGTAACTGGGTAAAAAATTGCTTTGAATTAGGAAATATACTTTGTATATATCCTAGCAGAGATCTTAAGGAAATAGCCTAACTACCAGCCGATGTCAAAAAGGCGGTAAAAAGATATACTGAAGTTGTCAAAACTACAAATATATACATCAGATTCTTCTCGGCAACAATGGAGTGGGATCCAGATCTTCAATATATGCAGCCAGCTTTTCATGTTATCAAAATAGGGCTCACAAACCAACATTTTTTACCAACCAATCAAAAGGTTGTTAAAATGGTTATCAAGATATTATTAACAAGATGCCATATAGAAGAGCCAAGGGATATAAAGAAATATTTGAACATATAACTCAGCTAATCACTAAAAAGGAGAAAATATGGGTTTATTCTTCTGAAGAACGCATAATTTACTCCAATGCCAGGAAAGAGACAAAATAGGAAGATATATGTTATCTTGACCATTTATTATCCAAAATAATTTCCAACCAAGTCTGTAGATCAGAAAAAATGGAAAAAGAACTATGCAAATTACTACGGGATTACAGTAATCATCATTGTGAACATTGTGTACTAGAAGATATGAGTCAAGCATCACTCAATAGTGAAGAATTTCCTGCAGAATTCTTTGAATTCAGGATGGAAAAATAATGGAGCAAAGATAGTGATCCTTTATCACTACTTTAATAAAGCCACTTCATGAAAGAAAAACTGTGGTCACTCAAAGACAAAAGATAGTAGCTGAGATAATGACTTTCTACCAGCTATTGAAGAAAATAACACAAAGTTACTATAAAAGATAAGAAAAGTCGGCATGATAATAACTCTTCACCAACTCACCAGTTCAAAAGAAGGACAACTTTGCTACCTAACAAAAGAAGATGGCAGACAAGAAATAATGGAGGACAACTGAAAAGAAAAGAATCCTTATCAAACCTCTATATAAGGATAAGGAGTCCAAGAGGAGAGGCAGATCCGAAAAATTCCCATTTAACAATCCTAAAGAAATACTATATCTGTTTACACCACTTGTATTCAGAAAAAATATATTATCTAGTCTTGAAGGTAGGAAAGCTTGTAATAAGGTAATCACTTATGGAGTTTTAAATTTCATAAGGTGAGTACCAAAAGTATGTAAATATAGTAAGCAAGCATGTATTATTTCAGTCTTATGAATATAAAGATGAAGTTTATTATGGTTTAAACAAAGTTTCCATAAAAGGATTTTGTTAAGCTTCTCATGATTCTTCGACAGTACAAATAGAGATTTTAAAAGATTTTCAAAACATTGTTTTTGAATGGATGATAACCATGCCAAAGTACCCGTCTTTGATAAATGTTTTAGGGGAAAATGGCAGTTTTCCAACAAAATTGTAGCACCTTGTGTGTGAGTTATCTTTTAAAATCTTGTTCCAAGTAAGAACTTGTTCTGAAAAGAGTTTGGATAGAGGTGAAAACAGAGACTCTGAATACTGTGAGATAGCGTCTGTGACAACACGGCTAGTTCTCTAGAGTGAGAAATGCAACCTTAATTAAAAAGTATTTTTGCGGAAGTAGTTGTGGACCCAAATAATTTTTAAAAATAAATCTTAAATGTTCATCTGATTCAGCCCTTGTTTGCCCCCCATTATATCACATTCCATTACATTAATTTTTTTTCTCTCTTCATCTCAACCATCCATTCATCAAATAAAATAATAATACACACAAATCAAAAACTTTTCAACCACACATCTCCCATCAATCACTATTCTAAAAATTATCTACCCCCCAAAAATTTAAATTAATGGGGGGCAAACAGGGGCTCAGAAGGTTGAAGAAAATACGTGCAAAGCTACTATAAAAACATACTAAAGGGAAAGCCTGTTTATTTCTATCGATTACTGTAAGTTATTTACATGTTTTATATGTTTATGTTTTAATTATTACTCTTCATGAACACTTCACAAGCATGCACATCCAATGATGATTGTTTTAAATTATATTTAGATGAAAGAGATATTTCATTTTTATTAAGCATTGTTGAAAAATCTGAAGATATACTTCCTGTTGGACAAGAAACACTTAGAGAAATATATTTTGATATAAATTATGCATGCAGACACAATATAGATTTCAACTCTGTAGAAACTAGTAAAGAAATAAAAAGAGTTGAAGACGTCATAACTAAATACGAAAATATGAGAGAAGAAGTTTCAGAAAAAATTGTTTTTGGATATATAACTAGAAAAGATCAACCTAGAGTTTACGAAAAATTAGTAGAATATAGAGAATATTTAAAACAAACAAAAAATTATATAAAATAATAATTTTGGTTACAAATCAAGGAGAAATAAAAGATACAGGACTTAACCTGTAAAATATTTAATTAAGGGCAAAATAGTACTTTAACAGAAGATAATTTTATATTATTAAAAGCCTTTGTGAGTATCTGGCAAGCTTCTGGTAATATCTTTCTGGTAGTATAGCATAACCCTAAAAAAAAAATTGTGAACTTAAGCTAGGGAATTATTGCATCTATGTATGATTTGAAATATATACTATCTTCTAATTAATTCCCCTTATTTTTAGAGACTCGTGCTGATAATGTGTTATAAAATAATAGAACAAGAAGAGAAGAAAATATAAGAGTTAAAATTCAAGTATGCATTTTATTGATAATCAATACCAATATTTATAGGGTCTAAAATAAGAGTTACAATTGAAATGAAATAAACTATCTGAATTAGATAAGACTTATCTATATATTATGATAATACTAAATAATCATCAATAATTATCTCATTATTTTACAACAAATACTTTGTTTTACGTTTTCATAATTAAAACTTATTATATACATCTAATTTATAATAAAGAATAAAAGGGGTAAACAAACTAGCCCGCTTACAAGCTGGCTGGGCTGCATTATTTGAAAAGAAACATGTCCGATATGGGATTGCGCAAAGCACGACTTGCACCTCGAAAGTAGAGGGGGTAGGGGTTCCGAAGTCATCTATAAAAAACCTTTACAATGGTAAGAAAATGCAATTTTGTTAACAATATACGATTAGTCAGCTTACATGTGTAGATTTAAACTTATAGAACTCTATTCTCGAAGGGTTTTATTTTGAGTAAAAGTCAAACTACTGAGTAAACACAAAAACAAGTATGGAAGTTCCTTCTCCATATTGGAATCTAGCAATTGAATAGTGTTAGTATTAAAGAAGAAAAAGAAATTAAAATTTTGTTTATCATATTGTCAAACACCTCAAGAATTGTCATCATGGTCGAGTTCGTTAACAAATGTTGTCAAGAGGGCATCCTTCTCGGCCGGGCTTTCTTCTCTCATTCTCTTCTTTTTGTCCCACTCTCTCCAAGCCTTTTCCGTTATCGGTGGAAGTTAAAATGTTTGAGATTGTGGTCGTAAAAATAAAAGGTCAAAAAGTTTTATGCAGCAAGCTTAGGACCTCTGCTGCAATTTTCCCTTCATTATGGTGCCATTTTAAGTCCCGTTTCAATAAAATCTTGAATTACAATTACAAAATCCCTACAAATCCTTGAAGCATTCGAATTCTACAATTTTCTCCCAAATCTATCCTGCCTGTCTTAGGGTTTCATCACTTCATCTCAATATATCTCTCGAGCCCTTTTTCACTCACGGATTCATCTGATTTACACACATCATACATATGCAACCCCCAAACCTACTCCAATTTCTAACAGGATCCAGATAAATCCTTTACGAACTTTTATATTGATATCAAGATTTGGGCATTAATTATGATCATCGTTGTTGAATTTCGCTTCTTATCATTGTTGAATGTGAACACCAACAAGCTTTCTGGCAATCTCCGAGCTTTTGGCCCTGGTTTGAATCCGTTTGCTCCGTACAACTTGGCCAATCATTCCTCTCGCTAATTTTCTTTGTAGTTTTTATTTTTAAAAATTATGTAAACTGTTCGAGGATAGGAAGCTCTGAAATTTCACGTATTTTTAATTGGGCTCATCTATTCATATGTTTTCTGGGTTCTCTTGAGACTTAAAGATAAGACCAAATTCGCTGATAAATTGAAATTTCTGCCTTGATTGTTTGTGGGTATTTTATGTGTTTTTCTCTCATGTGAGAAAGCTCCTGAATTTGAAGTCCGTTTTTTCTTCAATTAGGCAAAGAAAACTCGTTCTGGGTTTTTCTAGTTTAAACCTTTGAATCCAACCTTAAAAAGGTTAAAGATTGAGTCATTTTGATCGTCCATCAAAGATAAAGGTAAATTTGGGTTAAGATTTGTAAGATCATTGGATTAGTAACGATTTTGGGGGGCTGGTGTTTGATATAAAGAAGAAAAGGAATATTCAATAATGCCAGAGTTTGATATCGGACCAATCAGGAAGAGCAGGCAGTTGGGTAGGTTGGGAGGGGACAGGGATGATCGAGGTTGGACTCCCCTTCACATTTGTGCTAGGAAAGGTGACCTCAAACAGGTAATGTTTTCACCCCTTTTCAGTGATTTTTTCTTGTGTTCTATGAATAGCCATATGTAACAATTTTCTTAATCATTGGTACTTTGTTAAGTATGTTGTTCTGTAATTTCTTTCATTAATCGCGCAATATTATGGCGTTGAAATTCAGAGCATAATATAGACTCATCAGTGGATTTCATTGTTGGTATACTTGGATTATGAGAAGTCTTCGTTATAACATGGCCACTAAAGTGGGGATTTAGATATGAGGTGAATGCAGTACCTTATGTTTCTAGGAAATGAAATACAAACATTAAGAAGACTCACAACTTGTGCGGTTATGGTATATTTCCGAAAGACTGGTGGTGAAAACTATATAATCCTTCCTAAATCTAAAAGGGTAGGGGTGCGGGAAGTCTTGGTCTTCAAAAAATCTTTTCAATGAAGTGTGATTAAATTCATGAACAGATTTTTGGAGGTCTTAATTATGGATGTGAGTAATCGAGCGACAGAGAATGGTACTCTTTGAGTGGGTTTAAGATGGGTAAGGTGATGAAATGTCAAGGGTTTGAAGGAGATTGTTCCTTCAATGTTCAGATCTTCCCATCGTGTAGAGGATCTGGATGTTAGAATATATTCTCTGCATTGGTTAGTTTTGACTTGGATTATGGGAACAGACAAAGAGGATAAGATTCTGGCTATGCATTTGGACTGTTGGCTAGTGTTTTTGCCGGACGAAGAACTTTAAATCAATGAACCGCAGCAATCCATGCATTAGACAACCATGATTTCTCGTGTTGAGAAATTGAGAAAGATATTGGGGTTAAGACCCTGCCTTGTATAGTTTCGAATGTTGAGCAACTAAGGAAACAACATTTAGAAGATATTTATGGGTACAATCAGAATGTCAATACAGATGTGTGGTGGGATAATTAAATTTAATACAACAAAGAATTGTGAAACTTTGTATGGCAAAAACATCAGTGGAAGACGACACAATATCTAAAGATGGCTTGATAAATTCATAAGAGAGAATGAAATTCCATATGATTGCTTCTATTGGTGAGTGTGTGTCTGGTTGTGACTTGCTGTGAAGATTATTTGTTTAACATGTGTCATGCGTGGCAACATGGGTATATATCCTGGATGGTCTAGTTTGCAGACCCAATCATGGATGACCTTAGTGTCTCTCTTAGTGGTTAACATGGACGAAAAAAGGTTAACATGTCTTCTATTTGTGTCTCTCTTGATTTAAGTGGATTGTTTTCATCTTTTGTAGGTGAAACGACTTCTTGATGAAGGAATGGATGTTAATGTGGCTGCCTGGGGCCCAAAGTCGCATGGCGTGACCCCCCTCCACCTTGCTGCTAAGGGGGGTCATCTTAAAGTTATGGATGCATTGCTAGAGCGTGGTGCTGATATTGACGCGCGAACTAAGGGTGCATGCGGCTGTGAGTATATGTTATGTGAAAGATACGCACAGAGCATGTTTGGCTAAAGCTTAAAAGGTTTATTTATAAGTCATTAATAAGTTTTAGAATGATTTTTTATTTTTATTTTTAATTATATCAAAATTGGAAGCAAGTTACTTATCTTGTCAGACAACAGAAAGAAAAGTGTAACTATCTAATAATTTACACTTTTTACTTGAAAAAAAAATACAGAACAATGGTGCTCGTCCAAGCATTCACATTTTTAAGCTTAGCCAAACATGGATCTTTCTTTGGAAAACAAAGAAGAAATATTAATGTTGCTGTCCTTTGTTTTATTTCACATCTGCTTTTATTTATCGGATACAGGGACACCACTTCACAATGCTGCTAAAGAAAGAAATAAGAAAGCAATCAATTTCCTGGTTGGAAACGGCGCATTCCTGCCTGATGATATCAACGACACAAGGTTCAATCCACCCCTCCATTATTGTCATGGTCTTGAATGGGCTTATGAAGAGATGAAGCGCCTCCAGTTGGATAAGTCTTCATCTAGCGAAGCATCCTACAGCTCGGAAAACTGATGGGTTACTCTTAACGTTGTTACTTCTTTTCATGCTGTCTTGGAACTGAAGCAGACTCGATTTGTCGTGCTTTTCTTAAATCGTGGTGCTCTATAAGATTTGGTTTGCAATGGAATAAATGTAAGATTAGAACGTGTGTCATGTTACATATGTTTGCTTGATATGTCATCTGCATCTGGGATATCTTACTTTGAATCTCTTTCTTATGCTATCAAACCTTTGATTTTAATGTTACTGGTCTGTCTGTTAATCCTGTTTGGGGTATGTTTTTAATCTCTCTTGTTATGTGAATGACTGACATAAAATCATGTGTATGGACCGATTTACAGAAGTGTTTTATGTTTTGAGTAATGATATTCATTGTCAGTTTTGATGATCGTTAGCTACATTGTTTAATGAAGTTGAAATGTATTTTTATTCATTGGATGACTTGGCTGTAATCCCACCGTAAGAAGAGACTGTTGAACATCATCGGTGATGATGAATAACAATGTTCTTAAGTTTTAAGTAGTTTTAACATGAAAGATAGTATCAGATGCTCACCAACTATCACAATTGTGCAATTGGATCTCTTGATTCGTCGTATAGGTTTGTGTGATGTTTTAGGTGTATTATAGTCTCTGAACTATTTGGTTTGATTATTCATAATTAAATTTATAATTTCAACCTCTGATCCACCGAGATCCCATAGTTAGGATTTGGCAAAAAATGTTGTTATGCCGTTCTAATTGTTTTCTTCGTTAATCTCATTTTTCTTCAACATGATCTCATCGTAGATGTAATTTGACCAATGCTAAATACTAATATTAACTTTAAATTCGTCAGTAGAAATTACTTATTGCGATTATCTTACTCTAATTATGACTAGTGATAATTTTCTAACACGAGACACACTCGTTAGTATATCAAAGA
Organism: Fraxinus americana; assembly: GCA_035079005.1. NCBI lineage: Eukaryota > Viridiplantae > Streptophyta > Magnoliopsida > Lamiales > Oleaceae > Fraxinus > Fraxinus americana. The sequence continues at coordinate 30,124,596 of CM068720.1, forward strand.
GCCATCGTGCTTACAAATAGAATCAACGCCTTGTCAAGGATTTAGGTAAACCATTTAGCAGTCACGTAATATTTAGGCTCCGTTTGATAGTCTTAGTTTTTCATGGAAAAGAAAAACATTTTCCTTTTCCATCTTTAAAAAGCTGTTTGATAGGTAAATTTTTTCATGAAAAAAGTTCTCAACCTTTTTCTAGGTACAATCATTTGATACACAAAAGTTTGATTTTGTTTTCCCATCTATTAATTGGGAAAACATTTTTCACTCTTTTTTTTTTTTTTTTAGCAAAGGCAACCAATTCTATCAACTATTGTAAAAAGAATTTTCATTTTTGTTGACAATTTCTATGTAAAATAAAGTCAAAACGAATATGGTAATTTTTTCTAATTGTTTAAATTTTTTTTTTTTTTACTTTTTGGTAATTAGAACAAATTCTAGACGTATTAGTAGAAAAATTATCACTTTAATGGACAATTTTTATAAAAAAACTAAAGCCAAACGGACACCAAACTTTCAACATTTTTTAGGTAGAAAATTATACCAATCAAACATAATTAATTACAATTCCCAAGAAAATATTTTTTTAGAAAAATCTGTTCCATGTAAAACATTTTCTTTCTACCCATTTTCCACTCTTGCAATCAAACGGACCATTAGTTCTTCGCACAGCCGTGCTATTGAATCAAGATCAAACGCATGATTACGTCTATTGCACTTTAAGTACGGTAGTATTATCTTAAAGTGATATATTCTTTTTATGCAACAAGACACTCAAAAATAGATAAACCCTTTATGGCACCATTTCATCAGCGATGAGTAAGAAGTGGTGGGTCGAGATGGTGATTTGGCGTGGGGATTGGGAAATATTGATTTTCCTTTTTTAATTCGTTTAATATTTTTAAATTATTTTATCTAGGAAAGTGCTACATGTACATAAATTTATACATAATATTATCCATAATTACAAGTGGCACTGAATCCAACCATTAATTCAAATCTCACACTTTCACATCATAATAAAACTACTTGTACAAAGTTGAGTTACAAAAGTTGGGTTACAAAGTGTGTTGGTAAAATCCAGACCGTTGATTTTAAATGATTTAAAAATATATTTTTAAAATGATTGGTGTAGATGTTACTTTGTCAATCAATTTTGTAACATAACTTTGTACATGTATCATAACTCTTCACATCAACAACAAAATTACAAGATTTTGTTCACATCACATTATGGACAATATTATGTACATGTAGACTTTTCCTTGTTCTAAAGAAAAATGCTATTCTTCCATAGTGGGGATGCACCCACAGTCTATATGGATGTAAATAATTGGTTAAATGATAGATGAAATTAAATGACTTATTTAATTTTATCTATCATTTAATATCACATTAACGCAACATAAATTGAGAATACAGCCCAACTGAAAATGAATGACATTTTTCTGTTGCAAAAGGTTAGGGACCCAAATCATGAATGCATGCGAAAAAGGCACTGTCGTATCGCAGTCATAATGTGGTGTCATGTGTCGTTTTGTTTGACCAATTAATTAATTCATAAATTTAATAAAAAAAAAATCATTTTATAGACAAATAAATGACATATTTGTCTTCATATAAAGTTACAATCCAAGTATCCAACACCGATCACCCCTCCAATGATTCCACTCCATTTAGTCCATTTGGATAAAAATGAAATTTTTAGTAAATTTTGATTAAAATTGATTAAATACGTGATTGAAAATTTGATAAAAGTCGCGGATGCTATTAAATTTGTGTGTGAAAAAAAAAAAAGAATTTTAAGAAATGGGGACAAAATGAAATTTAATTGAATTTAAATTTAAATTTTGTATTGCTATATAATTGGTGTTGAGTAAATATTCTTAGCAGAAAAAATATACATATGAATGAAAAATCCCAATTATTACGATCGAATATTGAATAAAATTATAGACGGGAGAATATGTAGAAAAATTAATTAGTTATCTCGCATGAATTTAAATTAACGATAAAAAATCATCAAATCTTAATCACCTTGCCTACTTCGAAAGTAATTCTAGAACTTTGAAAAGAACGTTGATAACTCTCATAACGGAATTGCTTGTGTTATGACATGTTTAATATGCTTAAATAAATATAATTAAAAAAGAAATGCTCAAAAAAAAAAATTATTATAATGAAAGAATAATGTTAAACAATTAAAAAACAAAAATTATTACTTAGAAGTTATAGCTGCCATTGAGCCATTGAGGGTTGAAAATCACGGTGACAATCTTGGCAATATATTTATAGTAACAGCTTGTAACCCTGGGGGAGTATCAACAATCCAAAATCTATAAGGCGGCGCCACCACATCAACCACCACAATGCCGATGCCGTCCCCTCTTACTACACACACTCTACCACCTCCAGCCGCCATTTGCTGCGCCCCTTTAAGCACTCCACTTTCCAAAATCAACACCCATTTGTCCCTCCCATGATCATACTTTCTCAATGCACCTTTTGATTCATCCACCATGTATATGGTGTCCTCCTCCATCGCCGCTGCTGGACCCCACCATCCCGCCAACATTCCCTCCGGCATCTCCTCCCATACGTCGGTTTGTACATCGTATATTGCACCTTCCTTGGCCGCTTTGCCCTTCACGTTCACCATGCAAAGCTTCCCTCTCCATCCTATCGTTAAGAGTAAAAATTCCACATCGGTTAAATATGTATAGAAAAGCTCGATCCAACATTCAATTCGTTTACAACTCACACTAATTTGCTTAATTAGCCCCTGTTTGGTACATATTATTTCATAATACATTCTTTCAGAAATAATTATCAATAACACATTATTTAATAAAATAATATTTCTCATTACATCAATAATTTTTCTTTACTTTTTAACCACATATTTTCCTTCATATCACCATTTAAAATACTAAATTAATTTATATCAAATCAATAGTTTTTTAGTTCTCTATTAATTTATTTCAAAAATTAAGTAGTAATTACTAAATTAAAAAATAACATTTAATTTAACTAAAATATTACATTTATTAAAAAATACAAAAAATTACATTTAATTACCTAAAATATTATTTATTTGATTAAGATTTATTATATATTTTAATAAAAATAATAATTAAATTAAATTAAAGTTAAATTATTTAATATAAAATGATATAATAAAAATTAAAATTTGTTGTAGTATAAAATAATGGATAAAAAAATTATGAAAAAGTGTAAAAATTTCACTAGATGAAGAGTATTGCACCATACTATACCAATATGGTTTAATGATATGAAGTTGGATTGGTGATGATTTTTTTTACACCAAATTTGGGTTAGAGATGTTCTTAAAATTTTAAGATTCATATTATTTAACGAACTATCTTTGTATAGATACTCTTAACGATTTTTATAAATATAAAAATATTAATCAACATATAAGGATTCGACGGAAGACTCCATACCTATGGCATCGATGGCGTCTCGACTGAATTTTCCATGTTTTAGCCCTCCCATTCTTTCCCACCTCCAATCATTTTCAAAACCCCATAATTTTTTGTGGCTCAAATGGCTGTTATTATTGTTATGGAGGTTCCATTTTTCGACAGATCGAGCAACCTCAGTGCTGTAGTGGGACCCAATTCCACTCACAACGTATACGACATCGCCAGAGGCTCCAGCGGCGCACCACCGCCGTGGAGTGAATAGTGGGGGACCGTAGGTCCATTTCTGTATCAAGGGATTGAAAATGAGTGGCCTCGAGAGGGCGGGGAGGAATTCGTCGGTTGTGGCTGCAAGGAGGACTAAGTTGCCGGAAACAGAAACAGATTGTATAGGAAATTTACGTGAAATGAAGGAGCAGTGGCGGAGGAGGAAGCGGAGTGGAGGGTCAGGCGGCGGAGGAGGAAATGACCACCACTTATTTGAAATGGGATCAAAGGAGGAGTATTCAATGGAGTTGTCTTGATTTTGCGTGGATATCAAGAGAGTGTAAATAGATAGAAAAGGAGGAAAAGATGGTGAATAGATAAGGCGGCGCCAAGAACGGCAAACGGAGTAGAGAATTGAAGGATGGACCAAAAAAAGGCAAAGTTGGGCTATATGGTCTGGAAGTCCAGGCAACAAAGACTGGTGGTGATGGTGCTCCGCCGTCTTATGGTGGTGGATATTTAGCCTTTCGGTGGTGGAATCGGTTGCAGTGGAGGATGAGTTAGAAGTTACAAGATTGCTCATTTGGAGGAGGGAGGGGATGTGTGTGTAGGGGTAGTACTCTCTTTAAAGGAGTGGGTTGTGGGATTGTGTTATCTTTTTGTATTTATGTGGTTTCTCTATTGAGTGATGACTAAAGTAGACAAGTGGAGAGGGGAGAATTAAGTCAAAAATAAAAGGCAAAAGTTGGATACTAGTAGGGTCAAAATGTACCTTTGGATTTTAGGATAAATTTTGTGAAAAGTAACTTTTTTTAAGATGTGTAGTTAAGAAGTAGATAAAAATTATGAATTTTATGTATAAAATTACTTTATTGAAAGAATGTATGATCGAATATAAGTTTGAGAAAAAATAATTTAAAGAATTTATATTAAACATTACATCAACACCATCGTCGTGCTTCAATTTTCTATCCAATAGTATTAAAATTAAGTGGTTGTGAGACTATTATTTTCAAGTTCTGCCTCCATAACGATTATCATAACTACTTATTCGTCGTAGCATTTTACGTCTTGTATTAATTGAAGTAAAGTAATCATAATCATGGTATAGCTGATGAAGATGACTGAACATTCGATTGATATATGATAAAGTACTAGAAGTAGCTAGATGGTTCCAAGGCCATGTATCGTCTCTAACTCAACATTATTGCCCGACAATTGTGTGATCAGCCTCAATAGCGTTGTACATGGCTATTGATTAGTATGTTTTTCAAGTCTTTGTTGAGTTATATATCTGTCACTTAAAATAGTGAAGTCAAGAATTTCATTATGGACATTCACCTTATATTTGTGTAAGGCTAAAAATGCATAGCCTCACACATTTATTCAAGAAACTTGGGCCCCGTTCGGGAGGGATTAAAAGTCAATTAAAATTGAAAATATGGTCGTTATTGGGTTCCACTCGTCTAATAAAAGTCAACAAGTTAGGCTATATTTTCAATTTTAATCCGATTTTAATCCCTCCCATACAAGGCCTTGACATGTTTTGAGTTGTGTTTAATTTTGTGTCCATAAATATGTGGGCTTAATTTGATTGCTCTTCTATGGAATTATGAAAATTGAAATGTTGGTCTTACCAAAAAAGTCAGGAAAGTAAAAGTCAAATTCTTGACTTTTGATTAGTGTAAGCTAGGAAGTTAATAGAATTTTTCACTTTTTATAACAAAAAAACCACGTTTAATTTCTTTAGTAATATCCACTTTGCACTTCCAATTGCTTCATGTAAAATTTGAACTCATAAACGTATTTCATATCACTCTAACCCCCTATTTGGTTAAGGTAAAAAAATAAATTAAATCAGAGTTAATAGTTTAAGTCATTAATTAATTTCAACCATACATTTCATAAGATCCACAATTTTTCAACCACGCATCCCATCTACTTTTATAAAAATTACTAAAAATTTGATTTTTATCTAAGTCAAACAAGTGATCTGAAAAAGTAATGCTCCAACGCGACTTGGAAAAGTCAAGAATAGTTGTAATTAAGACTAGCATGACTCGATAGTAAAAGTATACATCCGAAACATACACAAATTTAAATAATATACGTGCCGTGACTCATGCATGATTACCACAAGAGCTAGAAGTGGTAACGTAGTGAATCCAACGTTTGAAGAGAGTTTTGGTCGAACTTTTGTAATTTATTTGGTGATAGTACGTACCGTGTGGGGATGTAGTGTAGGGCATGAGATAAGGCAAAAATAAATGTAAAAAGCTGTGAAGTGGGACAAAGAGGTCGAGAGAGTAATTATAAAATTGACCTTTTGGGCACCCCTGCATTAATTCATTATTCTCTCTCCCCAACCCTAACTTCTCTCAACTCTGTTCTTTGCATTACATTCCAAAAATTGTCACGAGAAAAGGGTACCCTTTTAAGCATTGAATAGGTAGGGTAGAAAGTGGGAACCGTCCCTAATAAATATGAGAACTTTTGAAATGAAAAAAGGTCATGAAAGAAACAAGATAGTTGAAGAAATTGAGCCCATATATGAATCACATTTTCATTTTCATTCTTATTCTTCTACTCATTTTCAATCACACATTTTTCAATAAAGGGCCAGTTTGATTCTCATTATTGTAGAATGAGAATGAAAAATATAGCCGTTATTGAGCCCCACACAAGATATAGAAATTCAAAATTGATGACTGGATGTGATGGATAACGGTCATATTTTTCATTTTTATGGATGGAAAATGATAAACAAACGGAGGCAAAATAATATTTTCCATCACATCATTAACTTTTCATTCATTTTCAACCACATAAACAAACGGAGGCAAAATAATTATGAAAGTGGGAAATTTAATTTCAAATTTGTTAAATACAAGGTAAATAATGGATTAATAAGGGAATTTTGTTACTTAGGGCCTGTTTGGTAATGATTCTCATTTTCTACAGTAAATCAATTCTCATTTTCAATCACACATTCTTCAATAAAATAATATTTTCCATCACATCAATAATTTTTTCTTCTTTTTCAACCACACATTTCCCATCATATCACTATTCAAAATCAATTCTTCCCCCAAAAAATCTCTACCAAACAAGCTCTTATTTTAATTGGTTGATGAGAGTTGGAAATATCCATCGGCTCTCAATTGAGGCTATGCCCCCATGCATGCCATTGACGCAATGGAAGAGCCGAAGAGTTGGAGCATGCAATGCTTCCCAGTTTAGGAATGGGGACGAATTGATTGTCGCTTGAGCGTTGTAAGATCAAAGATGATGAGGTACTTCATTTGTGGGAGAGAACAAAATCTCATATTGACTTATAAATAATGAATTCTTAATATAATTGACCTACTATTCCTAACACAGCGCCCATTTGGCCTCCATTATTTCACATTATAATGACAGGAATAGTAATTTTTTGGAGAATGTATGGTTAAAAAAAAAAATTTTTGAATTTACGTGTAATATTATTTTCTTAGAGAATGTATGATTGATAAGAAGAGATAGAAAAATGAATTATAATTTTTTAGATGTTAATTTTCTCACACGAGAACGAAAACTAATTTATATAAGGACAATATATTTAACACTTAATCCAGCCTTTCAAAAAAAGAAAAAAGAAAAATCATTTGTTCAAATTTTGAAATAATACCCCTATCCTCTATTACACATAAACTATCAAAATTTAGCCCATGCCCTTCTCTCATTCTTTCGGGAAAAAAAGTTTACATTTTCAACCACACATTCACACAATAGAATATTCTGAACATAAAACTTAAACTTTTTCCTATTTTTGAACTACACATTTTTCAAAAAATCACTATTCAAAACAATATTTTTCCAAAAAAAAAAAAAAACCCACCAAACGTGGACTTAGTTTAATGCAAGACCATTTTTTTCCTGTCCCAAATTATAGGTCACTTCCTTCTTGAAAATAAAGTTGATTTCTTAATGGGAAAAATTTACAGTTCAGGTGTTTACTATTCCAAAATTAAAAATCAGGCCCCAAAGTTTACAATTACGAAAATCAGGTTTTTCTTGAATTAATTAATTACATTTCAGAATTATTATATTAAATTAAATATTTAACTGTAATATAATAAAATTAACCCACCCCACCCCACCCCACCCCCCGTTGCTCCGACTACTACTCCGGCGACCGGCGACTACTCCGACAGCACTTTAATTCCGGCGACTGCTCCGATCTGACGACTTTTTCGAGGTCACAGATCAAAAAATCTGTAGGTCACGGATTATTTCGAGGTCACAGATAAAAATTTTTGTAGATCGTAGATTATTTCGAGGTCACAGATTTAAAATTTTATAGGTCACAAATTATTTCGAGGTCACGGATTCTTTTTTTAGTTACAAATTGTGAATTTCAAAGTCACAGCTCAATAGTAAGGTCACAGACACCCAAAAAAACCCCACAACATTTCAATAACAAGATCACAGACACCAAAAACAACCCACAACAGTTCAATAACTATGTCACAAACGCTTAAAAAAATCATTACAATTCAATAACGAGGTCACAGATGCTTAAAAAAATCCATCACATATCAATAGCTTGGTCACAAACACAAAAAAAAAATCCACAAGAGTTTAATAGGTAGGTCACATACATTAAAAAAAAAAAAAAAACCACCTCAATACAGTAGCTAGGTCACAGAAACAAAAAAAACCCACTACAATTCAATAGCTAGGTCACATACACCTAAAAAACCAGTTCAATAGGGTAGGTCAAAAAAAAAAAAAAAATCACCAGAGTATAGTAGTTAGGTCACAGACACCGAAAATAGTTGGTAACAGACCCTTCGTCTCATACACCGCCGATCCTAATCCACCCCACGCATCAACACCACACATTTGTACCTCAACCTCCACCATAGTACCATCACCACGCAAAAAATAAAAAAAAAACAAAAAAAAAAAAAAAACAACGTGCAAGACGTCATTCTTCAGAAGTGCGACACAAAGACGATCACGATGTTGTGCGCGACACGATTGGCTGTTGTGCCGACAGATAAAGACGGCGATCCGGGGGAAGGTGGAGGCGGCGGCGGGTGAGAGAGTGAGGAGATGTGAAATTGATTAAGGTTTGGATAGGATGTTATATTTAAAATAGAGTGGGTGAGGATAGATAGTGGGGTGGGTATATATGTTATTTTAATTTTATAAAATCATTATTAATTAAAATTATAAAAACCTGATAATTGAATAAAAAACTTAAAAACCTGAATTTTTAAAATGTAAAAGAAAAGACATGGTTTGGTGTAATTTCTTTTTTCTTAATTTTCTAATATATACATATTTAGCCCCTGTTTGTCTACCATTTTCCCAAAAATTGTTTTCTACTGTAAACAATCTCCACTACATATTCACCTAATAAAATATTCTACACATAAACCAATAAAGTTACTTTAAATTTCAATCACACGTTCTCCAAAAAATATTATTTATTAATTTTCTAATATATACATATTTAATGTATTCTGTTATCAACAAATATAAATTACTCATATTTAAACCCTCATTTAATGTAAAGATATATTAGGCACATGTAAGTACAATTTATTGTTTCAAGTATATTAAGAGCCCGTTTGTTTCCGATTAAAATCCAATTAAAATTGAAAATATGACAGTTATTGAGCCTCACTCGTCTAATAAAAGTCAACAATAACGACTAATTTTTCAATTTTAATTCGATTTTAATCTTTACCGAACACGCCCTAATTATATTTTCATAATCTTTGTGAAAATGAAAGAAATTCTATTTTTGTGGGATGCATGGAGTACATTTTAGCAACACCCTTATGAAGAAAAAAAATGTACGCAACAATTTGAAGACCCAACTTTTAGAATTCAACTCAATGACAAATCTTAGACCGACCTTGTTAAGATGGAACCTCACTTTTCCATTCGAGACATCGAAAAAAGGTTCATAAATTATTTTATACAAGTACGCATACAATTTGAGTTGTTGGTCAAATGCATGAGTCGGAACGGTTGAATCGAAGAAGGGTAACTAATGGCATTAATTTGTTTCACTGTCCCACCTGTAGCTTCAATGAGATGGTTGTATGTTAAATTTAAGAATAATTCCTTAAAGTACAGGAAATGTTGCCAGATTTTGTACATAATTTTAAATTGAAAAAATCTTGTCCGTGTATCTGTGTTTTCCCTCCTCCATATTTGAATCCAGTCCATCTATTTCAAATTTCTGTGTTTATTTTGATAAATTTCCCTGTACTCATAGCATAGTTCTAAATTTAAATTGAACACGATTAAGTAAGAGCATTTGACCAACAACTCAAATTGAAACAAATTAATGCCATTAGTTACAGGTGGGACAGTGAAACAAATTAATGCCATTAGAATAAAAGAAATGGATTAGATAAAAGAATAAAAGAAGACAAGAAAATATGATAGATGAATTATGAGATTTTATTGCACCACAAATAATGAAGACGTAGAAATATTACAATGATCCTAAAAACTAGTAATCACTTTTATCACCATATTCTCACATCATAAAATTGTAGAAAAAAACCAAGTATATATAGGCAACCATGTATGACGACGTCCAAACCCTAACGATTGAAGTCAAATGGATTCCATCATCAAGGACCTACCATGCACATTTCTTCAAAGGTAGAATGTCTCATGTTATTTTTAAAGTTTAGGGGTATTACTTTGTTTGGAAAGTTGAGGACCAAATATGCTATAATCCCTTTAAATTATGAAATATTATTTTTCAATATATTCATTAGGATAAACCATTATATGATTGGTTTTATAATAAATAAAAGCAAATCAAGTTATTCAAATATTCGAGAGTGCCTAATATAATAAATAAACCATTTGTATATAAAGCAACTAATCTAAAATCAATAAACTTCTAATAAATTAAACTCCATTTTAAAATTCTATCTAAATCCTATCTCTATCTCCATCACCACTACTACTACAAGTGGCATAGTTAAAATTGCTTTACAAAAAGGCAAATATCAAATTGTAATTTAAGCTACATTTTAATGATTTATTCAATAACTAAATTTTAAATGTACACAAAATGGGATCAAGATTACACAACTGAAAATGAATCATTATGTATTACTGGTTGCATGCACAACACAGATTCTTCTCAACTATGTTTGAGAGACAATTACCTTATCTGGGCATATGTTTTGCAGCAGACATTATAAATCTTATCAAGAAACATTTCTCAATAGAATAAATTGAACACCATTAAGGATTGGAAGGATTATTATCTGTCTGTGTATAGAAGGATTCATAGGTTTCGACTCGCCTCTTCGAATCAGGAAGCTCCAGTTCTTCCACAAAACCTTTTGTCATCTTCAAAAAATCCTCCTTGTGCAATTGTTTCCATATCTAATACAATTACCACATATAACAGAAGGTTAGGAAAGAGAATGAGAATATGGCCAGTTTTCAAGAACAAAAGATCAAATTCTAGAATGAACTTATTAATTGTATGTTTGGCAAAGCTTAAATTATAATTAAGATAGTCAAATATATTTTTTATTGACATATTTCGTAGAACCTACAACTACTACTTAGTATCCACACATTTCGTACGATCAACAGCTTAAGATCTACAAAAAACTTTACCAAACATAATCTAAGCTTACATATCCCAATGTGGACTTGTACTTTCAAAAATGATGGTAAAATATAGGATCTTAAACTAAACAGAGACACTTTGATATGGACATCAACTGTTATTCTTTTGTTAGATAAAAGGGAAAACAAGTAGAATGGAAGACATGTTAAATACAAAGCCACCGACCATTTCAATCAGAAAATCTGGGAACCAGTTTGATTCTAGCTTAATAAACATACATTCAAAAAAGGAGATGAAACCCAGTCAACAGGTCATCTTTAAAAATATCAGTTAAAAGGCAGCAAGGACTTAATACAAGTTTCCAGGGAAATAAAAAGCAGCAGAACAGGAAAACTTGCTTATCACCACGGAAATTTGAATCAATACTTCTTAATCTCTGGATGCTAATGAAGTTTCTCACCAGCAACATTACCATACTCTGATCTATGCCGTTCAACAAATTATTTGCCTAGTTGAATCTATCGTGTATCGTTTAATGTTCTAAGTAAATCTTTTCATAACCATTTCCAAACTATTTCATGTGCAGAACCCAGGCAACTCCTGACCATAGTTTGGTGATTGGGACTTTCCTTCACCACTTCCCTCTCCCCAGCCTTCAAGTAAAAATTTATTAAGGGTAAAAGGGATCATCCTCAAATGCAAGATATTAAGATATCCCAAAAGAAAATTATAAACTTTAAAATTGATGATATCAGACGTGTATAAGCCTTGCTCTTGAAATGTTTGATCAGAGATCATGAAGAGGTCTCTACCTGTTATTATAAAGCAAGGAGACTGTGTGCAGCATGCTCAACATTTTTTTAGTAAATGTACCACAGCTTATTCCTTTTTTTTGTAAAGACGAAAAAAGAAATTCTATTTTAGGTTTAGATATATATCAAATGCGTTCCCCAACTGAAGAAGTCATTTTTGGAGGAGGAACCGTGCATTTTTTGGATTCGCGTGCTCCCTGGTTAGAACCTCTAAGAGGTGCAAATGGATTCGACTTGACTAGGTTGAAAAACGACAAACAACCTTGGCAAGAATGGTGATCCGCAGAATCCAGAACAATTGGTATTATATAACAAATTAATATAATTAAGTAATGAATAATTTACTCAGAAAAGCCACATGTTAGTGTGCCTCATAAGCATATTGTTCTTTTGTGGTTTAATACCCACTGAGCACTATAGTTTTTCTTCGTTTGCATACAACTGTTCTGTACATTAGGCTCATGCAGGGCTTCACATATGCCGCCGAAACCATGATTGGGCTTTTAGAGTATTTTTGTTTAAATCGTAGCACAGGGGAAGAAATTTGAATAACTTGCAAACCCAAGGAATGGAAGTGAACTGACCTCCATCAGAATTTTGAAGTACTTAAAGTGAACTATGAATTAAAAATCCCACCACAAGAATGCTAAGTAAAATAAAGAAATCAATAATGTTATCGTCGATATAAAATGAAAATAAAGTTGTCATCATGTGCTTTGTGTGACTTGAACTTTCCAAACACACTTTGCTTCAAAATTTTGAGTAACAAATTAACCAGAGACTATATATAATATTCTATCAAAATGATAAGAGACTCCTGGTTTACAGAAGTGATGCGATCTTAGTATAATAACTTAGAAGAGGGAACGGTAGACTAAAACTGACATGAGCTTGTGGTTGCTAAATATCTAGTTGCTTTGGATCTTCCAACAAAAGTAGCAATTCTTAGGAAATTATTGTGATGAAGCCAGTGACAGAAACCTGAATAGATATGAATTTTTGTGTGGAATGTATGGAATTACAAACTGAATGAAAGGAATTACAATAGTTTGCAGAGCATTCGAGAGGCTCTACTTCTCTCCCAAGCAATATCCAAATTCTCCTCCCCTTGTCTAACCTACCATCTCTTATTTATTCTTTGGCACCAACTATTTCCTAACGGAAATACCAGACTACTTTACTGGAACTACTTCATGTAACCATTATCCTCATGTAACCACTTCCTATAACCACTAGTAGAACTTTTGGAACTGAGCAACTGGAGCAACTGATTCCCTTTGACGTAGGGCCTGTTTAGGCCAGATTTTAATCTAAGTCAAAGTCAAACAATCAATATCAACCACATCTTTCATGGGTCCCACATCTTTTCAACCACACATTTCAAAAATTCTATCACAATCCACTTAAAATTTGATTTTAATTTACACCAAATACCCTCGTAATAATATATGCTTATCAATACCGCCGCCCTAAAGAATCACCTCGTCCTCAAGGTTATATATGGGAAGTTGTTGCTGCAATATTATATAGGATAACAACCTTTTCACATAGTTGCCCATAAATTTGACTTCAATGCTGGATGATTAAAAAAATGATTCCTATTAAAAGAATGAAATTATATTCCAAAAATTTGTTTTACAGTGCACAAATTCCACTTGCATCATGGCTGCCCCATTCCATCATTCGACTCCATCTACACCTGATTCTTCCACTTTGTCATCCTCTTTTCCACCAGAATTGTTACTGACCACCAAACATTGCAACCCTTTATTTTTATTGTGATGTCCGATTGGATTCTTCTCACTACCTATGGTGTAATCGTTTCTTTAGCTGCATTGGCATCATTGCACCGAGAAGTGGTTTGAAGGAATTATTGCAAGAAGAAAGTAGACATGCATTGAAAATTGGGCTTGGTTCTCATTAGGATTGTTTTAATAGTAGTTGCCTTCTATCGGTTGGTCCATCTCCAAAACCAAGCCCATGGGATTTACCACATGAATTTTAGCCTTATATTCCTGCCCATTGACATAGTTCTCTTCCCCTTTGTTCCATCTTCTCCTGAACCCATGATGCCAATAGCTGTCTCGGGGAGTTGCCTCGCAGCATGAAATGTTATTTCTTCTTCCTCTGGAATGGAAGAATTGGTTTAGCATCAACTCCAATCTTCTTTCCCGACCTAAAAAAAACTATAAGCTTTGCAAATAAACATATATCCACAGAAAGTAAGGTAAATCTCATTGAGAGGAATCAGCAAAGAAAAGAAAAACAGGTCAAAAAATAGAGATCTCTTCCTCGATGTGCTCCAACCTCTTCTCCTCCTCTGTTGATGGCAATGGAGACACACGCAATTGACACTGCTGTTATTTCACTGCTCTCTCTGAGTTCACCACCTCCCAATGCTTGCATGCTGGAAATTCTTCACCAACGGAGACCTCGTTCATATGATATCAAGCCAATGTCAAAATAAAGGTTCTCCCAATTGGCTTGATGTAAACTCTCTGTGTCAAACCATTGTTTTTTGAATTTCACTTTAGTTGAAAGCTGTCTTTGTTATGCTAATTTCCTAACAATGATATCATAGCCTTGCATTTTCAGAATATATTCCACATATACAATATTGTTCATGTGCAATGGGGGAGCTAATCCTAGAAAAAAAGGCAGTTCATGATAAAAACAGGGGCAGCAAAGTTCAAGATTGAGAAGTTCAACCGGCACAGTTTTTCCGTGTGGAAACTAAAAATGATGGCTATTTTGAGGAACGACAATTGCTTAGCAACAAGTGGAATAAAACTTCCAGTTCCTGATATGACTGGAACTGACAACAAGTGGAAAGAGGCAGATAGAAATGTTGTTGCCAACTTACATATGCGTTGGAAGATTCAATTCTACTAAATTTTACAAGGTCAGGTCAATTTATAAATAAGATGTTCTAACAGAGGATGCTCTACACTCTTCAAATGATAGAACCTATGTGGTATAATAGAGATGATAAACATGCAGGGATTCTCCTGTAAAGCTTTCCTGATTCACATGATGACCCCACATTCTCCCACTCAATCAGTAGTGATCCTTCTATTCTTCCTAAACTTGCAAGATTCATGTTGCTTATGTACAAGGCCATGAGAGGATCTACATTACGGGCCTGTTTGGACTGGATTAAAATTTGATTTTAATTTAAGTCAAAGTCAAACAATCAATATTAACCACATCTTTCTTGGGTCCCACATCTTTTCAACCACACATTTCAAAATCTTCTGTCACAATCTACTAAAAATCTAATTTTAATACCCACCAACACCCTCTATATGAAATTATGAATATTGATTGGCTTGGTTACTACAAAAGTTAACCAAATGGAGCGACGAACAGGATCGTTATAGCCAACCTCAAATATATTGAGAATAAGGATTAGTTTGTTGTTGAAGCTTTTCGTCAAAATGAAGAAAATGATTGAGCACAAAATCATACAGTGGTTTCTAGGTTCTAGAGAAACTTTGAATTTTTGTATCGCAGGAAACAAAATTACGAGTAATTATTGGTATTCTACGAAACAGAAGAAAACTTACCTCAAAATCCCACTCGCCATATAAGTTTGGATCAGTCTTGTTTTCCCAAACATAAGTGTGGGCCTGCAACTTCTCAGAATTATCCTGCAAAAATCAAGACAACTACTAATTATATTTGGATTCTTCGTACGGTATCAAAAGCTGAGTGCTAACTATACCTGCTCACTTTTTAGTTTGACCAAAAACACAATAGAGACGCATGCGTACGTGTGAATCATAATCCAACGTGTAAAGAGAAAAGAACATATGAAATTTAAGCACTCAATTTTTCAACCATCAATTCCTTTGCAGCTATAATTTTTTATGTCAAGATCCAAACAAATGGTCCTTGATGTGCTACTAGAACAAAAGAGACAAGTCAAATATACAAACCATTAAGAACACATCGACGGTCCTCCTTTCATACTCAACATCCTCAAATTCATCCAGAATATGTAGCTCCAGAGGAGTGATGCCTAAGAGTACCTGCAAATAAATAATAACAGAAGGTTAAAACAATCAAATAATCCACATACTCTTGGATAAGAGCCACAAAAGATGGAATTCTCAATTTTATAAGATAATTTCCAATTAAATGATAACATTTTTAGGACTATAATTATTGATAATCAAAAAGATTTCCACTTTGACCATGTTATATGTATCCCAATGATCTCCAATTCGAATCCCCTCAGATACTGAAGTGAGTACCTGGCCGTAAACTTCATGACCCCGTAGAATAAGTCGAGGTGTGCGTAAGCTGGCCGGACATCACAGTTATCAAAAAAAAAAAAATTAACTCGTCTAAAAGCTTCAGCGGTATAGAAGGATCAAATTTCTTTACCTAATCTTTTAACATGCTCATTCACGTGCAAGCTGAATTATTTTTTAGAAAATGATTTATTATAGAACTTTTTTGTAAACAGTAGGCAACTTCAAAACTTCTACCTTCTAGCATTCAACATTTTATGGGCTTGAATGCATGCACATATTTACGTTTTAGATGAGTGTGTATATTTCAATTTTTAAAAATAGATCATATGCGAACAAAAAGTTGTAACGTAGAACAAACCTTCCCTGTAACTTTGTTATTTTCAACGGGTAAAATTGCAGGGTAAACACGTCCTCTGATGCTAAATCTATGGCTACCAAAAAAAAAATCCAATTGTCAACCTCCGCAATTATCTCTACTAAATTTGTGAAAAAAAAAAAAAAAGAGATTGCAGTTGGGGGGGGGGGGGGTATTATTGGATAATTGAATTGAGTGAGAAAGAGGGACATACTAGTTGGGAAGGGTGGCAGGGGAAGAGGCAGGGATGCGATTCAAGAGGACTTGAACGACGTCGTCAGCTAGGAGGCTTCCGTACACGAAGACGTTGTGAATGGCGGACTGAGGATTTGCAGTGGATCCCATTGGAATATTGGATTGATAGACAAGATTCTGATTCTCTGTACAGTAGCCACAAATATATATCACAGTACTGAGTCTTCTATGGCTTGTTTGGACGCTTCAAAGTTCAAAGTACAGTGTAAGGCCGGCCCAGTTAAAGTGCTTGTTTGGCAAATCTTAAACTTATAATTTGAGCATGTCAATTATACTTTTTATTTCTAAGTTCTGTAGGATTCACTTATTATCCATGTAAGTACTTAAAAGCAATACCGAACATACTATAAGACGTGTAGTCCAACCCGAGACATACTCTTTCTTAACGAACTATTTAACTATGTTATAGTACTGTGAGATTGAAAAAATAGAATAGTTTTTTTGGAACACAATCCCTTTCTTTTTCGTGTCCTATAATAAAATTGAATCCAAAATAAGTACTTATATAACATTGGATCATGATACTAAGTGATCAGTTACGTCAATGTTAATATTTTAAATCCACTATATTCGCGAACAAAGATATTGGTTAGGTAACTCAATTTCCATAATCGATATTGTGGTCGATTCAATTCCGATAATTATACTATCATATTTTGGAGAGCATCCGACATAATGTATTGAAGTGAATAGTAATTTGGTATCGTAGGAGTCTCTAGTTTACGACTGTGAGAAGCAATGACTTATCTTGTCGAATTACTTTATTTTTCAAACGTTACATCGACTTACATATCTTCTTGTATTCTTATTAGTTGTCAATGTTTCAATGTGCCCAACACTCATTATAAGTTCCTAAATTTGAGGTGGGTCCCACCTTCCTAGCATGTTTGGGAAGCTCCTTTAGGGTTAATACACCTACTACTTGTTGCAACAAATGACTTTCTAGTCTCCTTTAGTTCCAAATTGATAGTGTTGCGCTTAGTATCTAATAATATTTGGACTAATCCTAAGCCTCGTTCAGAGGTTATCATTGGTTTTAGACATTAGTCCAAGGTTGCCCCTTGATTGTGTCAAGATGTAATGTAGCATTAGTTTATGCATTTCATTTTCCCTTTTTTCTTCAAATCTAGAGCTTCGTCTCAATGAGAAGCAATGTTTTCTTTACCGTAAATCATTTCTCTCAATTACCTAAATGAACACAAGTATAACTGAAAACTTCATGAAAAAAAGAAGACACCATCTCAAATTGTTCTATATTCTATTGCATTGGTATCGCAAATAGAAAGCTAAGGAACAAAAAGCTCATTTTCAATGGAACTCACGACGTAGAAGGAGACCATAGATTCTTATTTATATATAATGAAATGATATTGTTTCTTAGAATAGTGGTTATCAACACTTCAGCACGAATAGTAGTTACAACATAATCAATGATTAACCAATAAAAAATCAAAGAAAATCCTTTTATTTTTATTATTCAAGTCCACGATCATAACTCGAACATTAGATAGAAATCATTCGAAGACTACTATTGATTAATTGAAATACTTGTAAAGAATTAGTCTCGTAGTTAAGAAAGATCATAAACTATCTAGAAGGTTTAAAATGAGTGCAAATTTATACTAAAAATTGGACAGAAATGTAGAAGAAAGAAATCGATAATGAGTTTGATTGAAGCAAAAGTTGTGCTCTCTTTCCTTAATATAACACACACACGCATACACACAGGTGCCCATGGTTGAACATCACTTTGCGATATAACAAAACTTCAAATCTCGAGAAATAGTGAGAGAGAGAGAGAGAGAGAGAGAGAGAGAGAGAGAGAGAGAGAGTTTTGTACTCCTATAAAACCGAACTTAAATATCCATGATAATAAATTTGGAAAAAAGTGTCGTAAATATGAAAAGCGGTATGATCATAATTCATAAGAGTGATTCTGCAAATGTAGGGGGCCTATTTATAGTTTTCGAATAGTTGTCTTGAAAATACACGATTCTAATAAATGACACAATTTTTAGAACTTTTTTCTACTTGTATACTTAAAGAGAGATACTTATCCCACAGAAAAGGGCAAAAAAAAAAAAAATCAAAATTCATAATTTTTCTTGAAGTTGCACGATTTTTCAGTCAAATATGTCACGTTCGAGTCAATTTTTTATGTCCGATCTTTAATCTCTCACTCAATATTCAATATATTTGATTAAAATTGGTATATAAAAAGTACCCTTGAATGATCATTCAACCATCAAGGAAAGCTACTTGCTCTCTGATTTTACATACTTGACCGATAATAGTTGTTTTCTCACCTAAAACATGAAAATAGGTACATAGGCCACGTAGCTTATACGGGACAATACAACAAGAAAATATCTATTCTCGATCTATTATTTATTGTACTCATTTCTTTAATCATTTAAAATTGAAGCACGCATCTTTGGTTAACGAAATTTTCATTTGAATGTTAAATGACTACGTGACACTCGTGTAACGTCGTATCAAATAGATAAATTTATCTCCATTCCAAAATAAACCAAACAATGACATCGACCCTGTTTGACATAACTTTTGAAAACTAGAAATTGCTTCTGAATATATTTGAATAATTTTCTAAAGGTCCGTTTGATAGGCAAATGTGGAAAGGAATTCTAATTTCATATTAGTTAAAAAAAAAAAAAAAAAACTCACCTAACCCATAGAATTTCGTTTTCCATGAAAATAAAGAAAATGCAACTTAAAGTGGTTGGTTGTACATTGGAATTCGATTTTCATTTTCACGTTGCAATCAAACGGTCAAAGTGGAATTCGTTTTCCTCGAATGTGACATTTTTATAGAATTTGTTACAAATCACGTAGGGCCTAAATTTTTTTTTTTTTTAAATCTAACTAGAAGAGTTTTTTAAATAAAATTGACTTAAAACAACTTACTTATAAAATAATTCTACACTAAATAAACATTTTGCTAAATAGACCCTTCACCTCATTTCCCCTTATTTTAACTTATCCCGACATCATCCAATATCTCGTAGTTATATAGTGCATCTTTGGTAGGAATTTTTGGGGGAATAATTGATTTTTGAATAGTGATATGATGCGAAATATGTGGTTGAAAAAGAAGAAAAAATTATTTATGTGATGGAAAATATTATTTTATTAAAAAATGTGTGGTTAAAAATGAGAATTGATTTGAGAATCAATTCTCAAATAAAAAACAAACACCCCATAATATTCATACAAACATTTACCTGGCCTTTGCTTGAGTTCCATTTTGTTGAAAAAATAAAAAAATACGAAGAAATTTTGAATTTATATGTAAAATTATTTTTTTAAAAGAACGTGTGATTGAAAATAAATTAAAAAAAAAAATCTCGAAATAATGGGACTCAAACGGTGGCCTTGTTTTGAACACCGGATTGCTGTCCATTGCACGTGTCTTCTTCTCTGTATAATGCTGTACCTATTAGATTGCATGGCATAGAGACGTGTGCGGGTGTACATATCTCAACAAATCTTTCGGTAGGTCCATCTCTATAATCAATATAGTGTTGCTCTCAATTTAGTTAGTTTTGACCGACAAAACATAATTTTAGGATGAAATTTAGCACGTAACCATGCGGAGATGGATATGAGCCATCATACTTGGGGAAAAAATCATTAATTTATTTGTCATTCAATTCATTCGTGCTCGATAGTCAATTTTCAAGCAAGGTGTGAAACACGAAAGCTAGCTAGCGCTTTCTAATAATTTACCATATGCTTACTCTCTTGATATTACTTATACAATTACCTCTTTAGAAATCGACTTCTCGATGAGAGATTGTTACACTCAACATTGCAAATTGAACTAGAATAATTCTAATTGAAGTTTCATTTATATATTTATATTAGCAAATTATGGATAGGCGAACAAAAAAAAAAAAAAAAATTGGGGATTTGTTGAGAATTCTTTTATTTATTTGGAAGCTACTTATAAGTTATATTGTATGAGCCAATCCAAATTAATAGGATGAATCAAACGTGTTCTGCATCATGAACTTTGCACTACGCACATTACTTACACAATTTTGATAAGAAAAATTCACCGTCAAAGTTCTATGCGATAGTAAAGATTCATTTGACGTGACTTCTGATTTTACTTTTCGTAGAAAAGCGAAGCTGAATGAGTTATCTAAGATAATTTTTATCTAAAACTCTTTTAAAAATAGATTTTAATCTCAAACATATTTTTGCTTTTCAAAAGACAGCAAACTAGAGTGTGTTTGGTAGGGATTTTTGAGGGAAGAATTGATTTTTGAATAGTGATATGATGGGAAATGTGTGGTTGAAAAAGAAGAAAAAAGTATTGATGTGATGGAAAATATTATTTTATTGAAGAATGTGTGGTTAAAAATGAGAATTGATTTACTGTAGAAAATGAAAATTTTTACCAAACAGGCTCCTAGTCTTAACATTCTTCTTCTTGTTTCACCCTGGCCTCAAGCCAAGTCTGAGGGTATTATCGTCATTGAAAACAATTATTAAGAAATGCATAGCTGTGTCAATAATTTCATATTTGCATTACAACCGAACATAGGCTTCTTAGAGAACCGCTAGAAGAAGGCCAAACAACAAAGAAGCCAAATTAGTAACAAAATTCACCGGACAATTGGATCGCCGGTGCCTTCGTTATTGGCTACATGGCGGCGTTAAAATTGTTCATAATGTCCATATTTCTATCCCTAATCCTCACGCACGTCAAAGCCGGTTCTGATAATGATTCCGTCCTGCTGGAACAGCTCAGGACCAAGATCGGTGCTCTTGGTTAGTAGTCTGCTAAAAAAATTATTTGTCCTTGTTATTGTATTTTTCGTAAGGAGCACATTTGAATTACGAGAATTAATGGGCAGTTCATTTTTGAGCGTGAGATTTAACGTACTCTTTATGTTTGGAGTGATTTCGGTATTCATTCTTTGGCGATTGTTAGCGGAAGTTTTAGTATTGAGCTTAATCTAGTGATCTATGTACAGAGGAGGTTTAACTCACCAAATAGAATTGTGCGCCTGTTTGCGCTTGCGTATTGATGTTTTGGGAAATAGACTCCGATGAAAGGTAGGTCTGAAAATCACGTCTTTGTAGGTCGGCTATGGTCCACGAGTTTTCTCCCTGTTCTTTGATTTAAGACTTGTACGTAAGCTACATGGGTGAGTATATGTTATGCATGCATAATTTGACCGTGTGTGTGCGCACCAGGTTGATTATATTTTGGGAGTGGCGATTGTGTTGTTTGTGAGTTGTATGAGGTAGTTAAAAAAAAATGGCTTGTTAATGTTGGATGTGTTTTATATTAAGAGGAATTGGTTTGAAAAGAAGATCAATTGAAAGGAGGTTTCGGTGCTTAGCTGTTCTCTTTTACATTCACTAAGTGCTTGTTTGTTAATGCTAAGATTTTCAATTCTAACCACATATTTCATCTACTTTGATAGTGGTTGAAAATGAGTACAAGAAATAAATTAAGTTAAATTAAAGGCCACCAAACATGGGCTTTGTACGGAGTAGAAGTCAATAATAAGTTTTCGCCTTTTACCTCGACAATGAGAAATAAAAATTGCCTGTACCTTGCATGCTATAGAAAGGGAAGGTAGGAAATCACTGCCTGGAAAAATAAACAGGACTACTTAAGTGAACATTCCAGGATCAATACTAGTAATGAGTGGAAGCAAAACCCAGAAGGAAGATAAAGTAGCTTCTAGGGTGCATTCAAGCTGACAGGGTAGGTGGTGGAGACTATTCCAGTAAACTCAGGTGTGGTGGAGGTCTATGATATATCAGCTAGATTCATAAACTTTCTCTTGGATTTTTATTTTCTAATTTACTGGATTGTGTGTTTCTGCAATATTACACCGTTTAAGAACAGTTGAATTCACCAATGGTTCTCTCCAGCGGATTACTTCCTTTCTACCTGTAGAGTTTCATACAGAGGTGGAGTAGCAACCATCATTTCTTGATCTGCACCTATTTCCAAAGGCAGTATTTCCAAACTATCTTATTCAATGGAAGTTGACACAAAAAATCCTCGAGCCTCTTTTTTACTTATCGGTAAAGACATTATACCAATTTGGAAACCGTTTTACCATGTAAGCGTCTCCTATGTAAAGAATCTAGTAGAATTAGATGAAATTGTTAATAGACTGACCTGTTTGGCTGTATCCACATCCTTGGTTCAGGTCACATATAATGAAATTATATGATTGCATTATTCTTTTAGTAGCGCAAGCTGATTGCAGTTGCTGATTTCTCACACGTTTCTTGTACCTAAAGAGGCTCGTATCGAGGAGAAAACTCAAGAAGTGAAAGACAAGGATGAGTTGATTTCTGCGAAGGAGAAGACAATTAAAGAAAAATCAGACAGCATTGTGTCATTGCAAAGTGAAATCACATCTCTACAAGTGAGGCATTAAATTCCCTAAATTCGGCCATTGCTATCGTTTTACATCCTTGACACTCATTTACATGCTGAAGACATAATTTCCGTTGTGATACGTGAGTTTTATATGTTTTAATTGTTTCTGAGGAAAAGGGAAGATCAAATGCTGAGGAACAAGTGGGAAGGGCACATTCACAGGCTGGTGAATTAGAAAAGCAAGTGGAGAAACTCAAAATAGAAATTGAAAGAAAAAACAAGGAGAAGGAAGTGTTGGAAGCCCAAGCAATTGATGCCAAAAGGAAGGCATTTGAATTGAATTCTAAAGTTGAGAATGTAAGTTGTTTTTTTGTTTACTGTTTCCTATAGATTTACATAATTATAACAGTGATCTTAGATGTCATATTTTTCTTTCTTCCAGTAGCAAATCTGAGGTTGCAAAGTCATATTCTATCAGTAATCTGCTTGTTTGATTTTTTTTAAAAGATTGGGGAGCCCTAATTATGTTCTGAGGGATGCACATGAAACAAAACTAATGTGGCATGCTATGAGACTGCTTAGTGTGATAAAGAAAATCTAATCTATGCCAAGAAGTGGAGGTGACACTAATCAAGGATAAATTAAGTGGCTCGAACCTATATTGTTGGGGCACGTCTTCCTTAGACCTAAAGAGACTCATGTTCACAAATTTTGATGTGATCTCACTCGAACATTGTTGGAAGAGGACAGGTCTAGTTGCTTTTGATTTTCCAGCATATGTATCAATAAATTGAACGCTATCCTAACAGGGTGGTGAAAATGATTCATGTTGTTGATCCTAAATTTATTGTGAATAAAGTTCGTTAGAGATGGATGAAATCGATTAAAAGATTCTATGAAGTGACAAGCTATCGAGAGCTAAAATGTTTAGAATGGAGTATGATGGTGTAAAGCCGCTAACTGATTTGTGATCCTGTGTGATTATATAATCTCCATGTGAATATTGGCAAAGCTCCAAGTGTCTAGAGGCTAAAAAATATGATGCTACTCGTTTGACTCATGTTCCCTAATTTTGTAAAACTTGTATAACTATATTTTATACGAGAATGAAATGAAAAAATGGGAATTGTTAAGAAGAAAATTGAGGGACTAAATCAATACGGAATTAAGAGATTCAGGAATATTGTTGACCGTAAAAGGCAAGACCAGAATAACATGGTCTGCGTAAAAAGAAGGAAATAAAGGAACGTTGGTAAGTTGATCAAATTTGTGTATAGTGTTTTTATGGAGTACATCCAAGTTTTTTATCAGTTCACTTATGAAATACAAGAGTGGAATAATTAATTTTTTAATGGTTATACTGCTTTTTATGGAGAATGCCATTCTTTTTGCAGCTTCAAAAGGTTATCGATGAACAGAAGACCAAGTTGCGTAAAACTGAACGGGCTTTAAAAATTGCTGAGGTATTTCATACTTAGCTTCTTTTCAAAATTGTTTACACAAAGATTAGGATGACTGATTGCAATTACTTTCTATATGAATTCGGTGCAGGAGGAATTGATGAAGACAAAGTTTGAAACAATGTCCAAAACTAAGGAGTTGATGGAGGTTAAACTCTCTGAATCATTTATTTTTTCTTTGATACTGTGTTTATTTTGCATTACCATTTCAACTATCCTTAATTTGGGATGAATTGTTACTGAATGCTTATTTTTCCTTTCCAGCTTCCTTTTGGTTGAATAATAATTAAGTTGCTCGTTAGCTAATCTTAGTTACTTATGTTATTCTTAAGTAAATGATTCAGCCAATTTTGTCTTCACGTTTAAATTAGCTTTATCTATATATTGTTATAATTTTTACCAAATATTTTCGTTGTGCAAGAAATTGACGCACCCTGGTAACTGGAGAGTGTCAATCTGATGCTTGGTTTATGTTGATTAGTATACTGTAGTCTTCAGTTAGATCATTTGCTGGAAACCTATGTTGATTGATTCCAACAAATCAATTTGTGAGTGGTCGAAAGAGTTAGGACTTGATCCAATTAGGAAATGACCAGATTTAGGTGCTCGTATTATGATTATATGATATCATGCAGACATTTTAATAATAACAATGTATTTAGTTTTTACTATAAAATACGTTCATATACAAGAGTAGGTATAGTGATTTGAATCCAGAGGCAAAGGAAAATAATGATTTGGAAATCATGTTTACGAACAAGCAGTGATCGTGATTCTTGAAAGCAAAATATAGAGAACATGGATAGAACAATTGATGTAATGGATATAAACTTGAGGTAAAGAACTAATGGAAGGTTATAATTGATTTTTACTATTTGTTCCCCCTTAATTTTCTTATGAAATATTTTCTATGATAAAGTCAATATCCTGAATTGGCATTGCTTCTTTCAGTAAAAACTACCATGTTACATATACATACCCATAGAGACGTCCTGCTCGTATTTAAGCTGTCAACTACCTGAATACGCTGCTATTGTTTTTGGCATTTCAAGCAGCAGTGTGCAATTTCATCTGGAGAGATTTATTGCACTTTTTTTTTTTCTGTTTTTCTTCTCTTTAAACGGGATCCTATCTTCTGAATATACACATAACAAGAGTCTTCACCTGAAATACTTCCTCCCTGTAGCTGATCAATATCTCTATAATGCTAGTTGGTATCTTTATAACTTCCATTCGGGCTATGGATTTGATTGATTTCTCTATGAATGCACCATTCCTTCCCTTTAGATGAATTATGTTTTTAAGAACTGTCTTATTTCTTTCTTTTGGTGTAATAGACCTTAGCACGATCTTATTGCATTTTAATGTTCTTCATTTCCTGTTATATAATTAGGCTCATGGCACATGGCTTCCACCTTGGCTTGCTGTTCGTTTGATTCATTACCAGGTTTTTGTTTTGAGTTTTTCTCCCCTCTTTGCAGCATGTACATATTAGTAGACTCTCCTCATGCTCTATATATGTAATTTCAGTCACTTCTGGAGAAGAACTGGAAAGTGCATGTAAAGCCTGCTCTGGATATGGCACTGCAGAAGGTAAACGTCCAAGTTGCAATATATATGTAAAGATTTTCTATTAGCCACTGTTCAAGTGTACGAAGGTGTCATTCTACTTATTATATGATACATATTTTCCTTCTGAATCCACGATCATTAGCGTCTATGTACTTGCTATTTTCAGGGCGCCAAGAAGAAGGCCCAAGTTGAAGAGTGGGCTGCACCGCATGCTGAAACGTTGAAAACAGTATGTCAACTTTACATAAGTGATACTGAGTACTTCTGATTGTTAGTGATCAATTTGCTTTCATCAATGTAGATGTGAGAAACAGATTGTCACATACATTCTTAATTAGGCCGTTTAAAAGCCTTTTATTTTAGTTGGTTGTCCATTCATCATTTATGATCGCATTGTTTTGGTATATCATCTTTTGCATTATTATTGACCTCATAAAAATGTGGAACTCGCATAATTTGGTCGTATTGCAAAATGAGAATAGTTCTTTAACTTTTCGGGAGAGATCACTCATGGTTGAGTGTTTTTGATGAGTTTTGTTCATTTTATTTCCTGCAACTTTGAATTTTAATGCATCCTTTATCCCCTTTCTGTGTGAAGAGATGGATCCCGGTCATAAAAGAGCAGTGGGTAGTTATAACCACCAAGGCTGAACCACACGTGAAAATGCTAAAGACAAAAACTCTTGAGATATATGAGGTTTCAAAGAACAGCATAGCTCCACATATCGTCAAAGTTCAGGAACTTGCTGATCCTTATTTTCAGGTGAGATTATTTACTTGAGTCCTATTTGTTTACCATCTGTATCTTCAGCCAATTTAAGTCTACCTAATTGAAGTGCAGGAATTAGTGAAAGTCAGCAGACCATATATTGATCAAGTTGCCACTGCAACTAGACCTCACGTTGATAAAATACATACTGCTTTAAAGCCATATATGCAGGAGGTAGTTCGTACTTCTGGAAAATTCTTAGAATCGGCAACTACATACCATCATAAGGTATAATTTTGTTATTATAGTCCTATATATGTTCTGCATTACAAATTTACTTTTTTTGATTCATTGTTTGCAGTTCTTTAGGTGCTCTTTGTTACTTAAAATGAATATTCCTACAGTATATAATTTTGAATATTGAAATTTGACTTGGGTCAGCACTTGGTACCGCCATACTCTTCCCTCGCTCACTAACTTGAACACTCACTGGACACCACCAAAATTCAAATGCTGAAGAATGAGTTTTGAATATGCGTTTGGTGGACCAATTGAAAACTTCCTCTTAACAGTTTTCTTTTGTACAATTCTAGATTAGCTCAACCAACTAATAGATAAATGATCTTTTTTTGATGGGCTGTAGCCCCTTGGGTCATCATTACTGAATTTTCTTCTTGTTTTAAAGAACTTATTATTCCATCCAAACCTGAAATTCCGCCATCAGATTAACAACGCCATCATAGCCAAAACCCCCAAAACCTAGTCTTGGTAAATAAAACAGTTAACCACCACTACAGGACTCTAAACTCCAAGAACCACCATGGTAGAATAATTCAACTGAAACATAAGAACACCTCACTGGTGAAATATATGGGAAATGGGCATGGTTTGTCTAGTTAAGAGTGTCAGAGGTTGCAATATCTGTGGAGAAAAAATACTGACAGATCTCCTGTTGCTTTTAATAAAATTTCTGTGGATTAACTTGGTTCCAGCATATTGTTTAATTGCTTGCAAAGAAAACGGAATTCTGTGCTGAAACAGTTCAATGGATAACAGAGTAAAGCGCTTCTCAATTTACAAATGGGTTGCATCACTTTGGTGTACAAACAGTGAAATATTATCTGGAAATAGTGCCCATGTGAGAGGAATGATTTCTGGACCAATGGTTAGGGATCAACACATTACACCTACCACAAGTGCACACAGTTGAATTCTGTTTAAAGTTGTGTAGCAGAGCGCAGAATTTGGAACAACAACTTTTATCTGTGAAACCAAATGTATACATAATATTGTTGGACTGACTTCAATCAAGGTAATGTCTATGACTCATCCCAAGCAACTGTTAAATACCTAGAAACCCCACATTCATAAAATAAAGTCAAAGTGAGATTTCTATTAATTAAATAATTCCTAAAACATACTCTTAATTTCAGCCAATGTTTATTGTATCTGTCTTGGAAGAATGAGCTTCCTGGTCATTGAAAATTACCTTAACTTCATGGTGCATTAGGGTTTTTTAAGAGTCGTATGACACTTGTACGCTGATGTTTTCCCTATCAAACCGTAGGTAGTTGAAGATGATTTTCTGTGTTACTTGAATATTTTGTCAATTACTCCTGTAAGAATCAGCAGTAGGTGCCTTATTCCATATTCAGCCATATATTAATTATGTGGGATCATTTCATTATTTCAATGTACTTCTCTCACGTGAAGGTTCAGGATACCGTCCAAGAAAAACTGAAGAGTCACGAACTTACAAGACCTCTTGCAACAAGAGAGCTGGTTTGGTTTGTTGTAAGTTCTGTATAACTTACGAAGGTCCTAATTCTATTTTTCTTTGTCAAGATCAATATATATGTTTGTGTAATTGACATTTTATGTTTGGTAGGCTTCTGCTGTACTGGCTTTGCCCATCACAATTCTGTTCAAAGTATGCTCAGCCTTTTTCTGGTTAGTTGTTTGACCTCCTGCTGTTTGTTGGTATTGAACATTTTCGTGTAATTGATGAGAAGGGAAATATTAGTCTTCAGTATCTCTAGGCTATGTTTTGTACACTGCACTGAATAGGACTGGCAACAGATAAGATTTTAGCTTCTGTTTCTTTTCTAATATTGTCAAGTACAGCACAATTCATCTTACTGAACGAGCCATAAAGGTTTTCTCTGTGTTAGGAATTACAGTTAACTTCATATTGCAGTAAAAAGGTGATCAGGCCTGTACATGGTAACTCTAATCATTCACGTCGGAAGGCCAAACGGGGACACCCAGACAAGTGAAGCACTGAAGTTCAATCTAATTTTATATGCCAGGTGTGCTGGTTTACCTCTAAACAGAACTCATTTAATGCTATTGGAATGATATGACTATTCTCATGAAAGTTGATGTATACATGCATATTTATATAGTGTACATAAGCAGTGAATATATATACTTATACAGAGCCGACGCCAATTTTATCAGGGAATAAGTCTCGGTTTGCTGTATTTGTGTACACTCAACTTCACCGAACATCATCCCTTATCACAACTCCTCTATACGGATTCTCGCTTTCACTCACTCTATCAAGGACCATCTGCAGTGTTAAACCGCAACTATTCATAAGTTTTAACCACCTCATCCTTATGATTCTAATTTTCAAAGCTGTCATAACATTCTCAACTATGCTTGATTTATGTAAATGTAATTTCTTAACAGTCCATACACCATCCTTGGTCTTACAGCAGTCTCGTAGAGTTTTCCATCTGATCTTATAAAAATCCGTGGATCACACAAAATTTCACTAGGAGTCCACCTATCGAACCAACTTTAATTCTTTTAGTAATTTCCTTCCTAATATCCCCTTCATTAATATTAGTCCATTTACAATCCTAGACCTCGTAAAGCACTTGACGCCAAGGTCTTCGTATCTGAAGTTCGACTCTGGTAAGAAAATATGGGTATTTATCCAACAGTAATTGTGTTGATGTTTACGTATTTCATCAATTGTTGATTATTTCTCTCCTACATGTTCCATCCAGTAGCCTTACTTTCTTCCTTTACCAAAAGCACGAGCATCCACATGCCTAAAGCCACCCACTACTGAAAATAAAAAAACTAGAGAAATGTTGAGATATACGTCTCTGATACACACAGAGATATTTTGTGGGGAGGTTCTTGAATATGAGAAAAGGTCTGCTATTTATGTTCGCCAAGTAATTGTTGTATTGAAATTTGGACAAAAGAAGGCACTTATAATAAGGGTATTTTGCCTTAGCTCATGTTTAGCTGTTTCCATTTCTTTGCAATTCTGCACTGGATTATGATGTTCCTTATCAATCGATATTCATATTCATTTTCTTTTCGATATTTTGCGCAGATGAGATTGGTCTTTTCCTGCAGGTTTTGGAACTTTAAGAACTGTAGCTGCATCGGTTGCGGTTCATCTTCAAGCTTTAGTGAGTGCAAATTTTTATATGTGAAAAAGAAAATTGGAAGTGAAAAATCTAGTTCTGAAGTATTTTACTTGTAGCTTCGAATAGATTAGGATCACGGCCCCGTTATCCCCCCGTTCTCATGTAATATATATATCTTATTGCTGTTGAACTGTCCCAAACCGCTGTTATAAACAAACAATTTTCTTCACTTGCTTATACATTTAGGCTTCCTTTTGTGCACCGGATTAATCCGTATAAAGGATTTAGTCCATGTTTGGTGGGGATTAAAATCAAATTTTTAATAGATTTTGATTTTGATAAAAGTTAATAAAATTTGTGGTTGAAAAGTTGTGGATGCTATGAAATATATGATTAAAATTAATGGTTGATTGTGATTTAGATTAAAATTTTAATTTTAATTTCCATCAAATGGGCCTTGGTATAGAATTAGAATGGATAATATTAAGAAGATGGTATTATGGTGTATTGAGGTGAATAGCATAAAAAAGATAGCTATTTGCGGGCGTGTTTGATAGAAATTAAAATCGGATTAAAATTTAAAAACTAACCGTTATTGTTGACTTTTATTAGACGAGTGAGATTCAATAATGGTTATATTTTCAATTTTAATTGGATTTTAATCTTTATCAAACAAGCACTTAATGTGAGTGGAGACCGAATAAAGAAAATTTAATAAATGACATTTTTTTTTGAATAAAAAATTAATGGATATTATCTAAATTCGTTACAATACTATCAATCTAATAATTTTCATTATAAATTTATAACTCATACACTAGATTTTCATCATGTTTAATTTGATGTATGTTTGGTAAGGTGTGTTGAATGAAACTTAATAAGGTTCTGTTTGGGAGGGATTAAATTTTTCTACATTAAATCAATTCTCATTTTCAACCACACATTCTTCAATAAAATAATATTTTCCATCACATTAATAATTTTTTCTTCTTTTTCAACCACACGTTTCCCATCATATCACTATTCAAAATCAATTCTTCCTCCAAAAATCTCTCCCAAACAAGCTCTAAATCTTGTTCACCAATATTCTAGTAGTGTGCCAAACATGCTTTTAATTTTCCGTTAAAACATTTTCACTTATTAAACCTCCTGAATTCTCATGCACGCGAGCTTGTTTAAGATAGGTTTTCACATTTGGATATTCAGGACAATTAAAATGTCGCTTCCTTTAAAGCACAATGCACATCCACTCACGTCGATTGTGTTCTGCAAAAGATTTAAGCAAACCGCTTGTCAAGCAAATTGTGTGTTGCAGTGATAAATTTGCTTCACACAGATGGAGCCAAATTCTCGATTCTAAGAGAATTTTTATGAAAGCCTTTCATTTGATTCTCTTCAATGGAAGTTAGATTTTCCCATAATGTATCCTAATTTCTGACCTAATTCTTCCTCTAATGATCTATTCAACATCTGATCGAAAAGATACCTTGATTAAATAAACAAAAGAAATTGAAGGCAAGTGACACGAGCAAACGACAAGTGCTCTCTCTCTCTCCAAACATTTTAAAAAAAATACTCCCAATATAAAGTAAACAATCAACATACTCCTAATCAAACTCAATTTAAGTTTTGATTCATTACTCAAAATTTTGGTTTTGACTTCTCAAAACTGTAACGATATATTCAGATGTCTCTATGCCATCACTAATGGTATTTGAACCCAGTAAAAAATAATTACAGTTCTACCTCATTGGAGTGAAATTATTCAACAGTTGGAACTCTTTGGCCAATAAAAACTTTTCTTTGGTCGACAGTTTAATGGATGTCAACAACTGACTTATCATAAATCCTCAACTGTCCAAGTCTTCATCTCCACTACTAAATGATTCGACCACCTCGCTATCGTCGTCCTCGTCACCTTCTGTCACAATCTCGAGTATTCCACCACCACCAAAGTCAAGACCATCCATTATGAAATCCCCGTCTTCCTCGTCATCGTCAAACTCACCCACGCTGTCATCATCGTTGCTGATGTCATCAGCATCACTATCAACATCCTCGTCAAGATCTGGTTCCATGATTGAATCATCATCGCCATCATCATCCTCGTCTTCTTCACTCTCGGCATCATCAGGATCCGAATCATCATCTGTTGGCTTCCTTCGACCAATTTCATAAACCCGAGCTGAAGAATACATCTCATCTTGATCATCCATTGAAATAAGGCCAACAAAAGAATCAGTTGGCTCAGTCGCAAAGTCAAGAACACAGCGGTCCAAGGGAATTGTGGCAATGTCAGAGTAATTGACAGCATCCACAGTGCGAAAAGCAGCAAATAGAGGGTGCTTTCCTCGACGAGTATTAAATGCTGACGTGACGTCCTCGAGATTTCTCCTGAGGATTGCATATATTACATCGCCACTGGCATTAAATGTTATCACCGTCTGATCCAAGGATGGCACACTTCGAAGAAGCCTATAGTTTCGGAGATCCCAGACCTCAGAGTTTATAATGACCTGTTAAAACAGTTACAAAGGGGGCAAAATACACAAAAAGATACACGTTAAAAAGCAGAGGGCAAAGTGCAAGTACAGAACAAGAACTGGAGGCCAATTCAAAATGCCGTGAATGTAAACAATAGTGACTATTATCAATACCTCGTTACCAGCAGGATGAAATCCACCACCTCCATAGTCTGTAAATTGATCAAAGCGACGAATTGGGCTTGAACTGCGACGGTCCCATAAAACCCCATTCCAGAGTAGCATAGAGTCTGACGGGCTGAAGTGAACAAGGGAATATGCATGTCCACGATAAGGGCCACTAGATGTATCTGTAAGCTTCACTTCCAATTGATAGGTCTGGACGTCATACAACAGAATCTCATACTGGGATGAGTCGGAAGATAATGCTGCAAATAAGCTACCAGAATTGCTGAACCGTGCTGCTTTACATCCGTCAAATGAATGCCTAGGACCAGATGAAACAGAAGTCGCATCCCATAAGCGCACATCGTGTGCACTTGAAGAGAGAACTAGCTGAGTTTCGCCATAAAAATGTGATTGCAGAAGTGTCAAAGGAGACTGATGACTAGCACAACTCTCCAACACACCGTTGCTGTTTGAGTCAAAAACTTTCAGTTCCCCAGAGTGGTTGCCAACAGCAATCTGAGAAGAATCTCCAAGGAAAGTTAAACAAGTTAAAAGGTCACTGACATCATCTCGGCAGGTTCGCCATGGTCTGAATCTACTATAAACAAATTGACGATCCTTGCGACTCCCATGGATTCCACCATACATACTTTTAAATTCTCGTGTGGTAAGCCGGGCAGTCACATTTGAAGGAGCATCGAGGCTTCGTCTTGATTCTGGACAGACATGTGGGTGTAAGAGAGAGAGAGGAGGTAAAGTAGTGATCGGAGCTGGGCATTGACGATGCTGGTGTTTCAGATACTGAACAACAAGAGAATCCAAGGTCAGCCGTTCTGAGCCAGAATGTTGAGGATCTTTCACAAGTCCATGGTGAGAGGAAAATGTTTGACCCATCTGAGCACTGGCGTACTGGTTTTCTTCCACATCAGCCAGCAATGTACTTGTTAGCAATCGGCCATGATTATCCTTTGAAATAGAACTTGGTGTGCAGAGTGCATTGGCATCTAATTGAACACCGTTTCTATGGACAGTATTAGGTGTTGCAAAAACAGGCGATCTAAGTGTGTGCTCACCAGTGTTAAGTCGCTTCCCTGGTGATGCAAGCCCAATTTCCTTCAAGTCGGTCAATTTACGTTTCATCGGCAACACAATTGGAGTTCTATTTTGAGAATCCACATCCCCACCAGATTTCACAGCAGATACTGATGGAGTTTCCGCAGTGTCGCCGGGTCCAGCAGATCTTCTGAAAGCGGTATTAAATTTACTGTTTGATGGTCCGGGCAAGTCTTCCAGTTTAGCCTGAGTTTTCGAGAATCCACGCAAAGCTGAAAATGTCAGTGGTTTCTTCTTCAATGAGGAGGCAGCGGAGTCGCATCTCAAGCTGGAATCCTCCTCATGAGAAGAAATTTTGGGTTTATCTGACAGGAATCCACGAGGAGCTCGTCCAGATGGCCATTGAATTTGTATTAATGAAGCTTCCTGTACAGAAGCTTGATGTGCCCCCGATGTTGGGATTGCCAAAGATGGCAAAGGTGTCAACTGAGCCTCTTTCAGAAGTATAGCTGCACTTTCCGCCAAACCAGATGTGTGTAGGTGCTCATGGATAAGTAGTAGTAGTTCCCTGAAATTCAGATGAAAGAGAATAATGTCAAACACAGACATTTAAAAAAGATGAGTGAGGGAAGAAATGATTAAACTTGATCTGGAATATGTGGTCACGAGCATTCAATCACCAAATACCTTGAATCATATGTAATAGGAGTAGCCGCAGCTATAGCAGCTCTTTCAATACGCCTCAAAGTCGGGGTAGCAGCGTCACTAGCTGCTAAAGTACTTGCACGTCCAGAATTAGTGACAACCTACAAAATCCATAAATTGACGACATGAATACAATTATACAATCATAAGGTGCATAAATATTGGACAAGAGAACACAAATATAGCTTTCCAAATAAACAGTTTATCTGTTTATCACATCTACTGGAACCCCAATCCAACAAGACCCTAAAACAAACTATAGCATAGGCAAGGATTATATACATCACTAAACTATATGCCTGCACAACTTCTGCATATGGATATACGTTTAAGAGCATGTTGCAGCGTATTCAGATAAACACAAAGCCAAATTCCTAATTGTAAATAAATATTGGATGAGGAAAGTACATAACTATTACCAATAATGTAAGGAGAGACAATAGCACTTTTTGTGCAATTGTGTGAAGTTCTATACTGCTGCCTTTAATTTTTTGTCATGCTGTGATTGATGTCCTTTACTCTCCTTTTCCTTCATATACCTATATTTTCTCTTGGCATGCAAATTTTCCCTTTCTATTACCTATGAAGCAAATAAAGTGTAACCTATCTTACGGTACATAAGGATATGACACAGTACGGAGTTCATTTTTCTTGGAAAACTCTGTTGTTATCTCATTCACCTTATTACAGGGACTAGAAAAGTAAATACTTTTAACTAATTTAACCGAGCAGACAAGCCAAAAAAAGACCAATTGCAGCTGAATGAGCAAACTGACTTGAAACTCCTGATCATATTATCAGCTGAGATAACTCAAACTCCAACTAAAGCTCCTGAGGTCATGTTATGTAAGCGACAACTTAATAGTCGGTAGAGTATGCAGTGGCCGAACTCTTGAGATGCCAATCCAGACTAAGCAAGACTGTTTTTTCCTAAGACCTCCAACAGATACTTCCAACCTTCCCTTTATTTAGCATGAGATGAATTAAAAAGAAACTCATTGCAATCTTGGACATTGCAAAGCATCATGAACTAGCATCGATTACGAATCTTAACCTTGTTGAATTCCAGAAGGAAAATATTTATGCATGAACAGATGAGCCAAACAAATATAAATGAGTATACTGCAGAATTGAACTCTGATTATTCCTTGAGATAACTACAGAATATTGTAAACAGATAACAGACAGCAAAAAGCTGTTCAAAGCAAGTCACCCTATCGCCTTGAACATCATCATAATTAACCTTACCCCAATTAGCTCAATAGTCACTTGCACAAGCTCTGCCTGCCATCTGCTCTGCTCACTGCCAGCAGTCTGGCTGCCAGAATCTCGAATAAGTTCTGATAGCCTTTTCCCTACCTGAAAAAGAAAGTTGAACCAACAATATAAATAATAGCATTTTCACATGACTTCGTTACAGTCTCACTTTATTCAGAACCAGAAAGAATAAGTCGTACAGTTAAATGTAATAAGCAAATTGCTTTTTTTTCAATCTGGTACTGACCTGAAGCTTCGTTAGTATGTGTGCAATGGAATCATCTCTGGCTAAACCAAGAAGAACCCGACATGTGAGAGCACGAAGACAGTCAAGAGCAGCAGGAGATGTAACCATCCGAGGTTGGAGGAGCTGAAGAAGAACCTTGATGCCATTATTTGCACGAACAGCTTCTCTCGCTTGACGATATCCTTGTTCTAGCTGCGCAGCAAGGCCAGCACAACCGGCTCCACCACCCAAGGATATTCTACGATCACCCACTAATCCAGAAGCAGCCGCAGTAGCAGGTGATTGTAATGTATTACCAACAGAAGATGAGGAACCACCTCGATCTATCAAAGCAGTTTCTTCATTTCGCTCTCTAGGTTCATTCTGGCTGGGAAAATTAACTGCTCGCTCTGGATTACTCTGCTCCACTGCAGGACCATTTGCACTCTGAGTTGAGGAATTTTGCTGTCCTTGAGTGAAGATACTTGGTTTATTGCTGATTGATGGTGGAGGGCAAACAAGATTTATCAAAACATGCAGTGCCGGTTCAACAATCTGTGCCATTTTGAAAGCAAAAAAGTTAATGAAATTAGTGAAAATGATAAATAAATACAAGTATAAGCCCAGATTGAGTCTGCACAGGTTACCTCAGGTTCAACATAACCAGCACCATTTGCTGCATCCAAAATGACAGCAATGCCAACACGATCATTGCTTAATGTGGCATTAACAATAAGTTTGCGGCTATAAGGTATTAAAGTGACAATACGCAATATACCCAGCGCATATTGAAGCAAATCATGCAAATAACGTTCAACGGGTGGCGCCTGCAGAGAAGACCAAAAGTTATTACAGTACTAGATTGAAGGACTGAAAAATAAAGGAGTTAAAAATGCTACACCACACCTGACATAGGTCCAACATGGTAACATGACCATTACAACTTAAGAACTTGTCAACAACAGGCCAACGAGCCCTCACAAATGCAGGACCAAGTTTCCGATCCTTCTGTATTTGACGAAATACTGCATCCATAGCCTCGTTACTTATGTCGAGTGGCTTGTAGGCTGCCCGAGCACTTGAAATATTACGAGTTGCACTGCGGATGATTTTATTGGGACGAATTGAATCCACAAGCAAGAGAAGGTGTGCTCTGAAATATTGCCGCAGTGCAACACAAGTATGGTAAGCTATCTGCTTCTCAGAAGAAGTCAATACCTCTGCAGGGGATCGGTCATTTCGAAGAGATCCTGAGTTATTTAATGTCCCAGAAGGCACCCCAGATCTCACCGAGGCAGCATCACGCAAAAGATCAAGGAGTTTTTGCAAACCATCATGTGCATCGAATGCATCGATGACTGCTCTGAAGACAAAAGCAGCAGCAAAAAATAATGCAGCATTTTTCCTAGCCTGATCTTGTGGACACTCCAGAAGTTGAAGAACCAACTCGACAACCTGGTGGACAATATTTGAAGGAAGGGCACATACACGCTCCATTATCCCCTGTAAAATAACCATTCAAGTCAAAACCAGCTTGATGGTAAAATTAATAAAACCAATGACTTGCACAGATTCTATAAAAATATATAGATAATCTCTACGGGCATAAAATAAACAGCAAAGGTAGATGCACTCTCAGAAACAATTGTTAGGACATACAGGTTAAACAACATTACCTGAATTGAACCAATTGTAAATAAGCAGGACGACAGACCAATAAATGTTTGTGCAACTCTAGGGACAGAGAGCAACTTTTGCATGCCACCACGATCCACAAACAATGCAGCAAATTTCCGATGAGCAGCTAATGCACAGATTAATTTCAGAATGTCGGTCAAAAGTAGAGCTGAGCTAGAAGCCTCTTCATGCTTAAAATTTCGCTGCAATAGTGCAAGACAGACATCCACCCCCTTTTCGTGTAACACAGGACCAAGAACTTCAACATACTCCCCTAAAATCGCAAGACACTGGATACAGAATTTTTCCCTCAGCTTCCCAAGGGAGTGACTATCAAGAATGAAGAATTCACCAATATCTTCAATAGGTTCTGGTTCTGTTGGTTTTGAATTCCCTGAATCATCATCAACGCTACTTGAACCCCTATACCAAGTCAAGAGAGGATCTAGAATAAATTAATAAACAATCATAAGATATAAAATAATGCAATGAACATATCAGCCATTGCCAAACTATGCTCAGGATATCTTGAATATAAAACAAATGCCAACCTTGATACTGTAACTGCGTTAGCAGCATCTATAACTGTTGATGCCGCTCTTGAAGCTGCCATCATCGCAGCTTCATCGTTATTTGTTTTCTTGAACTCCTATATTCACATGCAACGCAAATACTTAGAAATTAGACTTGAATATAACATTAAAAAAGCAAGAGAGAAAAATGTGCTCACCTCTAAAGCAGCACTCTTAACCACATCGGCAGCAGCATCACCAGCTGCTTTTATGGCTTCTGCTGGAGCGTTGGCTGCTCTTGCTTCAACTTCAGCAGCTCTGACAGCTTTCTTGACCACATCAGCAATGTCTTTGGAGCCAACCTTGCATTCTAGGAAACAGTCATCATTGTCATCTCTTTCCAGGACAAAAGCATCAGCATTATTATTTCCTAAGCCCTTCTTGGCATCGGAAGTCCTACTCAAATCCTGACTTCTTGTCAGACTCCTGTCCTTTCCACTTCGGCCATGTACTGATCTACTGCCAGAAACTGGAGAGGCCAGTTGTTCATTATCTAATACTCCTTCATTGACCCTGCCCTTTCCTCTTGATCTGGCCAGTCCACGATTTAACCTGCGTCTCGAAGAGTCCTCTCTGGGAATTTCATCAAAATCTTCTTCCCTGTGGTATTTGCCACCAGGTTTTGTTTTAGCTTCATGTGAATCTCTTATATGGAATTTTTCCTCACCATCTGCTTCTGCTTCATAATCATCAACCTCAATGACCATTCTTCTATCAGGTGGTTCTTCATCAACCCAACATTCATCTCCACCTCCTTGCTCACTGCTCCTGACGTGATCCCTATCAGTACCATCTAACGGTCCATCATCCTGTACTCTAAGGACATCCATGTGAGAACTGCCAGCAACTTGCCGCAACCTACCCCTACCTTCCTCTCTTGATTTTGCACAAGACATGGATGATGCATTTCTGTGCTCAATCAATGAATTTGCATCCTTTTGGCCTGTGCTTGTCTCACCCAAAACCCGTATACGAAGATATCGCATAAGCTTGGCTGACAACCCAGATGTTAACATATCTTCCACTATTTGACCACCACTAGAATCACCAAAACCCAACAAGAAAAAGTTACAAGAAGAAAGAGAAAACCCCTATAAAAATAAATTACTAAATAAAGCTCTTGAGGGCGTACCTAGCCAAACACATGGCAAGAAGACCAGTAGAGTATGTTCGTAACATTTCAGAGTCAAATGTCTTCCTCCTCCCGGATTCGTGCTTCCAATTGTGATCATCAACAGATGTCCTGGGTGTCTCGTCCATTACCCATCCTTTTATATTATATAAAACATCTTCTTCGAATACATGTGGATACTGTTCAAATTACATATATTTAAAGAAATTCAACATGATGAGACAAACAAATAACCAAAAAATAACAATAATTGCTATACCTTCCAAGTCAGTGAACAGTCAAAAAGAAGCCTCGTGGCAGCTGCCTTTACGGGCACTGAATATGTAGTTTCAGACAGAAATTTCGAAGATATCAAGTCGAAAAATTCATCATTATCCTGTAAAAAGAGGTGTAATAATATGAGCATTCTAATGTTACAGAGCAAAAGATAAAGTGGCATAGATAAAGGAATCCATCAAGGAAATTTAAAGTACCCGTATGAGGTTCCCCAGTTGCCCAACATTATGAGAAGACCTGCCATTGTTCGTTGACAAGTGGCCGGACTCTTCCATATACCTACACATTCCAAAAGAAACAGTGTTACCAATATACATAACATATTAACTTCGCAAGTGTGACATCAAAATAAAAGTATAAGAAGAATCATATAAATCAATCTTCTCTACTACAAGAATGGAAAACATCTCATCACCTAAAGTTTAAGAGAGGTAGATTTCACCAGTGAGTGCGACTACCATTAATAATTTAAGTTTGGCCGCCGATACAGTATCTTAACTAGCAGGTCATGACGTCATCCCACCCCAACACCCCGAAAAAAAAAATTAAAAAAACTATTCATAATAGATGCTCCATCCAAAATTCTTCATTAGATGTTGTACAGTGAGAAACATAATTTGTACCTGGATTCCTGGGCCTCAAGAATAGTGGAGAGAGCATGGAGAGCATTGGGATTAGGGTTCTCCGGATTCGAAGTGATCTTTTCAATTAACACCTGCGCCTTGGCTATCAAAATCTCATTTTCATCCTCTTCTTCCTGCTCTTGCTCCTTCCGCTCCTCCTCCTCCGCCGCCGCCGCCGTCGCCGCCGCCGTCGCCTCGGAATCCCTAGCCGCATCCATTTCTGTTTATGTAACCTAATTACTCACACAGCGAGATTAAACGCTTAATTAATCTATATTTTGCAATAATTTCTCTTGATTTTGGATTCTTTTCGTTCGAGGAGGGGGAGAAATTGAGAGAGCTGCGTGCATTCTGCGCGTATTGCTTATATTTATAGTGTTTCGAGTGAGGGCTGAATGGTACAGATTCTGATGCTTTGGGTATAACACTATTCTTCAAGTCTGGAAGGATCTAAGTGACCCGACCGAATAATATCTTGGACCGGGTTACATTTTTACTTAATTAATTGTTTTGCTCCCAAGTTAAAATAATCAAGTCGAAAGTAAACTTTTGACTTTACTGTCAAAATAATTAGGGTGCGTTTGATTGCAAGGGTGGAAAATGGGTGGAAAGAAAATAAATTTCAGGGGAAATGAATTGCTTAGAAATCATTTTACTGGGAATTATCAATTATGTGTGTTTGATTGATATAATTTTTCAGTTGAAAAATGTGGAAAATTTTCATCTTTCATGTTTGATTGGCTTTAATTTTCCACTTTTTTTCACTGCAATCTGCCAATCTTCTGAGTTCCCAGAAATCGTGCCTTCTCCTTCGTTCCCACCACTGCCGAAATCCTGCCTTCCTCCACCACTGCCGCCCTGTCTTCCGGCGTTGATACCGCAGCACCAGATTTCCCTCCACCATATTCGACCTAAAATCCGCCATTAACTCCACCAGCAGCACCAGATTTCCCTCCACCGGATTTCCCTCTGCCGCCACCAGCACCAGCCCCAGCACCATTTTCTTCTCCTTCGAACTCCACTCTTTTCCACCCATTCATCCGCCTCTTCCACCAACGCACAACAAAAGAATTTCACCAACAAAGAATATGAAGAATTAATGGACGACCCGTATGACGTCGCTACCCTCCCAAACCTTCACTACGACTTCACCCTCCTCAACTTCTTCTCAACCTCCCAGTAATTTGCTCTCAAATTGCTGTAAATCCGAGCCCGACCCACTGGTTTTTCCAGTGAATTGATAGGATCCACCCCTTTTTTCTTGGCCAGCGACCTGATTCCCATGGCAGCACCGTTTTTCCCCCTTGCCAAGAAAATAAAAAACCACCAAATCTTTGGGAAAATGAATTCCTCATTTCTGAGGAAAAAGTGGTCACGTGAGGATTAAATGGAAAAACAATTGCCTGGAAAATTTGGTCTGTCAAACAGCCTAAAAGTTGGAAAATTGTGTGATATTTTCCATTTTCCAAGGAAAATTCAGTAAATCAAACAGGGCCTTAGTTCTTTTGAAAAATAACATCTGAATGTGTTTGAAAATAACAATTTACTTAAAATATATTCAATTTACTTTTAAGCTTAGTAAACATGTTCTTGACACTTATTTTTAGTCATGATTAAAATATTTACCATTAAGAGCACTATGCACGATTATTCAGAGGTTTCGATCAACTTTTTAATCAGGAGTTTTAACTCCAATAATCACGTTTGGTGCCTAAGTTGGTATTAATAGGACACTGTCGTAACACTATAAATGAAAAATATTGAAATATTTTACTTCATATTTGTATGCATAAATAAACACATTATTCTGAGCACAATCTTACTTTTGTAATGATGCAAATAATAAAACTTCCTTAAACTTGTAAATATGTTTTTGATCGCAGGTCAATACTATATTCAAAAATTATATCACCTTATGTCTCAGCTGATGATGATAACAAGGTATGACACATAATATACATAAAACTATAGAATAATGACATATTTCAAAAGACAGATTGGACAACAAAATTTTCGATAGAACTAAAATATTGTCAATAGTATTGTCGAGCCTTGTCTTGTACTGCATCCCACTATAAGGCAAAACAATTAACCAAGAGTATCTTTTCTATTCCATCACAACAGGAGTAACAATATGAACATAAGCACTTGAAGCAACATATTAACTGGCTCTAGAAAGAACCCTCCATTCCTGGAATTTGTGGTTTGGATCATGATTTTGAATCTACACTCTCCAACCGATGGATCGTTGTTTGTGATCTCCGAAAGGTTCGGAAATCTGCAGGCACTGTCCTGCTGGTTGTTTTCCTGGTAATAGCTGTTAAACGCGTACGAAATGTTTTGCCGAGCATCCAAATTTTGACAAGATGTCCCATAACCGAGACTCGTACAATCAGCATGAGAACAAGCATAACTTACACTGGGTTCCAGTTGAGGATCTTGAAGATTTGCAGAGGATGAGAGCACGCACCAACGACGGGGCAGATACCTAATGTTGCTTGCTGGTACCACACCTCCTGAGTTGCCACCCAAGCTGAGATTGTACTTTGGTGTACCATCGAAGTAGAATATTCCCCAATGTCGTTCAAAGTTACCTGGTTGGATACTTTTGGCGTCCTCGTCGATTAGGCTAAATAAGTAGGCGTCCACGGGGCCTGGTCTCATTGGGGTCCCCCTGTTTCCCGAGATATGGGACATGAAACCTTGATTAAACCTTTGTGCTAACCTGTTATTTGCATTCCTGTCGCCATCCGTTGGCCAACCAATTTCTCCGACTATTATGCTCAAG
Source organism: Fraxinus americana (assembly GCA_035079005.1). Lineage (NCBI taxonomy): Eukaryota > Viridiplantae > Streptophyta > Magnoliopsida > Lamiales > Oleaceae > Fraxinus > Fraxinus americana. Next base: position 30,167,993 of record CM068720.1, read on the forward strand.
TTATCGAATCCATTCTTCTGAAGAGCCCATATCAGGGTATCATAATTCGCATCAAACACATTGGTGTATATCCTCCCGTTGTCATTGATAGGCGATGAGTATCCATCAAAGAAGGCATAATCCACTGGAAAGTTGGCATCATTGTAGAGACTTATGAATGGGTAAATATTGACAGTGAAAGGAGCTGCATTAAGACTCAAGAAATTAGTAATCTCGATCATGAGGTCATGAATATCAGGCCGGAAATCGCCAGTTGAAGGTTGCTCGGTCAAACTCTGGTATACATCAGCATTGAGTGGGACAGTGACTTTCACTCGATTGCCAAGGCCGGCTTTAATCAGGGCTGCCTGAATGTTCTTAAGAGCTGGAAAAGTTGTGGAAAGGAAGGTTCCGTTGTAAGTCGATAGGAACGGTTCATTCCCTACTGCAACATACCTTTTAAATTAAAAACCTATAGTCAGCAAAAACAAAAAGACAGATAGATAATTATCGAATTTTTAAATGAAGTTCCTACATATCTTTAAGAATAGATTTTAGCACCAAATTTTCTTGTAGTCAATGTCTAGATCTCTTCTCTATCTTCTTAAAATTCATAACTACCATTGCTGCAGTGATTTGTTCACGATGTCAATCTTCTCAAGCATAATCTACCTTTCCTTAATCGTCAAATAACCTTACGCATCTACCACCTCAAACAAAATCTTTAGAAGTGTTTCTCAAACATCAAAGAATCTAAAATTCAGCAAAATTTATCGTACTTGTTCATATGAAATCACCTTTCAGCAGCATCAACACTATTAGCAAAATTATAGGAGCCCAGAAGTGAAAAAAGGCAAGAAAATTTACCTGATGTCGACACTATTTGATGAAACATGTACCGAAACATTCCTCTCCACCCATCTTTCAGCAGCATCAACACTATTAGAAAGAGTGTACAACATATCATTTGGGATGCCCACCATAACCTCAATCCCTGACCCTCTCAGAGCATTCAAAACGTTTGATTCAGCATCAAACAGCTTCACCTTTTGAATTCCATTATCCTTTAGTAATTTCACAACAGTTGAAGGAGGCAGGGGATGAGATGCCTGAGTACCCCAATTAGCCCCAATACTATACACACTATTTACCATCATAAATAGCAGAAGGATTTTAGTACCCATCCCAAAATTCAAACCCAAAAAACACATACTAAATAACTACTTTTTTTGACCCCTAAACACCTCAAGAACTGATTTTGATGAGAAAAATCTTGAAATTTTAAAAGGGTTTCAAGGTTTTGTTCCCAACAACTGCTTCACCTCAAGAACACAAAAGGAGGCTTGAAGAAAAATCAATGTTATGACTGGTTCTTGAAATTAGAGCTCTTTGGGATTTGCTTTATACTTTTGTTTTATGAAAACAAACAGCAGGAGTATCTTTTAAAAGTTCAAGAAACAACTTTGCACAGTGAAAATCAATCTTTGAAATTGAAGAAAAACGTTCAGATGGAAGCCAAGTTTTTGTAGTGAAAGAAAGAGGAAAGAAAAAGTCTAATCATGAGCTAAAATATGCAGCATCTGGGCAAAGAGAGGAGTTCACCCAACGTAGTGTCCATATTATATAGCTTTCTTGATCATATAATCAATTAACACCTTCAAAGTTAAGTGGATTAAAGTATGATTGCTGATCTTAATCATTTTTTGTACAGCTTAATATGAAATTGTCTTTTCAACATGATCATAATGCTAAGTAGTAGCAATATTAAATGATGGTTCCAAGAATTTGATTATGTTTTGTGGTGTGTGTTTCCTTTTTCCTCGTTGGAATAGGGTTGGCAATACATGTGGTGCACTGCTGTTGATCAAAGAAAGAGAAAATTGTTCGTTTACTTTTTCTCATTTTTCTTTGCTTTTGATATGGTGGGGGTCAAGGTGTATAAAGTGGGCTGAGGAAAGGAATCAGGCAAAAATACTTTACTTGTTCTTAGGTTTTCTTGGACACAGTTCTGTGCTGGGAACACGAAGGATGTAGATGAGGCCCCCTCCAGGCTCATCATGTTTCCTCTTGTTTATTTGCTTGCGTTAGCACTAAATAGGGTTCTGGAATTTGGTGTGCGAACGCTCTGGAGACTTGAGAATTTAAGAAATTGAATTTTTCTTTTTTTTAAGTCAAATTGGTCGGTTGATTTGACTCGTAACAGCAGAACAAAATTTAGGTGGATTATATATTAAAATTAAAATTTGAACGCGTTCGGTAGAGATTAAAATCAGATTAAAATTGAAAAATTAGCCGTTATTGCTGACTTTTATTAGACGATGGGGATCCAATAACTGCTATATTTTCAATTTTAATTGGATTTTAATCTTTACCAAACGAGTACTTAGTTACTTAATCAATTAAATTGTAAAGTTGCCTAACTAGTCATGGAGTGACTTAATTGATACAAATTATTACTTTTATGCATTTTTAAGTTCGATAAAGATTTTGTATATCACCGATCTAGAGCATTATTAAAATGCTATCATTTACAAAATAATAGAAGTAGTGAGTTACGTTAATAAAAAATCACGCGTTCGAATAAGTTGCATTACAGTTGAAGTAATTATGACATGGATTATCAACTTTTAATGTGTAAAGTCTGGTCTTGACTGTATATTTCCCTAGTGTTTTGAAATGTTACTAAACATCAAAAGAAAATAAATAATATTTTCCCAAATTTAAAAATAATTTCCTATAAAGTATTGACGTTGAAAATATTTTCGATAAACTACATGAATACACTAAAGAACCAAAACTTCATAAGCATATTTGGTTAGGCACTTTAAATAGTGATTTATTTTTAAACACCTTGGACCTTCACCCTATGCTCCCACGGCATTTGTCGCAGTGCAACAATGCATGATGAAGCACTAACACACGATGTCCATCGTCGTGATTTTATTTGTAATGCCTTGCACCATGTCTCGTCTAGCTTCCACCATTCCCAAAACTTTTCTAACCAATTTCACTCTTTGCTGCCCCCCTTTGGTAAATTTATTGTGATCCCAGAAATCATTTTCCTCATGAACGCACATCGATGATCTCTCGCATCCAACGAGACAACGTTTAAATGGGTTCGCTCTCATATAACTTGACATGGATTGTCCACACGGACCTCAGATGCCCCTAGGAAGGTGTCCCCTCGCATGAGCCAATGAGCATGTAGGATCCCCGCGCACACAATGCTTTGGATAGAATGTTGCAACAATATATGCATATGACAACCTTATCAATTTTCTTTTCAATAATGAACTACCTTCTTTTTTTTTATTATTATTATTATTATTATTATAGACAAAAGTTCTATCTATGAAATAGGGAAATTTGATTTTACTAAAAAATATGTTATCAAAACTTTCGAGCAAATTATTGCCGTTAAAAATCAAACTGTTTCAATAAATCTATTTTCTAAAGAAGCTATTCAAGCCCACTGGAAGAAATTCAAATATATTCATGTTGGTCTTGTTCAAATTGTTGTCAAACTTTTGTTTAGACTTGGTCTAGACATTCTTGTTTCCATAACCCTAAGAGATAAGATACTCTTAAGGTTTGAACAATCATTATTAACCATGCTCAACTCTAATATCGTGAATGGTTCGTATTTTCAAACTGTTATCAGAATTTTTCAATTAACCTTCAAGATGGAACTATTCTTAGTGCTCTAAATCTTCATATTCAAACTAAGAATTTTGATGTTAATAACTGTTCAAAAGAGTTTACCTTAATATATCAAATATATTATAAGCTTATGATCACTCAACTCAATATTCATGCTCTTCAATCTTCTCCAAGAGATGAAAGTCTTTTGGTAGAAGTCAATCTTCTTCACTCAAATATCATGATTCCTAAGAGAATTCATTGGAATCTTCAATCTAGACGACTTGAATGGGATTTCTAGAATGCTCAAAATCCTATCCTTGCTCATATTAGAAAAGTTCCAGATCAAATTATTTCATTTCCTGATGAACATATCAAAGTAATCTTTGATAAACCATCTTCTTCAAATACTTTTCATAAATCTTATTCATCTAGATCTGATTATAAACCTAAGAATAATATTTTTCAATCTGCAAGATTTCCAACATCTTTTTTAAAAGAAGTTGATTTTAATCATAATATTCCAAAAACTCATTATGGTATACTAATAAAGAAAGTGAACAGGGACAACCGGTTCTCCAACGTTGTCTAATATGTTACCACCATCAAAGATACTTGATCAATAATGCAATGTAATTTCTGTAAGCCCAAGATTGGCTAACCAAGAGGAGGGAGGGAGGGAGGGAGGGGAGGGGGGTGAATTGGTTTTTAAAACTTTTTCATTAACTACTACAAGATTTTAAACTTATGATAACACAAATGATAGAGAAATAAACTAAACGAAAATGACCACGTTGATGGAATGATATAAGTTTGCACAAAGTAAAACGTTAAATAAAGAGTTTGAGAGTGCAAACGATATGTTATGGAGGTTCGATCCAACGTAATGATATATGTCCCCTGTTACCAAGCTCTCCGTCATGAGCAATGCCTTTTTTACTATGTTGGTTGACTTGTGGTACAATTCAACCCTTTACAAAGCTTTCGATGACTTACAACCAAGGAGCACCGATCCTTTTACAATGTTGAGTTTTTCGGGACCTCAACACGACCCACAATTTCAAGATGATTTTACAAGTGAAATCTTCTCTTCTTATTGAATGATAGAATCAAGATTGATAACAAGAAGAGAATAGGCAAACACTTCAATAGATGGTAATGAGTATAGCTCAAAGTGTTGATATGAAAAACTTTTTGAAGAACTAAAGATTTTCACAAAGTTAATCACTCAAAAGTTTTTCAAGAGTTTAGTGCTTTTGATCTTCTTAAAGGGTTTATGCAAGTGGAGAAATAGTGGGGTATTTATAGCACACAAACGGTCAAAAGCTCTGCCGTATCGGACGCACAATACCGGATGGTCAATTAGCCGTTGTTTTTGTCAGAAAATTGGACCGTTTGAAAAATAACCGTTGGAGCCATTTTTGGGCATACCGGACGTCCGGTATGCCACTTTTGGCTCCGAATGTCCTTGTTTCTAAATCTTATCAAATATAAGTGTTTGAGAGATGTTTAAAATGTTTTTCAAAGTGTTTGTCATATTTAAAATATGTGTTACGATTTTTTGTTACTTTTTGAAAAACATAATTTTCAAGTAAAACATTTTTTTCGTGATTTGTAAAATCAAAATTTTGAGCTCGTCACAATTCATTACCAAGTATTGAAATGTTTTACTTTTACATGTTATAAGTCTAAATACTTTGTTTTGAACATCTTGGCTTGCACTTCTAACAATACTTCAACTTTTGTCTCGATTTTCGTTGATGCATCTTTTTGCGAGTTTTTGCAATATCATTTTTTATCGCCTTGATTAATTTTGTTTCCACGTTGGCCATTGTAAGCAAATTACTTGGCCTCAAACTTTGTGCCATCAAATATATTCATGTGCAATAATCACTATCGACACTTAAGATCAATTTGTTAGTAATAGACATAATTTTTTTGTGATAATCAAAACGAGACGTCAACCATAGGTCAACAATTTTCCTCTTTTTGAAACGCAATGTGATTTGCAAGATATGATTCAAAACAAATTGATAAATTGATAGTTAATACAATTTCATACACATATTCCCTCTATCTATTTAGCATGCATTCCCACTGTTTAAATATAATCATACAAATCTTACTCTTTTCTATCTCTTCAACCTTTTGGCATAAACAAAAAGTACGGAAACATGTAAGAAGAAGCAATAATAGAGAACAGAAATGAAATAACGGATAAATATTTCATAAGTATGGCAAAGTTTAGTACATAATCAAAACGTTCAACCATAGTTAAGACAATAAATGAAAAGCTACGGAGTCGAAGGAGGGGATGCGACAATCGAGCAAGGAAGTCGGTAAAGAAGGTGGTCAAGCCTGCATCTCTGCCAGCCGTGCAAGGATCGCATCCTGCTGTGCCTGGATCACGTCTTGCTGGGCCTGAAGAGTAGCCTGCTGCGTCTGGATATGAGTAAGTATCCCGCTCATCCCGTCGACTGTCATAGTAAGGGAGTCAATCCGACCGCTCAAAAGTGAGAGCTGGTCCTCATCAAGGCCCTGTTTAGTGGGTCGGGAAGCTCTCGATCTGGAGGTGTCAGTAGGAGGTGCATCATCGTCGTCGTCATCCTTGTCGTCAAATGGTAAGGTAGAAGACCCCGAAGTCGGATCGAACCCCTTTGTTTCAGACACCTATTGTCCGTCCTTTTTAACAATTTTCATTCGTTTAAGTGTGTTGGAACTAATGGTGTCGGTAGGTCGTGGTTTGATGAAGGCTTCATCGTGAAGAGGAACATCGAAGTGTTGAAAAATCTTAGTGAATAGCATGCCATAGAGAAGTGCCTTGGATATGCGTGAGGAATAAATGAGTTTCATAAGGCCTAAAGCAATAGTCGAGAAATCAACTCGCCGATCAACAAGGAAAGAGTCGAAGAGAAAGAGATCAAAACAATTTACTTCGTCCCGATGCCCCTTCCTTGGTAAAATAACATTTGCAATAATATTTTGTAAAACTTTATACGGGAGAGTAAGTTCGTTTGTTGTAATTTTGGTGATATTTTCAAAATCTTTACCCGTTACACGACGACACACGTCGATTGGGTTATACCCCTCCACCGTATGGTGGCTTTTATGCACAAATTTTTGGATATCGCAATGGTCGAGTTCAAGGATAGTGCGAATGAGTGGTTTTAAAACCATGACACGAACATTTTTGATAAAATAAGAAATATCTCTCGAACGGGGATTAACGGTCATATTTTTGTAAAAGGAGCGAATCAAGTCCGGATATGCATTTTCACGAATTGTGCAAATTGAAGTCCATCCTATATTCATAATGTGGTCTTCTATTTTAAATGTAGGGGCATCAAAAGTGAAAGAGGTAAGATCGACATTTTTACCTAAGAGAATGGGTGTCTTCGCAAAGTGATTCGCCGACGTTGTTTCGGGTTCGGTGTCCATGTCTTCATCTTCGGATGATGGAGATGGAGGACGTCATCGAATAGTTTGCTTGAGCCTCTTGCATTTGCCATGGGAGGTTGACATTTTTCAAATGAGTTTGGGGACTTTCAAAAAAATGGTCTTGAAGAGGGGATTTCGAAAATTTTGGAATGGAATCTTGAAATAGAGGATGTAGAGTGTTAGATTAACTTGTAATGGGGTAGATATTTCGATTAATAGTGGAATTTTGAGCAAAAAACAAGGCGGGAAGTGAGATTTGAAAACTAGGATTCGTACTTTGAATTGAAAAATCGATGAAGTGCCGAAAAATTAGGATTTTGGAATGTAAATAGTTGATGAAGGCGAGTTTTATGAGGAGATTTGGATGTATTTGAGATGGATTTGATGAGATTTGTGGAGAGGATATTGATTGTGGAGAGAAAATGAAGAAGAGAAATGGCGAAATCACAATTTAAAACCTGTAAATTTTCAGTATCGGACGTCCGACATTTTTTTTTTGATAAATAGAAATAAAAAAAATAAGGAATATATGGAGAAAATATAATTTTGAAAATTATTTTAGCTCGATGAGACCCAAGCTTTGTCTAATGGTCGAGAAACGATCGAGCGCAAGGGGTTTGGTGAAAATATCGGCTAATTGGTTTTTTGTGTCAACAAATTCAAGTGAGATATTGTCGTTTTGAACATAATCTCTTAGAAATTGATGTCTTATCTTAATGTGCTTCGTTCGAGAGTGTAAAACGAGATTTTTAGATAAGTTTACAGCACTTGTATTGTCTCACATGATAGGAATATGATCATAGGATAAATGAAAGTCGCTAAGGGTTTGTTTCATCCATAGCACTTGAGCGCAACAACTTGGGGCGGAGATATATTCTGCCTCAGCCGTAGATAAGGCCACGGAGTTTTGTTTCTTACTAAACCATGAAACTATGGCTAAACCAAGAAAGTGACAAGTCCCGCTAGTGCTTTTCCGATCAACTTGACAATCGACCCAATCGACATCCGAGTAACTAAGTAAGTCAAAGTGAGTTCGTTTTGGATACCAAAGTCCTAAGTTTTAAGTCCCACTAAGTTCTTTAAAGATTCTTTTCACGGCTTTAAGGTGGGATTCCTTAGGATTAGATTGAAAACGAGCACATAAGCATACACTAAACATAATATCGGGTCTACTTGCAGTTAAATAAAAAAGGGATCCGATCATACCTCGATATTTAGTGATGTCAACGGAAATGCCTTGTTCATCTTTGTCAAGCTTTATGGAAGTGTTCATCGGAGTGTTCATCGTCTTTAGATCATTCATTTCAAACCTCTTTAACATGTCTAATATGTATTTACTTTGATTTATGAAAATGCCCTCATACGATTGTTTAATTTGTAGTCCGAGAAAATATTTGAGTTCACCCATCATAATCATTTCGAATTCCATGCTCATATTTTTTGAAAATTCTTCACAAAGGTGGATATTTGTTGCCCCAAAAATGATGTTATCAACATAGATTTGTACAATAACCATATCTTGTTATGGTTTTTGATAAAGAAAGTAGTGTCTACTTTTCCAATAGAAAAATTATTTGAAAGTAAAAATTTGTTTAATCGTTCATACCAAACTTTAGGAGCTTGCTTTAGTCTGTAAAGAGCTTTTCGAAGTTTGAAAACATGATTTGGAAACTTATGATTTGCAAAGTCGGGTGGTTGTTCAACATAAACTTCCTCTTGAATGAATCCATTTAAAAAAGTACTTTTGACATCCATTTGATAAAGAGTAAAGTTTTTGTGACATGCAAATGCAAGAAGCATACGAATGGATTCTAACCGAGCCACCGGTGCAAAAGTTTCTTCATAATCAATACCTTTTTTTTTATTGTAACTTTGGGCCACTAATCTGCCCTTGTTACGCACAATGATTCCATTGTCATCCTTTTTGTTTCGAAAATCCCATTTGGTCCCAATAACGGTTTGATTTGTTGGTCTAGCTACTAAGTCTCAAACATTGTTTCTTTCAAATTGATTAAGTTCATCTTGCATTGCTAGAATCCAAAACTCATCAAAATCCGCTTCTTTAAAATTTTTGGGTTCAATTTGTGAAATGAAAGCACAACTACCAAGATGATTTCTACAATAGGTTCTAGTAGTGATATGTTTTGATGGATCGCCGATTATTAACTCCTTTGGGTGAGATGAGACAAACTTCCATTCTTTTGGCAATGTAGAGTCGCATTGAGCTTCGGTTGGCGTTTCTTCTCTTTCATGATCATTGGACTCTTTTGATTGTTCTTCGTTTGACACTCATTGGGCTTGGATATTCATTTGTTCAAAAGGAGTCTCCAAACCTACATCGTCATCAATACATTTTTCTTGATCAAGTAGATTAGTTTAATCAAAAGTAACATGCATAGATTCTTCAACGACTAGAGTTCTTTTGTTAAAAACTCTATATGCTTTGCTAGTCGATGAATAACCAAGAAAAATTTCAATGTCGAATTTTGAGTCAAATTTTCCCAAATTGTCTTTTGTGTTTAAGACAAAACATTTGTACCCCAAAAATTTTAAAATAACTAATGTTGAGAATTCTATTTTTCCAAAGTTCATAAGGAATTTTAGTTTTCTTACGACTTACCAAAACTCTATTTATGATATAGCAAGCAGTATTAACGGCTTCGGTCCAAAAATATTTGGGTAAATTATTTCATTTAGCATAGTCCGAGCCATTTCTTGTAATGTACGATTCTTCCTCTCTACTACACCATTTTATTGAGGAGTTCTAGGAGCCGAAAAATTATGTTCATATAATGGTCAAATTCTCTACCATTGTCACTTCTAATAGTGGTAACAATGTGATCCTTTTCATTTTCAACTTTCTTACAAAAATGTTTGAAAGTTTTTAAGGCTTCATCTTTTGCACTAAAAAATATAACCCATGTAAATCTTGAAAAATCATCAACGATAACAAAGGCGTAGTGCTTACCACTTAAGCTAGCCATTCTAGATAGTCCAAAAAGATCCATGTGGAGGAGTTGCAATGATTTTGTTGTTGAAAAGAAGATTTTTGGTTTGAAAGAGCTTTTAACTTGCTTTCCGAGTTGACAAGCATCACAAATTTTATCTTTTTCAAATTTCAACTTTGGTAATCCTTTCACAAAACAATTTTTAGAAATCTTTGAAATGAGGTCCATGTTTACGTGACCAAGCCTTCTATGCCAAAGCCACGTTTCATCTTTTAAACCAAGTAAGCAATGTTCGTTATTTTCATGTTCAATGTTTATAATTTAAACATCTTTATTTCGGCTTCCTATGAAAATTTCCTTTTTCGATGTAGCATCCTTAATTAGGCATTTGGAAGAATAGAATTTTATATTATAACATTTATCACACAATTGACTAATACTTAGTAAATTATGCTTGAGGTTGTCGACTAACAAAACGTTTTCAATTGAGGGGGGAAAATGGTTACCAATGTTGCCGATTCCGATTATTTTCCCTTTTGCATTGTCTCCAAAAGTTACATGACCTACATCATTTCTTTTGAAATTTGAAAGTAATGATCGATCACCGGTCATATACTTTGAACATCCACTATCCAAGAACCATTTGCTTTGGATTTTCCTTGGTACCTACAAAAACAATTTTAACTTTTAACTTTTGGTACCCATACGAACTTGGATTCTTGGTAGTAGCGGTGGCAAAAAAGCTCGGAAGCTCGGACGGCCCGAGCTCGGCTCGGAAAAAGCCCGAGTCGGGCCCGGCTACCGAGCCCAGGCTCGAGCCGAGCCCCACTTTGGGGAGTCGGCTCGAGCCCGGGCCGGCCCGTGGCCCGGGCGAGCCTCCATTATTAAAAAAAAAAAAAATTTGAATGCACAGTGTTGTGGCAGTAAGCAAGACAACAAATGCTACTCGTGCCGTCGCCTCATTTTTTTCTCTGGCCCGGCTAGGCTCGGGCCGAAAAAAGCTCGGTCTAAAAAAGCTCGAGCTCGGCTTGAGCTTTTTTTTCCCGGCTCGGGCTCGGCTCGGCTCGTTGCCACCGCTACTTGGTAGTTAGTTTTTTAGGATTCTTTAATCCACTTGTTTTTGTTTTCAAAATATAGTTTCTTTTTAGCTAAGTAATTAAAAGAGACATGTCCGATTTTATTACAAAAGGTGTAAGTGGTATTTGAAGTATTGACAAACATATTTTTAAGAGATTTTTGTTTCAATGAGGGCTTAAATCCGATTCCCCATTTGTCAAATACACATTTTTGATTTTCGAGCATTAAATCAAAATTTTTCTTACCCACGGTGAATTTACAAACAATATTTGTTAAATTATCAACTTTTTCTTTTAGAAAAATGTTTTCCTTAACTAATATTTCATGATCAAGATTTTCTTTTGATTTTTCCAAAGATTTCTTTAATTTATCTTTTAATAGAAAATTTTTCTTTTTGAGAATAGAATGGCTTACAATGAGTTTCTCAAAATCTTCAAACAATTCATCATAAAAGTTAAGTAATTCATCATAAGAGAACTTTTCTTTTGTACTTACCTCTTCTTCGATGGCCATGAAGCACATGTTGGCGATTTCATCTTGATTATCTCTTTTATTTTGATATTCATTGTCACCATCATCCCAAGTAGTTTGAAGTGCCTTTTTCTTGAAGGTTTTCCTTTTGTTCGGGCACTCGGTTCTTTGGTGATCGGGTTTGTCACATTCGCAGCAAATAATTTTCTTACTCTTTTCTTCTCCTTTGTCATCTTTTCCTTGGAACCTCTTCTTGTTTCGAAAACCTCTCCATTTTTTTATGAGAAGTACTAGATTATCGAGTTCTTCATCACTCATGTTATTGTTGATGTCTCCTCATCAATTGTCAATTTTAGAGCAATTTGTCGTTTAGGAATTTCTTTTGATTCTTCCTTGCTCTTCTTTGTATTTTCCTTGATCTCAGCATTATTGAGCTCATAGGTCATCAATGTTCCATATAATTCTTCCAAATGATATGTATTCACATCCTTTGTATTTTCTATAAGCATCCGTATGGGACCCCGTTCCTCTGAAAGTGACCGAAATATTTTGCTCACAAGTTCACCGTTAGTATATTTTCGATCAAAACCTTTTAAGCCATTAACAATGTCGGTGAAACGTGTAATCATATTAACAATGGGCTCATCTTGTTTCATAAGAAAATTTTCAAATTCTTTGACTAATATATTTAACTTAGTTTCCTTAACTTTGTTTGTTCTAACAGAAGTGACTTCTAGAGCATGCCAAATTTCATGAGTCGAATCATGATTACGCCCAAATAATAACACAGTAATTGTAGCACAATTTTGGGGTGTCGTATCCACGGAGAGATGAAAGAATATTTAAAGGATCAAAAATGCTGAATTCTTCTCTCAAATGTGTAATAAAATTTAAGGTTGAAAAGTGAAATTAAAATCAATAATTCGAAGCAGTGAAGCGTCGGAATTCCCTCAATTGGATTGGATCAATCATATCAATTATTCATTTTTATAACACAATTAGAGGCTTTCATCCTGACACTCTAATCGAAAGATATATCGTGAAAATCAATTTAATTTACAAATGTAATCCTAGAATTTAGACTTAAAACATATTTACACAATTTTATTGGAACAAGATCAAAGATCGACCATATACATCAAGCATAAGACAGTAATCAACCTGCCAATAAAGTGAAATTGAGATTAAAATTCAACAAATAGTTTAATCTAACGAAAGAAGAAGCATGACTGGATCTATGAAGGATATAATAATTTTTAAACCAATCTCAGTAATAAATAATTGAAATTGAAACTCAATAAATAGTTTGATTGAACAATGGAAAAAATATGATTGAATCCATGAAAATTTTTGCAAATATTAAACCGATTTCAATATAAATTCAAGAGAATGAAAATCTAGATTCTAGCATTGTTTGACAATGAAAAGATCAAATTAAATGAATAAAAGATATAAAATTACCAATTTCAATCGAGTTTCTTCGTAGCTTCACCAAGATCTTTAGTTCCTTATGTGTTTCTTGAGTCAAAGAGGAGAAGAATGGTATATGGGGCCCTTCCCCATATGTATTCTGCTCAAGTATTTGTAAGAGTCATAAATTGGATGAAAATCACGTCCAAATTGGTTTCCAAATGAGTTCTAATCGAATAAGGAAAGTTGCTTTCACACTCGGATTTTTTGCCTCTGCACAGTAGTCATTAATTTGGTTATAACTTTCTCTTCCGATATCCGATTTAGATCATTCAAAATGAGTTAGAAAAATAACTCGAAGAGATACAACTTTGTTAGAAATAGCTCTTTTCTAATTCAGACTTTTACTATGCCAAAAATGGGTCTCAATTTTCGGCTAAAAATCTGGAATATATTTTGTGTGAATTGGAAATTGATTTTGATAATATTCCATTCCTTTTTGACTTCTAATTGTTTCCAATTTACCCTTAAAACTCTCGAACCTTCATCGTGAGCCCCGACATAATTTTTGAGTATTTACACTTTAGTCCCTGAACTTTCACTTCCTTCCATTTTGGTCATTTTTCACTTGTTTCTCCTTATTTCCGCTACATTCATCACTTGTCCTACAAAACATGAATTGCATAGAATTAAGCTATATTTCAACATATTAACCAACAATTGCTCATGTTTTGATAGTAAAATAAGTATGTAAAAACGTATTTATCAAATCACATGCTCTAATTCTATTGAATTCATTCATATCTAGTGCACAATAAAGTAAATTCTTGGTCTTAGCATTTAACGACAATTTTCTCCTATCTTCTTCATCGTATTCCTCTCTTGGCTTAGGAATACATTGCTCGGGTTTGCCATCAATTTTAATAGTTTTTGTAGGTACATAGGGACCATATTCAATGATTTTCCAAATATTATAATCAATAGATTGAACATAAATCATTATTCTAGTTTTCCAATAATTATAATGTGTGCCATCAAAGAAGGGAGGTCGGTTGGTAGAATGCCCCTCAAGATTTTGAAAATCGATGTTAGCCATAACTCAAGATTGTGAAATCTTAAAGAGGTGAGTACCGAGCTCTGATACCAATTGTAAGCCCAAGATTGGCTAACCAAAAGGGGGTGAATTGGTTTTTAAAACTTTTTCGTTAACTACTAAAGGATTTTAAACTAATGATAACACAAATGATAGAGAAATAAACTAAACAAAAATAACCACATAGATGGAATGATATAAGTTTGCACAAAGTAAAACGTTAAGTAAAGAGTTAGAGAACGCAAACGGTATGTTATGGAGGTTCGATCCAACGCAATGATCTACGTCCCCCGTTACCAAGCTCTCCGTCACGAGCAAGGTCTTTTTCACTATATTGAATGACTTGTGGTGCAATCCAACCCTTTACAAAGCTTCTGGTGACTTACAACCAAGCAGCACCGATCTTTTTACAATGTTGAGCTTTTCGAGACCTCAACACGACCCACAATTTCAAGATGATTTTACAAGTGAAATCTTCTCTTCTTATTGAATGATAGAATCGAGGTTGATAACAAGAAGAGAAGATGCAAACATTTCAATAGATGGCAATGAGTATAGCTCAAAGTGTTGATATGAAAAATTTCTTGAAAAACTAAAGATTTTCACAAAGTTAATCACTCAAAAGTTTTTCAAAAGTTTACTGCTTTTGATCTTCTTAAAGATGGAGAATAGGGTAGTTATCCTACATAAATAAAAGAGTGAGTTTGGGGGTACTGTTCATAAGTCAAGCCGAGTCGAGCCGAGCCGGCTAAGTTTTTTTTTTTTTTTTCATAATCCGCGAGCCAAGCCAGAAATCCATTTCTGGCTCGGCCCGACTAAGCCGTCTAAGCTGGTTTTTTTTTTTTTTTAATTTTACGTTTGATTCAGTCTTTTAAGTTACAAATATGTGTTTTAAGCTATTTAAAATTTGTTGGAAATATTGAAGTGCGACAATGATAAATATATGGTCGATAAATTTTATCTATAAAATAAAATTTTACATTAATTGGTATTTTAAGTTGTGAACTGAGCCGACTTTATGGCTCGGCTCGGCTAATTTTATTTTTTCCTTTGATTAATTTTGTTTACAGTCGAGCCATAAATTACCAAATTGATTTATGGCTCGGCTCGGCTAACTTTTTTTTTTATTACGTTTGATTCGGTATTTTAAGTTACAGATATTCGTTTTAAGCGATTTAAAATTTTTTGGAAACGTTGAAGTGCGGCCATAATAAATATATGATTGATAAATTTTAAATCTCAAAATTTGAAATTCGGTCATGATAAATATATGATCGATAAATTTTAAATATCAAAATAATTGTACATTAATTGTGAAACGTAAAGTCGTGATTGTTTATGTTTCTTTTCAATCTTAACCTCATTCCAATGTCCTTTTTTCCGAACTTTATGTTCCTACAATTTTTCGTTTGATTCGATATTTCACGATATGAATATTCATTTGGATCGATTTCAAAATTTTTAAAAAATAAAATGTGATAATAATAAATATATTGTCGATTAAGTTAAAATATAAAAATGGCTTTATGGCTCGGCAGCTCGGCTAAGCCTTTTTTTTTTTTTTTTTTTTACGTTTGATTCAGTATTTTAAGTTACAGACATTCGTTTTACTCGATTTAAAATTTGTTGGAAATGTTGAAGTGCAGTCATGATAAATATATAATCGATAAATTTTAAATATCAAAAATAATTTTACGTTAATTGTGAAACATAAAGTCGTGATTATTTATGTTTCTTTTCAATCTCAACTCAATTCCAATGTCCTTTTTTCGAATTTTATTTTTCCACAATTTTTCGTTTGATTCGATATTTCACGATATGAATATCAATTTGGATTGATTTAAATCTTTTTAAAAAAGTTAAAATTTGATGATAATATATATATTGTCGATTAAGTTTAAATATAAAAGCTCGACTAAGCCTTTTTTTTTAAACGTTTGATTCAGTATAATGCCTTGACGACTCGGCTTGGCTAAGCCTTTTTTTTTTTATATACGTTTGATTTAGTATTTTATGTTACAAATATTTGTTTTAAGCGATTTAAATTTTGTTAGAAATGTTGAAATGGGGCCATGATAAATATATGATCGATAAATTTAAAATATCAAAAATAATTTTACATTAATTGTGAAGCGTAAAGTCGTGATTGTTTATATTTCTTTTTAATCCCGACCCCATTTCAATGTCCTTTTTTCGAACTTTATTTTCCTACAATTTTTCGTTCGATTCGATATTTCACGTTATGAATATCCATTTTGGATCGATTTAAATTTTTCTAAAAAAACTTAAAATGTGATAATAATAAATATATTGTCGATTAATTTTAAATATAAAAATTATCTTAAATTATTAAACGTAAAATCATAATCGTTAATTTTTCTTTTCTACCCCATCCTCAACTCCCATACTCACACAAATTTCTCTCAATTTCATTTTTCTTCAGTTTTTATGTTTGGTTCGATATTTTACACTACAAATGTTCATTTTCAGCTATTTAAAATTTATTCAAGAGTTTAAAGGGCGACCATGATAAATATATGATTGATAAAGTTTAAATAACAAAAATTATCTTGCATGAATAATTAAACATAAAATCATGCTTTTCAATTTTCCTTTGAAATCTTGAAATGCGGTTATGATAAATATATGAGAATTAATGCTATCTTTTTATGGGAATTATTGCTATCTTTGTTTATAATTTACTCGCTTGTAAATTGTATAAAAATTTTTAGCTGAAGTAAATTGGAATTATATTTTTCTTTCAATTATTATGTCGAAAACAAATTAAGAATTTTCTAATCAGAAATTTATTTTATCTTTTTTCATTAAAGGAAAAAACACTTGCTACTCTGAAATGATTTTCTTTCTGTCATGTAGTGATTGTTAATAATCTCTTTTGTTTGTTATTTGGAAGCATGTTACTAGATTTATTAGGATTTAGAATACGAGGATATGTGATATTGATAAATATTCTGGATATATGCTTCTTAGATTTGATATTATTAATGCGACTATATTTCAGTAATTAGGGAATGTTATGGTAATAGTTTCAAAAGTGAGTACATGTTTTATTATTTGTGCTTCCAGTTTACTGCTTTGACCCACGGGATTATGGTAAATCTCTTGGAATTTATGCTGTGATTTTTATGGTTGTAGGCTTTCTTAATTTACTGATTTGGCTAACTTTATTGGGTCGATTAAAAATGGTAAATTTATGACGTCAGAATGGATATTGAAGGAACTCAATATTTTTCAGAAGAATCGTCCTACGTCATATAGTGCTGGTAGACAAACATCTTCTATGAAGTGAATTATTTTGATTTTTTTCTTTTACAACCACGTTATTAAGTAGCCAACTATGCTGATAGCACGTGCATTGCACGTGCGTCTAACTAGTGATCAATAAAAGCCTCACTTTTATGCTCAAGAAGGGTTGATGCAAGTGGAGAAATAGTGAGGTATTTATAGCATACAAACAGTCAAAAGCTTTGCCGTATCGGACGCACAATACCTTCTGGTAAAATACCGGATGGTCAATTAGCCGTTGTTTTTGTCAGAAAATTGAACCGTTTGAAAAATGACCGTTGGAGCCATTTTTGGCCAAACAGGACTTCCGGTATGCGTACCGAACGTCCGGTATGCCACTTTTGGATCCGAACGTCCTTGTTTCTAAATTTTGTCAAATATACGTGTTTGAGGGACGTTTAAAATGTTTTTCAAAGTTTTTTTTCATATTTAAAATATGTGTTACGATTTTTTGTTACTTTTTGAAAAACATAATTTTCAAGTAAAACATTTTTTTTCGTGATTTGTAAAATCAAAACTTTGAGCTCATCACGATTTATTACCAAGTAATGAAATATTTTACTTTTACATGTGATAAGTCTAAATACTTTATTTTGAACATCTTGGCTTGCACTTCTGACGCTACTTCAACTTTTGTCTCGATTTTCGTTGAGACATCTTTTTGCGAGTTTTTGCAATATCATTTTTTATCGCCTCGATTGATTTTGTTTCCACGTTGGCTATTGTATGCAAATTACTTGACCTCGAACTTTGTGCCATCAAATATATTCATATAACCATAATCCAATCATTATCAATCATATGCTAATAATTAAATAATCATATTATAAAATAATCACATAATCATCATATAATCATTGGCAATCATATAAACATGCAAAAAAAAAAAAAAACCACCTCAAATACATGCAAAACCACTTTTAAAAAAAAAAACATGCAGTGAACGTTTTTTCCTCTTTTTTTTTTCTTTTTCAGTTTTTTTTTTTCCTCCAAATCTTTGATCAATTCAAAACTATCTTAATACATTTATGTAAATAGTAAACATGAATTGATGAACAAAAAGGAAAAAAAAACCGGTAAATGACAGAAACTATTGTTAAAACACATTGACAGTAACTTTTTTTTTCAGAAACAAAGAGTTTGATCCACCAAACAAGAGTTCGATTTAAGCTTGTTGGATAAAATAATGGTGGATCAAAGAAGATAATCAAACCGAAGGCCCGTGTTCACACGGTTTCCTTAAATCGAATTCGCCGCCTCAGCGGGGTGCACGAGGTTTTTGATCGGTGTTCGATTCCCAGGATACAATCGGTTATCGGTCCACGTTGCACTACGTTACCGACCTACGAACTAGCTGTGTCTATCTCTCGAAGAATTAGCAAAGGAGGAATGAGAAACACAAACCGGAGACAGTAGGAAAGAAAATGCCGGAGGAAGAAACTGTTTTTCCTTTTTGTTGTGTTTTCTGTTTTGTTGTTGTGTTTATCTCCAACTATGAGTTCCTCTATTTATACTAGTGGAGGAAGAGCCATCACATTAATGCATTGAATGAGGAGTTGAGGAATTGAAGATATGAACGGCTGAAAATGAAGACTCATTTACATGAATTCCTGAAACCGAAAATGAACGGCTGAAATACTGAAACTGAAGGAAATGAAAACTGAAGTAATGGCTGGAAATGAAAACTGAATTTCATTATGTTTTCCATTCAATTTCCAACAATCCCCCACATGAATGGAAAACCAGAGATAGATAGAGTAGAACGAATCAATCCTGCATAGGATAGGTAGCATTAAGCTTTGAACCTTCCCTTGTGAAAATCTATCGAGTATTACTAGCAAACCAGTGGATCTGATGCCTTGAACTGTTTCGCCATTTATGTAAACTAAGACAATAGACCTCACACAGGACCATTCTAGACACAGCGTAGTTCTCAATGTTGTGTTCGTTTTGGCCATGAACACGTCGCCTGGTTCTGCAAGTGTTTGTTCAAGGATGTAGCCTTCCCAATCCTTATAGAAGCGGCCCCACTTCACACTCACATAGGTGACCTCTTAACTCAACGTTTCACAACAACGCTTATGGGTCATTAAAAGCATAGCTTAACCTGCATCTTCCAATCACTGTGAGCACCATAGGAATGAGTAGAAGGAGAACCTTCTCAGTGATTTACACAGATATACATGGTTTAGTTGTCCCTTTGAACCTAGATCCTGGGATCTCCATTCAGCTAGGTTGGGTTTCCACCATGATACCTTTCAACGTCATAGGCTGCAAGCCCATTCCCCTCGATGCTTTTTCAACTTGCTCTCGAGTTAACCCTTTTGTTAATGGATCTGCAATATTATCCTTTGACTTCACGTAGTCCAGAGTGACAATACCTTGTGAGAGCAGTTGTCGAATGGTATTATGTCGTCTTCGAATATGTGGAGACTTACCATTATACATATTGCTCTGTGCCCTGCCGATTGCTGATTGATTATCGCAATAAACACAAATTGTAGGCACAGGCTTTGACCATCTTGGAATATCTTCAACAAACTGGCGAAGCCACTCTGCTTCTTCAGTTGCTTTGTCCAAAGCAATGAATTCTGATTCCATTGTAGATCTTGCGATGCAAGTTTGTTTGGACGATTTCCAAGAGATAGCTGCACCACCAAGAATGAAGACATATCCACTAGTAGATTTTGAATCTGACATATCAGATATCCAATTTGCATCAGCATACCCTTCGATTACTGCAGGGTATCTAGAATAATGTAGTCCAAAATCACGAGTGTACCTCAAATAATGTAACACCCTGAAAATGGCTCTCCAGTGGATAGCACCTGGGTTACTCGTGTAGCGACTCAATCTGCTAACTGAGTATGCTATATCCGGTCGCGTACAAGTCATCAAATACATTAAACTCCCAATTATCCGAGAATATTCCAACTGTGATACACCATCACCAGTGTTCTTGGATAAGTGGAGACTCAAATCAACTGGAGTCCTGGCCACAGCCGTATCTGACTTGTTGAACTTGTCTAGTATCTTATCGATATAATGAGATTGAGATAGCGCAAGTCCATTTGATGTTCGAGTGATTTTTACTCCCAAAATGACATCCGCAAAACCCATGTCTTTCATGTCAAATTTTGAGTTTAACATATGCTTAGTGGCTTTGATAATCTTATCAGAGCTGCCGACAATGAGCATGTCATCGACATACAGACACAATATGACATATCCATCATTAGTGTCCTTCACATATACACACTTGTCGCACTCATTGATTCTAAACCCACTAGAAATCATAGCATTATCGAACTTCTCGTGCCATTGCTTCGGTGCTTGCTTTAAACCATAAAGCGATTTAACCAGTTTACAGACTTTCCTTTCTTGACCTGGAGCCGAAAACCCCTCTGGTTGCTCCATGTAGATTTCTTCATTCAAATCTCCATTTAGGAAAGTTGTTTTTACATCCATCTGATGTATTTCCAGATTTCGCAAGGCTGCAATAGCAATTATCATCCGGATAGAAGTTATTCTCGACACAGGAGAATAAGTATCAAAGTAATCTAAGCCTTCTTTTTGCTTATAACCTTTGATTACTAGCCGAGCTTTATATTTATCAATAGAGCCATCAGCTTTCATCTTCTTCTTGAAGATCCACTTGTAGCCCAAAGGCTTACAGCCCAGTGGAAGATCTACTAATTTCCGTGTATGATTCGTAGGATAGAATCGATTTCACTCTTGATGGCTTCTTTCCACAAATGACCATCTGGAGATGATATAGCTTCTTTATAGCTTTGAGGATCATTCTCCATCAAATATGTGAGGAAATCAGGACCAAACGTCTTAGTAGTTTTGGTCCTTTTGCTCCGTCTAGGCTCATCATCTCCTTCTTCAACTGGATCTTTACTGCTGCCAGTAGCAGAAGATTCCATAGTCCGTTTAACAGGAGTTAACTGTTTAGGAGATTTACAAGGAAATATATTCTCAAAGAATTGTGCATTCCTAGACTCCATAATCGTGTTCGGATGAATATAATGTACATTCGAATGATGTACTAGGAATCTATATGCACTACTATTTTGTGCATAACCAATGAACACACAGTCAACTGTCTTAGGTCCAATCTTGACCTTCTTAGGTGGAGGCACCACAATTTTAGCAAGACACCCCCACATTCGTAGGTATTTATATGAAGGTGTTCGACTTGTCCAAAGTTCATACGGAGTCTTATCCATATTCTTTCTTAACACTTTATTCAAAATGTAATTCGCAGAAAGAATAGCTTCTCCCCACATGTTCTGTGGTAATCCAGAACTAATCAACATAGCATTCATCATTTCTTTTAACGTTCGATTCTTACGCTCGGCAATTCCGTTCACGAGGTGAATAAGGTGCGGTAGTTTGGTGAATTATTCCATGTTTAGCACAAAATTCACCAAATGGTGATTCATATTCACCACCACGATCACTTCGTAACACCTTTATTTTCTTGCTAAATTGATTTTCAACTTCATTCTTATAAAGAATGAATTTATCGATAGCTTCATCTTTGCTTTTAAGCAAGTACACATAACAATATCTCGTGCTATCGTCGACAAAGGTAATAAAGTACTTATTGCCGCCTCGTGTTTGGACAAATTTCAAGTCACACACATCACTGTGGACTAGTCCCAAAGGCTCGGTACTTCTTTCAATACTATGAAACGAAGACCTAGTAAGCTTAGCCTCAACAGAGGTTTCACATTTATGATTTGAATCAATTTGAAACCTAGGCAAGTAGTTTAATTTGCTTAGTCTACGTAATGCATTGTAATTTACGTGACCTAATCTACCATGCCATAGATTAGAGGACTCAAGCAAGTAAACAGAAGGAGTTTTCTCATTATTCATAATAGTTGGGGTTACAGCAATTACATTCAATTTAAACAAGCCATCAGTCATATAGCCTTTCCCAACATAAACTCCTATTTTTGTGATCACTAGCTTATCCGCTTCAATTACCATGCGGAAACCATTCTTGCTCAGAAGAGACCCAGAAACCAGATTCTTGCGAATCTCTGGCACGTACAACACATTAGTCGTAGTAAGCTCTCCGCTGCAGGTCATCTTCAGGATCACCTTGCCTTTACCAAACACTTTAAGTTGCAGAATTTCCCATAAACAACTTTTCACCATTTGTAACCGGTGTAAAAGTAGTGAACATACTCCCGTTGGAGCGGACATGGCAAGTGGCCCCAGTGTCTAGCCACCACTCCTTAGGGTTAGACCCTACCAGATTAACCTCACTAATCACAGCCGTGAGATTTAGGTCAGACATGTCATCTGAGAGATGATCTCTCTCATTTCCAACCATATTAGCCTGAGGGCGCTGTTTGTTTATCCCTTCGCGGCTGACGGCAGTCTGCTGATCGATGCCCAACTTTATCACAATTGAAGCACTTTCCATTGAATTGGAACTTAGGCTTCTTCCCTACTGCACCGGTAGGCTTCAACTGAGACCCTTTCATGGTCTGCTTTTTATCTTTCCAATTTCCGTTACCATGTTTGGCTTTAAAGGATAGACCTTTCTTCGTACCAGAACTTTGACCATGTTCCAATACATTAGCTTTCTCAGAGTAAGAATTCCCTGACTTACGTTCAGCCTTTTTGTTATCCTCCTCAATGCGCAGCTTGATAATTAAATCCTCGAAAGACATCGCTTTCCTCTTATGCTGCAAATAGCTTTTGAAAGCCTTCCACTGAGGAGGTAGCTTATTAATAGCAGTAGCCACCTGTAGAGATTCTGACATAATCAGACCTTCAGCATGCATTTCTTGCAAGAGCACTTGATACTCCTGCACTTGGCTCACCACTGAACGTGAATCAACCATTTCGAAGTCCATGCACCGACTGGCCAAGAACTTCTTAGACCCAGCATCCTCGGACTTGTACTTCTTTTCTAAGGATTCCCAAAGCTCCTTAGCAGATTTCTTTACCACATACACGTGATACAGAGAATTCTGTAGTCCATCCAAGACATAGTTGCGGCACAAAAAATCAGCACTTTTCCATGCATCCCAAGCCGCACGCCTATGCATATCAGTGTCGTTTTCAGCCACGACAGGGGCATCCTCAGTGAGGAAACGTGCAAGGCCCAACGTAGTAAGATAAAAAATCATCTTATTCTGCCATGTCTTAAAATCGTTGCAAGAAATTTATCCGGTCGAATTGCATGATTCACCGGAAATTGAGCCGAAACCGTGGCAAAGGTACCGAGGCCGCACCTCTAGGTGCGGCAAAGGTATTGTGCCAAATTGGATTGCCGAGGCCGCAGCCGTAGGCAAAGTGGGGTTCACTCCAACATGAGGAATTCCGCCACCAATAGTCCCATCAACAGAAGGAATGTCAGTCGAGGTCCCCACAGGGTTGACAACAGTCATCGCAGGATTTGGTACACTGGTACCAACAGTGTTGTTGTTCACATCATCATTTCCATGTGACGCCATTTAACCTTAAAGAACGACAACAAAATAGTGAGTTTGTAAACTAGAAATAGATTCAAAATCTATGTTATCAATTCGGAAAACTTCGGAATTGAAATGAGAGCAAATATCTTTAGTCAAATTATCAACAACTTATCAATTATTTAACATGAATTAGAAAATCATTATTCAATGATTAAAATTAATCATTAGGAAAAATAAACCAATCATAAATAATCATATAACCATAATCCAATCATTATCAATCATATGCTAATAATTAAATAATCATATTATAAAATAATCACATAATCATCATATAATCATTGGCAATCATATAAACATGCAAAAAAAAAAAAAAAAAAACCACCTCAAATACATGCAAAACCACTTTTAAAAAAAAAACATGCAGTGAACGTTTTTTTCTCTTTTTTTTTTCCTTTTTCAGTTTTTTTTTTCCTCCAAATCTTTGATCAATTCAAACTATCTTAATACATTTATGTAAATAGTAAACATGAATTGATGAACAAAAAGGAAAAAAAAACCGGTAAATGACAGAAACTTTTGTTAAAACACATTGACGGTAACTTTTTTTTTTCAAAAACAAAGAGTTTGATCCACCAAACAAGAATTCGATTTAAGCTTGTTGGATAAAATAATGGTGGATTAAAAAAGATAATCAAACCGAAGGCCCGTGTTCACACGGTTTCCTTAAATCGAATTCGCCGCCTCAGCGGGGTGCACGAGGTTTTTGATCGGTGTTCGATTCCCAGGATACAATCGGTTATCGGTCCACGTTGCACTACGTTACCGACCTACGAACTAGCTGCGTCTATCTCTCGAAGAATTAGCAAAGGAGGAATGAGAAACACAAACCGGAGACAGTAGGAAAGAAAATGCCGGAGGAAGAAACTGTTTTTCCTTTTTGTTGTGTTTTCTGTTTTGTTGTTGTGTTTATCTCCAACTATGAGTTCCTCTATTTATACTAGTGGAGGAAGAGCCATCACATTAATGCATTGAATGAGGAGTTGAGGAATTGAAGATATGAACGGCTGAAAATGAAGACTCATTTACATGAATTCCTGAAACCGAAAATGAACGGCTGAAATACTGAAACTGAAGGAAATGAAAACTGAAGTAATGGCTGGAAATGAAAACTGAATTTCATTATGTTTTCCATTCAATTTCCAACAATGTCTATGTGCTATAGAGCATATGGAGCTAAAGGTGTCAATCTTAAATCTGCAACCAATAATTTGGTTATTGAATTTACTGGACAACTCAAACAGTGGTGGTATAACTACCTTGATCAGGAAGATAGAGATGAGATTTTTGAAGCTGTTAATGATGATACATGTGAAAATTCTTGTCTTTAGCATTATCAAACATTTGATCGTTACTCCTATTGATATACTCAATAGACAATTAGATATTCTCATGAACCTCAAATTTCCTAAATTTCACGATTTTCGTTGGTATAAAGACATATTATTAACTCGTGTTTCATTACGCGAAGATTGCAATCAATCATATTGGAAAGAAAGATTATTTGGGCTTCCCAAACTCTTTGATGAAAGAGTGAGAAACTCTATCAAAGTCAACATAAGGATAATATTCCATATGCAGATTTTAATTATGGATAAATTATCAATTTCGTCAATAAAGAAGGACTTGCTCTTTGTAATGATCTCAAATTAAAAGCCAAATTAAAATTAGAAAGATCTGAATGTCGTAACGAACTGGGGTCCTTCTGCAAGTAATATGTTTTGAAATTTTTTTAGCTCCGTCTTCAAAACTCAAAAGAAAGAATTTCCTTCTCACAAGAGAAGATTTCAAAAGGAAAGAAGTTTTCAAAAACCTTCTAATTTTTTTTCTAAAACTGATTTTCAAAGAAAAAGTTTTCAAAAAATTCATATATTAATTGTTGGAAATGCAAACAAACGGGACATTATTCTAATAAATACCCTATGAGATGCAAAATTAATAATCTTCAAATTGATGAAGATTTAAACTTGAACTTCTCTATTTATTAAATTCAAAATCTGAAAATGATTCTTCTGATTCTGAATTAGAAATGGTTTATCAGAATCAAGAAAACTCTGATGTTGAAACTAGTTCTGAGGAATCTTCTTCAACAAGTTAAAGTAAAGGTATTTGTGGTTGTAAAATCATAAATGTTTTTACCAAAGAGGAAGAACTTATTCAAGAAATAGTTAAGAAGATTGATGATCCTCAACTTAAGAGAAAGTTCAATTCTCTTTTACCTTCAAAATCTAAGGGGCTGTTCTATTTATCGTTTTCAATCCGTTTTCCATTTTTGATTTTTCAAAACAGTGAAAACACGTTTACTTACCTATTTTCAAAAAGGAATTTCCGAAAACGAGTTTAAAATTTACGAAGAAAACTGAAAACGACAAAAATGTCATTTTGAGTGTTTTCTGTTAAAATCGACATAAAATTTTCAAAATGCGTTTTGGGTATTTTTACCCCAACCACCGCTACTTGCACCAACCGCCGCCGCCGATGGTCGTCGCTAACACCAAATCACAGCAGATCGCACCCACAGCCGCCACCACCGAAATTGTGACCCAAAATCACTACGAAAATTGCGACCAAAAAAAGAAAGAAGAAGGACAGCAGCGTCGCGACCACCGCCACAGCCACAGCCACCGAAATCGCGACCCAAAATCACCACGAAAATCGAGACCAAAAAAGAAAGAAGAAGGACAGCAGGGCCGCGACAGCCTAAGTGACCACCGCCATCGCCAACCACCGAATCGCATCAGATTGCACCCACAACCACCACTGTCACAACCACCACCACCGAAATCGAGACCCAAAATTACCACGAAAATCTCGACCAAAAAAGAAAGGAGAAGGATAGCAGCGCCGCGACCGACTAAGCAACCATTGCCACCACCACCGTCAACCACTGAATCACAGCAGATCGCACCCATAGCCACCACCACTGAAATTGCGACCCAAAATTGCCACCGAAATCGTGACCCAAAAACGAAAGAAGAAAGACAGCAGCGTCGCACCCCACTCCTTCTGGCCAACGAAATGGAGCCCGACGACGGGAAAAGATATGAGAGAAAGAGGGGAGGGAAAGAGACCAGAGACAGAGGGGAGGGGAGAATGTGTTTTGTGTGTTTTTAATTTTGAAGATAATTTTTCAAAATGACAAAAAGAATACATTTTCAATAATCTCAAAATGGACACTCAAAACACAAAACTCAAACCACAAAATTGAAATACGAAGAGAACAGCCCCTAAATCTTCCGCTGATCCTTATAGTATGCAAAGTATATTAAATCGATTTAAAGTTGAATCTTCAAAAAATCTATTGTCGATTTATGATCAGAAATAAATGAAATGAAATCTCACATTTCCATTCTCAGAAATCAAATAAAAGATGTTAGGATAGAAGTGGTTCTCTTGAAAGCCAAACAAGATAATAAAACCTTTACCGACTCTGATTCTTCTTTTGAAGAAGAAACTTCTTCTCATACTTCAAACACTTCGTCATTTCTCAAGCTGAAGAAGAAAATGTTAATGTTATTAGCCGTATTCAATTTCAGAAATGGTATTGTAATATGACTATTATTGTCAACAAATAATTCGAATTATATATTAGAGTCTTGATTAATTCTGGTGCTGATCAAAATTGCATTAGGGAAGGATTGAACCCTACAATTTTTTTTTTTTGAAAAGTCACTGAAAGACTTTATGGTGTCAGTGGAAAAAGCTCAATATTCAATATAAGCTTTCAAAAGATCATGTTTGCAACTCAAATATTTGTTTTAAAAATATATTTTATTTGGTAAAAGATTTAGACCAGAAGTCATTCTTGGTACTCCTTTTATTGTTCAAATTTATCCATTTCAAGCTAATTCAAAATGTCTTACTACAAATATCTTTGGTCAAGAAGTAGTTTTCAAATGCACTAATCCCCCTCTTACAAAGATGTCAACACTTTGAAAGAAGCGTCTATTTCAAAAATTACTAATAATATTAATTTCAAAAAAACATCATATTCAATTTTTAAAGGAAGAGATTAAGGGCCTGTTTGGTACAAATTCTCATTTTCTACAGTAAACCAATTCTCATTTTCAACCATACATTTTTCAATAAAATAATATTTTTCATCACATCAATAATTTTTTCTTTTTTTTCAACCACATATTTCCCATCATATCACTATTCAAAAATCAATTCTTCCCCCAAAAATCCCTACCGAACACACTCTAAATTTCAAAAAGTTGAGGAATAGTTAAAAGTTCCTCAATTATTAAGCAAATCTCTCTTTTCTAGAAGCATATCGAGGATGAGATATGTTTCACTATTCCAAATGTTTTTTGAGACAGAAAGAAGCATGTCGTATCCCTTCCTCACACTCGTGATTGTCACTAATACCCGGATTTCTTTCATTCATTTGCGTCTCTGTGTTCATAATTGAATGAATAAAAAATGAAAAATTTGTTCCCTTACGTGTAAAAAGCTCCATCAATAATGTGTCCTTTCGATAGTAACATTCTTCTCTAATAACAATTAAACCCAACTCACTAATCTGTCGAGAATTTTGATTATATATTATTTCTGATGATTTTAATTATAGATCACATGAATAAAATCGTCAAATATGCAATTATTATCAGCTATTATTGGCAATTTCTATTGCAAGTCAAAGGCAATGCAAGTAATCACAATCAACTAAGAACAAGAAATAAGCTCGATCTTCTTCAACCATGAAAAATCATAATGATTCTTTTGGCATTCAACCAAACGTATTTGAATCAAAGCTCGAAGAATTATTTGCGGATCAAAATATCACGTTACAATAATCAAAATAAAATAAAACACGGTCTACTTAAAATAATTGCACTCAAATAACATACAATTTATCTTCTCTCATCCCAATCAGCCATGATGATCTTTCGATATAGAACTTGGTGTGCAGAATATGTTTGTATATAGAGTGTGTTTGATGCACATTTTTAGGAAAGAATGTATTTTTTTGATGTGATGTGTTGGAGAATATGTAGTTGAAAAAGAAGGAAAAGTTATTGATGTGATGAAAAATATTATTTTATTGAAGAAACTGTGGTTGAAAATGAATAGAAGAATGAGAATTAAAATAAGAATGTGGCTCAAACATGGACTAAGAAAAAGAAGGGTGAGCAGAAAAGGTTTGAACTTGATATTAAATATATGATCATGCAATCACCAAATACCTTGAATCATGTGTGGTAGGAGTAGCAATATGTATCTATGTCAGCTCTTTCAATATGGCTCAAAGTCGATATAGGGACGTCACAAGTGTTGGATTAATGTACTAGACCCAATTAGATTTAACTATTGTGGATTGAAATGAACTTTAATTAGATTAATTGATTTTGAGTGTATCTAATAGGATTGGGTATAGAGTGTTAAGTGATTACATCGTTGCTAGCATTATAGATAAGGAGAACTCAACATATTTCTCCATATTTCGATAGCCTTGTCACCTCGTATGATTGTCGTTGTCTTGACTTTTGATTATTGAAACTTGGCCTTTGTTCTACTCTCGTTTTTTTTTATATAGAAAATGTATTTTAAAATAGTTATTTTTTGGAGAATACGTTTTTAAAAAATAAGATTTTTTTTTTTGAATTTACGTGTAAAACTATTTTATGGGGAAATACTTGATTGAAAATGAGTTTTGAAAAATGAGTTTTTGAAAAAATGAAAACCAAACATGGACTTGTTTTTAATTTTCGAGGTGCATATTTAAGAAAATACCTGATAAGGTGCCAAAGAATTGTTAAAAATTATAAAGCCAATGTTTTGTAAATTGATTTTAGCTAAAAAATTTGATTAAAATCTAAGGCTGTGTCTGGGCGGGCTTAAAAGCCAAATTTGGACCGTTGCAATGGTGAAATTGGACAGTTGCTTTAAACAAAATTGACAGGAATTCTGACATGGCAGTGGGCATTTTGAATCATTTTATGGAAAAATGACCTCTTTGTCCTCTACATTTAAACCATTTTGCATGATGGAACGGCATTCTCGACATTTCATTTGTACGAAGTCAATTTTTGCTGGCACACTGGGACCCACGTTGCAGTGAGCAACAGTCCTTTAATCAATTGCTATTGAACAAAAAGCTCCTCCAGACATGCTCTAAGTCCCCATTTGATAACCATTGTTTCAAAAAAATAAAAATAAATTTGACTTACTCATTTTCAAACGTACATTCACACTATAAATATTCTGCACGTAAATCAAAATTTTTTTCATAATCTTTTTAACTACACGTTCTCCAAAAAATCAATATTCAAAACTCTATTTTATTCAAATAATGATTGTCAAACAAAGACTAAAAGACATTTTGATTCTCATTATTGTAGAATGAGAATGGAAAATATAACCGTTATTGAGCCCACACAAGAGATAAAAATTCAAAATTGAGGCTTGATATGATGGATAACGGTCATATTTTTCATTTCTATGGATGAAAAATAAGAAATAAATGAGAGCTAAATCAATGTCAACTTTAATTTTAACCTTAGGGTCCGTTTGATACCCTTAGTTTTCCAAGGAAAGTATTTTCTATTTACCCACTTTAATGGTGTTTGATGAACCAAATTTTGCATGAAATTTATTTTCCTACTTCTCCCTCACGCCCCGACTTTTCCTCATTTTCATGGAATTCATTTTCTTTTGGTTTTGGTAAGAATTTTGTTTTCCAACTTTTTTTTTTTTTTTTTTTGCAATTAGAAATTTTTTTAGGCACAATGGTAAAAAAATTTATTACTTTTATTGACAATTTTCATGCAAAACAAAGCCAAACGAATGGTATTCAGTATGATAATTTTTTTATTTTTTAGCAATTGGAACAAATTCTAAACTCAATGGTAAAAAATTTTATCACTTTAATAGATAATTTTCATGAAAAACAAAGTCAAACAGATACCAAACTTTCAACATTTTTCAGGTGAAAAGTTATATCAATCAAACACAATTAATTACAATTCCAGTAAAATAATTTCTAGTCAATTCAATTCCCCGTGAAACATTTTCTTTCCACCTATTTTCCACATTTACAATCAAACTGACCCTTATATTTAATGGAATGAAAAAACCTACTTGTACAAAAAAAATTTGAAAAAAAAGTTGACAAACTCTCACATAATGACTGGCCCCACATGAATAAAAAATTGAAAAAAAAATGTGGGCCCCCTAATGTGAGGGGTCGGTCAGGGTGTTTGTCACCCACTGCCGGTACACCTGGCCTCTCTCTTAATGGAATACATGAATTTTTAATCACATATTTTCATCATATTTTTATCAAAATTTATTAGTTCTGGTAGGGATTAAAATCCGATTTTTAGTAGATTTTGATAAAAATTGATGAAATATATGATTGAAAAATTATAATTCTCATAAAATATATAGTTAAAATTAATTGTTTATTTCGACTTAGCTTAAAATTTACTTTATCTTTACCATGTGGACTAAAAATTTAGGGCATGTTCTTTTTGCCGTTTTCAAGCCGTTTCCTGTTTTCGATTTTTCAAAATAGTGAAAACACATTCTCTTTCCTATTTTCAAAAACACGTTTTTGAAAATGAAAAAAAAAATTTACACACAAAACTGAAAACGTCCAAAAGCTCGTTTTCATCATTTTGAAGCCAAAACAAGCTAGTTTTCACAAAACATGGGAAATGAATTCTCAGACTTATCCTCTCTCTCCCGTAACATATGGCTTCCTCTGGTTTTCCTCTTCCAATCTCACAACCCATGACAATTTCTTCCTGCTCATGTTGCCAAATCTGCGGGTTTTCTACTGGCTCTTTCAATCAGGTTTCCCTACTCTCACTATTCCTCTTATTAATCAATTCGTTGTTTTTTTTTTTTTACATATTTATTTTCGAAAATAGGTAAACCCAGTAGAGATTTCTTGAATCTAGGGTGTAGTCGAGTGAAACTTCTGCACCGATTTTCTGCTCAATGGAATTGTTGTGAAAAAAGAGAGGATAAATGAAGAGTAGTAGCTCTGGCAGCAGAAAGAGTTCGCATTTCTCATCTTGTACGCCATTGTTTTCTACGCAATCGTCATTCGTCGTTCTCTCCAACTCTCCCGCGATACATCTTTATACTCTGTTACATGTATCTGTCTGTATTTATGAGGTTTTACTGATTTCTCTACTTTGGTTAACTGTAATCACAGATCATTACACCAATCTCTATAGTTTGCGCCCTGGATGGATTCCTCATCGACTTAACGTATGTAAATTTTGTAGTTATTAATTACTAATCAGGCTAATTCAAAATTTATATGTTATTTAATATTATATTAATATCAAACAATTAAAGTTTATTGAATAATCAGATTTCTTAAATAAAGTGGTTGTTTGGCACCCATTCTTTTGAAGAATGAGTTTTTGAATAATGATTGATGTAAAGAATGTGTGGTTAAAAAGTAAGAAGAATTTTTGGGATTATGTGTAATATTATTTTATTTGGAGAATGTGTGGTTAGAAATGAGTACTGTAGAAAAATGAGAATGAGAATGAGATAAAAAATGGGTGTCAAACGGGCATAAAATATTATAAAAAAAATATTTTCAAAATCTCAAAGTAAACGCATTTTCCATTTTTATGTTTTGATAAACAATTTTTCAGAATAATAAAAAGAACGCATTTTCAACAATTTCAAAACATACACTCAAAATATAAAACATAAAATGAATTCAAAAAATAAAACAAAAAACTGAAAAATATAAAACATAAAATGAATTCAAAAAATAAAACAAAAAACTGAAAAATAAAGAGAACCGTCCTTATTTTTTATCTTAAACAAACCCCAATTGGTCAAACCCATAAGCCCTAACCACCGGCACCACAAACCCTTCCAAAACCCTCCACACTCTTGCTCCACCCTCCAAGAATCAGTGGAGAGAGAGAGAGAGAGAGAGAAAATGCCGCTGGGAGAGAGGGCAGGGGACAAGAGCGAGTCTCGATACTGTGGAGTGGAGACGGAATTTAACGATGACATGCCTCACCTCCTCTCCTTCAACATCCATGGCGGCTTTGATTTTCTTGTCGCCCCTTTGGTTCGTTATTTTTCTCAGTTATTGTACCTTTTTTTGCTGTATTGTATTCATATCCATTTCCAGTATTCTGTTTGACATGGTCGTTGTACTTGTACAGTTGTGCCTTACTTTTTACTAGTTATGTTCATGCATCTGTATTGCTTGATTTTCTCATGTTAAGCTCTAGTCTTTAAAGGTTATACTTTTTGGCTTACAATGTGTCCTCTGTGTGAATTTCTCTTGGGTTTGTACTTCTTGATGCAAAATTGCAAATGTTGTACTTGTGCATGATTTACCTTGCTAATTATTACGTTCTGACATGCTCTATGATATCCAAGTATTTTCTTACTTTGCAAAACAATATTAGTTTTTGTGCTTTATGCTAAGACTAATTAACAACAATGGGTTTGTCATTCGAGTTTATCACATTATGAATGATAATTGAGACATTGCACAGTGGTATTGTTGTACATTTGCTATCACGCTGGCTATTGGCACTACATTTCATTTCTCATTTATAAATACTAGTCAAAGTTGAACATCAGTGGCACTACATTTCATTTCTCATTTATAAATACTAGTCAAAGTTGAACATGCACTGCACGTTATTTTGAAATACTTTATAAGTGCTATAAAAGTAATATTTGATACCAATTTGACGTGAGGATTTGATAAGTTTCAAACGAATTAAAGAAAATAAAATTTAGGATATAAATTTAAGAGAAGAAAATTTTACTCTCAAAAATCAACTTCTATAATTCAATTTTGTTGTGATAATGAAAGACTACAAATGAGCAACATTTTTATACTTCATTCGGTACATAGGAATTAATTGCTAATACATGAGTTTAAATACCCATTAAAATTCCTAGATACGTGAATAGAGATAAATTCATCTATAATAACTCTAAATTTATGTAGATCAAGAATCATCAAGTCAAGATTCATTGAGTCTAGATTAATGTGAATATTAATTAATTGATAATTAATAACACGAAATTCATATATGACAAGGAGTCAAGGATTTTGTAATATTTATTACATATTGAAAAACGAAAAGTAAGGTATTATTAAAATAATTGAATCGTAGTAGGGTTAAAATCGTTCAAAAATAAATCTCACTTGATGTGATATTTAATATATTATAGATGTGTTTAAAATCGTCCAAAAATAAATATCACTTGATGTGATATTTACTAGATTATAGATGTGTATATAATTGTGTAGTCGAATTTTGACTACAAAGGGTAGAATTTTTCTCTTACTCTCTGGCACATTTAATATTTATTAACTCGTAGTAAAATTGCAACAGTATTTAGAACTAGAAATTCAAGCATGAAATGATAAATCCAAAAGCGAATAAAAAATCAGAAGTTTTCGACTGATCTATCCATGAGCCCATGAATCATCAACTTGACATCATCCTCTCGTACTCAAATTCAAGGTTAGATGTTATGATTGTGTAATCAATCGTACAAGATCTTGAATTTGTTGCAGAGCAGCACTTTGACTGATAAATGAGAAGAATCCTGATAGATTTCAGTCTTTTTGGCCATGCCCAATCAATTTTGTGTAATCATTTTCAATAAATTCTCTTTTAGAAGCACAATGAAAAGGTGAAAGATAAAACATATCATGCTTGTTTGGCCGATAGAATTCTGCACCCAAATAGGCATCATTACTTTGTTTTCATCCCTTCTGTTAGAAACAAAAAACATTTTCGGTGCTGTAACTTGATTTTCTTATTTGGAAATCCACCTGGACTAGCTGATTAATCGTTTGATCCAAATTTGACTTTGGATGTTTCTATTGGATCGTGAGATTCCATCTTAGAAGGTCATCTTGTGGGAGGAGTGTCCCAAGCCCTTAAATGTTGCTATAATTTTTTATTGAGCTGATGTGAGATTTTTCCTCAACATTATCAAAACCCCTAGATGAAGTTATTGACTATGGGGTTAAAGGAATTGATTATACGTTTAGCTCAATTGTAGTAAGTAGCAAGAGATAGTCATCGTAAAGCTTCTCCCATTAGATGCTTTTTTATGAACTCTTTGACTATTATAATAGAATAAGATGATTTTTTTATTTTTTTTTATTTAGGCACTGTGATATATCCTTTCTCGTATTTCATTTTTATCTTTGTTTGACTTGCTATTCTTAGAACTACTTTTTAAAAAGGTAAAATCGGGTACTTAGGTGTAGGCCTCACTGCAAACAAAAATAATAGTAATGTAATTAAGCCCTAAACAAATTTTAAAATTCCCAAAAACTATAGAACAAGTGCCAATCAAATGTGATGTCACCGTCGCCAGTGTGTTGCAATTCAAGAGTCCGTGTGTTCTATATGTGTCGCAACTTACAATTTTTTATTTATTTATGGCTAATTAACAAATAATGAAACAATTAAGGTAAGTTTTAATATAAGTAATTTCCAAAGCTGGCTGATTAATATATATTAAAGAAATTAGTAGACTTCCAAATCAGGTCAACCAATAAATTTGTTATGGTTAAAAAATAAGTCGGGCCAGATGATTTATTAGGGGAACGCACACTTCTCAGTTCTCACGGACTGAGGCATGCATATCGAGGCTTATGCCTACATCAATTAAGGATTAAGCCTGAGAAGTCCATTAAATTTGCGCGCCTCAGTTTAACATTTGACCTCCTCACATTGAGGAGCGACACAATACCTCCTTCCTAAACCATGCTTGAAATAAAATTATGATTTTCTTGTTGCACATGCAAATTTTTATTTGAGGTTTGTGGCTAATTCGACGATCGTACCTTTGTTGAATGGCTTTTGATGTCAGTGGTCATTGAGCTAACCAACCTTTAGAAATGGTGAACAGGTACGGGGCATTTTACCTTTGTGAGGCCTACTGAAAGCCTCGAGGCACTTTGAGATGTAAACCTCATACATACCATCAAAAAAACCAAAAATATGAAAAGCACAACAATATTCACGTGGTAAACAAACCATCTTGAAAATTTATGTTAAAAAGAATGTAACAAAATTGAAAGTCTTAACTTGAAATACAAAGTAGTAAACAATAAATTGTCAACTTAGTTATCACATGACAAATTTGATAATCCACTTATCAAAATAATAATCACTTATCAAGTAAAGTTCAGTAAAACAAGGGAGCTGATTATAAATTAATCACCAAACAGTCTTTATTTTTTCTCCATATTTCTCAAGAGCTATGTCCCTTGATAGAGTAATAACAATGCTTTATTGAGAGTATACATGGTTCTTATGGATTTCTGAATTCGTCTCCTAAGTAAGATGTCTTCTTTTATGTTTAAAGGATCGATTCTAAGCTTTGATCAAAGTCCAGTCTGTGTCTAATATTAATTATTTAGAGAAATTTTTATTGCTCATTTGCTCCCCTGGATGAATTTCACAATTGTTAAGTGCGGTAGCTAAATGATGAAAAGAAATATACTGTTTCAGCCAATAAAAGAAATTAAGGTGAAGATGGGTGTTATGTACAATGGTTGATACAAAACCTCATCCCAAATTCTGCTTTTGAACTATTGTAAACTGTAAAATAAATTTAAAAATGAGCTTCTAATCGATATTGTTCACTGCAAGAAATACATATATGGATTTATTGAATTATTATACCATTTGAAGTACTCTCCTTTGGCATGTATTGTATGAATCATGGTGCCTTTTTGCCAATCAATGTAACGAATTAGTCATTATTGCATATTTCACCAGCTATTTTCTACCTCTCGAGAGGCACATTGCATGTATATAAGCTCTATGATTTGTTTTCTGTACGAGATGCTGTAACTTAATGCTTAGAAGCGTTTTCATTTTGTCTTCCTTGGGTGGTTGTCTTTTAGGTTGTTCTATGAGTTGTTTATTACCATTTCATAATTTACAAATATAGTGGTACTGACTAAGCATCTCAGAATTACTGGGAAGATATCTGATGTTCTGGCTTTGTTGGAAGTAATGAATTCTCATTATTTTCCATCTCAAGCATCCTTCGGCTCTTATTTTTGCATCATGATGCAGATTGATCCCTCCTATAGACCTAGCTTAATGGACCAAGGTAGTAGCAGATCAGGTGCCTTGCCATTTGCTGGGTCAGACTTGGTTCTGACCCCTTCACAGTGGAGCAGTCACGTTGTTGGTACGTGCCTTTTTTTTCTTCCTGCTCATCCTTTCATAATTGATACGTATCCTTGACATAATTTTCATACTGTCCTTTGGTGATTGATGTGTCATTAGGTCTTCCATTTATCCTAATTAATGTTTGTTTCATTTGCTGAGTGATTTTTATTTTTCTTTCAAATTGATTGCAGTTTTTGCAAGTGTAGACTGCATATACTTTTCTTTTTCATTTCATGTCGAAAGACAACTTTATGCCTTTCTCGAAGCCAGGATTTGTGAACTGAGAATATTAGCTGGAAAGCTTTATCCAGTTTGCTGCTGTATATCTGTCACAGTAACTACTTTACTGATGAATCTAACTGCTATATAGGCAAAATTAGCTCATGGATTGACTTGGATTCTGAAGATGAGACACTCAGTAAGGATTCTGAAATTGCTTTGAAGCAAGAAATAGCTTGGGCCTCTCATCTATCTTTGCAGGTGAAAATGTTTTTTTTTTTGTTGAATAACATAACATTGTATTTATTCCGATTAAAATTATTCAGCTGGTTGCCATATCTACAATTCATGTGTATGTACCGAGGCAACCTTTATATAGGTTAATTCATTTGTCTCAGGCTTATCCCTCCTTTTACCAGGGTCACATTGATGTTCCAGTTAGTCACGCCCATCATTCTCTTAGTTTCCTAAGAAGCTATGTTTTCCTCTGCAGGCCTGTCTTCTTCCAACACCCAAGGGATCTTCCTGTGCTAATTATGCTAGATGTGTTAATCAAATTCTACAGAACCTAAACAGTATGCAGGTACCATCTTTCTTTTCTTTCTAGTAATATTTAGATGTATCTTATGTCACTCCTATTTCATCTTTTCTTATAATTTACTTCTTTGTTAAAGTTGTGGCTTAGGATCCCGCTGGAGAAATCAGACGATGAGACCATTAACCCTGATCATATGGTGAGATACACCCCCAGTTTTGTTTTGCATAAATAAAACGTTATTTTGAAATCCCGTCTGGGATTTTTGTGTCTATTTTGAGCTGCCCATTCTGTCCTCAATTTATGGAATCATCTGGTGTTCAGATCCAACCCCATTGAGTAATTCAACAAATCTGATAAAGCTGTTTTGATTGCAACTCTTAAGAGAAAATCTTAGCATGATATTGAGACAAAATCATGATTATCTTTTTAATCTGTTGTCTCCTCTTGTTGCTGCTGCTGCTACTGGTGGTCTTCTTGTGGGGAGGAGGGGATGAGATTGCCTATGTTCAAGAAATGAAAGTATCACTATTCTTAATTTCTCATGTCATTTGCCTAATAACATTTTTACTTCCAGTTGTATTGCATGGTAATTATTCAACAGATTACCTTCAATATATGCTTAGATACATAGTGCTTCTATTTTTGCATAACAGGATGAAGGACAGACTGATACTTGGGAATTATGGAATTCATTTCGCCTTCTTTGTGAACATCATAGCCAGTTGTCAGTTGCACTTGATATACTGTGAGTTTAAATAAATCTTATGATCTATAATAATTTTTTTTATCTGCATGTCTGTTTAATAGCTACATCTTTCTGTTTGTTGTCTGACAAGCTTCCTTATTATCTGTTAGGTCTACATTGCCTTCACCTACTTCTCTTGGGCGGTGGTTTGGGGAACCTGTCAGAACAGCCATATTCGACACCAATGTAAATTATTCTTGAATATTTATTAATTTTTTCTTTATAGGACACAAGATTTGCCTTTCTACTTGCAAGTTGATGCATCTTTTTTTTGATGTTGGATTGCTGCCAGACTTTTTTAACCAACGCTCGACATTATCCTTGTCTATCAAGGAGTCACCAGAGACTAACAACTGCGTTTTTCAATCACTCAATCCAGGTAAGTGATGATGCATAACCCTTGCAGTGCTATTATCCGCCCTTCTTAAGTGTTTGTTTGCTCTGCTACTTACTATGCTGCAAAATATTTTTTATTTGGGGTACCCATTGTAAAATTATATTTGAGAGCGTCATCCAATTGAATTCCAACTTCTTTTACACTTTTACTATAATAGTATGTAATTGATATATTCTATTGATGCTACCTATTGACCTCCCCCCTCCATGTCCTTGTTATAATTGCACTTTTTTATGGGTTGTAATGTAATGACTCGTGTTGTTAACATCTGTGTTAAATTCAGTTTATTTTTGCCATTTTCCTTTGATATTTTACAGATAGTGATTTCTGGGGAACCAGTTCATAATCCTCCCATGGCAAGTTTGGAGTCAAGTGGTAGTGCTGATAATCATAATGAAGGTGAGCTAGAAAGTAAAATTAAAATCAGTGTTATTAGGAAACTTCAATTTCTTTGCCTCTCATTGTTGATTTTTCTGGATATGTAATGACAGTGTTAGTTGTTCCAATTAGGTGGTTGGAGACATCCCTTGAAGTCATACTTGGACTATCTTGCTTACCTCTATCAAAAGATGGATCCCCTTCCTGAGCAAGAACGCTTTGAGGTGGACACCTTTTCTCTCACTCTTCCCTCCCTGCCTCTTTGTTACATGATGCATTGTAATTTGCGCTCCACATCTTATTTGATTGACTTCTTAATTGCATTCTTTCAGCTCGGATACAGAGATTACTTACAATCACCCTTGCAGGTGAGTCGTGTCTAACTTAATTTTCATCTTCATTTTCCTTTTTTTCTTCACATTTTTTTCCTCCATTCTTTTTAGTGGGTTATTTCCCTAACACCTAGAGTTGTTGCATCCTTTGTTTCTGAACTTCCCTTTGCAGCCTCTTATGGATAATCTAGAAGCCCAAACATACGAAACATTTGAAAAGGACACAGCTAAATATATCCAGGTATTTTCTTTGGTACGTGGATAAATTGCTAAGCTATTCTTCTAGTAATTTAAGTTCACCTCTTTTTTTACTTTAATTGGTAAGGTCATTTTAATGGTCTAAGCTTTTGGATTGGACTTTCCACTTGCCTCATCATAGAAGCTCAATAGTAATCCTAAAATGGAAAGGAAAAAGAAAAAAAAAACATATGAAGTTTAGATTCTATGCTTGAATGTTTTGAACTTATGATACACAATTTCTTCTTTATGTTAATTTTCGAGTCATAATATGCAGTATCAGAGAGCAGTCTCTAAAGCATTGCTGGATAGAGTTCCTGATGATCAAGCATCTGCAGTCATAACTGTAAGTTGGTTTCATGATGATTTTAGTAATTTGACATCAATAATATACCATCATGGTGGTATGAAGCTGGAAATACTATTAATCTTATTCTTTCCTTTTTCATTTGCTTTAGGTATTGATGGTTGTTGGTGCTGGACGAGGACCTCTTGTTAGAGCTTCACTGCAGGTCTGTTCCTGGAAAAAAAGTGGAAACTAGCTTAGAATATGAACTTTACATGGGCTAAACTCTTCACTTAATTTTATTTTTCATTTTTCTCTGATCAATAGGCAGCTGAAGAAACTGGACGCAAATTAAAAGTTTTTGCAGTAGAAAAAAATCCAAATGCAATCGTAACACTTTATGTAAGTGTAGAACTAGTTGGGCATGCTATCATGTGCAAACAATTTGCATGATCTAGTTGTGTACTTGTATGTGAAGCAACAATTTCAGCAACTGAGTGTCAAAGTGTCACTTTATTTGTAGGCTGATAAAATTAGAGTAGCTGTATTTTTATGTGCTGAAGGAAACATGATTTCTGAGGTCATTTAGTTACAATTCAGCTCACTTATTGATCTACTTTCAGAACTTGTTAATATGCTCTTGATTGCTCTTTTAACATCTTTTTTAGCTTCCATAGTTGCCTATATATACTTTATTAGATCTTCTCCCCATCTGTTTCCATATATAATATGCTATTAGTGATGGCACATTTACTGAAACAGAGTTTGGTGAAGCTAGAAGGCTGGGAAAAACTTGTTACCATAGTTTCTAGTGACATGCGTCAATGGGATGCTCCTGAGAAAGCTGACATATTGGTATGCAGATGATCATGGCCTAAATTCCAATGAAAAATTATTCTTTCATTTAACTATGATGTACCCTTCTGGAAATTATATCGATGTGTATTATGTCTTTTTGATAACCTAAGGTCAGTGAATTGCTGGGTTCTTTCGGTGACAATGAGCTCTCGCCTGAGTGTCTTGACGGAGCTCAGAGGTTTTTGAAGGAAGATGGAATCTCAATTCCATCATCGTAAGTATTTTTTTCATAAAGATGTCATTCTTACTATTTATTTGCTACAATCAGTTGGCAAGATTTACAGAGTTCTAATGTATAGTACTCATCATCCTAATGGGCCTAGTCTTGTCTCTGGATTGCAGTCTATAGGTATGCTTATGTCCTATTAGATGTATCAATATTTCTTTGCCTTTTGGTTCAACAGTATCTGTTGGATAAAGGCTATTTGGGTACCGTGTTACTCTGGTCTTGAGTGTTTAATCTGCTTCTTAGAATTTTGCATTTAAGATCCATCTTTGTTAGTGCGTAAATTCTCTGATGTTATCTAGTGTCTTGCATATCAAATTCTAAACGGCAGCTACACCTCAGTATTCAATAGTTTCAGGTTGATGTCTTATAACTATTCCGTCAAATGTGATCGTCTTATGACTATTTTGTTGAATGTGATTAGATAATATACCATTTTTATGTCAATGATATGTCCCATACAGATTGATAGGCATACCAAAAACTCTGTGGAAAATGTGAATTCCATTATAACCTAGTTTATTGGTGGGAGTTGCTTTCCTCTTGTATATTCACCTGCTTATGTTATCTTCTTTGATGCTAGTCTAAGGAGAATCTTTGGGAATAGCACGAGTCTGGAATGTGTGAATAAAATTTCTCTAGACATTAAATGCTGGGAGTTATCATCAATAAATTTAAAGCAAAGAACATTTATTGCATAGTATAACTAGAACGTCCTTTTTACAATAGTTGCATCTCCATTCTAAGTTGTCTTGATGTTTACCGTACATTTATCTATTCACATTCCTTTATGCTGTGCTCATTTCAGGTATACGAGTTTCATTCAACCTGTGTCCGCTTCAAAATTATACAATGATGTAAATTCTGTCTTTCTGAATTTACAAGCCCAGCATCATGTTTGGTTTGTGCATGCATACTTTTTTCATACTCATGTCTCTTACATTTTGGTGGCCTTATTTTGGGAATGTTACAGATCAAGTCACATAAAGATCTTGTGCACTTTGAAACTGCTTATGTTGTTAAGCTGCACCGTATAGCGAGGCTTGCTCCTACTCAATGTGTATGATTTTTTTTTTTTCCTTTTTTCTTGAAGCTTGTGGATATTTGTAAAATGGAAGATCTTTTTGTCTAGTGTGCATGGAAGTTCTAGCAATTCACATCCTTCTATTATTTCCTCGACCAGGTCTTTACATTTATTCATCCACATCATTCTGCTAAGAACAGCAATCAGCGATATAAGAAGCTTCGGTTCGATATACCTCCTGATAATGGGTCAGCCATGGTTCATGGTATGTGGTTGAAAAGCCTTGCTGTTTTTATTGCTTAAATTTCCCAGGTAGTTTTGAAATAGAAAGAAAGAATGATAGGGTACTTTAGAACCATCTCTTGGAGACGCAAGTTGCAAATTTTTTGTTTGGTAAAAGTGAGAACCCATAGTAAAAATGGGTAAAAAGAGCTTTTCATCAAACCAGAGGATTTCAGATATATTAACAACTGTTGCAAATATGTATTTGTTTGACTTGCTATTTCTGCCTGGCTAATAGGATTTGCTGGCTATTTTGATGCAACACTTTACAAAGATGTCCATCTTGGTATTGAACCATCAACGGCAACACCGAACATGTTCAGCTGGTACAGCCATAAGTTTCTATCAGAATATACTAAATTTTTTCTATTGTTTTGGTATTTTCTTCATGCATGATCCTAAAATCCAGATTATGCTATATGATGAATGCTGATCATGTAAATGTTGCACACTCTTCTGCTTATCATTGTATATGTAGGTACAGTTGGTTTTGTTATGCATTGGTCCCATATTCATTATTGAAGATACCATTGTAAAGAATAGGGAAATATAGGACATCCTCCTAACCTACACCGACCACCCAAAAAAGCAAAAGCAAAAGTGAAAAGTGAAGTGAAAAGAAACCCTGTACATAATTTGCACCATGAAAGAAAATGTTCTTTGGAGTATAATGTATTGAAGTCGTATATTGTACTTGAGTTATGATTGCTCTATTTTGGTTGGGTTTGATGTCTACAGGTTTCCAATTTTTTTCCCATTGAGGACGCCAGTATGTGTGAAACCAAATACTCCTTTGGAGGTCCATTTTTGGCGTTGTTGTGGTTCTACCAAGGTAAATCACTTAACTGGGTTAACATATTTTGTATAGCATCATAATTCATATTTATGTAGTAAGAGAGAGTTGGTGCTATTTACCGGTCAGATAATCATCTCCACTTTGTTTCGGTTGGTAGGGTTTGATCAATCTAATTTTGGAATATCCTTCTAGTCCTAGGATATGCAAAAAAACACGGCAATAAACTGAGAATATGGGTTGGGGATTGCTTAATTCTCTATTCAGCACCTGATATTATTGTATTTAATTTAATGATCACAGGTTTGGTACGAATGGTGTGTGACATCTCCAAGCGCATATCCTATGCACAACTCCAATGGTCGCTCGCACTGGGTCGGGCTCTAGGGTTTTCTTGGCAAAATGTTGTGTCAAGAAGATCCATTAACAGATGCAAGCTGGAGCAAGATGACCCAAACTCTGTTGTATACTAGTTGAACTAAAAGTAGAATT
Source organism: Fraxinus americana (assembly GCA_035079005.1). NCBI lineage: Eukaryota > Viridiplantae > Streptophyta > Magnoliopsida > Lamiales > Oleaceae > Fraxinus > Fraxinus americana. The sequence goes on from CM068720.1 coordinate 30,211,821, forward strand.
TTGAATGCAATTCCGGATGGCCACTGAGTGAAGCGAGTCTGCAACATCCCATTACCTGCTCCATTGTTCATCCTCTAATGGTCACCATCTTTTTCTCCGTTCCTTCACTGTTTTTGTAGATCAATGTATTACTTCTGTCGTACCAAACGGTACAGACATTATTCCCTTGTTGTTATCTTAGTTTGTAAAGCGTGTTATTTAAACTGTAACATCTTCTAGTGCAGAATCCTTTGTTTAAAACCAGCCTTTAACTGAACTCACTGGGGAGAAATTGAAAATTGTTGAAGATCTTTAATAGTTCCTCTACTTTTAGTTAACGTCAATGTGGCTCTCTCTCTCTCTCTCTCTCTCCCGGGAGATGGGAGCCTCCATTTTTGTCGCAAAGTTATATTGTGAAATTAAGAGTAAATTTCCATAAACCTCAGACAACCCTCTTGATTAAAAAATTGCAGACATCTATTAGCATAAAATTTTCCCCTCGTATATAATATTATATTTATTTTCGTATTTATCTTTTTCTTAGGGTAATTGGCGCAAAACGTCCTTACCCTTGACGGGTTTTGTGCAAAACGTCCTTACGTTTCATTTTTTGGCGCAAAACGTCCCTACCTTTTACATTTTTGGTGCAAAACGTCATTTTCCTCAATTTTTGACATTTTTACCCTTCTATTCAAATAAAACAAAAACAAAAGAAAAGAAAAAGGGTAATTGGCGCAAAACGTCCCTACCTATGATGGATCTTGTGGAAAACGTCCCTACGTATGATTTTTTGGTGCAAGACGTCCATACCTTTGCATTTTCTTGCTCAAAACGTAATTTTCACCAATTTTTAATATAAAATGACCAATATACCCTCATATTTAAATAAAACAAAAGAAAATAAAATAAAAGTGAAGATCAAATTGTCCAAACTTTTTAAAAAGTGTAAATAATACACCAAACTTCACATTCTTTTCAAAACTCACCCCCGTTCCACCGCCGCCTGCCGGCCATTTTCAGCCATCTTCCGGCCACCAAAGAAAGCCAAAACTATATATCTTTGAATTGATTAAGGACATTGTGAAGGAATTCGAAGTTGTTTACAACAAATTGAAGGATAGTGAACTCGCAATTGTCACTTCAGTGGTGAATTTGGACTCCAGCATTTGTCCCAGATCACGAAAGAAGTGCAAAAATTGACTGGCGCAAAGAATGTGAGAATCAATACCGTAATTGAACCTTCACTGGTGGCTGGATTCACCATAAGGTATGGAAACTCTGGGTCCAAATTGATTGACATAAGTGTGAAGACGCAGCTTGAAGAAATTGCTGCTCAGTTGGAGATTGGAGATATTCAATTAGCTTCTTGATTTTCCTTTTGATTTGAAATTCTTGTGGGTAATTTGTTTATGGAAGACAAATTAATGATATAGTATGATCAGAATTTGAACCAAAACCAAAGATGCAGAACTTTTCCTCCACAAAACGGTCGGCCCCTTCCACCAAGAATTCTGGCCTCGACGATGCAAGTCACTGTCGCGGACCACCACTCCTAGCCCCTCCCCTCCATGGCGCACCCACTGAACATATGGGTCTTGGCCAATTGCGAATGAACATGACGAATTTAAACCAAAACCAGATTCGACGGACTAAGCGTGGTCGCGATCTGCCATGTGCAATTCATACAAATTTCTCCCAAATTGGTGATGACCCAAGGGTGGAATAGCTGTGCCACGAAGAGAGGATGCTAGCCCAGGTGGTCCACGATCATGGGGACCACCACCGTCGCCGGAATTTAGGTTTTTCGACCGGGAACACGCTGTTTCAAAAAACAGCTGCAGATTTTTTTTTTTTTTTTTTTTGTGTTATTTGCTGTAATTTGAACATGAATGGATGCATCTAGGTGAGCTTGAGGAACCTGTGGAGTGTAATTAACATGGGCATCCATGAATTGGGTCGAAATTGGAAGAAAATCGTGCGTGAAGGTCTGTTTGGCCGACCAGTTTTTGGTGTGTGTTCATCCAAGAAAGATTTTTTTTTCTTTTTGAAAGTTTGAACCTATAATTGCAATTTATTCTTTATTTTGCTTTTCTTTTGTGTTTGTTTTATTCTAATGGAAGGGTAAAATGGTAAAAAAGAGACGAAAATGACATTTTGCGCAAGAAAATGCAAAGGTAGGAACGTCCTGCACCAAAAAATCATACGTAGGGACGTTTTCCACAAGACCCATCATAGATAGGGACGTTTTACGCTAATTACCCAAAAATACATAATAAATTGCAATCTTACTCCTAGACTTCTCTAAAAATGCAAATGAGCCCAAAACTTATAAAAATATTAAATTTTACAATTAACACATTAAATTTAAATAAATAAATAAATAGGAAAAAAAAATCAAAAACTCTCTCTCTCTCTCTTCCTCCCCAACAACTATTCATCTCCTCCTTCGCCCAAACCCACCCCAAACCAAAATCCAGAAATATACATCAACCATCCCACCCACGGCCACCACGACGCTGCCGCTGTCGCCTTCCACCACCATATCCACCTCCGCCGCTGCCATGCTTCTCACAACTGGACCGAAATTTCCATCCAAAAACAGCAACTAGCATACCTAAAAACTGGCTGCAACACCATCTCCAGCACTACCCATGGTCGGGCACCACCATCGACGGGTTACCCTCATCCAGAAGATCCTAGCCATGGCTTCAATTCAACTGATAATGCCCTTAATTGATCTACAACAACCTACGAAAATCCACCAGTTGCGCAGCCCAACCCGTCTCCATTGGCCTCCCAGGTTCCAGCACCAATGACAGCACCCAACCATGCCAAACCAGATCAAGTCCCATCACGAAAGCATCATCTTCATCTCATTTTAGCTCCGCACCTTCACTTCTAACTCCCCGTCGACACTGAAACTCCACCTTCACTTCCAACCCGATCTGCCAGTCTCAAATCTAATCGACTGTGTACAAATCGACCACCATGAACATTATCTCGATAATAGTAGTGATTTTGGTTCGATTTTGGAGAGAGCAGCAACGATTGAGGCGAACGGAGAGATAAATTTATGGGTTTGAATGTGATTTTTCATTTGCTAAACGGTGGTGGAGATTTTGGGTTTTTTCATTTTGGATTTGAATGTTCCATTTTTGGTTTACGGTGGTGGTGTCGACACATTGGCGGAAGTTGTGGTGGTGGTGATTTACAGTGGTGACGGAGGACGCCGGCACGTTGGCGGTGGTGGTGATGGTGGTGGTGGTGCCGGCAGCCACTGTTGTTGGTGAGGAAGAGAGAGAGAGAGAGTTTTTGGTTTTTTTTCTTATTTATTTATTTAAATTTAATGTGTTAATTGTAAAATTTAATATTTTTATAAGTTTTGGACTCATTTGCATTTTTAGAAAAGTTTAGGAGTAAGATTGCAATTTATTATGTATTTTTCTTTTCTTTTGTTTATTTTTTATTTGAATAGAAGGGTAAAAATGTCAAAAATTGAGGAAAATGACGTTTTGCACCAAAAATGTGAAAGATAGGGACGTTCTGCGCCAAAAAATGAAACGTAAGGACATTTTGCACAAAACCCATCAAAGGTAGGGACGTTTTGGGCCAATTACCCTTTTTCTTAATTTTAATCGAGGAAAAGTAAATTGTTTTAGCTTTGAAAGTTTATGCATATATTTATTTTCTTTTGTACATTTTGATTTTATCTTAATATTAATTTAAACAGTTACTACAAATAGGAAAAAAGGAAGAAGTCTTAAACTTTATGCCTTTAATGCCAACTCGATATGGTATTAATGTCGGGAGTGAAAAACAATTGTGAAAATGTTAGAAATCAAGTAATATAAAACATTTATAATAAATGTTTAGTCACCTTCATTAAATAATTCTAAAAGATGTATTTAATAGTTTATGTTGATAAAAAATAATTTCCGGGGATGGCAAGTGTAGGGGCCAACTGGCCAAGGCTAGGTCCTCCTATTGTTAGGGATTTTCGAAAGAATAATGCTACTTGTAGTCGCTCACTGCAACAATCGCCCTATGTGGTATATACATGTCAAGTGTGTATTTGATACATTAAATGTTGTAAAAAACTACCACATTAATGCATCAAATAACTACATGTCATGTGTGTGCCACATAGGACGACTGCTGCAGTGAGCGACTGCAAGTAGCATTACTCTTTTCGAAAGGTAGGGTGGGGATGGAATGGAAAAATATCTCCATTTACTGCCTTGGTAATTTTAATATAGATTGGGACGGCTCGAGAAATTCCACGCCCCATACGCATGAGGTAATGCAGGGTGAAGAATTTAATTTTTTGTCATTATCTTTGCAAAAGAAGTGTGGATCTATATATAAGGGGGAAAAAAAAAAAGTGCCTTAAAAAATAGAAAAAGAAGGGAAAAAAAAAAAGTAAATATTTCACTTTTTAAATTAAAAATTAACTTGTGTAGAATTATTTCACCTTTTAAGTTAAAAATTAGCTTATATGTAAACAATTTTTTATAAGTAAATATCACTTATGAAAAAAAAAAAAAAAAGTACAAGAAATTATAAATTGAAAATTTAACACAGTGACCTAAACATTTACTCCAAATTTTTTACACATACCTACACTTTCTATATGTACTTATATTTTTTCCAAAAACTTTTAGAACTGATAAATAATAAGGATAAATCCCCAAGTACAGGGGAATTTATTACAGGGGACTTACAGGCCCCTCACAAGGGGCCTGAGTCCCACATGTATTTAAAAAAAAAAATTTGCAGCGAGCCCCACCATGTGAGACACCTGTAATGTGTATGTAAAAACACTCCCTGTACTTCAAGCATTGTCCAAATAATAAACTTCCAAACATTAGTTGGTTTGTTTTAAAAATTTCTATTGAAATCCGCATAAAATCGGAACTTTAAAAAACTTCATAACCAAAATTCCAAAACTCCCATGTAGATCCTAAACGTTCATATCATCCTATGCGACATGTCTAATAATGGTCTTTCTCAAGAGAAGCAATTATTTACTTATTTAACGATAATCTATGTATCATAATGGATTAAGATACTTAGAAGTGACCACTGTGAAACAATGGAGAACATTAAGGACGTTTATAATATGTTGAACTAAATGAGATTAACCAGTCATTTTATTCACTACCTTTACTCATCAATTATCCCACTATACATGCCTTCAAAATAGTCCATGGACCGAACTTTGATGAATTGAGCCGACGAGCTACTAAGCCCTTTTGCCGATGTCAACAAGCATGGCCCTCGTTTACTTAAAACTTGGTTCACATTCTATTTTGTTTTCTTTTGTTTTTTGACATTCAACTTTCTCACACTATCAAATTTGAATCATGCTGGACTAAGTAGATGAAACCCGAGTAAACTTTTGTTAACGTGTCCCGTGGTGAACACGTGAACAATAATGAGAGGAATATTCTTATAGTTTTACATTTCTCAAAAAAAATAAAAGGGTTGGCGAAATTCCCCTAACTTTTACTAATTTTGTGCAATACTCCCCTAAACTTTCATTTTGACGCAATACCTTGAAATCAATCTGAGGAGAATCTAAATCGAAAAGGTTTATTCTGCAAGGCTTGATTAATCTGAGGAGTATTGTGTCAAAATGAAAGATTAGGGAAGCGTTGCGCAAATCTAATAAAGATTTAACGGGGTATTTCACTAATTATCCAAAAAAAAATGGATGAAGAATTTTTCCGCCAAAATTTCTCATATCTGCATAGATGTGCTAATATGACGAGTATGTTAAAAATGTACTTCTAATTAGCTATGAATTAATGAATGACTCTACTTGGACTAAGCACTGACGAAGGACATAGCGGTACCCAATGAGCTAATATGCTTATAGAAAGTGAATAGCACAAAGATTGCATTGTGTAACTACTACCAGTCTACCACACAGGTACGAAAAAGTAGTTCTGCACCAAAACTCCGAGGAAAGGGGCCTGGTCGTTTCTATGTCCCTAGTTGCATTTGGTAGGCAATCCAGAGGCACGAGATCACCCAATGACCCACTCAATATAAATGGAGTGAGGCCTAGCGTTGAAGTTGCGTAATTATGATCAGGTAGAAAGCCCGGTTTGGCTTGTTTGGTGCTAGGGACAGAGCTTCCAACGAGATGTCCATCATACTCATTCCTCTTGTTGCTTGATACAGAGTCAAGCACAACCATTGATCGAGGATCCACCTGTGACGAGACTATAAACATGATTCCCGCTTCAAATTTCCCGAACCTGCCCCAAATATTTTTTTATTCTAATATGGTTTTTTATATATATTTTTTAATTCAAATCATATTTGAACCATACTAAAAATTAATTAGAAGGAACCTTAATGGAATTTCTTCACCCCGTCCAACTTTCTAAAAATCCTCGACGGAATGGGAAATGATTGTCCCATCACGTTATAAATTCTAGTTTGGAGTGGGATTTGAGGTCCGAGTATATTAATCACATCCTATGGAATTTGTCATGTCTTGAATGTCTCAAGCAGATCCTATGGAATGGAAATGATTGTCCCATCAAGTTATCAATTCTAGTTTGGAGTGGGATTTGAGGTCTGAGTATATTAATCAGATCCTATGGAATTCGTCATGTCTTGAATGTCTCAATCAGCTGCATCAACAGCAAATTAGGGTTGAAATTTAAGGTCTCACTTTATTTTAGTAAGTTGCTATGGAATTTGTCATGTCTTGAATGTCTCAATCAGATGCATTAACAACAAATTCGGGTTGAAATTTGAGGTCTCACTTTATTTTAGTATGTTCCTATGGAATTTGTCAAGTCTTAAATGTCTCAATCAGATGCATTAACAACAAATTTGGGTTTGGAAATTTGAGCATAGTTGTTATTGAGTCATGTTACAAGTAGCATAATTGTTATTTTAGTATGTTCCTACGGAATTTGTCATGTCTTAAATGTCGCAATCAAATGCATCAGGGTTTGGATTTGAGCTTTCTCTTTATTTTAGTATGTATCTATGGAATTTGTCATGTCTTAAATGTCTCGATCAGATGCATCAACAACAAATTTGGTTGGAAATTTGAGGTTTCTCTTTATTTTTAGGATGTTCCTATGGAATTTGTCATGTCTTAAATGTCTCAACCGGATGCATCAACAACAAATTTGGGTTGGGATTTGAGGTCTCTCTTTATTTTAGTATGTTCCTATGGAATTTTTCATGTATTGAATGTCTCATTTAGATGCATCAACCACGAATTCTCCTTTTTCTGTGTAGTTCTCCAATTGCCATACTTTTATGTATGATATAGTTCGGTTCACACTTGTCTAGGTCTAATGTTGACCCCAAAAAATGTACCTTCAATGTGGGCTAACGAATCCCAAGACCTCTTACGTCCAGCAAGCCTAGTTCCTGCACACTTGGACAAACTGCTAGCCACACTTTGGCTTCCTTCGGTGGGGGTTAAGTAACTATATGAGATGAGAGAGTTTAGACGTGAGCAGTCAATATAAAAAGGGGGTTGGCTTTAGAAAGTAATGAATAAAATAGTGATATGACGAAGTTATAGTTTGAAAGTCTAAACTTGCATTACATTTTCAGTGGCATTAAGTGTGAACTTTTATAATAAAAAAGGGTGAACGAGAGTGATTGGATGAAGAGACATGTGGCCTCATCCATGGGGCTGATGCCTCTTATCGTGGATGTCAATCAATCATAAGTATTAAATGTCAATACCACTTTATCATCCATAATGCCTAGTTTACGGCTTTGGACTTGACTTGATGGACTGGCAATGGTAGTGACAACAGTGAATTGTCATATGACGAAGTTATAGTTTGAAAGTCTAAACTTGCATTACATTTTCAGTGGCATTAAGTGTGAACTTTTATAGTAAAAAAGGGTGGACGAGAGTGATTGGATGAAGAGACATGTGACCTCATCCATGGGGCTGATGCCTCTTATCGTGGATGTCAATCAATCATAAGTATTAAATGTCAATACCACTTTATCATCCATAATGCCTAGTTTACGGCTTTGGACTTGACTTGATGGACTGGCAATGGTAGTGACAACAGTGAATTGTCATATCAATCACATAACAAAGATTGTCTGGAAAATCTTGTGCTGAACTCCTTTCGTGGCCTCACCTCCACTCGTAGTCCGGCTCTTTGCCTTGGGGTCGGTAAACACATTGGTTTGGCCACTCAAAGGGGATCGGTCAAATCAGCCTCATGATAGTTAGACACGCTGTGAGACCTCACGCTTGTTTGCCACGTAGAATATTTGGGGCCTTGTTGAGCAAGGCGTAACATCTAATATTTGGCAAATTTTGAGGCTGCGACCGCTAATGATGGGGATATTCATATTGTTTTACATTTCTTAAAAAGTAAAAAGAAGAATTAAAGGTCTTTGTCGTCAAAATTTCTCATGCGGTGGGGTATATTTACTCATATTTTAGTATGTTTGCATGGAGTTGGCCCAGTATCAAATTTTCTCCACAGATTCTTGTCACACTGGGTTTATGGACAGAAAAGTTGGATCATGTAAGTAATTTCAAGGAAATTTCTCGTCTCTCAAGTAAATTTCAAGGAAATTTCTCATATCTCTCTCAATTTATCCAATCCCTATTTAAAATGCCTAAGCAAGAATCATCTTCCCATCCACACTCACCCCAAAATTCAATTCCCAGAGAAGAACAATGTCGTACTTCGATCTAAGAGCAAGGCGTAACATCTAATATTTGGCAAATTTTGAGGCTGCGACCGCTAATGATGGGGATATTCATATTGTTTTACATTTCTTAAAAAGTAAAAAGAAGAATTAAAGGTCTTTGTCGTCAAAATTTCTCATGCGGTGGGGTATATTTACTCATATTTTTGTATGTTTGCATGGAGTTGGCCCAGTATCAAATTTTCTCCACAGATTCTTGTCACACTGGGTTTATGGACAGAAAAGTTGGATCATGTAAGTAATTTCAAGGAAATTTCTCATCTCTCTCTCAATTTATCCAATACCTATTTAAAATGCCTAAGCAAGAATCATCTTCCTATCCACACTCACCCCAAAATTCAATTCCCAGAGAAGAACAATGTCGTACTTCGATCTAAGATATGCTGCCCTATTTGTTGTAAACATTTTGAAATCACATTTGGCCATGCCCTGGGAATGGGATCCTTTCGGTATATTAATTGGAAACTTCACTTGGATCAAGTTTTGCCTTCTCATAAGCTTTTTCTTTGTCTTCTCCTTCGTCTCCATTGGAATCTCATTGACACCTCAAATTAATATGGGATACATACGCGTTCAAGTCAATAATTACTCGGTTCCTCTAATGGTTTGTTCATCAGTCTCACTATTCTTTCCACAAGATATCTTCTGGTATATCTATCCCGTAATTTTGCTGCTCTTCTCATGCCCTCCTTGTATGTCTGCTGCATGGAGGAGTTTTGTGCTTAGTCTTCGACTTCTGCTGCCAACACTTCCCGATCTTAACATAATTATCACTACAACAAACGCTGATGATGAAACCAACTTAGAATTGCAGGAGATGGAACAAATTGAGCAAGTTTAGGCCAAATGTAAAACTAGAGCTTTGAATCATTTGGCCATTTCTTCGTATTCCGGAAGTTAGTCTACTATGTAGCCACTAAAGTTTGCTTGAACCTGCAGTGACGGTAAACTGGTTAACAAACCGTTTATGTAGGGTTTGGTATTTGTTGGATTATTGGGATGAGTTATTAAAAGTTGATTAGCGACATCAATTTCACTATTTTTCATCAATATAGAGAAACAAATAGAGCAGCAGATTTTCTAGTCTGGCTAGTGATGGATGGTCTCAATGAGATACATGCATCTAGATCAAATACCATATTTGTTATAAAAGTTATTATTTGTATAGATAAACTCAGTTTTCCTAACTTTGGGCTGTCGTAGTGAGGTTGCTGTGTTAGTTTTATTTGCTTGATTAGTGCCTTTTATGGCTATTTGGTTCTTAGGTTTGTTTTGTTGGTTTTGTTTCCACGATATTCTTCTGCCACAAGTGAGGGTGATAAAAATAAGGATTCGATTTTTCAAAAAAAATATTAAAAATTAAAAATAAAATAAAAAAAGAGAGAGTAATAAGGCTGCTATATATCGTGCTCTAAAAAGGGCGCCTATGCATCGTCTAGAAGGGAGGCATGGATAAAACGCTTTGCCTGACAGTAAACGCTCACTTAATGCGTGCCTGGGTACTTTATTAATTTTTTTAAAAAAATTTCTCTTTTTTTAAAAACCTTTTATTTGACTTCAGTTTATTAACTTTTTTATTTTTTTAAGGGTTTTTATTTGACTTTAGTTTCAAATTTTCAAATGACTTTATCGATAAAGATTTAAGTTACTGTGTAATTATGATTTCGAGACTTATCGTATTGTTGAAAATTTTAAAAGTATGTATAGAATTCCTATAAATTTGTTAAGTAGGACTTGTATAGTTGAAAGTTGAAACTATAAAAAATAATCTAGCCATTGCATTTCGAAAACTTGAAATTATATAAGTGTAGAAATTATTAAATAAATAAAGTATTTTATAATTTTAGATATTTGGTACAAATTATTTTACTTATTAAATGGTTTATAGAATGATTATCTAAAACATTAAAAAGAAGGCACGGTCTTTTTACGCTTAAGTCTCGTCTAAACTCGTAAAGTTTGAAATTTGGCCTGTATGCATGACCACACCTCACGCTTTCAGAACACTGCTATATACTAAAGTTGACAACTAATCGCTAAACATTGACACCAAATTAAGAGCTAATTATGACATTTTGAAAATTGGTTGCATTAAATGGACACACATGCACCTTACCAAATAGAATAACGTAATTTAGCACCAAAGTGAAATTTAGATGTTATACGTTCAATTAAATATGAAATTATGTGATTCATTTAATTAAGCTTATAATTTAATGACACTAATTATGTCATCTAGACTGATGTTAAGCACCATGATACTAAATAATATTATTCTACCAAATAAGTTTCAAGACAAAGGCATATAGAGAGGCATATAAAGAGACACATAGAGGTTCATCCAACACACAATTTACTTTATATTATATCCACATAATTCTCTTATTAAGTATTATTCTCTCCATCCCATTTATATGTACCGATTTTTCTTATTTTCTTGTCTCAATTATATAGTCATGTCTCTTTATTGAAAATGTTTTGTTTTATTTGTTTATTAATATACTCTTATTTAATTTGCCTAATTATAACCAATGTGAGAATTGAAAATTAAATAAAGATAAATTACTACTAGTCGTTGATAATTAAATAAAGATAAATTAGGAAAGTTTCTGACAAAAAATGCTTTTTCAATAGCGTTAAATAAAATTTCTTAAATAGGATAAAAAAATAAAAAGTATATTGCCTAGGTGACTTGTGTCGGAAGGCCTCTGCTGGGAAGACGTGTGTTATTTCGCAGGTCAATCTCAACATAAAGAACAATGCGAAGATTCTTGTAAAATTTGACCGACCGATTTTGACATCATTAGAACCGTTAGAATTCTATTTGTTCAGTCTATAATTCTGCACAGAGTCTGTCCAACTACCTACTAGGTTAAGCCTATCCTTCCACTAAGTTATGTCAATCACCAACTTCAACCTATGTTTGTGAGTATCCTTCCTGAATTATAGTTAATTGAGTGGACATTCACCTGATTTCGTGTAAATATGTTAATTGTAAGAAAATTCCCGACTTGATTTTTGGATGCAACTGAAGTGAAAAGGATGAATTTGGAGCTCAATTGAAGTTGATTCGGAACGATTGATAATCAACCTGATTGCATTTGATCAATTGAAATAATTAAGATGGCAATCGGAACATATTCGCAAGCTTCAGAGCTAAATCCAACGTTTAGAAAGTTTGGAGAAACTTAATTGCAAACTTTGAAAACTTGCATGTGATCAATTACAGACAATTGTACAATTTGGAGGACCAAATTATGAATATTTAAAGATCAAATTGTTATCCAGTAACCAAAAAAAATTTGATATCAAGATTGGTATAAAGTAATCAACAAACTTTGAGAGAATTTTGAGGTGACGGAAAGGAAATCATATAGGCAAAAAAAGAAAATCAAACCTTAGCAAAAAGCAAGAACTTTTTTGCTTTGATCAAACATAGAAATTGCATAACTTAAGGAGTTGGGTTTCGTGGGGTCAGCCGAAGGAAAATCAAGATCATGAACATCAATAAGGAAAGGGAATTATGACTACAAAGATAAAGAAATTAAAACAAATTGGAAAAGAAATTTGGGAAATTACAAAGATAAAGGGAATTATGACTACATAACGAGACAAACGAAAAGAAAGGTTAGAATTGGAGGCTTTTGTTTCATGTGTTTGTTTCTATGTGCATGGAATGTTTGCGAAGCCCACAAATTTTTTCCAATTTCAAATTTTCAAAAACACATGCAATGTATAGAGACGGGACAGATAAGACAATGAAAAATGCTACTTATACATCAAAAAGTATATATCAAGATCTACATCCCATCAATCACAAAAATAACAAACTGCCAAATTCTCTCAATTAACCATTGATAATCAGTATCAACCCTTATGGGTCAACCTGTCTGTCTAATACTTGGGATTATAGCACACTTCCATCTATGCATCTCATGCCTTCATTCATTTCATGTTTACCTATTATTGTCTCAATGAAATGTCATCTGCCTGAATGTATCAATGCTTGTCTACATGCCATGCGACCATTGTTCACAAACTTGGCCATTTGTCCATGTCGTGCACCAGAGTCGCTAATAGAACAATAACTAGAACACTTAATTACTTGAAAATTTCCAAAAATGGATAGATCATAGGGGCTCTAAAGACAGATTTATTCATTATGTTATTTCCAGTCAGCAATTTGATTTGTACATCACAGCAATGTATTGCAATTTCAAGACCGTTCCATACTACACAAATTTGCTTCATTTCTTCATTCATAGATCAAGAGGGAGATTTTCAAACAAATGAGACCTACATGTTACTCAGTACTAATACAAGATTATTTCATGAAAGAGTGCTTATAGATATTATTTAATCTATTACACACATATCAGACTACGAGAATCCTGGACCGATGGCAAGCTGAACTTCTGCTCCTCACCCTAGATGAAAAGAAATATGTGAAGAAAAGTAACCGAGTCGTGCTCTGGTGTACAGAAATTTTTTGCTTACCTTAAGAAAGCACATTCTTAACTCCAACCCAAGGAAGTAAATGTGGTTTTCATGTAGAAGCACGACTTCCTGAAAATTGATTATCTTTCATAAGACGTGAATAATTGAGGAGTCGATGGTACTATTGAGCAACTTCTAGTGACCAAAAAATTAAGCACTCAAAACTATAGACTTTGTATAAAGTAATAGGTCACATATAGATTAAATCATGAGCTTTTGCATCTTCAAATCAGGAGTTCTATGAGAAAACTGATGTGTAATGAAGTGCAAAGACTTACTTTGAAGTCCCATTGAAAACGAAACCCGTTGTTTACGCACCCATTCTTCATAATCTTGCAGCAGCTGTTGTACGAGTAGCGGTACCAACCTGTCCACTAGAGCCTGCATCATTCTGTGTACAATTCGTGGTCACGATTTGGGAATACATGAGGTAGTTTGCCAATTTTAAGAGTTCTAGAAGTATCAAGTCTTACATTGAACACTATAAAGGCATACTTCGTACATGGTAGTGGACATCACTTATGAAGAGATTTGTCTTACATATTCTTTTTGTTTCAAGTCTCTGTCAATTATGGTCTAACATATTCCTTTTCTTTTTCTTTTTTCTTAGAATTAAACGGTTTATGCTTTATTTAATGTAAATGAGTTTTCAATACTTACATATTCCCTGGAGCCTCGACAGATGATATTGGCAGAAAGGTGAATGGCTGGGTGTAAATCTGCATGAAGATGAAGATTCAATAAAAACTAAGATGAAAACAGAAATGAAGCCCTTCAATGAGAACAAACAGGCACAATTCCTACAGCGAGTGGCAAGGTAAATCTTGGTTACATACGGTACTTAGTGGCTATACCTGAATCCAATTAAACAAAAATGAAGGGTTTGCTATGAGCTAGCATGCTTGACTAAATTTAAAAATATTATCTATCAATAAGTAAGTTACTTATTTTGATGGTAAGAGTTACTTCCAAAGTAAATTTCTTTTACTTAAAAGCAAGAAAAACTTGCTCGTCCAGACATGCTTAGAAAAACATTTTGTTTTCTTTAAGCTTAAGTAAGCATGCTCTTTGAAGAATGGCCGAGTAATGAAGAGAAACCCCACATCCTGAATTGCAGGAGTATAATAGTAAAAAGATTCCGATTTTGCCCTTTACCATCAAAAGAAAAAAAACAAAGTGTGTTTATGAAAGTTGACTTAAGTTTGTCAATGGCCGAGGTTGATCATAGTTATGATATGTTAACGCTAAAATGACACAAAAATTCACAAAACTGTAACTTGTAAATTCAAAAAATGCAAGATAAATCATTTCCTTGGATTCTCTCTTTCTTCTATTTTCAGGGATGACATTATAGATACATTGGTTATAAGAGTGAAAACATGGATACGAGTGTGCAATCGCAAAGCTCAATCCAATGATATATTTTGGGAAAAATAAAGCAGGCCATGAACTATTTAATATTGCCATATTAGAAATCATATAATCTATATAGCGAAAAAGGCTCAAGTAACAGGAGAGAAATATCAAATTCTAACCTTTAGCATTTGAAATAATTACTAATCACAGACAAACTATGAGCCAGGTGATCAACAATATTAAAAATGTTACTAAGTTCTAACTCTAGACAAACAAATGAAGGAATCTATTCAAACTGAAGTTGACAAGCTTTTGAAAAGTATTTTAGTGAGATAATGAAATGTGTGAAATGTTTTAGTCAGCCCATAGGAAAGGCTGCTACGCAGGGGACCCTCACTCGGTCTACAACTAACACTGGCAGAGGCTAAAATTGGTTTCAAAAGAAGAAAGTACCATAGAATTCATAAGAAAATACTCAACAGAGGAGGATAACAACCTCAAGGATGAGATCTAACTTCACATCGACATTCAAAAATGGTTCAGAATCAATAGTTTCCCATGTTATACGGTTTCTCATTGAAGCTGCATGTTGAAAACAAAGAAAGATCAAAACTTAGATATAGGCTATAATAGGTATTGCTTAATTATGCAAGTGAAATCATGGAAACATTTACTAAAGCCACCAAGACATATTAAACTTGCAGTAGATAACAATTAAGAATTTCAGAAATCGTTGAGTGCATGAAAATTACAGACATATGCAGTGAATTGTATAACTTCTAATTTGAATCTCCCAGTTAACCATATCCATGATGAGTTTTGACTTTTCGAACATAGGTGAAATCAATGCAGATTCTCCATATGCTCCATCTTTACTCTGGTCCACATTTATTCATTTCAATGCCTTGGAAAAAAAAAAAATTAATGTCAAGAATAAGTATACCTGAAAAGTGCTCATTCTGCCGTTCCACTACTTCGGAACCCTCAAACTGCAACCCACATTAACAGTTTGACAAGTTACCAAATATATCAAGTGTGTGAAGTGATTTAGGAAAAGAACAAGAAGAGAAAGCGGATCCAAGAAGAAGAATTAAATTAGGGCAAGAGAAATCAATTAATTCAAATAAGCCCTTTATATATAGAGCAAAGAAACTAAAAAGAAGCTAAAATCAAACAAACTTCTTTTAAATTAGAACTTTATCAAAATATTAAAACTAATCTAATCTAAACATTCATAATTGGAATCAAATTCTATTTTGAAATCCTATCTATATCTCTACATCTAATCATGAAGCCACACACTGTTATTTAACAATGCATCAACTCATAATTGGCGGTAGGTGCTCAATTGAATCCTATTAACGAATAGATTTCTTGACGACAAGCTAAGGTTTAATTTTACAGGTCACGAACTTTGTAATAACTTGACAGGAATTTATCATAATACCATATGTGAAAAGAAAATTATAACTGCACTTTGTAATTGAAAACCTCCAGGCTACAGAACTCTAAAATAAGCAAGAGCCTTTGTCAATCCATAGCATGCCTTTGTCGCAGGATAGATTGTTTATCATGATTTATTTAACGAACGTCTTCCTCTCACAAATACAAGCCTTTGTCGATGCATAGGCATGCCTTCTTCTTCTTCTTCTTGTCGCTGAGAAGTCATAATATGAGCGAAAATGCTCAAACTTCCATTGACATGGATTAGTTATCATGGATTGTGAATCTAAGATATCCACTTGGAGCATATTTGGCTAAGCTTAAAAAGTCTCTCTCTCTCTCTCTCTCTCTCTCTCACACACACACACACACACAAACAGAGCCCCTGTTTGGTAGAGATTAAAATAAATTTTTTAGTAGATTTTGATAAAAAGTTGATGAAATGTATGATTGAAAAGTTGTCGGTTCCATGAAATGTAATTATTGACTTTGACTTGAGATTTTAATTGGATTTTAATTCAAACCAAACAGGGTGCATAATTTTAGTAATTTCTTAATTGATTGCTGTAAGTTTACCGTGTCAAGTTTAATTATAAGAAAGTAAATAAGTTTTAGGATAAGTAACTTTTTTTAATATACTCGCAGAATCTACTCTTGGCTCACTAGAATAAGTTTACCTTGCAACACAACATCTGAACTACACAATCTTCAGTACTTGGTGTAACCCTTAAGTCCAACACTGGCGCTACCTCAAAACTGAGAAGTTGAAGCTGTGGTAGAGTACACCTGCATGTAGCTAACATCGGTTAGTTGCAACAATTACTTATGCATGGGAAATGACCTTTCAAGCCAGAAAAAAAAAGTGAACATAAGAATTCTATTTTAGTGGGGCAAATTTGACGACTAGTTTTTTCATCTATGAAGAATAAAAACATGATACATTGAATTCTGATATGCTTCTTTTTCCAATGTAAATTAGGCATTTTCTTGAGTGGTTGAGTGACGGAAGGGGGGTACTGCTGCCAAGTAAAACCTTCTCATGGCTAGAACCTCTATCGTTATTGAAAATGTACATATCTGTTCCAGCTGAAATACTTTGAATAACCTATCATCAGAGCAAAAGCCAACCAAAGTTGATGTTCTTGCTACCAAAGAAATAATCAGTGTACGTAATGTGTGAATTCTAGAACCAAAGTTAACTTCACTAGTATACATAATATTCGTGCATCTAACTCATAGCTAGTTAACTCATAGCTAGTATCAGGGCTTTCTCAGCTTGCTCAGTGTAAGCTATTTGATCAAAATGATGCATATTTATCAAAATATCAACCCAATGACATAGTTACTTCCATTCACTCTGTAGTTCCACTCATTAGATCATGGACATTATGCATGAGTTGCACCATGTTAAAGAAACATCCCAGTAAGATGCACACTTAAGCAACCAAGCGCAATTAGTTCAGACATTTTCAAGAGAAGAAGCATCTAATCAGCCCCAGAATGACAGAACGCTACAATCAGTCTAATAGATCAGGTTCGATGTGGATTATATTCTAGGTTCTTGGCAGTTGACAATCACAGAGAGCCATTAGTTAATTGAGCCTAGAATGCTTAACGCAGACAGAAGTATATGTTCTATGTCCTGTCTGCATTAGCCTTACAGAAACACAGATGTTGGAATCACAAGTCCATTCCTCCACTCCTGTACACCAATTGCCACTCAAAATACAACTTTGCACTTCCTCATTGTGGCAATTCATCAAACACGGGCATGCAAGTACGATGCAGGAATCACACTTCATGTCCAAGCTGTTGAGGACAATTTAACTAAACAATTTGTCCCTTCTCTGCCAACTTAAGATTTTAGATGTAGTGGTTCAACGAACAAAATTGTTCACGTCACAAGCTAAAGAATGAATCCAGTCTACAGGAGGATCTTCAGAAATTCAGTAAATAAATTTGTCAAATCTCAAAAAGTTTAGGTTCTTAGACAAGATTGTTCAACACAAGCATTTAACATAAAGGAAAAGTTTGTAGCACAACAATAGGGAAAAAGTGAATTTTCACCTGTAAACATTAGAATCAAGGGAATGATAACTTTGCAAAGCCCTTGTGTTCAAGATAGATTCAATCCCACATGGATGACAAAGAAATTCACTTATATGATGAATATTCTTGCCTCCACTGCCATCATCACCATAATTTGGAAGCCTTATCCTTTCCTTCTTTCTTGCAGAAAGATTTGCTTTCTTAGCATTTGACTCTGACAACTTTGCTTTATATACATTTACTCTACAGCCCCCAATTCTCCTACTAAAAAAACACTTCACTTTCAGCAAAGCTCTTTAAAAACAATACAACAACAACAAATTTGGTCTTATTCCAAAAAAATTAGAGTCGACTGCATTAATCCCTCTTCGTCATTCTTCTTTTTATTTTCTTTTTAAGTTCTTTCAGCAACAAAAAGATGAAATTTTTCGTTTTCAGTTTTCTCACTCTACTGACTAAAAACCAATCAAATTCAGGGTTCATTTAATGAATTTCCATAGAACTTTATTCCCTTCTGTTTGTAGCCAAGTATAATCTAAAAAATAATAATTTTTTTAACAATTAACATAGTACCTGGTCGTGGAGGTGAAGATTTCTTTATACCTAGGGAATGGGGGAGTTGCAGAGTGGTATTTAGCTGCTGCCATGGATATTGGACAATATTTTGCTATATTTGCAGTGCCATGGATACAGAGAAAAAGGAAAAAAAAAGTTGATATTTTGAGAAATTTCGAGGTTGGATTGGAGCTTTGCAGGGCAGAGAACCACCACCCCTACAGAGATGAGTTTCAACTGACAGGTGGTGGGTATATTACAGGACCCAATTTTACGTGGATTAAATTTTCCTTTTTTATTTTTTTGATAATTATTTGAAGAAATTTTTTTAGGATTAAATTGGAGAAGAATATTGAAAAAGAGATATTTTGGCACCTTATTTATAAAAATCTTTTCAGTTTATAATTGGTCAATTTATTTATTTACAATTGGGCAATTCGCACGATGGTCCCTAATCTATGAGGTTGTTGTATAAATGGTCCATAACCTTCAAATCTTAGCACAAACATTCTTAAGCTTTCACTTGGTGCTTATATGGGATAGCTTAAAAAGTCGTTAAAAGCTAAAGTCAAATTTAACAATTTATTTTATTAACACATTTCATGGTGTCTACAATTTTTAACCACTTATCTGATCAATTTTTATCAAAATTTACTAAATTTTTTTTTTTTTATCAAAAACTTTGTCAAACAATCTAAGACATAATTGATCCTTTTAGGTGGTTTCTATCCAATATACACTTGAAAAGTCAAATCTTTTTTGATAAAAAAAAAAAAAAAAAAAGACTAAAATGTGTCTACTTTTAGTTAAAAAAATAAAATAAGTGAAAAGAAATTTTTTAGAAATATGACAAATCATCCTTCAAAACAATCTCTCTCCAATTTAGCCCTTGTTTGAAATCCATTTTAACGAGGAGTTGAAAAAAAAAAATGTATTTTGAAGTAGTTATTTTTTGGAGAATTATTCAATGTTGAACATGCGTTGGACGTCATTATGAAATGCTGTATATGTACTGTAAATGTAATATTTTAATATGCATGAGTATTAATTAATTTATAATTAATATCAGGGAATATATATGGGACAATAGATGTTAAGTTATTTATTTAATTTCTAATTAAGTAAAATTAGATGTTAATTAGTATATATGAATGTGAATAATGAAATGCATTCTTGAATTGTCCAAAAATTGATTATTACTTGATGTAATGTTTAATATATTACAGATGTATAGTTGAAAAGTAAGGAAAAAAATTGAGTTTACACGTAATATCATTTTATTGAAAAATATATGATTGAAAATTAAAAAAGAGAAAAATGCATTAAATTAAAATGAAGTTCAAACATGGATGTAATTGTTACGGCTGGGCAAAATATCTGAACCGAACCGGAACCGAACCGAACCGAGCGGATTTTTAAAAATGAAATACCCGAACGGATATCTGAATCGAGAACCGAATCGTTGAGTTCGGTTCTCGGTTCTAGATCCAGAACCGAAAAACCGAATAAGAACCAATTTTTTTTTTAATATTGGATAAATCAATTTCTTTTATTTTTTCTAAACAAATTAATAAATTTTTTTCTTATTAAATCTTATTAGTTGAACAAATTAAAGTTTATTTATGTTTGTTAGTTGTGTTTTTTCATTTTTTTCTTGTATAGTTTCTTAGTAGTTAGTATGAAAAGTCAAGCAACTGATGATTACATTAAATAGTTGGTAAGTATTATCAATATTTTAAAATATTTTATCTTTGTGACTTCTAATTTATATTTCATTTTTATGTAGATTTGAAGATTTGAAACAAATGAATTATTGAAATTTTATTAGTAATATTTACTTTTTGGTATTTATATTTGACAACTTATTATTGACATGTTATTAAATTAGATTACGTTAATTTGTAAAAATTAAGATTGAACTTGATATTTGTATCTACTTTTTGTTATTAATATTAGTATCTACTTTCAGGTATATGTATGTAGCATTATTTTAAATATTAAAAAATTTAATTATAATACGAAACCGAACATAACCGAACCGAAACCGAACGGTTCCATTTACTAAATATTCGAAAATTTCTGGAACCGAAAAAAATCGAACCGAATCGAATCGAACCGAACCGACCCGCGCCCACCTCTAGTAATTGTAACATATAAATAAAATAAAATGTATTTGAAAAAATCCGTCTCTAAAGCAAGTTAATAGGGATTTCGTCAAAATATGTGACGCAAAAAAAGAGACATCGGAAGACTTTGCAATTTATGGATTGCCATCTAAACATGTTTTATTTTTTCAAAATAATAACAAACTCACATTTAAAATCTGCATGTTACATAAAAATTTTGCTGAGTATGCATGTTTTTCTTAATTAAGAATAATTCTCTAGAAAATATCTACCTTTTTTCTGGACACATCTTCTCGACAAAGCTTCTATCAGCTTGCATCTGCGAGATCTTACACATTCTAATTTGCTTATTTGACAATTTTTAAATAATTTACCGTTGCATATGCGATGTTAATAGGGGAAATGATTGATGGGATAAGTCAACCTTCAATATGCTGATGACGTGTACAGAACTTTTCTTTTCATGATGATACTCAACCTCTACTTTGTTTTGTACATTTGTTTTCAATTCTCCTTTTTTTGTTACTCTTTTATTTGATACTAGTTTTAGCCCACACGGATTTTGCTATTTTTAAGGTTATGCTAGCATTGTATATAAATTCAATGAAAAATTATTTATTTTATTTTTCATTAGATGTTATCATTTAGCAAAATTTTATACATATAAAACTTATAACTATTGGAAAAAATATATAGTGTAATTAAGTACAGAAATAGATACAACCACGAAAAGTATATGTTTGTAAGTGTGAAAATGCTCTTGTATACAGAGAGACTTACAGTTGCTGACTCAAACTAAAATAATACCATGCAAATTTAAGCATAAATATAAATATATAAAAAAATATTTGTCTTAAACATTAGTTACATTAAACTTAAAACACTTGAATTGATAACGGGTGATAAAAATAATATTAAGAGATTTGATTCAAAACTTATTTTCTAGACTTTGTGTTTGAAGGTCTCTCTATTCTTTTTTAAAAAAAGACAGGGTATAGATGATTAGGTGTTGGTGTCCTACTAAAGAGATAATGAAGTTCAATATAGCCCACATTTTTCTACATATTGAGGTAAGACATTATGTCACATTCATCTCATACTCATAAATCTCAAATTACATGTATTAGTTACACCAGTATTTCATTACTTTACCAAGACCCGATGCACGTATGTGGTAAAGATTAATTAATAAATGACAATACAATGCAGAATTTAAGATAAATCAAGGGTCTCTATCAGTATTAAAATCATAACACAACGAAAAATTCAATCATAGAGGAAAAAAGAATGACAAACGATCACATAACTTCATAAATTTCGTCGAATATCTTTTCAGCGTGTTCTAATAATATTGTACATTAAATCGATTTTTAAAAAATCTAAAATAATCCACTTCATAGAAAATGTTTGTTTATCAGCATTGCATGATGTAGGAGGATTCTTTTGAAAATCATTAAATTCCTTCAATATCCATTTTGATATCATAAATTTACCCCTTTTAACCGTAAAAACTGAAAAAAAATGAAATCGAGAGAAATTGGTGTGAATATGGAGGTCGAGTGTGAGGTGGGGTAGAAAAGAAAAATTAACGATTATAATTTTACGTTTAATAATTTAATAATTTAAACTTAATCGATAATATATTTATTCTTATCACATTTTAAGTTTTTTTTAAAAAAATTTAAATCGATCTAGATGGATATTCATATCGTGAAATATCGAATCAAACGAAAAATTGTAGGAAAATAAAGTTCGAAAAAAGGACATTGGAATGAGGTTGTGATTGGAAAGAAACATAAACAATCACGACTTTACGTTTCAAAATTAATGTAAAATTATTTTTGATATTTAAAATTTATCGATCATATATTTATCATGACCGCACATCAACATTTCCAATAAATTTTAAATCGCTTAAAACGGATGCTTGTAACTTAAAATACTGAATCAAACGTTAAAAAAAAAAAAATCAGCTTAGATGGCATAGCATAGCCGAACCGAGCCATAAATACTGAATCAAATATTCATATCGTCAAATATCAAATCAAATGAAAACTTGTAGGAATATAAAGTTCAAAAAAAGGACATTGGAATGGGGTTGTGATTGAAAAGAAATATAAACAATCATGATTTTACACAATTAATGTAAAATTATTTTTAATATTTAAAATTTATCGATCATATATTTATCATAGCCGCACTTCAACATTTTCAATAAATTTTAAATCACTTAAAACGGATGTTTGTAACTCAAAATACTGAATCAAACGTTAAAAACAAAAAAAGAAAAATCAGCTTAGACGGCATAGCATAGCCGAGCTGAGCCATAAAGTCATAAATACTGAATCAAATATTCATATCATGAAATATCAAATCAAATGAAAACTTGTAGGAATATAAAGTTCGAAAAAAGGACATTGGAATGGGGTTGTGATTGAAAAGAAATATAAACAACCATGATTTTACACAATTAATGTAAAATTATTTTTGACATTTAAAATTTAACTATCATATATTTATCATGGCTGCACTTCAACATTTTCAATAAATTTTAAATCGCTTAAAACAGATATTTGTAACTTAAAATACTGAATCAAACGTTTAAAAAAAAAAATCGGCTTAGATGGCTTAGCCGAACAAAGCCGAGCCATGAACAGTAACTGAAATCTTGCTCTTTTATATTTAGTTAGATTTCAATTTTAAGTGTTGCGTTCCCTAAAAATATCTCTGAGTGTCCCTAAAAACGTTTTTCATCCAAAATTACTATTAATTGACATAAATTTATGAAATTCAAAGGTTAAAGACTATTTGTTCAATAATATCTTCTATATATTAAAAGTGGATATGTAACGGAATTTCTTGTTTTTAAAGGAAAAACTAATGGAATTTGTTGTTTTAACGGATTATGTAATGAAATTTTTTGTTTTAAATAGACAGCTGCACATTTTTTCAGTATTTTTATCATAACTTTGTATTCCGATGTTCGATTGAGTCAATTCAAAATGCGTTGGAAAGCTAACTCATCTGGCTACAACTTTTATTCAGACATCATTCTCCAATTCGACCACTTTTTATGCCAAAACTAGGTCTCAATATGAGACTAAAACATTGGAGCATAACTTTTCGGTTGGAAATTGATTTGTGATCATCTTTTGACTAAATTTGATTCCATCGACGTCTTCCTTTATCCAATTGACTCCGAGCACTCTCAAATCTTTATCGTGAGGTTCGACACAACTTTTAAGTATTTACATTTTAGTCCCCCGAACTTTGGATCCCTTACAATTTAGCCATTTCTCCAAATTTGTCAACTTTTGCTTATTTTCTTCGATCTCACCAACTTACATCACAACATCAAAATCACACATCTAATTATTTATCAATTACATAAACATTACATCATTAATTATTTAATTAACAAAAAAATTATATCTTTATTAATAACAAATTAATTCTTAAACAAAACTATTAAATATAAACTAGGCAAACGTGCATTGCACGTTGCTTGCACCTAGTATACATATGAAGTACAAATTAAGTCGACAATGACCACGATTTAAACTAAATTAATGTTGCCATTGTTTGTATTTTACGACATGTACGAAAAGGTCCAAGCAATTGTCTCTCTCTCTGTTTTTTTTCTTTCAAATTTTCTGTGAACAAAAGCAAATATAGTTAGCCTATACATATAGTCCTTGTTTGATAGGGATAAAAAGAAAATTTTTAGATAAAATTTGATAAGTGTAGTTAAAAAGTTTTGAATCTCATAAAATGTGTAATTAAAATTAATTATTAAATTTAACTTATACTAAAATTTAAATTTGATTTTATACCAAACAAGACGTAGTATTATTATTAAGTCAAAAGTTTGAAGGGAGCAGCCTAAGAAATTAAATTACGTGATTTCTTTTGTTAATCCTAAACCTTTCCCCTTCATTACATAACATATTTTGTAGTGTCTCTATGCTGTCACCCATATAAGGTCGATAGGATCAATCTCCATATTATGTTATTATTAGATAAGAATCAATAAAGGGTGGAGAATCAAAAACTGTTCAAGATTCGACCAGTTCTCGATTTCAAATGGATTGTTCAGATGTAAAAAATAAGTTTTCTGTGACTTTATCTTTGTAATATGTACATTATTGTTTTTTTGGTTGCCAATTTGAAGCTTTATATTGCAATAAAACTTTATATACTTTTGTCACTACAACAAAAATAGGCTTTGGCAACACTTAAAATGCAACATTCATTGATTAAATGTTGCTAAAAGGGTCAATTGCAACGTTCGTGTAGGTGAACGTTGCGAAAAATGACATTTCGCAACGTTTTTCAAGTCAACTTGCAAAAAGTGACATTTCGTCACTTTTCGCAACGTTTTTTGCTCACTTTTCGCAACGTTCATTGAACGTTGCGAAAAGTGAGACTTTTCGCAACGTTCAAAAAACGTTGCGAAAAGTGACCTTTCGCAACGTTCAATGAACGTTGCGAAAAGTCTCACTTTTCGCAACGTTTCTAAAAACGTTGCGAAAGGTCAACGTTTTCCTTATATTATCAAGTGCCAAAACTTTGTTATAAAATTAGAGGCCCTAATTTTTCCTCCTCCTCTCGTCTCCGCCAGTCCGCCTCCTTCCCTCACACACACACACACACACACACACACAGTGCCATTTCACTCAGGCGACCTGCAAATCGAAGAGCCCAAGTCACCTCCACAGCCGCCTACTCTATATTGCCGCCGTTCTTCCCCTCCTCATCGTGCCATCTACATCCTCCGACCCTGACCTCTCTATCGTCCACCCCCGCGTCGACGGTCTGGTCGTGTCGCCGAGTGAGATGTCGAAGCTTGGGATATATTTGTTTCTGAAATATATTTGTAAGTAATGTATAACTTCATTCAATGTATTACTTCTTCTCAATCCTGTTTTAAACCCTCTTGCATTTTGTTTCTATTTATGCATTTCTTTTGTAATTCCTATTTGATTTATCTATTTTTTCTGAAAATCACTATCAAGACACTGTAGCTGCTATGGCCCGTCGATACGTGCGTGGTATCGTGAGCTCTGTTCAGAGAGTTGCTATGGCAATTTCTCCATCTCGACTCAGCTCCCAAATGGTACCGAAGACTCTTCCTGGTTCACCAGAGGCTGTTACATTGGCACGGTGGATTTGCAGGAGCTATAGGTATAACTTCATATAATCGATTCATATTAGAGATTGTTATGTGGATTAGACCTTTTACTAGACTTTTTAGAGGGGTAAAAATGATGTCTAGCCCAAAGAAATTTGTGGTGTGAGGTGAACAAATTGTTGAATAGCTCTGGTGGGAAATTATGGTTAAACCTTTAGTGCAATTTTCATTAATGTGTTAACATTAATTATTTATTTATTTATGTTGGGGAATCATTTTATACAATGTGTCAAACTGAATTTCAATGCCTGATTTAACATGAAACTAACCATGTCCTCCAAGGCCATCCTTCAACAAAAGAATGCTGCAAATGTCCTTCAACTTTGAAACATAAGACAATTGACGTTTTTGAACCAAAATCCTTTTATTTCAGCCATTCAGATGCACCAGTGAACGTAAATTTCTTAGCTGCATAACATACCGGATCTAGTTTATCATGCCTTCCTTATTATATGAGTGACAATTGGGTTTCTCTTGTTGATTTTACCATCCGATTCACAATTTTTAGGTTGATCTGGTGCATTTGTGGTTTACTTCATCTTTTTTCTTTCTATCACGCATTTCCATTTTACTTTCCTGATTCTATTATATTATGGCCCTGTCTGTGCCTGATTTCTTGCAAAATTTGGAACGTTGAGCCGCAAGATTCTCTCAAACTTTCCTGATTTCTTTTTTCATTATCTGAGGATTATCTTGTGTGTTCATATCTTGCAGGAGCTACTTCTCTTGGAAGAAGATGTGAAGGCATTGGAAGAGATGTACCCTCAAGGTGAAAAGGTGATGACCTAAAAATATAGTCTGTTCATCTGTATTGTGATTGTATAAGCGTTCTGACCTAGAAAGAAGGAAAGTTTGAATAATGTTGTTGCCTAATGTATTCAGGCTGAGGCTTCATGGGCTATGACTGTTCTTGGCTACCTAGCCAAACTTGTACTGGGAGTTCTAGGGTACGTTCTTGTTACTTTTGTATGCTTAATGGTTTTGCTGCTGTTTGACCTACTGATCTATTTTGGATGTGTGTTTCTGAAACCTGACTGATAGCGTATTTTTTTTTTTGGCTTTGAACAGGCTGATTGTTTCAGTGGCTTGGATTGCACATATTGTCATATATTTGCTGATTGACCCTCCTGTTTCTGCATTCCTTAACGAGATCTTCATCAAATTGGATGATGTTTGGGGTATATACTTCTGCTTCTCACTTCTTTCATTGTCTACTGCTACTTTTAGGGTCTCATTGGGACCGCAAAGATTTGCATTCTTCTCGCTTCTATCTCATGCGCTTGCAGTCATCGCTGGGGCAATGATGCTTGGATTGAAATTAGTTTTTATAACTATCCATCCTATGAAGTATGTATACTTGTAGTATTAGATTTTTATTGGCTGTTTAACCTCAGATTTTATTATCTTCCACATACCACAACCCTCCTTTATCTATTTTCAGACATGTGAATCTTTTTTAAAAAAAATTCGCAAATGGAATGATAAGATTGGCTAAACTTTTTTCTCACTCTCATCTTGCTCTAATAATATGCAGTGCATGTTCTGGGTTGGACCATTCATTGGGGCAACACTTTTCGCTCTGTACCATGTTCAGTTGATACACTTAGGACTATTTCTAGCAACAATTCCTTTGATGGTTTCTAAAAGGCCTTTTTTTGCTTTCGTTCTTCTTTCCATTTGATTTGTATTTGGATTTCTCTTGCAGGCCACTCAGACATAACAAAACCAATACCACAGAATGTTAGGGGCTTCATCTTCCTGCAAGAGAAATCCAAGCCTAATTGAAACAGTATGTTTTGTATTGAAATGATTAGTTTTTCCAGCAATAGATTAAATGGTAGAAATGATTCAGTTGATGCTAATTTTTAACATATTGCTGCCTGCCTTACGGGAATTGTTCAACTACAGACTTACTTTGGCGTTTGCTTAGGTTATAGTGGAATTGTCTCATCTGTTAGCAAGATGGGCATATTTTTGTTTTACATGGGCATATTTTTGTTTTACAAGCTTGGAATGTTTATGGTGTTCACAATTTTTTGCAGGCACTTAAGGAGAAATCTACAATAATTCAAATTCTAAAGCAGGAGAATGAAGGCCTTGTACAGTTTACTGCTACAGATGAAGATTCTACTAGTAGTGGTGGAAGTAATGTCTTGAAGTCTTGGGCTATCTTAGCATGATAGGGTTGCTTAGAGTAAATTTGTTTGTTGGGTGATTATCACACTGGATGGAAGTGCTTACTATCAATTGATGTATTACCATTTTGAAACTCATTTGTATTTAGGTGTTTTTGTATCACATTCTAATATTCAAGTGTATGGATTCAAAAATTTGTAATAAAATTATCAATTTTTATGCAATTCCAAAATTTGTTCATAAGGATTCATTTTCAATTTTGTCAATCAATTTGAGTAAATTGCTGTAAAAACAAAAAAATTCCCTACGGCAACGTTTTTTAAACGTTGCCGTAGGGGTCCTACTCTACGGCAACACCTTGATTTGCAACACACATCCAAACGTTGCAAAAGGTCTACGTCAACGTTTTTTAAACGTTGCCGTAGGCTATTTTTGTTGTAGTGTGTGGATGCTCAACAGAGAATTAGATGTTGAAAGTGGTCAACTAACATATGAGGTTTCGATCAGAAAAATTTTAATATTCAACCATTTATTGTTGTACTACTTTTAATTAAGGGCTAAATTTCTTTGAGTAGACCCCTAGCGCCAAACGAATTGACCCCACCGAAGCCTTTTCCAAAGCAAGATCGAAACAAAATAAGGGACACCATAGACGTACCCACTGAAATAAAATAATATAATCTCTTATGAACCAACATGTCATTTTCTATGCAAGTCATGATCATTCATGAATGTAATCTAACATAAGTTGATTTAATATCAAAGTGAAAGTACAACACTATATAAGTTAAGTATGAGCTTACACTGAACAAATCCGACCCAAATAAAAAAAGAGAAAAATGAAAGGAACACCAAATGACTAACAAATTCAAAGTTTGCAGGTTCAATTTTGAACTAAACTTGTTCATACGGGTTTGGCTCATCTTCAATCTTCATCACACTGATTAATATGACCCGATCAGCAATTGTAGAAAGCATTAATTGAACCATCTCAACAAAGCCACTCAACATACTAGACATTCTCGGCCAGGATAAAAAGAGTAGCAAAATTATGGGATAAACATACCAAAAGAGAAGTACTGGGAAGACTAATGAGGCCAGGAAGCAAAGCATTAGACATGGTGAAAATTTTTTGATTTGAATAAGCAGGTACTTGTTTCTGGTATTAATCCCAGAAAATGTGAGTGGGATTCCAATGAAAATAAAGGAAACAAGAAAGAGAAGAAAAGCGATAAGAGAAAATTTCATAATGGAGATGTCACGAAGTATATCAAAAGGATCCCATTTGGACTGATTCTCTGTAAGTATGGATTTGAGAATGTTAACTAGAATTGGAGAAGAAAAAGTGATATCAATTAGGTAAGACATAATGATCTGATCTTAAGGTTGTGTTTTGTCTCGAATTCAGAATGGGTATTTATGCACCCAAAAGTGTGAGATTATTAAATTAAAGGTGTAGCCGTGTGGGCCAGTAGGTGGTGAAATAGCCGAAGTCAAGCGGGGGGTTGGAGGGGACTTTTTGTCTGTTTTTTTTGTAGGAGAGGAGGGGACTTTTTGTTTGTTTTTTTGGTAGGAGAGGATAGGAGACCGTGCTTATATTTTGCAAGTTGAGCCACATTATTTTGAAAAAATATATTTTGAAATAATAGATTGATGAAGAATGTGTTGAGGAAAAAGAAGGAAAAATTATTAATGTGATAGAAAATATTATTTTATTGAAAAATGTATGATTGAAAATGAATAAAAAAATAAGAATGAAAATTTTAATGTGGCTCGAACATGAGTTTAATAATGTGAACGTGTGGTTGGTTCAATATTATTCATTTCTTTGAACCAATGATTTGATTTCAATTTAAAAAAAAAAAAAAAAATGTACACGTCCTCAGAATTGGAGCCGTCAACAAAAATGAACTTTATCTCAACTCTTTAAGAGAGCAAATTTAAAACTTTATCTCAACTCCTTAAGAGAGCAAATTTAAAAGAGCCAGTTTTTTCTGCCACGTGTCGAGCTCCCTTCTTCTTCCCCAAAACGACGTCGTCTTTTCCCCCGTCCACCGCCTCAAAATCTCTTACGAGAACCAAGAAGAAAAATCCTTTCTCCAACCCCATTCCTCTATTCGTACTTCGCGCGCCGTCTCTCCTCCCTTACTCTTTGCCGTGTCTCCTTTCCTAATCCTAATCCTAATCCTAATCCTAACTATACTAAAAGAGCCAGATTTTTCAGGTGTCAAATTTAGGTTTCCTCAACCGTCGTATGTGATTTTCGCTTGTCCTTTCATTTGCCCATTTTCATTTCATTCCCAATCCCTCAATCAATCGAGAATCGAGAGCAGCTCCCAACTTCCCTTTCGTTTCTGGTCGTTTCCCTTTCAAGGTGTCTCCGTCCGACTTATTCTGAGCAGCCCCGTGTCTCCGTCGGTGTGTCTCCGTGTCTGACGGAGACACGGTCGTGTCTCCGTCTCGCGTGTCTCTCCGTCTTGCACGGAGACACGCGAGACAGAGACACGGAGCTGTCTCGCTCCCAGCTCCGTGCAGCAGGGAGCTGACTTCCAAGTTTTTAACATTGACCTAATCTATTGTAGAAAAATTGCTTTCTGTATAACGTTAATTTCATTTTTCTTGATATAATTGGGCACACGTACAGTCTGGAGTTTCCGAAGAGGTGAAGGAAGATGCCAAGGCCAGGTCCCAGACCATATGAGTGTGTGAGAAGAGCTTGGCACAGTCATAGGCACCAACCCATGAGAGGTTTAGTTGTTAGACAGATTTTCAAGTACTGGGTTTTGTCTTTCTTGAATTTATTTTCTTGTTTTTTAGGTGAAATTCGTTAAATGTTCACTGTATTTGACTAGGCTTGTACATGAGAATCACTGTGCTGCAACTAAGAAGAATAAAGAATGGCAAGAGAAGCTTCCTGTTGTGGTGTTGAAAGCAGAGGAAATCATGTACTCCAAAGCCAATTCTGAGGTTTTTAATTTCTACCGTCATTTTGAATGAATTCACATTGAATGAAGATTCTATTGGTTGTGCTTTATGTTGTGCAGTTTTTCAGAGAATGGCAAATGATCAGTTTTGTAGACAAATGTAATTGTATTTTGTGCATATAGTATTATTCGTGAGTTATATTAGTTCTTATATTTAGATTTAGATTGTTATAGATGAACAATATTTTTCACACTTACTGTTTCATTTTATTGAAATTGCTTGAATGTCTTCTCATCTTTTTTACTGCTATATATTTGAAGAAGCATCCCATATTTCACTGTGTGGATTTTGGTTAGAATTGGAAAGAGGAAAAGGAAAAACTCAAGTCTAAAGTTGATAGTGTACTGCTTTGATTCCAACTCTCTATTCCATGCAAACAGTCATGACTTGGGGACTTGTGAATAAACGTGCATGTTTAGGTGGCATTCGTCATATGGGAATAGATTTAGGCATGAAAAGACTGTAGTTCAGAATAGAATGGGATTTGGAATGAAATTAAAGAGACCAAATTCTACATTTCATATGCAGATGTTGATTAGAGTTGTTGCTGGTGGCTAATGATGGAGTGCAGGCATAGTAGGTGGATTTCTGTATACGGTAGAGGGGCGAC
Source organism: Fraxinus americana (assembly GCA_035079005.1). Taxonomy (NCBI): domain Eukaryota; kingdom Viridiplantae; phylum Streptophyta; class Magnoliopsida; order Lamiales; family Oleaceae; genus Fraxinus; species Fraxinus americana. Next base: position 30,243,469 of record CM068720.1, read on the forward strand.
CTTGTATGTTTGTCAGGCACAGGGTGATCAATTGCTCAAAGCTGTGTATGTGCTTTTGTGTGAGATGTCATTGGTTATCAATGCCATGCATTTAGTGTACATGAATCTGTAGGTTTATGTATGATTGTTCAAAATGTTTGATAAATTATTAGTGGAATGCTATGTTGTTCATGACTACCTGCAATTCCTGGTTTTGACATTTCGTTTTTTCTATTCTGGAGAGAAATCAAGGAATCAGAAATCAAGGCATTGGAAAGACAGCTAATGTAATCCATTGAGAATTGCATTGCAAAGAAAAAGAAGATAATTCTATATCAAATGGAGTTGGAGCGAATCCAAGGATCGGAAGAGGTTCATTATCTTGCTATATTTGTTAGCCAGTTCTTATTTTATTTTTATTTTTTGTGAAATTTTTTACAATGAAACAGAATCAAATTGCATAAAAATGAAAGTTGAAGGTAAAAGTCTCTCATACTTGATATGTTATGGGGTTTATAATAATCCATAAAGATGTAATTTGTTTGTGGAAACTTCTAATAGGTCAGGTTTTGGTTCAAAAATGGTTGAGATACTCTTATAGAAGTACTGCAGTGCAAGTTGACAAGTGTTATTCTCACATAATGAATTTTTCGGTCTCATGTCGGGAGATATTGATTCTTACTCTATCTATGGTACCTTTTTCCTGGCTTGTACACTTCGTTTTCAACAATATCATAGTTGGAATGGAGATTATAACTTCAGCTGCATTAATTCGGGAAAAAGTAATGAAATCTGCATTGTAAGATTCTTTCCTGGGCTTTTAACTTTGATTGCTGCTCACTAAAAATTTTATGTGACAAAAATCAAATGCTAGGTCCTTTATAAAACGGATAGTTGAAACTGTTGTTCGATGAGTTTAGAGAAGATGAATTTTGATTTTAAACATCTATTGGTCGATGTTATTGTTATTAATTAGTAGTGGACCTAATGGTTGAGAAAAAAAGGCACCTAATAAGACAATGTGCCAAGGACAAATTTCATATCAAGCTTTTGCTGGAAGGAAAAAAGTAGATTAGACATGACAAAGACAATTTTTTGGGGGACTTCAAATGTAACTTCCCTATTTTGGAGGTAATGCCCCCCCCCTTCCCTTTTCACGTAATTTCAAAAATGCATCACTAGCTGTGCAAGGATCATGAATGACAATTTTCTTGTTTGATCTGAGAATGGCAAAGTCATTTTCAACGACTTAAAATAAAAATATCTTGATAGCAAAAACTTTGCTTTGGAATAACATGGACAAAAAATAATCTTCATTCAATTTCTATCAGCGTGTGTGTTTTTCAGCTAAGAATTTCATGTGCTATTTTAATAACTTGAAATTTTCTTTTGTCATAGTGCAATTATTCCATACCTTAGCTCGTCAACTTGTGTGTTTGGAGGCTACCTCGGGTACTGTGGGACCTCGAGGGTCGGACGGCAGTCCATCAGACGTAGTCAACAAATAATATAGAATGACAAGATAAGATATGAACATGATAGATACGTATTGATTTTTATGTCTAAATTTTCTAATTGTGCATAGTAATCTTGAACATTGAAGAGAACATTATACATATGCATATATTGATTTTCATGTCAACTTTAAATCAATTCAGTTGAGATTCTATTTTTAGTTTACTTTGTTTGCAAAATGTGTTTATAACAAGTATGCAAATGAATTAGAACTTAGTAGTTATTATTTGTTATGCAAGATCGTTTACTTATTTACAACTCTTTTCGGATTTTTGAGGCTTGTTTCACATGGTTCAATTGGGTTTATTCAAATTGTTGTAGTGAGAATTTCCCTCTTGTTAGTGTAGAATTAAATAGTTAATTACATTTTATTCTTTGCTCTTGTCAGCTGGCAGGGTAGTTGACATTCAGTTGATACACTTGGGACTATTTCTAGCAACAATTCCTTTGATGCTTTCTAAATGGCCTTTTTTGCTTTCGTTCTTCTTTCCATTTGATTTTTATTTGGACTTCTCTTGCCGGCTACTCAGACATAACAAAACTAAGTAATCCGAGTGCAAATTTTCTTTAATCAAATCACAATAGGAATTCAGAATTGAGGAAGAATCATTGTCAATTTAGCCCCCTATGTTCGAAGAAACCCCGCGTTGTAACATCTGCAAATGTAGCTACACCACTTTCCGTTGTTGGGTACTCTTTTTGTTCACTTCTTTAATTATTTCAATTATTTTCGGCTTTTTGTGTAATTAATTATGTAGCGTGATTCTGATAATTCTTTGTATATCGAAATTCGGATCACCTGCATCTGGATTCTCTTTCCCTTTTCCTTCTTTTAAGTTAATTTTTAATGAGCTGATTGCGCTAGACTTAAAAGCTATTTTATAGTTTGGTGGAGAAATTCGTGGGTTCTAAGTTTTTTATAAGGTGATGCTTCACGCAATTTCTGTAACGGTTTAGTTTTTGTGAGTAGGTTAGGATATGGCAGATGTGGGATGAATGTGGAGGAAGATGAAGGGGCTCAATGGTTGTTGAGAATTTAACTAACGAAGTACGTTGAGGAGAGATGAAGTTTGCAATGGTTGTTAAGAAATGGAGTCTGTATTGATCAGTTGTTGAAAATGGAAGATGCAAATTACATGCTTGAATTTGAAAAGGGAAAGTGAAACCCTCAACTCTTTGTTGATTTTCTTCTTTTCTTCAGTTGTATTTTTTTAGCTTCGAAAGTCTAAATTTAATATTTTCTTTTTGTTGTTCTCATCAATAAGCCTTCACTTGTTGTAGATAAATTGAAGGGAATTGAGCATAAAATGGCTTAATTTAATCTTCTGGAGTGCTTTTATATAACAGCAGTTACTAATTTAGTTACTTTTTTTTATCAATATTGCAAGTTGCTTCAGTAATTGTGTTTGAATTTTTTTGAGGGTGTAGTCCTTTGTTCTTTATTCTATTTACAATCTGAAATAACTTTTGAGATGCTTTTCCAAATTAATCTGCTTTTCTTGAGTGAAGCCATAATAAAAATTGGTTCACATTTTTGGTCCATTATTTTGTCCTTTTGAATGCCTGATTTTTATGGTTAAATATGTAAATGGCTTGGTCATCGAAGACTTCGCAAATTTTTGCTTACTGTATAGTTTATGCCTGGAGCTTGTGTTTTGATTTACTGGTTTTGTTCACAATTATCTTACTGGTTTGACATTCTTCTATTCATTTTTACCGAGGCCTCAACTTGTCGAAGGAAATAAGCAACTATTTTCTGTTGATCAGCAACGTAGTCAAGCTCTTGAAGGGCATGCTGCATCATTTGCCTCATTTAGAGTACGAGATATTGCTTCCTTTTGATCTATGTTTTTGCCTTGGTAGTTTCTCTGAGTTAGTTCTTATTGTATTCATTTGTATACCTTGAGCAGGTTCCCGGAAATGATAAGGATTCTTTGCTTATTTCTTTTGCCACAAAAACCTCTAATGCTGGACAGATTACATCTAAATTGCATGTCATTGAGCTTGGAGCCCAACCAGGTGGATATATTAATTTTTTCTGATTGTCCATGATTTTGGTATGGACATCATTATATTGATCTTGGTGCATGCTGAAAGTTATTATCATCTGCTTATCAGCCTTATTCAACTCTAAAAATCTTTTGCAGGGAAACCATCCTTTACCAAAAAACAAGCAAATCTTTTCTTCCCTCCAGATTTTGTTGATGATTTTCCAGTGGCAATACAGGTATATCTTCACATGATAACCCTTTTTCTCTATATAATTGTGTTTGTGTCTTCATATAATTGAAGTAATACAAAAATAGGATTAGTTCAGATCCCATCTTTCTGACTTCAGAAGCTTCATCTGTTGGAGGTTTCTATGCAATCAATAGGCGAGGCCAGGTTTTACTTGCTACAGTAAATGAAACGACAATCATACCTTTTATAAGTGGCCAAGTATGTATACAGCCTTTACATTTATGGTATATTCATCTGAAACATTTTTTTCCTACAAGTATTGAGTGTTACTAATCATTTGTCAGTTGAACAATTTGGAGCTTCCTGTCAATCTTGCCAGAAGAGAGAACCTTCCAGGTATAGAGAATTTGGTACGTCAATCCTGGCTCTTTATGCTCTTGTCGTTTGAGATTTGTTTCTGTTCAGAAGGCAGCTCACAATTTTTTTACTTGTACAATATTGCTTAGCAAATGTGCTTATGCACATGTTTTCTTCTTACAAGGCAATATAAATTGGGAAGGGTTATTCCATTAGGAATAGGTCAGGATTACATTTTGTTTAAACATGTTTTTTTATCATTACATCTTGTCTCAGTAGTGACGCATTAAAAGTGAGTCAGAAATGATTTCTTTTATTCAATTATGTAGTGCTCGAGATACCGAGAACTTGCCTTTTCTCGTCATTTTAAAATGTCTCAAAGGTTGTCCAGCGCTTGCAAGAATTGTTCGCCTGACGAAGTATAAAGAGCCGAGCTTGTTGCGGAATCTCCTCAGGGCATCTTCCTGGACACGGATACAAGAGCCAAATTTCAGGTAGTTCATATTCTTTTGAGGCATACACGTGAACCAAAACAAGAAGAATCTCTTGGAAAACTAGCTAGCTGAGGATAAACTGGAATGTAGCGAGGAACTTGGAGACCTTGTGAAGGTTAGATTTCCTGTTAAATCTAAAATTATTTTTGCCATAGATTGTTTTCATTGTTAAATTTTGTTTAACTTTCATCTTTTATGTTGTAACACGAACTGGCTTTCTTGGTCTTTTTTCTTGTTTGTTGTAGACTGTGGACAATGACCTTGCACTGAAAATATATATCAAAGCTAGAGCTACTCCAAAAGTTGTTGCAATTTTTGCTGAGCGTCGGGAGTTCGATAAAATTTTGATATACTCCAAGCAGATTGCTTTCCCAATCAATCTGATATTCTTACTTTCTTTTATTTATTTCATAGTTATTTCAGATGAACAAGTATGTTTATGCTGGTATAGGTTCGATATACACCTGACTATATGTTTTTGCTGCAAACTATTCTCCTCTCAGATCATCAGATATGCTTGGAATACAACTTACCTTCTGGTGTTTTTAGTAATTCTCCTTTATTCAAATGTCACGTAACATTGTATCCTTTGCCTATTTGCATCACTTTTCTGTTGAGTAGTTGGTTCAAATTTCCCTTTTTCTACTACTCTTTTATGTAGGTAAGGGAGGGGGGGGGGGGGGTTGGTGGGTGGCAGGTTGAGAAAATCGGGATGATCTCTCCTTAATGTTGAGTGAGTGGTAAAGGTTATTTATGCTTCGTTATTACTAATTATGAATGAAAATTTTCAATCATGAATAATGGATGAAATGGTGATCTGAGTTGGATGAAATGGTGATCTGAGTTTTGGTTTCATTTGTAGTATTGAGGAATTGAATGAGGTGTTGCCAGAGGGGTTGCCTATGGGGATGGTGAAGAAATTTGAGGAGTCTAGCAAGAGTTCATTGTTGATGCGTCAGAGTTTTCTTGATCTTCATGACAATTTCAAGCGGGCTATGGATCCTTCACTGTTGGTCGGTTCTAAAAGTGCATTTTTCCAGTTCGACATATATTGCATGTTTTCTGCGATAATATTTATTTTGACTAAGGGTTTTAAGACGTGGATTCTGTAGTGAAGTTTGGTGGGATAGGAATCTACAATGGAAGCTTTTCATATGCTGCTATACTCTAGAAATGCAATATAAAGTCAATAATTTGGTTAATTTTCTAGACTGATGCAACACACTCATTGTTGAAAGACCAAATTAAAAATTCTAATAGCCTACTTACCTTGGCAAATGAGTTAGCCTCATTCCTTATCCACCGTATAGTCAAGGGCCTCCATCATCCATATGGTCTGATGGTTATATGTAACAAAAATCTTAATTTTCCTATTCGGTAAAAAAATGAACTAGGAAGAGGAGAAATTTGAAGTCATTTGTGTGTAATGCCTATCAGGTTTAGCAATCAAGTTTTATTTTTCATTTTAACTTTCAAGTTTTATTCAAGAAGTTTTGCTAAATAAGATTTAATTAGTAATGTCTTCAAAAATAATCTAAAATCAGTCGACAATATTACGTAGCCAACTATACTAAGGCACGTGCCTTGCACGTGGGATCACTAGTAGTAAGAAAAGAATAATAGCTTTAAGAGCATTTATGTCATACCTAATTCATATCATTTCTGCTTGCCCAATTTCAGCTACAAAAATGATATTCATCCCAATGCATCCACAGTATATGTGGATGTAAATTATTGGTTAAATGATATGTGAAATTAAATGACTTATTTAATTTCACATATCATTTAATGTCGCATTAACGCCACATAGATTGGGGATGCATTCCCAGTGGGGATGAATAACATTTCTTAGCTAGAAAAATTTTGTATAATCGAAAGTAAATATTTCTCGAAAGACCGACAATTCAAAATCAAAAAATCTATCTTATTACTTAATTTTAGTGGTACGTAGTTTCAGCGAACATTTTTGTTTATATTTCTAAAGTGCATGTTTGCTTCCAGTGTAATAGTGCTGTAGGGTACAACACACTACATTAATTTTCCATTAGCCCCCGTTTGGCTCCCATTTTTTTCCATTACATTACATTACATTAATTTTTTTTTTCTTTTTTCATTTCAATCACACATTCTTCAAATAAAATAATATTACACACAAATTTAAAACTTTTCATTACTTTTCTATCACACATTCTCCCATCAATCATTATTCCAAAAATTTTCAATACCCCAAAATAGGGGCCAAACAGGGGCTAAATTTTCATTTTCATTTATATGACCAATAGATTATTGTGTTTAGTAATTTGTATATCGTTCGAGAGAAGATGTTTTATTTAAATCAAATAATAGAAACCTTAGGTCCTCGTAGGGGATAGAAATGTATCCCCGACCCTAGGTGATTCATTAAACTATTTTCATAAAGATTTAATGTGATTATTTAGTTTTAATCGATATAGAAATATAGTATATTAAATCAATCAATTTGAGTTAATTTAGCTTGAGAGGGGTAGTTAATTACAGTTAAGACCAAAATACAAATCGAGTGAGGTCATATATCTATACGAAATCAATGTTTAGAAGAGCTCAATTGTCTGCATCTGAGAATTCAAAATCTGAAAATAATACACAATACTTCAATTGATAATTCCATGAACGAAATCAGAACATTGTAGATTACAGCTAACGTAAATATGTAGAAATGATGGGCATCAAAATATAATGTAAGCTCACTAAATTATGACTTCAAACCAGGAAATTAGCACATAAAGATGAAGATTGTGATGGAATTTTGACTGGATGAAATTATAATTCTGAAAAATTCACCCAGTTCGAGCCGTGGAATGTGATCGATGATGGTGGGTTTTTGTCGAGGTGTTGGGAGAGATAATGTGATAAAAATTTAATTAATAGATTATCCAATTATTTTTTGTTAATTAAGTCAAAATAAACGTAATATAAATAAAATGAATATATTATTAAAACATTATCATAATTTTATTTATGACCTGATTTTTGAAAGAAAACCTCAAGTTTGTCAATATTGAAAGTACTCTTAAAGTATGGTATAAACGAATTTTTCCCTTTCATTTATTTGTCTTCCATTCCCATATAGGAAAAATGTTCATCAATTACTGGCCATGGAGGTAATCAGACGACCAATTTCTAAGCAACTTTGCATCGAAGGACATCAAGGTGTACACAATGTTAACTGAAGTGACAACAGTGACAGTAATAGAGATGAATTTGAATAAAACCAATCTACAAAAATTACAACGCATTGGAATTTGCAATAAGGAGAGTGCTTTCTTAAATTTATTAATTCCCAAATAGAAACCAGATGAAAATAATTTGCTACTTTCATGCTCAACTCACCCAATTTACCCTTTCTTCCGACCTCAAATGCATAAACCTAAAAGAAGATGTATAAAATGAACATCATATTTCAAAATAAAAAGGAACTGTGAAACTCAGTCATTTTCACCGGATTTATGGGTCGAACCCAACATCCACCAAACCCATCCCCTGTGAACTAGAAGGTCAAAAATCCTAAAAAGGGAGCTTGTCTGGCAGGTTTTCAAAAGTTAAAAAAAAAATTCTGAACCGCATTTAACTTCTTTTACAACACCTATTCACTCATTCTTATATTAGATGTCAATGTTGTGCTTCACTTCAAAACTCTCCACAATCTTCAGCAGTGGTGCTATTGGCCTCCCAAACTTCAAAGCAGTAAATCGGACTCGTTATCATCCATCAACAGAAATTGTATTTCATATATACATTATTATATTTCAAACATACCTAAGATGAAGGACGAAGAAGATGGTGGTTTTGAATATGATAGGTAAGATATAAGATTTTAATTTGGGAATGGATTGGTACTTCGGATTGTGTTATTTTGTTTTGTTTTGTTTTGGGGTATTTTGGACACTTCATTTTTATTATATTAGAATATTTATTTTAATTTTGATATTTTGGTCAAAGACTATTTTTCCAAGAGTACTGCTTCTTGTACAAGTTGCTTCACAGTCACCTTCACAGCCGTTTGAAAAATCCGACGTGGCTGGTTAATTGTTTAAAAAATCCGGCCAAACAAAATGACCCGGCCCATTGTTTAGTCTCGCTCGAATCAAGACACACCCGAAACCAGTCTAACCTAAATCCCCAAATCCAATTCTCCCCCAACTCTCCACAAAGGATTCTCGATTACGAAGGCTTCAACAACTTCAGGCGACCACCGGTGGTATCTCCTGCCACAACTCACTCTCCGTCGCCCAGCAATACTCCTCCAGCCCTCCGCCCAAGTCCCCAGTTGAGAAGAAAACTGTAGGAGAAGCTGCGTCGTTCCCCCTCTCCGTCGCCCAGCACGTTCTCCCTCTCCGTCGCCCAGCAGCTACTGCTTATCATTCCTCTTCGTCGCGGATTTTTTTGTCAAAGGGACACCTCCTGTCCCAATTCTCTTCAGTTTTCCCCAATTCAAATTTCAACCCTAGAATTTCCGTATCAAATCCCTAATCTCTCTCGGAAAATCGTTGAATCAACGCAAGGATTTTAATATGAAGCTCTCTTTTTCTCTACCTTCAAAATCCCAATCCAATCGCTCTAAAAAGCTCTCGCAATCCTTCTCCGCCGCTGATGCTGAGCCGTCCATCGCCGATTCGTCCTCCAAAAATTATGTTACGGAATTCAACTCGGCTGAAGCTCCGGTGGATCCCCAATCCAAACCCAAATTTATTCCCCCTATTCCCAACCAATGGCGTCCCAATAAAAAGCTCAAAAACCTGCCAAATCTTCCCTCTCTAAAGTCTGACGGCGAAAATACTCTCCAATTTGAGGTTGTGCCTGATGGGAATCCCGATGCTTCTGATAAATTGATGGCTTACGGGCTCAATCTTCGTAGTAAACCATCGGGTGGTTCTGCAGATGATCCAGGTGAAGAATCGAATTTGCCAATTTCGGACTTGGAGTTGAGGAAGTTGAGGGAGGATTTGGAGAAGTTACCGGAGGATACTGGGATTGATGAATATATGGATATGCCCGTGGAGGGCTTTGGTGCAGCTTTGCTATCGGGGTATGGATGGAATAAGGGCAGGGGCGTTGGCCGCAATGCCAAGGAGGATACCAAGATTCTTGAGGTTAAAAAAAGAGCTGGTAGAGGAGGTTTAGGGTATGAGGGGGAATTACCTGACAATCAAAATGGCAATAACGGTAATGCTGGTGAAGCTTTTGGGAGTAGAGATGTCAGGCGGAATAAGAGGGAGGATGCAAAGGAAAAGAAAGGGTTTGATGTGGGGAAAGAGGTGAGGATAGTGAAAGGGAGCGAGATGGGGATGAAGGGTAAAATCGTTGAGGTGAGAAGTGGTGGAGATTTATTGGTTTTGAGGATGTCAAGAAATGGGGAGAAGGTGAAGGTGCTTGTTAAAGAAGTGGCGGAGGTGGGTTCTGCAGAGGAGGAGAAATGCTTAAGGAAATTAAAGGAGTTGAAGATTAAAGACAAAAACAGTAGTAATGATAAACTTGATAAAACTTCTTCGAGCAAAAGGGGCCGAGAGGAAGAAAAAATAGGTAGCGAGAGAGTGAATTGGTTGAGGAATCATATTCGGGTGAGAATAGTAAGTGAGGTATTGAAGGGTGGGAGATTGTACTTAAAAAAGGGGGTGGTAATGGATGTGGTGGGGCCTGGGGTTTGTGATATTTCAATTGATGAGAGTGGGGAGTTGTTACAAGGTGTGGGCCAGGACTTACTGGAGACTGCTATTCCAAAACGTGGAGGCAAAGTACTAGTATTGTATGGTAGGCACAAGGGTGTGTATGGGAGTTTGCTGGAGCGCGATTTGGAGAAGGAGACGGGTTTAGTTCAGGATGCAGACACACAGGAGTTTCTCAATGTTCGGCTTGAACAAATTGCAGAATATATTGGAGATCCAAGGCATATTGGTTATTGAATTGCTTCTCCTCATATTCAAGAGTGAGATTGCTCGCGTGGTGGTACTGCCTTCCAATTTTTGAGGTAAAAAATACATGTCTTTGCCTTGTTGGCCATTTAAATGTAATGAAATGATATTCTGTGAGAATTATGCAAGTTGCCATATAATGTATTCTTGAATGGTTTCTTTTAATCAAGTATGGTTGCTGAAGGTTCTTTTCTTAAAATACAAATCTGTTTTGAGAAATTTGAAGAAATATTTATCTCAATGAGCCATATGTCTCCACCGGAGTGGTTAATTGAGCTGCTCTCTGTTTTTCATTGACTGAAGGTTGGGCTTTATGTTATGTCCCCCTCCTAAGTTTGTATTTTGTTTTATTTTCTTTTGGAATTATTAATACTCCACCCCTTTGTTGTATAAGCTTTGTCATATAATTGAGGCAAATGTGTCCTGGGTCTCTCATGGCTATCTTTTGCATGATTTTGCTTGCAAATTGAAATATGATCAAGGGACCATCTCAGTTTTGGCTGGAATTATTGAATTGGTTTCTTGATGTTTCCCATAATTGCATAAAGAGTACTAGAGAAAGAGATGGAGAAAATAACATTAAACTTATGTTTGAGCCCCATTTTTGCTTGAAAATGAGTTTTATAATAGTGAATATTTGGAGAATGTGTGGGTAAAAAGTAGTAAAAAGTTTTGGGTTTACGTGTCATATATTTTATCTTGAGAATGCGTGGTTGGAAATGAATTTGAGTTTAGATAATGGGGATCAAACATGGGCTAATTATATTTCAAATTGGATGTTTGTGTTTGAGGGGAAATTGTTTAAGAGGAGAATGGGGATACAGATAAGTGAATGGACCTAAATTGAAACATTTTTTGATATGTCCATGTAGGGGGCGTGTCTCGTTTGGTTTGTGCTAAGCTTCATAAACTCCTGAGTCAATTGAAGATCGATGGAGACCTCAATTTTGGTGTGGACAATCAGTCTTGAGGATACATTTTTTGCTAAATGGAGACTTTTTGAAATTTAATATATCGCAAACTTTTTTGAGATATGTTGTAGTTCATACATTTGAAGATATGAATAAGCAACTTGCCTAACTATTTCCATTTTCATTTAAACTAACTAATTCTTCTGCTGCTGCCACTCATGTCTCCATGTGGTTCTGAGAGGAAGTAACATAATTAGACATTGAGATGTTGCTTGAAAATCTATCCCTTTCCAAATTTTACGGCAAACAGGTATTTTGGTAGAGTTTGTTTTAGTGATTTAGGAATCATCAAATTTGAGACTACTAGTATCTTTTGATTTTGGTAATCAACATTGAAATGCGTACATGTTCCATGTCTGTATCTAAATTGCAGTATTTAAGTAAGTCTTTTGTAGATGTCGGTTTTTTCTTTTCTTGGAGGTGGAGGTTGGGGGGAGTTTATTTGTGGCGAGTGGTGACAGAATTACGAGTGATTCATATGCAGCACATAATCAAGAAAGTGAGAAATCTATTTTTGAATTCAACAACTATAGATAATACTGGAATGAATAAAAGTAGAATAATATTCACGACTTTTTCTAAGTGGAGGCATAAGCCTTTACAGATGGCTCTAAGGAACTTCAACTTAAAACAAGGAATTCCTAAGGATTGATACAATCCTATCATCACTGTATTATGTTTGGTACATATTGTTGCATGGAGCAATGATTAGACAGCTAAAGTACTTCTTTCGTAAACTTCAACTTCAACTTTGTAATTTTAAGTAATCCAAGTTTCCTCATTATTTAAGGCTATCGCTTTACAGTAGAAAGAAGAAACACAAGTCAGAAGATGTGATTTGTGTCCTTATCTGCAACCGATTCTCCAAGGCAGACTTCTCATGTCCTCCAAAGTACTTTTGTTTCTCTCCCTTCACAAAACCCTACATTAAGCAATGTGGATCTACCTCCAAGTCTTTCTGTTATCAGCTGCCACTCTACTGCATCTCCAGGACCTCAAACAATACCACCAGTGCCCCTCTCTACTTTAAATAGACTCGTGAAAAAATTCCACAATGTAGAACTACCTCGCAATGCAGCAGCTGGTGATGATCGTTCCCTTCTTCTTTTAATTGATAATTCATATATGACAAGAAGTCAAGGATTTTGTAATATTTATTACATATTGAAAAACGAAAAGTAAGGTATTATTAAAATAATTGAATCGTAGTAGGGTTAAAATCGTGCAAAAATAAATCTCACTTGATGTGATATTTAATATATTATAGATGTGTTTAAAATCGTCCAAAAATAAATATCACTTGATGTGATATTTAATAGATTATAGATGTGTATATAATTGTGCAGTCGAATTTTGACTACAAAGGGTAGAATTTTTCTCTTACTCTCTGGCACATTTAATATTTATTAACTCGTAGTAAAATTGCAACAGTATTTAGAACTAGAAATTCAAGCATGAAATGATAAATCCAAAAGCGAATAAAAAATCAGAAGTTTTCGACTGATCTATCCATGAGCCCATGAACCATCAACTTGACATCATCCTCTCGTACTCAAATTCAGGGTTAGATGTTATGATTGTGTAATCAATCGTACAAGATCTTGAATTTGTTGCAGAGCAGCACTTTGACTGATAAATGAGAAGAATCCTGATAGATTTCAGTCTTATTGCCAATGCCCAATCAATTTTGTGTAATCATTTTCAATAAATTCTTTTAGAAGCACAATGAAAAGGTGAAAGATAAAAACATATCATGCTTGTTTGGCCGATAGAATTCTGCACCCAAATAGGCATCATTACTTGTTTTCATCCCTTCTGTTAGAAACAAAAAACATTTTCGGTGCTGTAACTTGATTTTCTTATTTGGAAATCCACCTGGACTAGCTGATTAATCGTTTGATCCAAATTTGACTTTGGACGTTTCTATTGGATCGTGAGATTCCATCTTAGAAGGTCATCTTGTGGGAGGAGTGTCCCAAGCCCTTAAATGTTGCTATAATTTTTTATTTAGCTGATGTGAGATTTTTCCTCAACATTATCAAAACCCCTAGATGAAGTTATTGACTATGGGGTTGAAGGAATTGATTATACGTTTAGCTCAATTGTAGTAAGTAGCAAGAGATAGTCATCATAAAGCTTCTCCCATTAGATGCTTTTTTATGAAATCTTTGACTATTATAATAGAATAAGATGATTTTTTTATTTTTTTTGATTTAGGCACTGTGATATATCCTTTCTCGTATTTCATTTTTATCTTTGTTTGACTTGCTATTCTTAGAACTACTTTTTAAAAAGATAAAATCGGGTATTTAGGTGTAGGCCTCACTGCAAACAAAAATAATAGTAATGTAATTAAGCCCTAACCAAATTTTAAAATTCCCAAAAACTATAGAACGAGTGCCAAACTGCCAATCAAATGTGATGTCACCGTCGCCAGTGTGTTGCAATTCAAGAGTCCGTGTGTTCTATATGTGTCTCAACTTACAATTTTTTATTTATTTATGGCTAATTAACAAATAATGAAACAATTAAGGTAAGTTTTAATATAAGTAATTTCCAAAGCTGGCTGATTAATATATATTAAAGAAATTAGTAGACTTCCAAATCAGGTCAACCAATAAGTTTGTTATGGTTAAAAAATAAGTCGGGCAGATGATTTATTAGGGGAACGCACACTTCTCAGTTCTCACGGACTGAGGCATGCATATCGAGGCTTATGCCTACATCAATTAAGGATTAAGACTGAGAAGTCCATTAAATTTGCGCGCCTCAGTTTAATATTTGACCTCCTCACATTGAGGAGCGACACAATACCTCCTTTCTAAACCATGCTTGAAATAAAATTATGATTTTCTTGTTGCACATGCAAATTTTTATTTGAGGTTTGTGGCTAATTCGACGATCGTACCTTTGTTGAATGGCTTTTGATGTCAATGGTCATTGAACTGACCAACCTTTAGAAATGGTGAACAGGTACGGGGCATTTTACCTTTGTGAGGCCTACTGAAAGCCTCGAGGCACTTTGAGATGTAAACCTCATACATACCATACCAATCAAAAAAACCAAAAATATGAAAAGCACAACAATATTCACGTGGTAAACAAACCATCTTTAAAATTTATGTTAAAAAGAATTTAACAAAATTGAAAGTCTTAACTTGAAATACAAAGTAGTAAACAATAAATTGTCAACTTAGTTATCACATGACAAATTTGATAATCCACTTATCAAAATAGTAATCACTTATCAATTAAAGTTCAGTAAAACAAGGGAGCTGATTATAAATTAATCACCAAATAGTCTTTATTTTTTCTCCATATTTCTCAAGAGCTATGTCCCTTGATAGAGTGGTGTGGGAGAAGAGGACTAGACATCTTGAACCCAAAAACTAATAACAATGCTTTATTGAGAGTATAAATGGTTCTTATGGATTTCTGAATTCGTCTCCTAAGTAAGATGTCTTCTTTTATGTTTAAAGGATCGATTCTAAGCTTTGATCAAAGTCCAGTCTGTGTCTAATATTAATTTAGAGAAATTTTTATTGCTCATTTGCTCCCCTGGATGAATTTCACACTTGTTAAGTGCGGTAGCTAAATGATTAAAAGAAATATACTGTTTCAGCCAATAAAAGAAATTAAGGTGAAGATGGGTGTTATGTACAATGGTTGATACAAAACCTCATCCCAAATTTTGCTTTTGAACTATTGTAAACTGTAAAATAAATTTAAAAACGAGCTTCTAATCGATATTGTTCACTGCAAGAAATACATATATGGATTTATTGAATTATTATACCATTTGAAGTACTCTCCTTTGGCATGTATTGTATGAATCATGGTGCCTCTTTGCCAATCAATGTAACGAATTAGTCATTATTGCATATTTCACCAGCTATTTTCTACCTCTCGAGAGGCACATTGCATGTATATAAGCTCTATGATTTGTTTTCTGTACGAGATGCTGTAACTTAATGCTTAGAAGCGTTTTCATTTTGTCTTCCTTGGGTGGTTGTCTTTTAGGTTGTTCTACGAGTTGTTTATTACCATTTCATAATTTACAAATATAGTGGTACTGACTAAGCATCTCAGAATTACCGGGAAGATATCTGATGTTCTGGCTTTGTTGGAAGTAATGAATTCTCATTATTTTCCATCTCAAGCATCCTTCGGCTCTTATTTTTGCATCATGATGCAGATTGATCCCTCCTATAGACCTAGCTTAATGGACCAAGGTAGTAGCAGATCAGGTGCCTTGCCATTTGCTGGGTCAGACTTGGTTCTGACCCCTTCACAGTGGAGCAGTCACGTTGTTGGTACGTGCCTTTTTTTTCTTCCTGCTCATCCTTTCATAATTGATACGTATCCTTGACATAATTTTCATACTTTCCTTTGGTGATTGATGTGTCATTAGGTCTTCCATTTATCCTAATTAATGTTTGTTTCATTTGCTGAGTGATTTTTATTTTTCTTTCAAATTGATTGCAGTTTTTGCCAAGTGTAGACTGCATGTACTTTTCTTTTTCATTTCATGTCGAAAGACAACTTTATGCCTTTCTCGAAGCCAGGATTTGTGAACTGAGAATATTAGCTGGAAAGCTTTATCCAGTTTGCTGCTGTATATCTGTCACAGTAACTACTTTACTGATGAATCTAACTTCTACATAGGCAAAATTAGCTCATGGATTGACTTGGATTCTGAAGATGAGACACTCCGTAAGGATTCTGAAATTGCTTTGAAGCAAGAAATAGCTTGGGCCTCTCATCTATCTTTGCAGGTGAAAATGTTTTTTTTTTGTTGAATAACATAACATTGTATTTATTCCGATTAAAATTATTCAGCTGGTTGCCATATCTACAATTCACGTGTATGTACCGAGGCACCCTTTATATAGGTTAATTCGTTTGTCTCAGGCTTATCCCTCCTTTTACCAGGGTCACATTGATGTTCCAGTTAGTCACGCCCATCATTCTCTTAGTTGCCTAAGAAGCTATGTTTTCCTCTGCAGGCCTGTCTTCTTCCAACACCCAAGGGATCTTCCTGTGCTAATTATGCTAGATGTGTTAATCAAATTCTACAGAACCTAAACAGTATGCAGGTACCATCTTTCTTTTCTTTCTAGTAATATTTAGATGTATCTTATGTCACTCCTATTTCATCTTTTCTTATAATTTACTTCTTTGTTAAAGTTGTGGCTTAGGATCCCGCTGGAGAAATCAGACGATGAGACCATTAACCCTGATCATATGGTGAGATACACCCCCAGTTTTGTTTTGCATAAATAAAACGTTATTTTGAAATCCCGTCTGGGATTTTTGTGTCTATTTTGAGCTGCCCATTCTGTCCTCAATTTATGGAATCATCTGGTGTTCAGATCCAACCCCATTGAGTAATTCAACAAATCTGATAAAGCTGTTTTGATTGCAACTCTTAAGAGAAAATCTTAGCATGATATTGAGACAAAATCATGCTTATCTTTTTAATCTGTTGTCTCCTCTTGTTGCTGCTGCTGCTACTGGTGGTCTTCTTGTGGGGAGGAGGGGATGAGATTGCCTATGTTCAAGAAATGAAAGTATCACTATTCTTAATTTCTCATGTCATTTGCCTAATAACATTTTTACTTCCAGTTGTATTGCATGGTAATTATTCAACAGATTACCTTCAATATATGCTTAGATACATAGTGCTTCTATTTTTGCATAACAGGATGAAGGACAGACTGGTACATGGGAATTATGGAATTCATTTCGCCTTCTTTGTGAACATCATAGCCAGTTGTCAGTTGCACTTGATATACTGTGAGTTTAAATAAATCTTATGATCTATAATAAATTTTTTTTTATCTGCATGTCTGTTTAATAGGTACATCTTTCTGTTTGTTGTCTGACAAGCTTCCTTATTATCTGTTAGGTCTACATTGCCTTCACCTACTTCTCTTGGGCGGTGGTTTGGGGAACCTGTCAGAACAGCCATATTCGACACCAATGTAAATTATTCTTGAATATTTATTAATTTTTTCTTTATAGGACACAAGATTTGCCTTTCTACTTGCAAGTTGATGCATCTTTTTTTTGATGTTGGATTGCTGCCAGACTTTTTTAACCAACGCTCGACATTATCCTTGTCTATCAAGGAGTCACCAGAGACTAACAACTGCGTTTTTCAGTCACTCAATCCAGGTAAGTGATGATGCATAACCCTTGCAGTGCTATTATCCGCCCTTCTTAAATGTTTGTTTGCTCTGCTACTTACTATGCTGCAAAATATTTTTTATTTGGGGTACCCATTGTAAAATTCTATTTGAGAGCGTCATCCAATTGAATTCCAACTTCTTTTACTATAATAGTATGTAATTGATATATTCTATTGATGCTACCTATTGACCTCCCCCCTCCATGTCCTTGTTATAATTGCACTTTTTTATGGGTTGTAATGTAATGACTCATGTTGGTAACTTCTGTGTTAAATTCAGTTTTTTTTTGCCATTTTCCTTTGGTATTTTACAGATAGTGATTTCTGGGGAACCAGTTCATAATCCTCCCATGGCAAGTTTGGAGTCAAGTGGTAGTGCTGATAATCATAATGAAGGTGAGCTAGAAAGTAAAATTAAAATCAGTGTTATTAGGAAACTTCAATTTCTTTGCCTCTCATTGTTGATTTTTCTGGATATGTAATGACAGTGTTAGTTGTTCCAATTAGGTGGTTGGAGACATCCCTTGAAGTCATACTTGGACTATCTTGCTTACCTCTATCAAAAGATGGATCCCCTTCCTGAGCAAGAACGCTTTGAGGTGGACACCTTTTCTCTCACTCTTCCCTCCCTGCCTCTTTGTTACATGATGCATTGTAATTTGCGCTCCACATCTTATTTGATTGACTTCTTAATTGCATTCTTTCAGCTCGGATACAGAGATTACTTACAATCACCCTTGCAGGTGAGTCGTGTCTAACTTAATTTTCATCTTCATTTTCCTTTTTTTCTTCACATTTTTTTCCTCCATTCTTTTTAGTGGGTTATTTCCCTAACACCTAGAGTTGTTGCATCCTTTGTTTCTGAACTTCCCTTTGCAGCCTCTTATGGATAATCTAGAAGCCCAAACATACGAAACATTTGAAAAGGACACAGCTAAATATATCCAGGTATTTTCTTTGGTACGTGGATAAATTGCTAAGCTATTCTTCTAGTAATTTAAGTTCACCTCTTTTTTTGCTTTAATTGGTAAGGTCATTTTAATGGTCTAAGCTTTTGGATTGGACTTTCCACTTGCCTCATCATAGAAGCTCAATAGTAATCCTAAAATGGAGAGGAAAAAGAAAAAAAAAACATATGAAGTTTAGATTCTATGCTTGAATGTTTTGAAGTTATGATACACAATTTCTTCTTTATGTTAATTTTCGAGTCATAATATGCAGTATCAGAGAGCAGTCTCTAAAGCATTGCTGGATAGAGTTCCTGATGATCAAGCATCTGCAGTCATAACTGTAAGTTGGTTTCATGATGATTTTAGTAATTTGACATCAATAATATACCATCATAGTGGTATGAAACTGGAAATACTATTAATCTTATTCTTTCCTTTTTCATTTGCTTTAGGTATTGATGGTTGTTGGTGCTGGACGAGGACCTCTTGTTAGAGCTTCACTGCAGGTCTGTTCCTGGAAAAAATGTGGAAACTAGCTTAGAATATGAACTTTACATGGGCTAAACTCTTCACTTAATTATATTTTTTTATTTTTCTCTGATATATAGGCAGCTGAAGAAACTGGACGCAAATTAAAAGTTTTTGCAGTAGAAAAAAATCCAAATGCAATCGTAACACTTTATTTAAGTGTAGAACTAGTTGGGCATGCTATCATGTGCAAACAATTTGCATGATCTAGTTGTGTACTTGTATGTGAAGCAACAATTTCAGCAACTGAATGTCAAAGTGTCACTTTATTTGTAGGCTGATAAAATTAGAGTAGCTGTATTTTTATGTGCTGAAGGAAACATGATTTCTGAGGTCATTTAGTTACAATTCAGCTCACTTATTGGTGATCTACTTTCAGAACTTGTTAATATGCTCTTGATTGCTCTTTTAACATCTTTTTTAGCTTCCATAGTTGCCTATATATACTTTATTAGATCTTCTCCCCATCTGTTTCCATATATAATATGCTATTAGTGATGGCACATTTACTGAAACAGAGTTTGGTGAAGCTAGAAGGCTGGGAAAAACTTGTTACCATAGTTTCTAGTGACATGCGTCAATGGGATGCTCCTGAGAAAGCTGACATATTGGTATGCAGATGATCATGGCCTAAATTATTCTTGCATTTAACTATGATGTACCCTTCTGGAAATTATATCAACGTGTATTATGTCTTTTTGATAACCTAAGGTCAGTGAATTGCTGGGTTCGTTCGGTGACAATGAGCTCTCGCCTGAGTGTCTTGACGGAGCTCAGAGGTTTTTGAAGGAAGACGGAATCTCAATTCCATCTTCGTAAGTATTTTTTTCATAATGATGTCATTCTTACTATTTATTTGCTACAATCAGTTGGCAAGATTTACAGAGTTCTAATGTATAGTACCCATCATCCTAATGGGCCTAGTCTTGTCTCTGGATTGCAGTCTATAGGTATGCTTATGTCCTATTAGATGTATCAATATTTCTTTGCCTTTTGGTTCAACAGTATCTGTTGGATAAAGGCTATTTGGGTACCGTGTTACTCTGGTCTTGAGTGTTTAATCTGCTTCTTAGAATTTTGCATTTAAGATCCATCTTTGTTAGTGCGTAAATTCTCTGATGTTATCTAGTGTCTTGCATATCAAATTCTAAACGGCAGCTACACCTCAGTATTCAATAGTTTCAGATTGATGTCTTATAACTATTCCGTCAAATGCGATCGTCTTATGACTATTTTGTTGAATGTGATTAGATAATATACCATTGTTGTGTCAATGATATGTCCCATACAGATTGATAGGCATACCAAAAACTCTGTGGAAAATGTGAATTTCATTATAACCTAGTTTATTGGTGGGAGTTGCTTTCATCTTGTATATTCACCTGCTTATGTTATCTTCTTTGATGCTAGTCTAAGGAGAATCTTTGGGAATAGCACGAGTCTGGAATGTGTGAATAAAATTTCTCTCGACATTAAATGCTGGGAGTTATCATCAATAAATTTAAAGCACAGAACATTTATTGCATAGTATAACTAGAACGTCCTTTTTACAATAGTTGCATCTCCATTCTAAGTTGTCTTGATGTTTACCGTACATTTATCTATTCACACTCCTTTATGCTGTGCTCATTTCAGGTATGCGAGTTTCATTCAACCTGTGTCCGCTTCAAAATTATACAATGATGTAAATTCTGTCTTTCTGAATTTACAAGCCCAGCATAATGTTTGGTTTGTGCATGCATACTTTTTTCATACTCACGTCTCTTACATTTTGGTGTCCTTATTTTGGGAATGTTACAGATCAAGTCACATAAAGATCTTGTGCACTTAGAAACTGCTTATGTTGTTAAGCTGCACCGTATAGCGAGGCTTGCTCCTACTCAATGTGTACGAGGAGCAGTCAAGGCAGTCACGTGTCAACTGGCTAAAAGACAACTGGGGAAGAGCCTTCGGCTGAGGGACGCCGCCGGGTGGGACATTTATTCATGAATGTAATCTAACATAAGTTGATTTAATATCAAAGTGAAAGTACATAAGTTAAACATGAGCTTACAACCTATAAATGATTTTTGAACTGGGATTCTACCCGTTCAAGTCAAGTTCAGATTCGGCCTAAACTTGTTCAAGTGGGTTTGGCTCATCTTCAATATTTATAACACCGATGAATATGATGCGATCAGAAATTGTAGAAAGCATTAATTGAAAAGCCTGCACGAAGCTCCCCAACATACTTGAAATACGCGTCCAGCATAAAAAGAGAAGCAAAATTATGGGATAAGCATACCAAAAGAGAAGTTGTGGGAAGATTAATGAAGCCACGAAACAAAGCATTAGACATGGTGAAATTTTTTTGACTTGAATAAGCATGTACTTGTTTCTGGTGTTAATCCCAGAAAAAGTGAGTGGGATTCCAATGAAAATAAAGGACACAAGAAAGAGAAGAAGAGTGAGAAGACAAGATTTCATAGTGGTGATGTTACGAAGTATATCAAAAGGATCCCATTTGGAATGATTCTCTGTAATTATAGATTTGAGAATGTTAGCTAGAATTGGAAAGGCAAGAGTGATATCAATTAGGTACGACATCGTGTTCTGATCTTAAAATTTTCAATCAGTCCACACGTACAGAATTGGTACAGTAATTTGAAATCAACAACACAGATTCAAAGTTGGAAAAAACACACACACTCTACACACACTCTGCACAGGATGCTGCTGTGCAGAATGCCGCTATGTAGGAGTCCTACAACTCGTGAAATCTTTTTGAAATAATTCGTGCTTTGTGTTGAGGGCTCCGACTATAATGGGGTATTTATAATGGTCGAAGGTTGACTTCTGACGCGTTTTGTGAAGAGTCTGCCCAGAACTTGTTTAAGATTCTTGTCCCCATTTTTTTCACTTTCATTTAAGACTAACCGTGCAACAGATTGTATTAATTTAGAGAGGTCGTATTGTACTTCATATTTTTCTATTTTATTGAAATCTGTTTGCAACAAAATAGAAAGGAAAAATATATCTTTGATGCCTCAAGGTTTCCTAAAATATTTGATTAATTACACTAATATTTTTTGAAAAATATATCTTTGATGCCTCAAGATTTTCCCTCAAGAGTCTTGTTCGAGTAAGTTTCTGTTTGATTGCAAGAAATGAATTTGAGTGGAAAGAAAATGAATTCCAGGGAATCGAATTGCCTAGAACTTGTTTTACTGAGAATTGTCAATTAATTGTGTTTTATTGATATAATTTTTCATCTGAAAAATATTGAAATTTTGGATCTTTTGGTATTTGTTTGGCTTTGTTTTCCATGAAAATTGTCCATTAAAATAATAGAATTTGTTTCAAAAAAAAATGTCTAGAAAAGCTTTTTATCACGCACTTGTTTCTAGAAAAAAAGAGGGAAAAAATACACAGAGCAGTTGAATAATCAAGAAGAAGATAAACTACTAATGACGAGGCATCAAAAATGGCGATTTTCTGATCAATATTGCCACGCCATTCTCACGACAAATAACTAATCCAACCATGCTACAAGTAAACTAACTTTGACATCAAGTTTGACACTGTGCCACATGGCGACATCACATTGGACAATTTTTGAAAACAACACACTTTCTCGCCGAACACAATTTGAATTTATACATGGTGTGAAATTTGTTATCAACAAAACAAGGTACAATGAGCATTATTCAATATTTTTGCCAACAACACATCATTTTCCCTACAAAAACCACAGCACTGTTCTCAGTCTCGAGGTACTTGTCAAAATGTCCTAGTCAAAGGTCCCTAATTCCACTTTGACTCTTCCAATTGACAATAATCACAAAATGACCCATTTGCTATAAAAAGACAAAAACACCCTTAAATAACTAAAACAATTACAAAACATGTTTGTGTTAAAAAGACAATACTACCCTTTTAGTTAACAAATAAAACTACTATTACGAAAAAATAATCAGCACAAACAGCTGAAAATTTGGATGTTAATGGCCGAAAAAAATCAGCTGTTAACAGTCGAAATTTCGACTGTTAACAGCCGAAATCTCGGCTGTTAACAGCTGAAAAAGTCGGCTGTTAAGCTGAGGTTGTTTGAGTATTTTTATCATAACTTTTGTTTCCGACATCCAATTAAGCCGATTTAAAAGGCGTTGGAAAGATAATTCAAAAGGCTACAACTTTGTTAGAAATAGCTCTTTTTCAATTCGAACGTTTACTATGCCAAAAATGGATTTAAATTTCTAACTAAAAATTTGGACATCCTTTTGCGGTGGAAAATTGATTTGTTTTCACTCATTTTGATCTTTAATTATATCTATTTGACCCTTAACATACTCGAATCTTCATTGTGAGTTTCGACACAACTTTTGAGTACCTTGATATATAGAAAAAGCTAAACGTTGATTCATCTCGATAAGATATGGTACTAAAAATTCAATTCAAAGATCATTTGCCATTTTCAATTCAACATATGAACGTTACGTCTAATATTAAAGTTAATTATTTGTTTAAGTTGAAAAAAACGTAAATGACACTGATTTGCGTCACTTTAGTGAGGATGGACAATGCGTTAGATAGAAATTTGCTAATAAAAATATTAAAAAGAATAAGAATAATAATAAGAATTTGCTAACACGTTAAAAAATAATATATATTGTTTACTTAATTTAAAATTTTCATTTCGTTTTAATTTTTGTATAAAAAATGAAATAAATAATTTTAAATTGATAATTATGAAAATAAAATATTATTTTTTAATGTGTTAACAAATTCTTATTTTTTTTCCTTTTAATATTTTCAATAATATAAAATTCTTTAATTAAATATAATTTGTAAACTAATCTTTCATTTTTCAAATATAATTAAATAAATATATATTGTTTACTTAATTTAAAAATTTCATTTTGTTTTAATTTTTGTATAAAAAATGAAATAAATAATTTTAAATTGATAATTACGAAAATGAAATATTATTTTTTAATGTGTTAGCAATTTTTTTTTCTTTCAATATTTTAATTATTTTAAAATTCTTTAATTAAATATAATTTGTAAACTAATCTTTCGTTTTTTATATCAAAATTAAAGCAAACAGAATTTTTTAAATTGAGTAAACAATTACATTTTGAAAAATAAAAGATTAGTTTACATTTGAAAAATGAAAGATTAGATTCGATTACGTAAAATATTTAATTGTATAAATATTTATTTCATATTCGATTTATTCAATTATTAATAACATTTAAAGAAAAAATAAGAAGTTGCTAATATGTTAAATGATAATATTTAATTATTAAAATTAATTATTTAATTATATAAAATTTTCTGATTACGTAAAATATTAAATTCTATAAATATTTATTTCATATTCGATTTATTCAATTATTAATAAAATTTAAAGGAAAAAAAGTTGCTAAAATGTTAACATATAGTATTTAATAATTAAAATGATTTATTTAACAATATTAGTAATTATCAAATTAAAATTAATTATTTAATTATATAAATTTTTTTAGATTACGTCAAATATTTAATTCTATAAATATTTATTTCATATTCGATTTATTCAATTATTAATAAATTTTAAAGCCAAAAAAAAAAAAAAAAAAAGAAGTTGCTAATATGTTAAAAGATCATAATTAATAATTAAAATGATTTATTTAATGATATTAGTAATAATCAAATTAAAATTAATTATTGGATTATATAGGAAAATTTTGATTACGTAAAATATTAAATTCTATAAATATTTATTTCATATTCGATTTATTCAATTATTAATAAAATTTAAAGGAAAAAAAGAAGAAGTTGCTAATATGTTAAAATATAATATTTAATAATTAAAATAATTTATTTAATGATATTAGTAGCTATCAAATTAAAATTAATTATTTAATTATATAAATTTTTTTAGATTACGTCAAATATTTAATTCTATAAATATTTATTTCATATTCGATTTATTCAATTATTAATAAATTTTAAAGCAAAAAAAAAAAAAAAAAAAAGAAGTTGCTAATATGTTAAAAGATCATAATTAATAATTAAAATGATTTATTTAATGATATTAGTAATAATCAAATTAAAATTAATTATTGGATTATATAGGAAAATTTTGATTACGTAAAATATTAAATTCTATAAATATTTATTTCATATTCGATTTATTCAATTATTAATAAAACTTAAAGGAAAAAATGAAGAAGTTGTTAATATGTTAAAATATAATATTTAATAATTAAAATAATTTATTTAATGATATTAGTAGCTATCAAATTAAAATTAATTATTTAATTATATAATTTTTTCCGATTACGTCAAATATTTGATTCTATAAATATTTATTTCATATTCGATTTATTAAATTAAGTAAAATATTTAATTATTGAATTACGTAAATCATTTATGTAATTATATTAATTTTAATGAAATGGGTAAAATGTTTAATTATATTACTTTTATTAAATTAAGTAAAATATTTAATTATATAAATATTAATTTATTATACCATTTATTATATTAAATTATTAAAAAATAAAAAAATATATATATGGGCCGACTGTTAAGTCGGCCCAGAAATTTACTGATCTGGGCCGGCTGTGGCCCAAGTGAGCCGGTCCATATCATTGAGTGAGATCCTTTGATAAAGTTAGGGTATTTTGGACTTTTTTCAACAAAAGTTATATTTTTACTATTTTTTATTTTTTTTTTATTTTATTTGTTAGTCAAAGGTGTGGAATTATACAAGGTTGAAAAGGTTATTTACTTCTATTTCCTCTCTCAGTCCCTCCGTTTCAAAAAAACGTCCCAGGTGGGCCCATATGACCACCACTACAACCGCCGCCGCTGGAACTCGCCTGAATAAGAAAATAGTCGTCATATTGGGAGCCACGGGCTCCGGTAAATCAAAGCTTTCTGTAGACTTAGCCTCCAGATTCTTCACTTCATCGGAGATCATCAACTCTGATAAAATCCAAGTCTACAATGGCCTTGACATCACGACCAACAAAATCCCGTTACCATCTCCTTGGCGAGTTCCACCCGTCCAACTCACATCCCGAGTTCACACCCTCCGATTATCGATCACACGGTGCAGCTACCATTTCGAAGATTCTATCCCGCCGTAATATGCCCATTATCGCCGGTGGGTCCAACTCGTTCATCTACGCACTTCTGGCTGAAAAATTCAGTCCCGAATTAGACGTGTTCAGCGAGTCAGACTCGATTAACTCGGTCTTTTGTAAACAGGTTCGTTACAGCTGTTGTTTTCTCTGGGTGGATGTTTCTTAACCCGTTTTGAATCAGTATTTAGTCAAGCGAGTCGACGACATGCTCGACTCGGGGATGTTCGAAGAGTTAGCAGATTATTTCAATGACCCCGATTCTGACTCAGTGAGTCAATCCGGGTTAAAAAAAGCTATTGGGGTGCCGGAGTTCACAAAATATTTTAATGGATTTAAATATAAAGCGGTTGCTGACGTGGAAAATGGGCTAGCGTACGAGGAGCAGTCAAGGCAGTCACGTGTCAACTGGCTAAAAGACAACTGGGGAAGAGCCTTCGGCTGAGGGACGCCGCCGGGTGGGACCTGAAGAGAATAGACGCCACGGCGGCGTTCAGAAAAGTATAATGATTTTCTTTTATCTTGAATAGTATCACAATTTCTCATAGCGGCCATCTAATTCTTCATCCTCCTCCTAGAAAAAAACCAACTATGTAAAAGATGTTCACAGAAGCAAAAATAAAATAAGTGATGAAGAATTAGATGGCCGCTATGAACATCTTATTTTATTTTTGCTTCTGTGAACATTTTTTACATAGTTGGTTTTTTTCTAGGAGGAGGATGAAGAATTAGATGGCCGCTATGAGAAATTGTGATACTATTCAAGATAAAAGAAAATCATTATATTTTTCTCTCTTTGTCAAAACTTGTACATCCCGAAAAATTACTCAACACAAGCATAAAACTTTGTAAGTTTTCAATTTCAAATTTTGTTATTCATAAACGATACTTATATTAAGATTTGGGATGTTATCCGTTTTAACATAATATCAAAGCTCATTAAACTCTCATGAGCGATTCGATTCGATTCGATAAATATTAAAAAAATGAACACACAAATTTCAAGATTGATATGCTCAATCAAACAAGCTACCATATTAACTGTTCTACTTTGAATGTGAAAAAGTGTAAATCATATGATAATTTTGTGGTCACATACAAAGGTACAAAATTGGCCTTTTCTTGTTGCAGCAAAAATAGCTGTTTTTTTCGATTAAATAAAGGCTGCAACAAAGAATGTCCAGAATAAAAACATTCCAATTTTAGTTGATGGTTTTAGATACAAACGTGCCTATTCCAAACCATAAAAACATTCCGAAATTTGTTTTCGCAACATATTATTTATCCAAAAATAATATTATTGATTTATCTTGTGGGTACTGAGTGAAATGTTTCAAAATCACTGAACTTGTACATTGGTCACAGACTATTCGCTAAACTTTAAATTGCTTCAACTTACTCACTGGACTTATCCGCGTTTGCCACGCAATTCCCCCATGTTTGCAAAGATTTAATAGATTTTAATGAGTGATGGATAGAGTGCAAACGAGATAAGTTCAATGAGTAAATTGAAGTAATTTGAAGTTCAATAAGTAGTTCGTGATCAATGTATAAGTTCGTTAAATTTTAAAACATTTCACTTTGTGGGTACCTCGGTACAACCTTAGAGACAGTAAATGCACTTGTGACATTTGAAATACAAGGTGGTCCTCATTCTCATATATATATATATATATATATATATATATATATATATATATATATATATATACACACATACTAGGTGCAAGCAACGTGCAATGCACGTTTGCTTAGTTTATATTTAATCGTTTTGTTTAAGAATTAATTTGTTATTAATAAAGATGTAATTTTTTGGTTAATTAAATAATTAATGATATAATATTTATGTGATTGATAAATAATTAGATGTGATATATTAAAAAAAAAACATTAATAGAATCTATAGCATGGTCATATAAATAAACGTCGCCAAGTTTAATACTGATTACATCATCGAGGACTAAAATCGTAGCATCTTCCTCACGCCACCTCCCGTCTGTAAGAACCTACATCATAATAGCTATTATTTATCAGATAAAAACAAACAAGGCAAACCATTCATGGTAACTTCAACATAAGATAATATCAATTTAACATTAACTTTTGGAGTAAGACGGGCCATGAGAGCTATTGATGCGTTGCCAACATTATTCTCTTCAATAAAATTAATTGTTGAATTTATCACAAGCAAAGTAATAATACCCACAACTAAAAATATAGGAAATTGGTATTGCAGAAATAAAAATTACTTTATCAGATAACCTCTCAGAAAGAAACATCACTTGAACATCTGGAAAAAGGAATATAAGAATTAAAACTGAGTCTTTTCTCATCGAGGAACATGGTGCCTAATCTCTATCCTGGGTGATGCCATCCCAACAAACTTTAAGGTGTCTGTAAGAAAAAACTTACAAAGCTTTGACAGCTCGTGGTGTATACTTTATGGAAGATTTCCTCTATTGCCTCTTAATAATGGTGTGATCAGGATAAAAACGCATTGGTGACGGCATTAATTTGGAGATCAGTAAAATTCATTATTCGATACATACAGCAAAAGCCAATGCCGCAATGCAGTCACATATATCTTCATAGACGTAAGAGTTCTAAAGCAGAATAAGTTAACAACAAACCTTGTTTGCAATGGAGTAAAAGTTGTGATCAAGCAAATTCTCGGCAAAGATGAGCCATTCAGCGCATGAAACTTGGAGCCTGGGATCAGTGGTGGTCTTTTGTTCTCGCATAACCAATGCTTCATATCTCAAGGACAAGCAACTCTGCCAAAAATCAAATTGCAAGACAGCATGTGTCATAAAATCGAATTATTTGTCTACGCCCTCTATGAAGGTACTTCATTATAAAAAGCAAGTATTCCTGGAAAAACTGAAAAAGAAACTGTTGAATAATGGAGCTCAAATGTAGGCTTCTTATTCCACATTGAGCTACTTGGTCTTTCACATTATAGGTATTAAAATTGTACACGAACAACTTGTTACGTGTACAATTTAAAAAAAAATTATAATGGTATTAAAATAAAATTTTGTGATGAATATGATTAAATTAAATATTACTAATTTGACTACATGCAATTTCGACATATTTATCTTGCAGTTGAAAATGAACGTCATTCCAGTATTTCACGCACATTAATGCTTCCAAAATATTTTCTTTCAGTCGGCTCCTGAACTCGGAGAGAACACTCTTACCTGCACTCCGGAACTACAGTGCTAACCGGAGGTGTTAGTAAATCTTTTGCCATTGTAGAAACTACTGGCCATCGGCGTTCATTCATTCGCCAAAATTCAATTACTTCTTCTGAACGTGTCTTAATTGTTTTGTTACTAGGCGTAGTATTATTAAAGTAATCAATTAATTCAGCATGCAATGCATTTGGACTATTACTTGATATTTGAGTACATGCAATGAAAGACAAACCACTACTAGTACTAGAGGAATCACATGCAAATGCAGTTGAATCATATCTATATGAGTTCATGCTTTCAAATAAATTTAAAACTTCAGCATCGTCATCTGCTATGAGATGAGTAGTTGTAGAGCCGGAGGGTACCCGATTAATATGAGTGCCTATTCGTTGAGCATATAAATCATACATTTCACATAAAGTTTGTTCCAAATTTCTATAAGTGATAGGTACATTAAAAGTTAGAATTTGTGAAATTTGTTCAATTACAAATTTAGTACCCGATAAATTATATCGAGGGTCCATGAACATACTAATGGAAATAACATAGGCAAGTCTTCCCAATATTTTCTAAACTTTAATTCCATGGAATATATAACTGAACTAAAATCGGGGTCATCTTTAAAGATGTTCAAAGCCTTAGCAATTATATAAAGACGTTCGAGGACTTGCCACCTATATCCATGCTGGTATTAACTGGGAAATGGCAGCACACCTTTCATCATTTTCTACCCTCCTGGAGAGCGCATCCGCTACCACATTCTTTATCCCCTTTTTGTCCTGGATTTCATAATCTAAACCCATTAATTTAGTGAGCCACTTTTGCTGTAATGGAGTAGTTATCCTCTGTTTTTTCAATTAAAGTTTCTATTAGGATCCACATCAAACCTAAACAAACCTAGTCCCCCAACCTTCACCTCACCCCGCTAGATGAAAGGGGAAATAAGAACACATACCGTACTTATTACAATTTTATACGTAGAAAATCAAGATATGAATCACTTTTCACGTGTTGGTTCTTCCACCAAAAATCAAAATAGAAAATCAAATATTTTCGTCATATCACCATTCGCTAAATTCGAATTAAAGAGGTTGAAACAAGGGAATAAGTGGGGAATAAAAGAGGTCTAAAAATTCAAATAAAGATTGCGCTTCAAACACTATAGCTAATCGTAGATCAACTTTATAATGCTACGATTCAATGAACTATTAATTTGATCGGTCAATATTTAGTGCCATGTTATACAATTGAAGGAAATTGTTGGAGGATCAAACTGAAGAGGAAAACTTGAAAGATACTTATTTTTCAAACTTATGTAAATAAACTTATTTTTTATTAGAATGCCAATATACTCTTTTGTCCTTCTTCACATTTGCCTTATATCATCGCTATGCATTACGAAAGAGTAATGATAGGTAACATAATCAAAATCGGAGAAAATAAATGTCCTCGAAACATCAAACCCACAAGCAATTATGTCTTCAGCATTCTCACGAGCAAGAATCTGGCTTTCCTCCACTGTCAAATTCTTCCACATGCATTTCTCATCATCTGTCAGTTGTATTACAAGCGGCACTTTGAATGCATCTTGCAAATATCTACAAACAATGAATTGTTATCGTGAAAAAGGTAAAGCAAACAAAATTTGCTTGTCATTTATGTCAGCCATGGATAGTGAAATTAATGCGGCATAAAGGTTGATGAGGATCTCCTACCATAAATGGATGTTGTAATTACAATTTATGTGGTACTTTTTTCAGCAAGGAAAATGCAAAAGGTTCAAAAAATGGCAGCTTTTACCACAAAAGATATAACAGTTAATTGCGGATTAATCTTTACAAAATTTATCTTGAAGATTAAATTTTCTAAAACATTGTTATCATTTATCTTCCATTAGTTTTTCATTTATTTGTCTTCCATTCCCATATAGGAAAAATGTTCATCAATTACTGGCCATGGAGGTAATCAGACCACCAATTTCTAAGCAACTTTGCATCGAAAAACATCAAGGTGTACCCAATGTTAGTTGTTCTCCTTTAAGAAGAAATTGATCGAAATGTTACCAGATTTTCTAATCCACATAAGAGAGACATAATATCACACTTATAGCCTGTCTGGAGGTGATTAAAATTTACCAAAATTGATTTTTGGACTGTTTGCCTTTGACCATCAGACACAAAATGCAGCCACTTTGTTTGAATTATAACAGTTGCTCTCTTCAACGGTCAAAAAAGCCAGTTTTGGCTAATTTTCAGCAGAACCAGACAGGCTGTTAATTAACTCGAACACTTTCAAGACATAATATTTCTACTCATTCCACAGGGATCCCCAGTGGCATATTCTCCCCCCCCCCCAAAAAAAAAAAAGCTAAAAAAAAAAAGCTAAAAACGGAGGTAAACAATCTAAATTCTATTATATTACAGTTACAAGATAAGATACTCAACAAATTCATTCATTTAACTTGTATAAATCTTCTAAGATGTTTCAATATATGATCGACTCATTTTGGAGTAATGGAGACCCCGTGACACAAAACGGCATGCTTTCATTTTAAACGATTGGTTCTCGATCTAACTATTTTTGTTTTCATTTCACTTTATGTTTACTCGTATTCATATGAAAATGAACAAATGTAGCTTTTCACTACATTTGAATACCATTGTCAATACAAAAATTCGCCTGATATTGATCAACAATATTATTCTATGAGTAAACTAAACTAGATCTCACTATGAACGAATGTACATTACTCAAATTCCATTATATTTCAATCATGAGATAAAAATATTCAACAAGTTAGCTCGTTTAACTTATATAAGTCTTGTATTGATGAGTTTTTGTTACCAATATAAATATACTGAATTGCTTGTCACTGTATCAACCTCTAAGTAACAACTTTGGATCGAGCAAGGTTCTAAATGTAGTAAAAATGTATTTCTTCAATTCTATGCTCTCAAGAGTAGATATAAAGACAAATGGACATAAAATTGGTGATAATAGCACCATGTCTTCAATTCTACAAATCAAACTCGTTTTACTAAATTGTCTCAATGTGCAGCCTCAAAGGTCAAAATTGACTCATTTCAACATTTTCATAAAAGAAAAAGACATTAATTTTTCAACATTTTTATACTCTTATTTCTTTCCCCCATATCCTGTATGACTCGAGCAATTTTAATGATCATTTGAACAAAAACCATCCTTCAGAATTAGAGATGGCAACACGGTGAGTGCGGGCCTAGCCCCCTTTTTTTTTTTTTTTTTTTAAATTTCAATTAAAATACAAATTCAAAATTTTAAAATCCAAAACAAATAATGTTTAAACTAACTACATAAATATCCAAAACAAGCACTCGAAACAAAAAAATGTCTAAAATAAACAATGTCCAAATAATTTTTTTTTTATTCTTCACGGGGCGGGGCATCTCCGTCCCGTCCCGCCCCGCCAACCAATCAGGGCGGGTTATTTTCGCCCCATTCGGAGCGGGGCGAGTTTTTTTGCCATCTCTATTCAGGATCATGGGTTCGATGACTAAAAATTTTCATTTTAAAATGTTGAAAACAAAGTGACAACACATAAAATTTTGATTTGAATTGCAAGTTAAAACACATCTATAATTATTTGAAATCAAGAAAACGAATGTGAAGTTTAAAACACCAAATACAAATTCATACACTCAAAATAAATCCAAATTCAAATAATTTGTAATGATTGCAACTAAAAAATATTAAAACAACAGGAAAAAAAAAATGAAATACAAAGCACATATTAATATACACTTAGAAGGAAGAATATTTACTTAGGGTAACTGAAACCTTCTTGGACATAGGGGCACGGGTGGACGGTAGTCGAAGTGACAACAGTGGCAGTAAAAGAGATGAATTTGAATAAAACCAATTTACAAAAATTACAATGCAGTGAACTTGCAATAAGTAAAGTACTTTCTTAAATTTATTAATTCCCAAATGGAAACCAGGTGAAAATAATTTGCTACTTACATGCTCAACTCACCCAATTAACCCTTTCATTCGACCTCAAATGCATAAACCTAAAAAAGATGTATAATTTGGGAATTGATTGGTGCTTTGGATTGTGTTGTTTTGTTTTGGTTTGGTTTAAGGGTAGTTTGGATAGTTCATTTTTATTATATTAAAATATTTATTTTTATTTTAATATTTTGGTCAAAGGCTATTCCAAACAAACTTTGCAAATAGTTTATTCGACCCAATTTCCACAAAGGGGACACCTCCTGGCTCCTGTCCCAATTCTCTTCAATTTTCCCCAATTCAAATTTCAACCCTAGAATTTACGTATCAAATCCCTAATTTCTCTCGGAAAATCGTTGAATCAACGCAAGGATTTTAATATGAAGCTCTCTTTTTCTCTACCTTCAAAATCCCAATCCAATCGCTCTAAAAAGCCCTCGCAATCCTTCTCCGCCGCTGATGCTGGGCCGTCCACAGCCGATTCGACCGCCAAAAATTATGTTACGGAATTCAACTCGGCTGAAGCTCCGGTGGATCCCCAATCCAAACCCAAATTTATTCCCCCTATTCCCAACCAATGGCGTCCCAATAAAAAGCTCAAAAACCTACCCAATCTTCCCTCTCTAAAGTCTGACGGCGAAAATACTCTCCAATTTGAGGTTGTGCCTGATGGGAATCCCGATGCTTCTGATAAATTGATGGCTTATGGGCTCAATATTCGTAGTAAACCATCGGGTGGTTCTGCAGATGATCCAGGTGAAGAATCGAATTTGCCAATTTCAGACTTGGAGCTGAGGAAGTTGAGGGAGGATTTGGAGAAGTTACCGGAGGATACTGGGATTGATGAATATATGGATATGCCCGTGGAGGGCTTTGGTGCAGCTTTGCTATCGGGGTATGGGTGGAATAAGGACAGGGGCGTTGGCCGCAATGCCAAGGAGGATACCAAGATTCTTGAGGTTAAAAAAAGAGTTGGTAGAGGAGGTTTAGGGTATGAGGGGGAATTACCTGACAATCAAAATGAAAATAACGGTAATGCTGGTAAAGCTTTTGGGAGTAGAGATGTCAGGCGGAATAAAAGGGAGGATGCAAAGGAAAAGAAAGGGTTTGATGTGGGGAAAGAGGTGAGGATAGTGAAAGGGAGCGAGATGGGGATGAAGGGTAAAATCATTGAGGTGAGAAGTGGTGGAGATTTATTGGTTTTGAGGATGTCAAGAAATGGGGAGAAGGTGAAGGTACTTGTTAAAGATGTGGTGGAGGTGGGTTCTGCAGAGGAGGAGAAATGCTTAAGGAAATTAAAGGAGTTGAAGGTTAAAGAGAAAAACAGTAGTAATGATAAACGTGATAAAACTTCTTCAAGCAAAAGGGGCCGGGAGGAAGAAAAAATAAGTAGCGAGAGAGTGAATTGGTTGAGGAATCATATTCGGGTGAGAATAGTAAGTGAGGTATTGAAGGGTGGGAGATTGTATTTGAAAAAGGGGGTGGTAATGGATGTGGTGGGGCCTGGAGTTTGTGATATTTCAATGGACGAGAGTGGGGAGTTGGTACAAGGTGTGGGCCAGGACTTACTGGAGACTGCTATTCCAAAACGTGGAGGCAAAGTACTAGTATTGTATGGTAGGCACAAGGGTTTGTATGGGAGTTTGCTGGAGCGCGATTTTGAGAAGGAGACGGGTTTAGTTCAGGATGCAGACACACAGGAGTTTCTCAATGTTCGGCTTGAACAAATTGCAGAATATATTGGAGATCCAAGCCATATTGGTTATTGAATTGCTTCTCCTCATATTCAAGAGTGAGATTGCTTGCGTGACGGTACTGCCTTCCAATTTTTGAGGTAATACATGTCTTTTGCCTTGTTGGCCATTTAAATGTAATGAAATGTATTCTGTGAGAATTATGCAAGTTGCCATATAATGTATTCTTGAATGGTTTCTTTTAATCAAGTATAGTTGCTGAAGGTTCTTTTCTTAAAGTACAAATCTGTTTCCGAGAAATTTGAAGAAATATTTATCTCAATGAGCCATTTGTCTCCACCGGAGTGGTTAATTATGCTGCTCTCTGTTTTTCATTGACTGGAGGTTGGGCTTTATGTTATGTCCCCCTCCTAAGTTTGTATTTTGTTTTATTTTCTTTTGGAATTATTAATGCTCCATCCTTTTGTTGTATAAGCTTCGTCATATAAATGAGGCAAATGTGTCCTGGGTCTCTCATGGCTATCTTTTGCATGATTTTGCTTGCAAATTGAAATATGATCAAGTGACCATCTCAGTTTTGGCTGGAATTATTGAATGGTTTCTTGATGTTTCCCATAATTGCATAAAGAGTACTAGAGAAAGAGATGGAGAAAATAACATTAAACTTATGTTTGAGCCCCATTTTTGCTTGAAAATAAGTTTTATAATAGTGAATATTTGGAGAATGTGTGCGTAAAACATAGTAAAAAGTTTTGGGTTTATGTGTGATCTATTTTATCGTGATAATGCGTGGCTGGAAATGAATTTGAGTTTAGATAATGGGGATCAAACATGGGCTAATTATATTTCAAATTGGGTGTTTGTGTTTGAGGGGAAATTGGTTAAGAGGAGAATAGGGATACAGATAAGTGAATGGTACTAAATTTAGCAAATTGAAACATTTTTTGATATGTCCATGTAGGGGGCGTGTCTCGTTTGGTTTGCTAAGCTTCGTAAACTCCTGAGTCAATTGAAGATCGATGGAGACCTTAATTTTGGTGTAGACAATCAGTCTTGAGGATACATTCTTTGCCAAATGGAGACTTATATCACAAACTTTTTTGAGATATGTTGTAGTTCATACATTTGAAGATATGAATAAGAAACTTGCCTAACTATTTCCATTTTCATTTAAACTAACTAATTCTTCTGCTGCTGCCACTCATGTCTCCATGTGGTTCTGAGAGGAAGTAACATAATTAGACATTGAGATGTTGCTTGAAAATCTATCCCTTTCCAAATTTTACGGCAAACAGTTATTGTGGTAGAGTTTGTTTTAGTGATTTAGGAATCATCAAAAATTTGAGACTGCTAGTATCTTTTGATTTTGGTAATCAACATTGAAATGCGTACATGTTCCATGTCTCTGTATCTAAATTGCAGTATTTAAGTAAGTCTTTTGTAGATGTCGGTTTTTTCTTTTCTTGGAGGTGGGGGTGGAGGGAGTTTATTTGTGGTTAGTGGTGACAGAATTACGTGTGCTTCATTTGCAGCACATAATCAAGAAAGTGAGAAATCTATTTTTGAATTCAACAACTATAGATAATGCTGGAATGAATAAAAGTAGATTAATATTCTCGACTTTTTCTAAGTGGAGGCATAAGCCTTTACGGATGGCTCTAAGGAACTTCAACTTAAAACAAGGGATTCCTAAGGATTGATACAATCCTATCATCACTGTATTATGTTTGGTACATATTGTTGCATGGAGCAATGATTAGACAGCCAAAGTACTTCTTTCGTAAACTTCAACTTCAACTTTGTAATTTGAAGTTAATCCAAGTTTCCTCATTATTTAGCCCATGTTTGAGCCCCATTCTTTCTCATTTTTTCCCATTCATTTTTCTACCATACTCATTTTCAACCACACATTCTCCAAATAAAATAATATTACACACAAATCTAAAACTTTTCATCACTTTTTCACCACACATTCTCCCATCAATCACTATTCAAAAACTAATTTTTCCTAAAAAATGGGGGCCAAACACCCACTTAAGGCTATCGCTTTACAGTAGAAAGAAGAAACATAAGTCAGAAGATGTGATTTGTGTCCTTATCTGCAACTGATTCTCCCAGGCAGACTTCTCATGTCCTCCAAAGTACTTATGTTTCTCTCCCTTCACAAAACCCTACATTAAGCAATGTGGATCTAACTCCAAGTCTTTTTTTTATCAGCTGCCACTCTACTGCATCTCCAGGACCTCAAACAATACCACCAGTGGCCCCTCTCTACTTTAAATAAACTCGTGAAAAAATTCCACAATGTAGAACTACCTCGCAATGCAGCAGCTGGTGATGATCGTTTCCTTCTTCTTCTTCATTTTTGTTTTGGCAAAGGGGATGCAAACTGATGCAAATCATGTCAGCCGTCAGGCTTCTTAAAGTTTCAGTTGTAAGGTTGCCGAGTTGTTATGTTGGCAATCGATAAGCTAAACACCATAGGGGTATAAAGATGTTGTACATAAATTGCTCACTGAAATAGTTACAGTATATTTTCAAGAAATGATACTTATTCTAAGTGAAAACCATAATTTTACTTAGTAAATTGTAGTTGTGAATGTGTTCGGGAGTTGCTAAGCTGTAATAAAGTGAAGTCATGACCATCTGGAGGGCCATAGCCATATGTCTTGTCATGTTTAATCAGGTTATGGCATGTTAACTGAAGAGTTGCATTAATATAGATGCAACTTAATGCTGAAGACATCTAGAAACATGCTAAATATTATTGGGAAGTAATAAATATACATGCTTCATCCAGCAAATGAAAGGATGTGATGGGGGGGGGGGGGGGGTTATCCAATATATTGAGAAGCCATTATCTAGTACAGATTTTGAAATCTTCCTGAAACCACTGATCTAATCAACTGATATCTTCACAAATCATTGACTACCTCTGGTGCGCCAATGGACAGTTCGCTGATTTTACATTCTGCTTACGCACGGACACCATTATATTTGTCTTATTTTGAGAAAGTTTGTAGAATGTCAAGATAGCTTCTTTAACGGCCTTGTTATCAAATAAAATCCACTGGTGGCGATGCTTTAATTTCCCAAAACGATTCTTCTCCCAAAAAACCTTAGTTGGGACAAGTTACTGGTCAAAAGCCTTTTTTTTTTTTTGCTAAAACTTTATCAACTTAGCAAACTTCAATTTTAATTTTTAACCATACATTTCCTGTGACCTACAACTTTTATCTAAAACTTTGACAAACAACCCAAAATGTGCAAATACTACCACGTGGAACAACAGCATTTACTGTTAAATAAAATATCGATTTCGTTTAACCTTTGATGCACACTGTTTGGCATAGAATGCTCTTGGCATGACTTTGGCTGAACAAGAGTCTTCCATGTTTTATTTTTGCATTAAAATGTAATGATATCTGAGAATTGAACTTCTTGTGCATTCTGCAATGGCAAGTTACACAGCCTCTCAGTTGTTAAGGCGTGAAAGGACTGCTATCTGGTGCTCAGACTGATGTTATTTTTTCTTGTTACGATATCTTGTGACGCATCTTACTTGTTATAATTCTAAGCAATGTCGATGTTGATGATGATATTTGTTATCCAAGACTTTTAGAGGCAGGTTTGTGCAACACTCTTTCATTTGGTCAGACATGATCTTTGCATGGAGTTTTATGGTCTCTCTGAGTACGGGAACACTTGTATACTACTTGTAACCACTTTCTAGGAAGTTGCTTATTATGGTTGTTATAAGCTCTTTAGATTGTTAAATTAAGCATTTCAAGGAATTACAAGTCGCCCTAGCAAAAGTAGGGACCATTTGTCTAAGTGGCCCAAGGTGCTGCATGATAAGTTGAGCTTAGAAGATAGATTTTTGAAAAGTAGCTTATAAGCTTACCCAAACATGCATATGTCCCCTTCTTTAACTTGAACATGATGCCTCAAAATTCCTTTCATCTTACCGTTAAATTAAAAGTGGCAAGTTGAAGCTTGACAAGTT
Organism: Fraxinus americana; assembly: GCA_035079005.1. Lineage (NCBI taxonomy): Eukaryota > Viridiplantae > Streptophyta > Magnoliopsida > Lamiales > Oleaceae > Fraxinus > Fraxinus americana. The sequence continues at coordinate 30,282,581 of CM068720.1, forward strand.
GGCAAGGGAAAATTTACTTGTATTTGACTAAAACGGTAATAGTGTGTTGTGGAAGTTGGAGTGATGTTATGTTGAGAGAGCTTTTCGCTATTTTTCAGTACAAGTTGAAGAAAAGTGAAAAACGTGTAATCCATTGTTTGGTCTATCTAAAGGAATATTAACCCACGCAAATTAGATGCAAGGTTTAGTTTTGCATACTCATTCTATTTCATCATTTCTTCTTAATACATTTTTAGCTGCCACCCAAGCTGGTATTGTATAGTAGTGAAAAGTTAGGTCATTGCAAGAGAGAAGAAAAGCAAATACTATCCCTTCAGAAAAAGAAGTGGATCAATTAGTAATTCGGTAAAACAGTTCTATATTCATGCATGATAGAATTATCCATTTAAATCACGACATCTCGAATCGATTAAAATGCTAAATCTCGATATCACGTACCCATGACCCACTTTGTTTTTTATTACCACTTTGGATGTCGATGTAGCATTTTTAATGACTCAAAGTTCGATGTGTCGTATTTAAATAATGATTCTACCATATGTGCATATATGATCGATCATCTTATTAAATTTTTGGTCGTCATATATATAATGGAGAAAAGTTGATAGTGACAATCTTGTTTAAGCAGACATTCAACTTTTTGTTTTGGTCGGTGCTTGTCCAAATCTATTTCCAATACTTACCCCACTTCCTTAAATAAAAAACCTCTTTATTTCCTTTATTTTTAAATAGTACCATTGGCATCGTATGTCCTTTTTATTTCTTTATTGAAAGAGAATCATGTTTCATCTTCTCTTTTCATTATTTTTTCTACGATCATCTTCCCTTCAAGAAATAGAAATTTACTCACTATTCTCATCGTCTTGAAAACAGACTTTTCTTAGTCTTTAGAGCCTTGTTTTGAGCATTTTGCCTTTTTGCATAATTTCACTCTAGATTCTCCAATTCTTTAATTAATTTTCGAGCCTTTAGATATTTTGTACGAATTTTTTTTCGTTCAAAAAATCTTTTGGAATCAAGAGAGAGAGAAAAATGAAACTTAACCCACTATTAAATCACAAGATTTCTTAATAAAGTATTCCCATATGTATTTATAGGCTATTGTTCAATATACACTTTTTATTCTATTATTTTATCACTTAATTTATTTATCTATCTTCCCAACAAAATCCACACTTTTTTTTTTTCAAATTAATCTAAAACACAACCCACAAAGTTAAATAAATTTGGCAATTTTACATTAATTTGAGGGACATAAACGTAATATAAGGCCCTGTTTGAGACACATTATTGTAGAATGAGAATGAAAAATATAGCAATTATTGGGGTCCACACAAAAGATAGAAAATTTAAATTTAAATGTTGATGTAATAGATAACGGTCCCAAACGGGGGCTAAGAATTAAGCTATTTCTACATTAAAAATATACATCTTTTTTTGACATTGTATGAGATGTCAAAATCGAGATCATCAATTATTTTAAGTGTTGTTAAAATTAATGACATAAATATGTGTCATGTCACAATGTCAACAAAACCGTCAAGAAAGCTATAATTGAGGTTTCATGCAATGATTCCATCTTTTTTCTTACATCAATTGAAGTTCCTCTATTTTTTAGAGCATTTTTTTTTTTTTGCTAAGAGTGTATTTTGAAATATTAAATTGATGGAAAATGTTTTACTACAAAATAATGAAATGTTTTGTATTTACATATAATATTATTTTGTTTAATATTATTTTGTTTAAGAATGTCTGACTGAAAAAAGAAAGAAAAAAGAATATATTTTAAAAATAATAAGATGAAACCGTTATATATAAACATTCAATTCGTACACATACCCCCTTCTCGCTCTCACACTCACACTCACATCCTTGAAAGTCAAGCAAGTGACAATACTAACCCACAAATTTATCTGAAATGAACAGCGAAAAATCAATTCTGAAAAACACTTCAATCTTTGGTTGCAATGATATGAAAAGAAGCCCATCTGAATTAGCCTTCCAAGAACTCTCCCCTTCAGAAGATGACGAGAAAATTGAACAGAAAGTTGAGATTTTTGGAGGGACTGATGATCATTTTTTTGCTGTGGATAATGGCGATTCGTCATTTTCTTACAAGAATTCGGTTAGTTTTGATCCCTCTGAATCTATCTTTTGTATTTTTGCTTGAATCAAGAAGAATTTATGAGCTAAGATTTTGGTTAATTGACTTTCACATCCAAGATAATAATTTTTTATATGCTCAGAACTATGGACGAACTACAATAGATCTGTGTTTCTTCTTCGTTTTACTATTGTTTAGATTTGGTCCATGCTTCTGCCGTTACTTCTAAAGTAAACTTAGCTTGTTACTCAGCCATCATCACTGAAGTAAATTTGGAGTAGTTGACTACAAAAGATCCAGTGAAGCTATGGTTCCAAGAAGTCAAAATAAATAAATAAATAAATAAAAATCCCGTGCAGTCTAATTTTGAAAAGACCGAACTGGACCATGTTTGTCCCTGGAGAGTCACTACTTCAACCATTTTTGAAGATAAAAGATTCATGCATGAGTATCTTAACTATATGTTTTCTAATTAGTACGTCTTGTTCGCTATATATTATAATTAAAAATAATCGTAGAGTTAGAAAACACAGAGAATAGAAAGGTTTTTCATCAGTGAACGCATTTTTTACTATGAAATTATCTTTATCATTTTAACATCATCCAGTTTAATACCAGGAAATGATAAAAGGGTTGTCCAGTTACAGCCCATTTGCTGATAACCAGTATTGGCCCCAGAGTTTCAATGCAAGGGGTTCTTATAATTCAGTTACAATTGATTCCCAATCATCGATATGTGGTACGTACAATGCCACAAGATCCTATATCATGCAACTATTTATGTAAATATTGAATTAATACGAAGTTGCTCGCTGGTGAAACTAAGTTAACTTTTAAGTGTTTAACTTCATTGCGATTTTGCAATCGATTTACTTTATCAATTTTCAGTTGATAGTCCGTCATCAGAAACTAAGCCAAAGGGCCAAGATAATCGAGCAACTGGAGCTAGCAGTAGTTCTTCACTTGAGCAATCAGCTGGATCTTGTGAACAAAGCACTAATCCTGTCGATAGCAAACGCATTAACTATAGAGTAAGCATATTGGATATTGAAGTACGAGTGAAGCTGATATGGGAATTGTGATTTCAGGATGGTTTCAAACCGAGAATCTGCTCGGCGCTTGAGAAGAAGAAAACAAGCGCATTTAGCAGATCTTGACCAACAGGTATTATTTTCTCATAGGTGCTGTAAGTTTTCATTTACTCTTCTAGTAACTAGGAACTAAATGCTCCTTTCAGTCTTACAATTTGCAAATCGATGTTCAACTTAGATTGTTATAAAACGTGATTACAAACTAGAAGGGACTTTCTCAATGTCTATGTAGCATCAGTGTTCTTTTATTTTTTTCACAAGAGTTGTATCTTACTTCGTCTTAAGGATCAATTACGAATACCTAAACTAGTTTTTGTAGAAGCCTATTCAAGCCTGTTAAAGAATTTAGATTTGAATCAATGTTTCTCTTGGTAATTTTGATCAATTCTCATCATTTAGTATCATGAGGGAAATTGTTAATTTTGCATTATGGTAGACGAGGCTCGTTTTTGTAAGGGGAGTTCATTTAAATGCCCCAGTCAAATGAAACATTTATTTATATACCCTATCATCTATCTTTTTTAGTTAGATAGCCCAAAGTTATAAAGAAAATAAAAAACAATTTACAAATTACTAAAATATCCTTGTATGTAAAAAGACATAAAACCCTATTTCCCCATTCAATTTCCATTTAGCCCTAATTCAAATCATTTCTTCCACATTAGAGATTTGACCTCCCTGCAATTATTCTTCTCCTTTTCTTATCATCAACTTCTCTCATTTTAAAACTCTAAAATCTATTGTCATTCTCTTGAACACTAATTTGGTTGAAGTGGGAAACCAATTCTTACAATATTCTTGTTGAACATTTGGAAAAGAAGAGAAGGTAATATTAAATTTCAATATCTATTTCGATTTTATTGGTCTTCTAAGGAATGAGAATGAGAATGTAGTATGTATTTACTTGTTTCCAAAAATCTTTGGGTAGAATTGTTGAATTATATGCCAAAAATGTGTTTGATGAATTGCATCATAAATGTGTTTGATGAATTGCCTCAAAAAGAGGAAAAACTTATTTATGCCTCTAACCTCCGGATTCAAGAAAACAAGGAAGAACCTCCATCTATGGAATCAAACATGTCGAACACTGAGTCCTAGGATTGCTGGGAAGATAGTATTACAAAAGCGTGTCTCTAGTCTATTTCAATCCACGTGACAAAGTTCAACTTCATGATATGGATGGAACTCAAGAGGTATTGACAAAGATCCTTCTAGTTCTAGCTATGAGGCTTAAAAGCCTTATCCAAATCCACAACATTGCCTTACTGATTTCATTAAAGACTTTACTTGCTAACTCGAAGATAGATTCTTATAAGTTACCGATGAAATAATAATATGCCATACCAAAATTCTGGAGAATTAATTCATTTCATGAATATTAACATGAATTATTGAATTATAAAATCATTGGGTATGTTTGCCAAAAAAATGTTAAATTTCAATATTTGGGCTACTTTCTTTTTCAATTTTTCTGAATCATTTTTTTTATATGTGTTTATGGTGTTCATTTGTTAATATGACTTTGAATTCATTTTATCGTTGAATTAAGTTTTTATATGAGTTGGTTTTCAATTTTATTTATTACCCCTTATTTTTTAGGTGAATATGTTGGTAAACACATGTTTGGCTATTCCATTTATTGTTCTACTGACATGCATTTCATTTTTTCTGTCTAGAACGACTTATATATCATTTTCTGCAACTCATAACGACATACATCGTGTTATCAATAATGTACAAAGTTTGATATTTGATGAAATTTTAAATTTTTTTTGTTGAATTGCAGTTATGGACACTATGGATATATTATGGATTCAGTTTGTTATCTAGTTGAATATGAGTGATCAGTTGAAGGAGATTAGAAATGGAAATATGCAGCGAATGACAAAGGAAAAACAACGCTTATTCGTATTTCGAAAACAATTTCTTGTGTGAATTTGTATAATAAAGCCAGAGAGACGTTGAAGGTCGATACAATACTATACGAAATGGAGATGTCAATTGTTGTTCCTATAATGTCTAAGGCTCCAACTGTAAGAAAAACGATCATGTTAGCTCCACTTGCAAGGGCCAAACAATTGGTAGTGAAACTTGAAGTTGTAATATTATCGTGACTTGTAGATTTATTATTTTGTACTTATTGGAAACACAAAATGTTTTACAGATTTTAATAGCGACATAGATGTTGCCTAACTACTAGTTAGTGCATTTTTATAATTGTAATGATTATGGATGTTGAATATAATTGGAATTTACATATCTTTCAAGTTTACGTATTGCACTCGTTCAGGGTGTTGATATAATTGAAATTTACATATCTTAGTTCAGGTGGCATAGAGTATTTCATGTCGTTCAAGTACAAAAATGTACTCATTCGAAAAATGATATTAAAATGTACACAGCGCTTCCCTAAAAACTACAACGACATTGATATCGTTTCTATGTTATAAAACGATATCGATGTCGTTTCGATACAAAAATTGCACTCGGTAGCATAACGATATTGAAGTCGTTCTTGAAATAAAAAAACGATTTGAATATCGTTTCAGCGTAAAATACACACTGCTTCCGTGAACAAACTATAACGACATTGATATCGTTCCTGTGTCGAAAAACGATATCGATCTCGTTTCCATTCAAAAATTGCACGGATTATTGAAACGATATTGATATCGTTCCTTAAAAAAGAAAACGATTTGAATATCGTTTCAGCGTAAAATACACACTGCTTCCCTGATTTTCATAACGACATTGATATCGTTCCTGTGTCTTAAAACGATATAGATGTCGTTTCCATTCAACTTATCGAATTTTTCCTTCACTTACCGGATATTGAAATTATCGGATTTCAACTTACCGGATTTGGCTAAACTTACTGGATTTAAACATACGCTAAAACGACATTTATGTCGTTTCAGTTCACATAGAACGACATGGATTTCGTTATGCGTAAAATCGTTATTTTTAGCCAAAACGATATAATTATCGTTTTTCATGAAAATAAACGATATCTATATCGTTATAGTTATTATTTGAATTGGAACGATTTCAAACTCGTCAAATTTGTACTGAAACGATATGAACGTTGTTATGTTATTTTGTGGATTTGATACATAACGATATCCATATCGTTTCAGTACAATTTTGACGACTTTGATATCGTTTCCGTTTAAATAATAACTAGAACGATACATATATCGTTTTAGTTTATATAAAACGATAATTATATTGATATCGTTTCAATTTTAATCTTATTTAAAATGACACACACACACACACACACACACACACACACACACACACATATATATATATATATATATATATATATATATATATATATATATCGTTTTGAGATATATAAAACGACAATTATATTTTTGAAGGTATATAAAAAGTATATCTTGCACGTCGTAAAAAGTTTACGTGCGGGTGAAGGGGAAAAAATAAAAAAATTAATGATTGAACCGGTGGACGATTACTTAAAAATATAAAAAAAATTATTTGAAATAAAATTAAAGATTTTAATTCAATTGTCACTAATTATTTATATATTTCGAAATCATAAATTTTGTAGACATTCAATTCATCTTAATTAAAATTAATCTTTCAATACATAATACGTATATAAATTAAAATGAAATATTTAACTATAATTTTTTAAGATATTAGAATTATAGGGTTATATATATGTTATTGCATTAAAAACAAAAAAAATACTGTTCAATATCTTAGTGGTGAGAGAAACATCATTTTTATTAGAAGTTGACTGTTTAAATATTTGGATATTGAAAATTTGACTATAATTTTTCAAGATATATGTAAGTTATTGCAACAAAGTAAACAACAATGTTCAATGTCCTAGTGGTGAGGATAACAGTATAATAATTTTTTTCTTAAAGGTTGAAGGTTCAAATCCTCGCACCTTGTAAATTTGAATATAATTTGTCAAGATATATATATAGGTTACTGAAATAAAATAAACAAAATCTTTCAATGTCCTAGTGGTTTGAGGAGCTTCTTTTTTCCTAGAGGTCGAAGGTTCGAAACCTTAAACCTTCAAAAAGAAATTTAGATACCAAAAATTCTTTATTTATTTGATTATTCAATGGAGGGTAAATGAGTCTTTTAACAATTTTAAATAATTGAAATTACTTTTCTTTTGTTCACTTTAGTCAAAGGGCATTTACACAAAATGTTTGTGAGGGTTGGGCATTTGAACTCATTCCCCCTTTTTGTAATTTCTTTCTATCAAAGAATCCTAATGACTTATTTGATGATTCTTTGATGATCCAATCGTTTTTCTTATGAACAAGATGTATAGAGAACAGATGTACATCTTTTCTAAGAGCCCATTTAGACATTTCTTTTCCAGTTGCTTGTATTGTCTAAGAATATTATAAATTTCTTTAAGATTCATTAAGAATTATTTATGTGATTTAATACAGGGTAAACAATTACAAGGCGAGTATGAAACCTTTGTCAAACAACTTGCAGATGCTACTCAGCAATTCAAGGACGCTGCGACAAATAATCGTGTACTTAAATCAAAGGTTGAAGCTGTTGATTATTTCCTTCAATTGCTCCAAGATCCGGGCTCAGTTAACTAATTAATCGACCACCACAATCAACCAATTTAATCTCCAAACTGAAACACCTTCCCCAAACACTATGGTTGCTCCAATTTGATAGCCGACAAAGGACTAAAGGCGGAACGATTACAGCCAAGAAGAACAACCACAAAGGCTAAACAAAGAAGAAGGAGGAACAGGTCTCTCGAGAGAAGGTACACAGCCAAGGCACTGCGCAAGACAAGAAACCGTTTTTTTCTCTCTTCACAAGGGGACGGCTGCAACGAATAATTTCCACACTCAAAACAGTAGTGGGCAGCCAAGATAAATAGGTGGGAACAATACATAAATAAGGTATTTAAGTATCACCATTTCAAAATTAAGGTTTGAGGTTTTAAATTTCAAAAATCAGATTTTCATTAAAATTTATTTATAATTTAATTAATTAATTATATATTTAATTAATAAATATATAAAGGTCACATATTTATGCAATTTGGTCACAATTAAAAAAATTTAAAGTCACAATTCAAAAATTTTATAGGTTTAGGGTCATAATCCAAAAATTTTAAGGTCACAATTCAAAAATTTTATAGGTCACGGTTCGTTCATCGGTCACAAATTAAAAATTTAAAAGTCATAATTGTTCATCAGTCACGAATCACAAAATTTATAAGTCATATAACTTATTTTATGGTCACAAAACGTTAAATTATAGGTCACATATTACTTTTATTGGTCACAAATTAATAAATTTGTAGGTCACAAATTATTTCTAGGTCACAGTTTATTATTTATTGGTACACACCAACCAATTTATTAAGGTCACAGATCTATACAATTTGGTCACAATTCAAAATTTTTTAGGTCACAATTCAAAATTTTCATAGGTCACAATTTGTTCATTGATCACAACTTAAAAATTTAAAAATCACAATTTTTTTATCAGTCACAAAACTACAAAATTTGTAAGTCACAATACTTATTTACGGTCATAAACATCCCATTAATTGAATATAAATTATATTTAGGTCACAATTTATCAAATTATTGATCACAAATTAATAATTTTTAGATCACACATCATGTATTGGTCACATTTTATTTAATTCATTGGTCACATATCGTTTATGGATAGCCAATCAACCAAATTAGTGGTCACAAACAACCAAATTATTTGTGACCACTACCGAAAGACCACCACTTCACCACCGCCTCCACCAGTGGCACCATCAACATCTCAAAAATCAACACCACACCCTCCCCAACACCACTATCACCACCCCCTAGACCCCATCCCCATACCACAAATCGCCTGACCAATAGCAAACAACACTCGCACACTAAAATCAATACCCATAATCAACATATACTAAAATCAACACCCAAAATAACACACAGCTGAAAACACACTAAAATCAACACCCATGGATCTTGAACTGGGCTGTCCTCATGGATCTTGAAGGGAGGGGGAGGTAGAGGCGGCGGGCGGTGGAGGTTGTCACTTGTTTTCCTGTCCTTCTCCTGTTTTTTCTTGGTTGCGCGACTGCTCCTCTGTAATTTTATTTTTTACAGTGTCATGGATCTTAAAGGGAGGGAGAGGGGGCGGTCGAGGCGGCGAGCGGTGGAGGTTGTCACTTGTTTTCCTCTCCTTCTCCTGCTTCTTCAAGGCTGCGCTACAGCTCCTCTGTAATTTTTTTTTACAGCGTCGAGCCGATTGGGGCGGTGGAATTAGGTGATGATGACGGTGGAAGGTGTTGCAGACGAGTGAAGAGTGAAGATGAGAGGGAGAGATTAGGGGAAGAAGAGTAGCCGCCGCCGTAGAGCAGAGAGACGGGAGAAGAGGCGATGAGAGTTGAGAATTGATTTTAGGGTTTGATTGGGGTAGATAGGGTAGGGAAGTATATATAATTAAAAATAAAAATAAAAAAATGTTTTTAAATTTTTAATTAAAACCTGATTTTTGCATTATGAAACTTGATTCAAGATTTATGAAAATGGAATGTTAAAACCAGGTCTATGTGTAATTTCCTCTAAATAGGTTAGGAATGGGTTAAGCTTAGGTCAAGTAATAGGCCCAATAAGAAAAAGGATAAGTAGGCTAACACCTTAAAGCCATCCAAGTATTTGGGTTAGGCTATGAGCAATTCTAATTAGGGAAAAGTTTATGACTCAGGTGTTTACTATTCCAAAATTAAAAATGAGACCCAACAGTTTAAAATTACAAAAATCAGGTTTTTCTTACATTAATTAATTACATTTCAGAATTATTATATTAAATTAAATATTTAACTGTAATATAATAAAATTAACCCACCCCACCCCACCCCACCTACACCACCACCATTGCTCTGGCTACTACTCCGGCGACCGGCGACTGTTCCGATCCGACGACTTTTTCAAGATCACAGATCAAAAAATTTGTAGGTCACGGATTATTCTGAGGTCGCAGATAAAAAAATTTATAGATCGCAGATTATTTCGATGTCACAGATTTAAAATTTTATAGGTCACATATTATTTCGAGATCACATCAAAAAAATTAAGGTAACAGATTTAAAATTTTATAGGTTACAGATCAAAAAAATTAAGGAGACATATTCTTTTTTTATAGCCCTTCGAATCACAGCCTTCCTGCAATCCCTAACCCCCCGAATCAACACCAGGAATCGAATCCAACTTAAGAAGCAGAGCCATCAAACCCTCATTCATCTTCATCCTCTCCTTTGCATCCTTTCTGATCAACTCCACAACTTCTCTCTTCAATAACATTCCCTCAATTTCATCCACTTGGATTTTGATAGCTTTAATCCTCTTGACGCTCTTCCTCACCAAAAATCCCTTGAATTTCTTCTGGATCTTCAAAGCAGACTAGGTTTTGGACTCCGATCCAACGGATTGGACTGGAATCTGAGCAACTTGGCGTCGAATCTTTTGGTCAGATGGTAGTTTAGACTGGAAGTGGTGGCTACCGAAAAAGGGGCTATCCATTGAGGATACAATTTCCAATATTTTTCCGATTTCTCTTCAATTTGAAGTGATTATGGAAAAAGGAGGGAGCGAAAAAGATTTGAAAATTCTGGAAGTTCTAGGGATTTGAAAAAGGAGAGAGCCTCCCCCGGTGTGAATCGCAGCAGCATCGTGTGCAGCGTCGCGTTGCCGCTGTGACACCCACAGCAGCGTCGCTGCTGCCGCGACGCTGCAAACCCACAGCAGCGTCGCTGCAGTGGGTGAACGGTGGTGAGGGAGAAGGGAGGGAGGGGGAGAGGGGGAAGAGAAATGGAGTGAGGGAGGAGGCGACGATGATGAGTGAGAGTGAGAGAGAGAGAGAGAGAGAGAGAGAGAGAGAAACGAGAGGATAGGGTTGTATGGGATAAAATGATAAATTAGGTTTTAAAGAGTTAATTATTTAATTAAATAGATAAAAAAACCTAATAAATTAAAAAAAAAGTTAAAAACCTGATTTTTAAAAAGGCGATACTTAATGCCTGATTTTCCCTAATTTTCCCTTCTAATTAATTAGACTGCTTTAAATGGTCTAAGTGGATTACGTGATTCGATTGGTTCAATTATGGTGTCGACATTTCACTTCACTAATCGATCGAGGCCTATAAAGTATAATCCAACTAAAAAACTGAATAACATCATAGCCCGAGATTTATTGGGTATCAAAAACCCAATAGAAGCATTAAGAGCCAAGGTACTCTTGCTCATTATTTTTGGTTTTGAGTTTTCCCCTTCCTCGTGGTTGTGATCATGTCGTAAATTTTCCATTTTCAGTTGTACGGTGTCCTAGATATAAAGCATGATGGATGAGACTTTCTGAAATCGACTGTAATAAACTTAAATACATCATATGATATGAAACAGATTGTAAGATAATGACGATAATGAAATAAAGAAGAAGAAAACAAGAACACAAGAATTTACGTGGAAACCCAATTCTAGAAAAAATCCGGGCAGAGGAGAACAATCAACTATAATCAATAGTTTTGTGTTTACAATATTAAGATTTCAATAATTTCAATTGATATCTAAACTCTCAATATGTTGTTGAAGATGTAAAGAATAATATATGAATGTTGTATTATGGAGATACAATGTGGCTATATATAAACCTCTTATTTGAGTCCAAGATGGCGAAGGAATTCATAATATGCCTTTAGCCATCAAAGAGTCTTCCTTCAAGCCAAACTCCTAATTATTATTGAAATTTGATCTTCAATCATATTAGAACTCTGCAAACCCATATACCTTAGACTTCATCCAATCAACCAAATACCAAATCACATGGAATTTGGATCACACCACAACAAATCTTCACCTTAAGCCAAATTCCGTCACAAAGAATTAAAATTTATCTTCAAAACACCATTTCTCCTCTTCTAAACAAGCCCCAACAGACTAAATCAATGACAAACACCAATTAAGTTCAAGCAATTCTCAAACTTAGAAAGGGGAAGTGATTTTGTCATCATATCAACAAAATTATCCTTGGTATCAACTTTGTTCACTACAATATCACCACGAGCAATTATATTATGCATAAAATTATACTTCACATTAATGTGTTTAGTCCTCTCGTGAAACATCTGATCCTTAGTCAAGAAAATTGCACTCCGACTATCACAGAATATTGTATATCTGCAAATCTTTACTGATTTCACCAATCAATCCTCTTAGCCACATAGCCTCTTACATGCCTCTATAATGGTCATATATTCTGATTCTATTTACATACCATGTAAGCGATATCCTCTTATCAAGATCCCCTACATAATTTTAATCCACATAACCGATGACTCCATCTCAATTTCTACCAAAATGCAAACAAGCATTTGAAGAGCCCCTTCAGTATCTGAAGATCCACTATACTACTTTCCAATGTTCCTTGCTAGACTAACTGCCTGTGCCAAATCAGGTCTTGTACAAACCATAGTATACATGAGTGAACCAACTGCACTGGAGTAAGGAACTCGAGACATATAATCAATGTCTTCATCTGACTATGGACACAAGTTAGATGATAATTTGAAGTGGGCAGCCAAGGAAGTACTAACAATATTAACTTTCACCATATTGAATCTTTCAAACACATTTTCAATGTACCTTTTCTAACTCAAATACAATCTTTCAGTCTTTCTATCCCTCAAGATTTCCATTTCAAGAATCTTCTTTGCTTCACCTAAATCCTTCATGTCAAACTCCTTGCTGAATTGTAATTTTATTTTTCTGACCTCTGCTTGATCCACTGCACTGCTTTCCAATGTTCCTTGCTAGTATTAGCCATGTATTTGCTAATTGCACTAACTGTCTGTGCCAAATCAAGTATTGTACAAACCATAGTATACATAAGCAAACCAACTTCACTGGAGTAAGAAACTCGAGACATATAATCAATGTATTCATCTGACCGTGGACACAAGTTAGATGATAATTTGAAGTGGGCAGCCAAGGGAGTAGTGGCAGCCTTAACTTTTACCATATTGAATCTTTCAAACACATTTTCAATGTATCCTTTCTGACTCAAATACAATCTGTCAGCCTTTCGATCTCTCAAGATTTCTATTCCAAGAATCTTCTTCGCTTCACCTAAATCCTTCATGCCAAACTCTTTGTTGAATTTTAATTTTTTTTTCTGACCTCTACTTTATTCTTGGCTGCTATGAGCATATCATCAATATATAATAACAAATATGTAGTTGATCCAACTTTCCTTTCTAAAGTACATACAACTATCATAACTACATGTATCAAAATCATGAGTAGTCATGAATGAATCAAACCCTTTATACTACTGTCTCGATGATTACTTTAATCCATACAAGGATTTCTTCAACAAGCACACATGGTCTTCATTCTCTAAAATTATGAACCTCTCTGGTTGTTGCATGTAGATGCTATCTCAAGTTCTCCTTGTAAGAATGCTATTTTGACATCCATTTGCTCAAGCTCCAAATCATTCTTAGCCATCACTCCAAGTAAAGCCAGAATAGAACTATGTTTCACAATTGGTTAGAACACATCTATAAAATCAACACCTGGAATCTGACTGTAGCCTTTTGGCACCAATCTAGCCTTGTATCTAGCATCTTGAATCCCTGATGTGCCTTCATTTCTTTTGAACACCCATTTACAACGAACCACTCTCTTTCTTTTGGACAATATCACTAAGTCCCAAGTGTAATTTTTGCTGAATAACTCCATCTCCTCCTGCATAGCAATCATCAATTTGCTAGAATCACTACAACTGACTGAATATGTAGCGGCTCCTCGGTGGAATCAATGTCTTCAGCCACACTCAATGCATAAGCTACTAAATCTTCTTTCCCATACTTCTGTGGAGGTCTAATTTTTCTGCGAGGTCTATCCTTACAATAGAATACCGTGGTGCTGGGATGTAGGCAAAGTAGGCAGGATATTAATGTCTATCAATCCTGAATTGGACTCATCTGTAGTAGACTATTCTACAACCTCTGATTGTTTCTCTGAACCAATTTCCGACTCCACCTGAGTTGAATGATTATGCTCCTCAACTTTATCAGAATCCCCAAGAGGTAAGCCACGAACCATAACAAGTTCATCAAATACTACCAGAACATACTACCCCAAGAGTTGAAATGGATTGTAAGACAATGACGATAATGAAATAAAGAAGAAGAAAACAAGAACATAAGAATTTACGTAGAAACCCAATTCGGGAAAAAACTGCGGTCAAAGGAGAACAATCTACTATAATCAATAGTTTTATGTTTACAATATCAAGATTTCAATAATCTCAATTGAAATCTAAACTCTCAATCTCTCAATATGTTGTTGAAGGTGTAAAGAATAATATATGAATGTTGCATTATGAAGATTTAATGTGGCTATATATAAAATCTCTTATTTGAGTTCAAGATGGAGAAGGAATCCAAAATATGCCTTTAGTCATCCAAGAGTCTTCCTTTAAGCCAAACTCATAGTTATTATTGAAATTTGATCTTCAATCATATTAGAACTCTACAAACCCAGATACCTTAGACTTCTTCCAATCAATCAAATACCAAATCACATGAAATTTGGATCACACCACAACATTATATCTAGGCAAATGCAATTTAAATTGAATTAGAGAAATACATACTTGACTAAAACTGGAAAAAAATTTAGAACCACTCTCTGATGACTCTTCTGTTCAACCTCGGGTAAAACTGGCTGAAGACTTAATTGCTCGAGGCTCGTTGACCTCTAGTTTGAGTCATCTTCTTCAGAATTATTTAAACGCACCTTAAACTTTTACCAATAACAATATTGGCCGGATGGATATTGTTTCTCCAACTATCACAATTCAGGGAGATGAAAATGCTTCATATCAAGGAATAATAGATTCAACCCTACTGGGAAACTCCAACACCTTTAATGGCAGTGGCCCCAGTAGAGTTATCACTAATACAGTTAGCTGCATGTCGGAGATGTGGCCTTGGGAATCTCATGTTGCAACGGTGTCAAAGTAAAAGATGTATTTTCTTCTCTATCTTCAATCCTTAGATCGAGATTTCCTCAAAAAGTTTTTGTTTTCTTTTTCGTTATAAACTTAATTACTTGTGTACTGAGATTTAATTTCTTCTCCTTCTTTGTAGTTGGATATATCATCTGTGAATTGTTCACATATTGTAAGATGTGAAGAACAAAGGAAAAGAAAAACTGAGAGAAAGAATTGAAGAATAAAAGAATGAATTCTATTGAATTTAACTCAGTTCATTAATTGAATTTACAAGAGCTTGATCTCTATTTATAAAGAAGAAGCTCAACTGATTGAATAACAAAAACACAGAAATTAACTAAATTTTCTAACTAACTTGAAGTAAATTACTTAACTCTTCCAACTAACTTTAATTAACTTCTAACTAACTTTGCTTTTTCTTCTTTGCTCTTCAACTCCGTGCTGTCGATTTGTGAAGTGATACTCCAAGACCCTCCCATCCCCTTTCAAGGGGAGCATGTATATTTATAATGCTCATCTTGTGCAAATTGTGATGGAAAGGCAGTGATCTGGGAGGTTTTGTGAATATGTCTACTATTTGTAATTTTGAGGGAATGTAAAAGAGCTTGATTACACTTTGCTGCAGCTGTTCTCTAACAAGATGGCAATCTATTTGAATATGTTTGGTCCTTTCATACTATACGGGATTGGTGGCAATAGATAAAGCGGACTTGCTATCAGTGTAGATCATAGTGGGCTGAGAATGATCAACATTAAGATCTTGAAGAACATAGAGCAACCATTGGACTTTACATGTGGTGGCTACAAGAGCGAATATTCTGCCTCTGCAGATGAGTGGCTGACTGTAGCTTGTTTCTTTGATTTCCATGAGATTAATGAGTCTCCTAGAAAGATTGGATAACCTATAATACTTCTCCTAGTATCTAAGCATCATGCCCAATCACTGTTAGAAAAGGCCTTCAATTTTAAGTCTGAGGAGGAGGAGAAAAATAGCCCCTGATCTGGTGTTGCATTTAAGTATCTAAGCACACGTATTGTATCTTGATAATGAGCCATTGCAGGTTTAGCAAGGAACTAGCTAAGAACCTGAACAGAATAAGCCAAGTCAGGTCCTGTAATTGTCAAATACAATAATCTGCTAATCAATCTTCTGTAACTTGAGGCATCCTCATATAGATCTGAATCCTCTGCACTGAGTTTGAGTTTAGATTCCATTGGGAATTCAATTGGTTTAGATTCTATAAGACATGTATCCTCAAGTATCTCCAAAGCATATTTTCTTTGGCAAATTGAAATTCCAGACTTTTTCTGGCCACTTCCAATCTAAAGAAGTACTTCAGCTGTCCTAAGTCTTTGATTGTAAACATATCATGTAGAAAAACCTTGAGTTCCTGGATTTCAGTGAGATTATCACTAGCTAGTAAAACATCATCTACATATTCCTCTTTTTGAACATGGAATCGACATTGTAATCTACTCAGGACCTTTTCCATCTTTCTGAACTTCAAATCGATTGTAATCTGCACAGGAATTGCAATCTGCTTAAACCCCTATCAATTTCTTTCTTTTTCTTGATAAAATGACAGAAGTAAATCATCTCAATCCTTCAAATGATTCATATAGCCCATATTATCTCCATCCTAGTGATAATTCGGGTTCTCTTTTGGTCTCATAAGTATTTGTAGAAGACAATTACATTGCCTGGAGCCGCTCGATCACCATTGCTTTGACTGTGAAGAATAAGGTGGCTTTCATTAATGGTTCAAAATTTCCTTCTCCCGATACCCAGAGCATCCTTCATACTGCTTGGCTTCGTGCAAATAATTTGGTACTATCTTGGCTTATGAATTCTATTTCTAAAAACATTAGAAATATTTTACTCTATATTGCATCGGCTATGGATCTTTGGAGTGAGTTGAAAACAAGTTATTTAAGAAGTGATGGTCCAACGGTATTTCACCTTGGAAAATCCCTAAGTTCTATAAATCAGGGTTCATCATCAATTACAAAATATTTCAGTGCCTTTGAAACTCTTTGGGATGAATATGTAAGCTATTATCCTTTTCCTACTTGTACGTGTGGCAAAATGGCTTCTTACACATGTGATATGTTCAATTTCCTACTACTTCGACAGTAATTAGATTATGTGTTGAAGTTCCTTATAGGCCTTGGTAATTCTTATGCATCTGTGAGGAATCAGTTATTGCTTGATGTGCCATTGCCTAGCATGGCTAAAGTCTTTTCATCGTTGCTTCAAGAAGAAAGTCAGAGGCAATTAACAAGATCCGATACCATGTGAAGAACAAAGGAAAAGAAAAACTGAGAGAAAGAATTGAAGAATTAAAGAATGAATATTGAATTTAACTCAGTTCATTAATTGAATTTACAAGAGCTCGAGCTCTATTTATATAGAAGAAGCTCAACTGATTGAATAACAAAAACAATAGAAATTAACTAACTTCTCTAACTAACTAGATCTAAATTAATTAACTCTTCCAACTAACTTGTAACTGACTTTGCTTTTTCTTCCTTTCTCTTCAACTCCATGCTGCCGATTTGTGAGGTAATACTCCAATATAAGAGTGTGTTGGTTATTTGTGTAAATGCTAGCCGCACGAATTGTATTGCATTGCGCAGCTCCAAAATACGAGTTCGATAGAATATAGAACAAGGATATACTAAAAAGAACCAATCCCAACGAAAAGGTCGAATAACCCAACTTTTTTTCGTCCCGTTTCAAGAATTCCAAATCCTTGAACCCATCTTTATAAACATGAATCCCAGTGAAGCTAGACTGGCGTAACGACCCTTTTGTTTCCCATGTTGCTAATCTAAGTCTTAGTTTTAGGCTTATAATAGTTTGAGGGATATAATTAAAACACGTAAAACTCAAGATGGTTGCTTGATTTTTTTATTTTTTTGTTATTTCCACAATAGTTCAATTAAGCGATCATTATAAACTCATTTTATAATTATTTGTAACCATTATTAATTTAAAAAAAACTAATTCATATTATGTAAATCATTTCATTATTGCTATATATATTTAGCTCCAAAAATGGGTCTTAAAAATTGGAATTATAATTTAGCCCCTGTTTGATCACCATTAATTATAGAAAACAAAGTTTTGAATAGTATTTTTTAGAAGAATGTAATGAGGAAAATTTTTAGGTTTATGTGTAGAATATTTTATTGTGGGAAACAAAAATAAGGAAAAGAGTTTGAAAATAATAGTTTGAATTAATAACTTTCCACAAATATTTTCCACCTAACTCCACTGATAATTGCTTATAAGTTGTTCCATTTGCAAAACTTTCCTAATATTTCCAATTTCCACTACAAGAAGTTAGATGAATATTCTAATTTCTAACCATCCACTAACTCTTGTCCTCTCAAATCACAACGGTTGCTGAATTTGTATGATTTTTCTGCACTATCTTACATAATCCTTTTTAGACCAAATTGTTTTCAGCATTGCTTTACTGTTTAATCAAAAGCAAAATAAGTGAAAGATGACAAAAACAAAAATAAGCACTTAATTAACAATAAATTAATAGAAATCTTGATGTGAATATGACAAAGGGTATCATCTTTCACGCTGATGCAAAGCATTATCATTTGCATTCTCAGCTTCCATCTTTAGTTTTTCACTAGCAAAATCAAAGTCTAGAGTGTAAAGTACAGGAACCAAAGTGATAGAACGCCAAAACAGGTCCAAAGATCCACAGCTCAAGAGGGAGTGCTTTATAGAGTAATCTATTACCAATTTTGTTGAGAGTAAATCTTTTCTCGATAAGCCCCGACACATCTTGGATAGAACATGGAAGAGTTATCCTCGGGGGCGGACGCAGAACTTTAAAATTAGGGGGACACAATCGAACTTGCAAAAAAAGTTGGGAGAAATTTTACAATCGAAAATTTATGTCCAAAAAAATCATCCCCGTGTAATTTTACATCAGAAAATTTACATCGGAGATAACTTTTTCGGATGTAGAATTTCGAAAATTTTTGATGTTATATTCCATATAAAATTTCATAATAAAATGATAAAAGTTACATTGAGAAATTTTTATCGCAAAAATAATAAATATTAATGAAATAATTGAATTTTTTTTTAAAATGCGGGTTAGACGTCTTTCATTAAAACTCACGTTTAGCGTATTTTTAACTATTTTCGATATATATTTGGACTATTCGATATGACCATAATATAATTCTCGAAATAAGTTTTGAGATGATATAAGCAATTTGTAGATTCGATTAGCGTACGATCATTGGAGAATTTTTAAAATTAGCATGTTATCGAAATTCAAATTTATGGTGATTTTACCCCTATTTGGTAGAGATTAAAATCAAATTTTTAGTAAATTTTAATAAAATTTTTAGTAAATTTTAATAAAAGTTAACAATTATGAATTCCATGAAATATGTTATTAAAATTAATTATTAACTTTGATTTAGAATAAAATTTAGATTTCAATCGATACCAAACATGACTTTAAAAACAAAAACAAAAACCAAAAAAAAAAAAATAAAATTCTCAAAAGTTGGGGGCACGTGCCCCCAGGACCCTCCTGGTCCGCCCGTGGTTATCCTAGAAGTGCTTCATTTCAAACAACTAAGACCTGCTCATTTTTATTGTGATAGTGGTTCAGCTATTAAACTCTCAAAAATATATCGTTTTACATGAAAGAAACAAACACATTATTGTGAAGTATCAATTTTTAAAGGATCTCAAGAAGGAAGGAATATTGATTTTATTTTCTATTTATTGCACAAGTGAAGATCAAGTTGCTGACATACTCACCGAGCCCTTGAAATTGACTACATTTCCGAAATTATGGAAATTGCTTGGTGTTTGCACGCGATACGACTCCTAAACTGAATGTTTGTAGATTTTCAGTTTTAGGGAGAGAATTTGGTGGGATTTTTGTATTTTATTCATTAATTTATCAGTTGTTATTTTTTGTATTAGTGGAGTCCTAGTTTTACATTTAGGCGACTACAGAGTTAATTAGTGGAATTAATAAATCAGTGGTTTGCTTAATTAAACTAAAACACGAAGAGAACATCCTCTTAAATTCCTATCCCGTTCTAAAAATACCATATGTACCAAAATGTGGAATCAACTGTTTTGAAGTGACTTAAGAAAACAGATTAAGATCCAACAAGAAATTTATGCCTATTTTTCCTGAAAGAAATTATCCAACTTCTATGAAGAATATGCATTTTTTGGTGGGTTGGATAAAGTAGATTAGAAACTACTCGATAGAATTAAATAAAAAGGGATTCAGTTTTTTTATTTAAGATTAGTGACTACACAGACATTTATCAGTCCGTTTACTTTTTAAAATCTTTAGAATTATCTACGCTAGGCAATAAATCAAGAATTATATAGAAAAAAAAAATCAAATTATCAAAATATTTTGACGGTCAATTTTCTATTAAAATTTTAAAGTTCTGAATTGTGTAGATTATTAGAATAAAACATAACTAAGAAGGTGGAAATCGGTAGCCACCATTTTACTTTTAAGGCTATGTTTGATTCACCATATTTTCTATGGAAAATGGAAAAGAAATTTCAACTTTCACTTTTTGAGCGTTTGATAGCCTTTTTGGCTAAGCAATTTGTTTTCTTGGTTATGGTTCTCACGTGCCACTTTCCTTGATTTATGGGAAAATCAATTCCCACCAGCTTTCCATTTTTTTTTTAATTGGCAATTGGAAAAAATTCTATATACAATGGTAAAAAAAAAAAAAATTCTTTGTTATTTACAATTTCCATGCAAAACAAAGTCAAACGAATGATATTCGGTATTGTAATTTTTTTTTTTTTTTTTTGGCAATTGGAACAAATTCTAGACCTAATGGTAGAAAAAATTATCACTTAAATGGATAATTTTTATAAAAAAAGGAAACCAATCTGGCACCAAACTTTCAACATTTTTCAAGTGAAAAATTATATTAATCAAACACAATTAATTACAATTCTCAGTAAAATAATTTCTAAACAATTCAATTCCCTATAAAATTTTTTAATTTCTTCAAAACAATTTGGTTATTTAAACCAAATAATAATCAAATGCATGAATAAATTAATCATTTAAGATACTCAAGAATATACATAATTTTCATGTATTTGACTGAAAGTGCAACAAAATTAAAATTAATGAAAAAATAAATCTCCAAAAATGAAAAAATAAAGAAAAAAAGCACTCTTGAAAATTTACACGAAATTGTGTGTGTATGTGTGTCTATATATATATATATATATATATATATATATATATATATATATATATATATATATATTAGTTCATCATGGTCAAAACATGAGAGAATAAAAAAAAAAAAAAGCCTCCAGAAACGGAAAAAAATATTTAAATTTCGAAATTTTACACACATGTAAGTATGTATATACCTCATCATAGTTTGGAATAGACGGATTACACCTAAATTCTTTTTCTAAAGGAATGTTCGATACGTTCGAATGAACTCGACTTAGTAAAATAGCTATTTAAGATATGGTATTATTAAGAGCTAGAATTCCATTTTAGAAGGTAAATCTTATTAACATAAAAAATCTATAATATGATTAATTGAATATACAAAAAAGAAAAATTGCACCATTTGTATACAACCTACTGTTTAGTAGCAAGTTGGTCCCCAATCTTAAAAAATGAGCAAATTAATCCATTTTTTAACGTTATTGTAGAACTGTAAGTTGGTCTAAAACCTTTAAAAGAGAGTAATTAGTCTATAATTTTTCATTATAGTTGCACAATCACCATGCATAATAGAAATTATACAAATCTCTAACAAATCAATGAGTGGTCAACTGCCGTAGTTTTTCCCTTGCAAAAAATAAAAAGGAACATTTTTAAACTTGAATTTCAAATGTCTATCTCAATCAACTTCACTAAAGAACATCTTTCCAGAAAAAAAACTGATATTTGACCGCTTATAAATAGACTTTTTGCTTGATGATGTAGACCAAGTTATTAAGATCGTGACTACTTTATCTTTACTTTTATGACTTTTCAAGTTCAATTTGATGTCTACAATGCTATTTTTAGTTCAAGGGATTATAAAGTCCATTTTGGAGCCTACTTTTATTAGAATTTGGATGTGACTCGAATTTCTTATTTGAAATATTGAAGAATTCTAATTGAAGAGCACGTCAAGGAGAATTCAAGTTTGAAATGCTAGTGTAGTTCTATATCAAGTTGAAATTCTATTTTGAAAATCCATTTAGAGTTGAAAATTGATATTAGATTTGAAGAAGAGTTCGGGATGGAGAAAATAATTTGGGAACAAAAAAAAAAAATTCAAAATGCTCGGCGCTGGGACACCACCTTACATGTTCCGGTTTTCTACGTTTTTCTCTCATTTTCATTTTGGACTCTGAGCAAAAATGGCTGAAGTATTTTGGAAGAAAAAGAATTTTATTCAATTAATCGAGCTCACAGAAAATGGAAAGCTCTTGTGATATATATAGACACAAGAGAGAGAACTATAGACCAATGGCTGGCCGACAACACATTAACACTAAAACGGTATTCAACAGCAAATGAAAGATAAAAGGGATAAAAGCAAAAAACGTAATATAGAAATGCGACTATAGCCAATATGTGATAAAAGCTGGAATTCATCTTCGAAGTATTCTGCTTCTTCTGTCTTGATTCATGCTGCAGCTATTAATCACAATCGTTATTCCTTCATCCCCCCCTCAAGTTGGATTTGGTGTAAATCGCCCAAACCCAACTTGGAGAGAAGATAAGAGAACTGAGGATGAGCAAGGGATTTGGTGAACATATCTGCAAACTGAAAGCCGGAAGGAACAAATCGTGGGAGGATGAAGCCGGACTTGAACTGATTTCTGACGACATGACAGTCAATGTCCAAATGTTTGGTTCGTTCATGGAAAACGGGATTCGCAGTGATGTGTAAGGCAGCCCTGTTGTCACATTTCAAAGGAATAGGTGCCGAAATAGGAATGTGAAGATCCTTGAAGATATAGGAAATCCATTGTAACTCACAAACAGTGCTCCCCATGCTTCTATACTCTGCTTCAGCGGAAGAACGAGAGACAGTAGTCTGCTTTTTTGTTTTCCAAGAAATCAAGGCTGAGCCCATAAAAATGCAATAGCCTGTGAGTGATTTTCTAGTATCAAGACACGAACCCCAATCTGCATCACAGTATGCCTCCAAGGTGAAGGAGTTTTGAGCAGGGAAGAAGAGTCCCTTAGATGGGCAACCTTTAAGGTATTTAAGTAGATGTAAAGCGGAGTCCCAATGAGATTGACAGGGAGCATGGACAAACTGGCTTAGTTGCTGAACTCCATAGGTGATATCAGGCCGAGTTAAGTTCAAATAAAGGAGACGCCCAATAAGGCGACGATACTTCTCTGGATCAGACAATAATGATCCAGCCTGTGCCACAAACTTCATGCCTTTGGGAACAGGTATGGGCACGGATTTAGCACCAACAAGACCTGCTTCCTGTAAGAGATCAATAATGTATTTCCGTTGATTAACATACATCCCGTCTGCATTCCTAGCAATTTCCAAACCCAAGAAATACTTTGCATATCCTAGGTCCTTGATGGTGAAAGCCCGATGTAAGAAATTTTTGGCGGCGAGAATATCCTGTTCACATGAACCCGTGATAAGAACATCATCAACGTATACCAAGAGAAAAAGAGTTTTCTGAGAAGAGTGCTAGGTAAATAAACAATGATCATGGGAGGACTGACTGAAGCCAAATTCCTGCAGCTTAAGACATAGTTCAGTATTCCACTGGCGCGAAGCCTGTTTTAAGCCATATAAACTTCTCTTAAGCTTGCAAACCTGTCCTGCTGATGCCTTGGAATATCCTTCTGGAGGCTTCATATAAACCTCTTCTTCCAAAAAACCATGAAGGAAAGCATTGTTTATATCTAATTGGTGAAGGGGCCAGCCTTTCCCAGCCACAAGAGCCAAAAAGATCCTAACCATAACAAGCTTAGCGACTGGTGAAAAACTGTCAAAATAATCAATGCCCTGCATTTGATGATAACCCTTCGCGACAAGCCTCGCCTTGTATCTATCCACTGTACCATCAGCATGAAATTTAGTTTTGTAAACCCATCTAGAACCAATGGCTTTTTTGTTGGATGGGAGCATAGTTAAGTCCCAAGTATGATTGGCCTCCAAAGCATCAAGTTCTAGTTGCATAGCCTTAGTCCACTCTGCACTTTTGCTGGCTTGATTGTATGAAACAGGTTCCTGAGTAATTGAAACATTTGCTAAGAAAGCGCAATATGAAGGTTCAAGTTGTGGGGAAAGTATAAAGGGAAAAGTAGGAGGCGTATAGCCATGAGAAGACTGAGTGACCTGTTTGCAGCATGAAACAGCATCGACAATTGGCAAAACCTGATCGGTAGTAACATTTGTGATATAGTCCTGGAGCCAAGATGGTTGGGATTTAATTCTAGTACTCTGGCGAAGAAACGGAGGAGTAGACTCAGAATGAGGTGAAGGGTCAATAGGGACCTCAGAAGTGGACTGAGTTTCTGGAAAAGGTACCCGAATGAGAGGTACAGAATCTGAAGAAACAATAGAAGGAGGGGAAGGCTCAGGTTCAGGGGCAACAGGTGACAAAACAGGTAAAGGATCAACAACAGTATCAGGATGAAAATTATTAAAGTCCTGAACATCATCAGAATGCTGAAATAAAGGCAAGGAAGATTGAGAAATATCTGACTGATTAGGCTTAAAAGGGAAAATAGACTCAAAAAAATCAATGTCTCTAGAAACATGTATCTGTTTGGTGTCAATATCAAACACTTTAAATCCCTTTTGACCAGGATTATATCCAATGAAAACACATTTATGTGATCTGGATTCAAACTTGGTCTTATGTGGTTTGGTATTTGCAATATAGCATAATGAACCAAACGTTTTAAACAAAGAGTAGTCAGGTTTATGGCCAAACAATTTCTCGTAAGGAGTTTTCCACTGCAAAATTTGGGTAGGCAATCTGTTTATGATGAATGTAGCCATTAACAAAGAGTATGGCCAGAATTTTTTTGGTAAGTGTGCTTGAAACATTAAAGCTCTAGCAATTTGAAGAAGGTGTTTATGTTTACGTTCAACCACCCCATTTTGTTGGGGTGTGTAGACACAGGTTCGATGATGAACAACCCCAAAGAATTTGAATATGCTTTGACACTCATGACTAAGAAATTCAGTCCCATTATCAGTCCGAACACATTTGATCCTTTTATTGAACTGTGTCTGAATCATTCTGAAAAAATTATCCAAAGTCTTGGGAACTTGTGTCTTGTGCACTAAGAGAAAAGTCCAAGTAGATCGACTATAGTCATCAACTATAGTGAGCATAAATGGTGTGGATGTGAGTGAGACTTGTTTATATGGCCCCCAGACATCGACATGTATAAGGTCAAAAATGGATTTAGTACGTATAGTGTTGATGGGAAAAGATTTCCTGTGTTGTTTTGCTTTGTGACAGATTTCACAATGTTTAAGAACATCAATACTTTTCGGAAGATGCTTGAAAAAATCCAAATATTGCATGGCATGATAGGATATATGCCCAAGTCTATTATGCCACTCAAGAAGATGATCAGTAGAAGAGAAAACTGAAGTTTTATTGATGTGAAATGATTGGTTACAAGACGCAGTACATTTAGGAATTTCAGTAGAAGCTATCGGTTTTTCTCTATTTTTATCATCCTTGAAAATGAAACTAGACTTATCTAACAGGTATAACTTCCCTACAAGCTTGCCAATTGCCAATACTTTCTCACTCTGTAGGTCCTGCAATAAACACGTATCAGGGTAAAAGGTTAATTTCAATTTCTGTGATTTGGTGATTTTGGGCACAGATAGAAGATTAAATTTGAAGCTAGGAACAAACAAGGCATCTGTTAGAATTAATTTTGGGTGTAAGTCAACATTCCCAATATGCTCAACTGACTTATTTGTTCCATCAGGTAAACATATGAGGGTAGGCTGTGAAACATGGTTTAACCGTGTCATCAGATTTAAGTCTGAGCATATGTGATTACTAGCTCCTGTATCAATAATCCAGGTTCCTGGTTTCACACGATCTAAAACAGTTGAAAGTGAGTAATGTGAACTC
The DNA here is from genome assembly GCA_035079005.1 of Fraxinus americana. NCBI lineage: Eukaryota > Viridiplantae > Streptophyta > Magnoliopsida > Lamiales > Oleaceae > Fraxinus > Fraxinus americana. The sequence goes on from CM068720.1 coordinate 30,308,979, forward strand.
ATACCTGCATATTCTGTAATGTGTGCAAAGTTCACCTTATTTTCTACCTCCATCATCTTCTTACCTCTCAGAACTTTCAGTACCTCCTGTGTCACCAGATCTGCTATATCTGTGGATACTCCCAAATCCACTTTCCTGTTTTGATTAACCTTATTATCTTCAAAGTCCAAAGGTGTTTCAATCATGTTAATAGAGAATCGTCCATCCCCATAGCTCCTAGGTCTCTGTTCTTTTGGTGTTTTGTACCAATCAGGATATCCTATTAGTTTAAAACATCCATCTCTGGTATGACCTTTCATATTGCAGTGATCACAGTGATTTTGCTCCTTCTCATTTCCAAATCGTTTATAACTTCCTCTCCCTGCGCCATACCTTACTGTATTTCTATTGTAAGCTCCTCTGCTTCCATTTTCTCTCCTGTAGTCCATGGACTTAATCATCATAGCTGTGCAATCATTTGAATCGAGGAAAATATTTTGAACCTCTCTCTGTTTTTCAACCCTCAATACCATGGAATATGCTTTGTTGACAGACGGAAGCGGATCCATGACTAATACTTGATTTCTAACATGATCAAAAGTATCATTTAATCCCATTAGAAACTGCATCAGTTGATTAAAAATTGTCAGATCCGAAATTTCCTTTGATGCTGAACAAGTGCAGGTGGGAATTGGCATTAAACAATTTAATTCATCCCACAGTTTTTTGAGTTTGGTATAATATTTTTCCACAGTCAAAACACCTTGTGAAATGCTACTGATTTCTCGTTGTATTTGATACAGCATTGGACCATTGCACTCACCATACCTTTCCTTCAGTTCATACCATAAATCCTTTGCCGATTTGGTATAAATGAAGGCTTCAACAATATCTTTTGCAATAGAATTCAACAACCACGATCTAACCATACAATCTACCCGAATCCACTGCTCGATTTTAGGCACACTTTCTGTGGGTTTATTACACCTTCCATCAATGAAACCCAATTTCATCTTAGCTCCTAAAGCAATGATGATAGATCTACTCCAACTCAGATAATTTCTTCCTGTTAATACTGAGGAAACTAAAATCATACCGGGATGATCTGAATTTTGAAGATCCAACGGATCTCCATTCGAATATTCTTTTCCTACTGATTCTTCTTCACTATCTGATCCTGTCGCCATTTCTTCTTCAGCTAATTGATTAATTTCTTAATCAAAAATTCTGAATCTGCAACCATGCTCTGATACCATGAGCAAAAATGGCTGAAGTATTTTGGAAGAGAAAAGAAATTTTTATTCAATTAATCGAGCTCACAGAAAATGGAAAGCTCGTGATATATATAGACATAAGAGAGAGAGCTATAGACCAATGGCTGGCTGACAACTCATTAATACTAAAACGGTATTCAACAGCAAAGGAAAGACAAAGAGATAAAGGCAAAAACGTAATACATAAATGCGACTATAGCCAATATGAGATAAAAGCTGGAATTCATCTTTGAAGTATTCTGCTCCTTCTGTCTTGATTCATGCTGCAGCTATTAATCACGATCGTTATTCCTTCAGACTCGATTTTTTGGTATTCTACTTCATCAACAATTCTACTATGAGGGTTCGGATATCCCCTACATGATCCCTATAAATAGTAGATTCTTCTATACAATTTGGAAAGTGTGAGAAAATAGATTACTAGAATTATAGGATTAGTTGTAATTTTCTCTATTTTCCATTATTCTTGAGTCGATATAATCTATTAATTCCTCTGTCATCTTTCTTGTCTTTATTATTGTTTTACTTGATCTAATACTTCATTATTTTCCATAAAACTTCAACAATTCATTCCTGTGGTTGGTTTCATCAAATTGTATTCAAACAATACATAATTCTTGTATTTCCAACATTGTTAACAGCGATCCGGACATATTAATATTATTTCTAACAAGAGATATTTTAGTTATTTCACAACACCTTCTCTAGAAATTCATTTTTCTCCAAACTCATTTTTATCGGGTTATCTATGTATTTTTTTCAATAAAATACTTTTGCACATAAATCTAATTTTTTTAGAAGAATATTTTTTTCTTATTTTTTAATCATATATTCTTCTTAAAAAATTATTATTAAAAATATATTCTCACAAAAATGGGCTCAAACATAGAAAAATACGTAACAATATTCCACAATTTTCAAGATAGTTTCTTGTTCTCTAGTTTGGTGGAGATTATAATGACATGTTTGGTACCAATTAAACTCTAGATTTTTTTGATAAAAATTGATGAAATATGTGGTTGAAAAGTTGTGGCTCCAATAAAATATGTAATTGAAATTAGTGGTAATTACATGAGGCCCTACTTTTCAAGATTCAAATTTCAAAATCAGATTTTGAGTTTTAATGTTCAAAAATCAGATATTTTTATATATAGATACATATTTTCTATATTTAATTAAATAGTAATAATATTATTATAAAAATTAAATTATATTCCCCCATCGCACACCACCCACCTCGCATTAAAATTGAAGTCCCTAATTTCATTTCTCTTTCAGATCTCCATCTCCCGATCAACTCTCCTCTCTCTCCGCCGTCTTCTACTTTCTTCTCATCACTGTCGCCGCCGAGACAGCCAGTCAGCCACCGTCGAGACAGTCGCCCCAGCAACTCGGCTCACAATCCAGCAGGCAGCAGGGCAACCGCCATGCTCAGAGCGCCGCAGCGCGAGATATCGCCGCTGTGCCTCACCTTCTCCAGCACCGGCGATCCACAACGACCTACCCAATTGTTCTCCTTTCTCGGACAACTCAGCATTCATTTCACATCTAGCTTTCCTTATCAGGAATCTTCTATGAGTTCTTCGATTTACAGCAGGCCTCCAGTCACCAGAATCATCGTCATATTGACCCTGCGATGCATCAATTCCATCAGCAACCATCTTTTTCCCTTTAATGTTTATCTCCTTTTTCGGTAAGTATCTCTGGGGCTTAGTGAATCCACCATGTCATCCTCTTGATTTCCTCCAGACTGTGATTCACTACCATCTCGAATAGAACCGTTTTTAGTACCGTGTTCATCTGTGAATAAAGCATTTAAATTCAATTTTTGGAACCCTACCCAATTGTCAGATCCCAAAGGTGTCCCCAAATTAATTTCATTATCTTTAACTTTTACTAAATTTGGGGATTTTGTAATTTCAATTTCTTTCTTTTTATAGTGGTGGTGCGATGGTCCGGTGGTTGTGGTGGAGTAATGTGGTGTTGTGAGGTGCGAACGGCAGGTGTTTGAACTTGTGTTGTGTTTCGTGGTGGTTGTGTAATGTGGTTGGTGGTTGTGCGTGCGATTGGCGGTGATTTTGTGTGGATGTTTCTACGGTGGTTTGCTGCATGGTGCAGTGGGTTTTGTGATGATTAGTTGGCATGTTTTGTTGCGATTTTTGCTGTGGTGGCTGTGCTGTGACCTGAACCATGTACTGTGACCGATGTTGTGACTATCAATAAAAACCTGAGTCATGCCCAAAAAAATATTCTGTGACTTGTGCTGTGGCCATTTGAAATAAACTTGTGACTATCAACAAGAATATGAGTCATTTGAAAATAAAATGGGACTATGAACAAAATCGTAAGCCATGTACAATATATTCTGTGACTTGTGCTGTAACCATTTGAAAATAATCTGTGACTATTAATAAAAATGTGAGACGTGAGCCTTATTGTGTCATCAATTATTATAAACAAAAAATTATGTGTTGTGACATGTGACCTGGACTGTGACCTGGACTGTGACTTATGACTTGGGTTGTGACCGTACAAAAAATTCATGTCATCGGAATAGTCGTCGGAATCGGAGCAGTTGTCGGAACGGTCACCGGAATAGTCACCGAAATCGGAGTGGTCGTCGGGGAAGTCGTCGGAATCGGAGACGTCACCGGAGCGGTCGCCGACGTGGTGGGGTGGTGGGGTGGGGTGGGTTAATTTTGTATATATATATATATATATATATATATATATATATATATATATATATATTGAATTAAGCTATGTGTACATAATGTTACCCATAAAGTTTCACATAATGGCCACCCACAATTGGGGGGGGGGGGGGGCCTGGGCCCACAGTGTGGGAAAATTGTTGATTTTTGAAACGTGAAAATTGTTTTGTTATTTTTGAATTAGGACAAAGATAAAGTAGGGAAAGTGAATTTTTCTCTTGAAATTAATTGTTGATTTGGACTTTAATTGAAATCTTGATTTTAGTGTAAGTTAGGATACCTGGATATCAAAAAAAAAAAAAAAATCTTGATTTTAATCCCCACTAAACATGGATTTAAAAATTTCACAACAATTCAATTACGTGATCATCGTAAACTCTTTCATTTTATAGTTATTTGTAACATATATTTACTTTTTTAATTTATAAACGAAAAAGTAATATTGTCTCTATTTATATCTAGCTGCAAAAATAGGTAGAATCCCTAAAACTAAAATTATAAGTTGATTAATCTACCAGTCCACAAATATTTTCCACTCAGCTAGCTCCACTGATAGTTGCTTATAAGTTGTTCCATTTGCATAACTTTCCAGTTTCCACTACAAGAGGTTAGATGACTATTTCTCTAACCATCCACCAACTTTTGTCCTCTCAAATCACAAAGGTTGCTGAATTTGTAGATGAATATTTTAGCAAAGGAATGTGGAGATTGAGTTGAGGCCGTTGAGTGTGACGCGCTTCGGATAGTTTAGAGTCGGATTTTAGTTTATGATTGTTGAATAATGTTAGTAGTGATTCGTGTCGATTTGTTCTTAGTGATGGGAATAAAGTTACTCATGAGCTTGAGTAATCTGATTGTTCACATATTGGTCTAGTACGGGTACTCCTTTCTTTATCTCGACTGCACTTCGCGGCAATTTGGTTGAATGAATACATTAGACCCTTGTATGGTTTTCAAGAGAAGGGGAAAAAAATGGTGAAAGATGACAAAAACAAATAAGCACCTGATTGACATTTAATCTTGATGTGAATATGACAGGGTATTAGCTAATTTTACACTGATAAAAAGCCATTATCATTTGTATTCTCAGATCTCATCTTTAGTTTTTCACTAGCAAAAACAAAGTCCAGGTTGTAAAGGATAGGAACCAATGTGATAGAGCAGAAGAAAACCAGGACAGGACCAAAAATCCACAGCACAAGGGGGAGTGCTGCATAGAACAATCTATTTCCTATCGTGTTGAGCATAAACCCTTTCTCGAGAAGCCCTGACACATATCCTGGAGTGACGATGGACGAGTTTTCTTGAGGACAGTTGATGAGGAAATTCACCTGGCCGATGAACCTGATCGAGAGGGAGTGACATAGGAACGAGAAGAGGAAAATGAAGAGGAGAGTAACATATTTTAGCGCTACCATGAATTCTCCGTGCGCCCCATAAACGGAGTCATTGAGTGGCTTCTTAACGCTGTAAGTACTACTTATGACGGCTGCTAATCCCGAGCAGAGAAGGATCGATGTGGTGGCCATGAGAGTTGCGCCCATGATCGTATTTCGCAGTGTTTGGACAGCCAAAATGTTTTTCTTGTCGTTGTCCTGCATCATTAGAAGTTTTGAGTTCAAATCGCGTTATCACTTGCTCATGTGTGTTGACCACATAATTCAAGTAAATAATGTTATCCTTTCTCTCATATTTTATTTTAAACTTTTAGACTAGCAGAAACAAGGAGGCAAACTTATAATGTGGTTGCCTTTTTACTGTATTTTGGGACATTTTTCTCCAAATATTGCATATATTTTCACTGTATATATCTCTCTCAAACATCAATGTTTGAGAAAAAGAGGCACTAAGTGATTGTATATACACATACATAAGCACTTAAGAAGTATTTGTGTACAGTTTTTTCCTCTATATGAACATAGAATAACAGCCACAGATTTATTTTTTGGTGGATGCCTATCTACCACCATTAACTAAAATGGAATTTGCAGTGTAAACCTGCATATTTTGTGCATCTTCAGACAAAATAATTTGATATTGTTCCCTTGTAAAACTTGAATGGATAAGGTGGAGAAAAATTTGGATTTGTGCGATTTTTTAATGCGTACAACAATGGATATATTAAAGATGAACAAGAACTTATTACTCTACCAAATGTGTTATGGAAACAGTCGTGTAGATGTAACTTAAGAAACCAAAATAGGGTTCTTTAAATATTACTTTATCAAGGCAGAACCCATCAAAATAAATGAAAAGAATTCTCCAAAAAGGAATTTTGTGTAAAATATTACACACACACACACACACACAGAGTTACACATATGTTACCTTCATCATAGCAGAAACCCAAAACCGACGACCACTGGCATTAGTTCCAATGATGGTTGAGAATGGCTGTGTTCGAACCTTATGCCATAGCCATAGATGATAACCCATG